>CM024706.1:40382977-40982977 GCA_014182895.1 Angophora floribunda | reverse complement strand
CAACAAGCTAAATGATATATTAGACAAGTTTCAAAGTTCAGGTTTTCATTAGGTCAATATACAAGCATGAACATGGGTGTAACTTTGCTCATACTTTAACTGAGCTATCATTAGAAAACACCAATTATATGAGACAGACCATACATAAGTCAGTTACACAGCTTTACCTGCTTATCTCTGACTTCTAACTTTGTCAAGAATTTCTCGAGTTTTTCATGCATCTCGATGTAATAATTGTTCCTCACATTCACAAGATCCTCTATGTTTTCTTTGTCGAAGGTCAGAGCAGATGCATGGGATGAATGGTTGCTTGAAAAATCTTTCCAATTGGGCAAAACTTCCTCAAAGGTGTAGCTTCCAGGAGATGCATAGTTACACAATTCAAATAGTTTCATTACTACTTGAAGCTGCTGCCCAGCTCGAACAAGTGGAACCAATGATTTCCTTAAAAAATAAGGAACGATAACTTTTTCTTGCACCTGTAGAGCACAGCTGTAAATCACTATCAAAAGCCAGGGCACACTAACCACAAAGGTATACAAATAAATATTCGAATCTGAAGCCTTCTAGATGCCAAGGGATTACCTGAATACATGCCACATGAACATTGCCAGCTTTACATGGTGGAAGTAATGCAGGATCAGAGACATATTCCACAACAAACTCCTTGTAAGGGTCGTTAATTTCTGCTTGGTAAATCCATGATCTGACAAACCCAAGGTACGGAGCACAAGAACGTACAAATAGAAACTTAAGCAACATAAAATGAGCAGGATCAGCAACCTACAAAAAATAACTAGTCTCTCAGATATGCCCACTCACATAGGCAAATTTACAATATCATAAGAGACTGAAAATTCAATAAATCCCATATTTTCAAGAACAGTGGCGCATATATTCCACCTATATAACTTATTACATATGATTGCATTGCCTGGCAATCGATAAATTAAGGGAAGTGAAGCAGCAAATGAAAGAAACTCTAAGAAGATCAATAAAGCATCAGTAAAAGAAAAGGTACTCCCAGCAAGGATGAGGAAGCTCACAGCCGATAGGGGTCAGCTAATATCAACTACATTCCTATGATGATATATTATAATCATTAAATAATTTCAAAACTGGATAAAATGGAATGGACAACAAATACAGGCAAAAACAAGGATAAAGGTTCATGACTAAGGATAATGTAGCAACGTTAGATTCTGTCACTATGAGCTAAAGAAAATGCAAAAATATGTGCAACAACTGCATATTCAAGGGAAATGGCAGGAATAATAGGAAGTACATATGTTTTCTTCTTTGCTACATCTTTCTATCTATCCTGGGTTTCTGCTTTAGTATGGACTCTTGCAGCACTAAAAATGCTTATCCTTGCTTATTGAAACAGATTGCTTGAGTCAGTTAAAAGACCCTCATTATGAGTGGTATGAGAAGATGATGCAAGAGCATCGCACATCAGCATAATCATACCTGCAACTGTTCATACAAATAAGAAAGCAGATCACCACCTCTGGGGAACTTGCGAAATTCTGCTGTTGTTTTAGTAAGTAGATCTTCAGGGGGCAATTCTGAGAAGCAAAGAGCAACATTGTGCAGCTTACATATATTTCCAAGAGCTTCTATCCTAATCCTCAGTTCCTCTGTGTGAGAATGCACCTCTAATAATGAGATATCTGACAGCACCACATTTGTCAGACATCCAACTCCAGAAGATGCATCAGCAGGAAACTGAGCATCCTCAGTTGACCGCCTCAAATGTATCGAGGCGCATAAAGTGTCTAAAGAGCACGTGTATCCCTCTAAGATTTTTCCTAAGGCTACTGCAAATGCCTGATTAACCAAACTGCCCTGAAGATGCTCGCCCTTCTCAATATTGATACGGCAATTATCTTGGCCCTCAGATTCTCCTTCAATTTCATGCTTAATTCTTGTCGGCCCGATATCCGGATGCAAATTCGCAAAGTACTCCACAAACTTCCTGAGAAGGAAAACTAGACAGCCCGAATGAGAAATCGATTTCAGAATCATCCCCAGAGAATGAGTGCTCGAAGTCCGGTTCCAGAGACTGGTAATCCGGTGGAAGGACCGGTCGGCCGGATCAGAACAAAAGGAAGCGGATAGTTTCTCAATACTGATGACTGCCGACTGCACCCCTTGCAGCGCATTCATCGCCAGCCTCACCAAGCTCGCCTCCTGTTGAAAAAAGGTCTCAACAACACGTTCTGGAGAATGAATGCACTTCGATTAAGAAAAAGCGAAAAGATCGGGACAGGTGAACTCACGGAGACGGTTTTGACATCGAAGAGGCTCTGGCGAGGGGAGCCATCGCCGGCGCGAGAGTGAAGACGGTGCCCGCTCTCAGAAGGGATGGATTCCCAAGTCCTCGGAGGAAGCCACGGATCTTCTACTCTGAGCTTCTCGTACAGCGAGGCCAAGCTCGCGTCCACGGCCATTTCGGAAAAACTCGCCGGCCGACTGCAACGCTCCGATGCCTGCGGATCGGGATTTCTTCACTCAATCCATGGCCGGTTCGCCGCCGAGGACGCCGTGCACATGATTCCGACCAGTGACAGCCGCTTACTTCTTCGAAGTCGTGCTCGGATTCGAACGAGAATGGCGGAAAATCGAGGTCGACGGAGACGAAGAAACTGATGAAACTCTGCAGTTTTCAGAGCCGGGAAACGAGAAATTGAATTAGCAAGAGAAAACTCGTGGTAAAAAGGTACCTTACCCAAAAAAAAAACTCGTGGTAAAAGGCAAAAAGTAAAAGGCAAAACGAAAGAAAAAGATATCTCATAATTCTGGAAAATCAAAAATTCCACGTGGCTAGTGAAATTGAGATATGCGTTTAATTCCAAGTATGTCCTTAACAAAAAAAAGTTAACAGGGTCCATTACCTGTGCAGGAATATACAGGCGAACTGAGATTTCTCCGCTCAGTATAATTCTGCAGCTGGTTCTTCAAAACTACAAACGTAAAGTAGGTCAGTCAAAGCAAAACTAGTCCATGCAAGATTGCAAGCTCTATCCTCAATCAAGAGAAACGGAAGCACAATTAGATTCAAAGTACTGTCCACCTTTTGATTGGGCAAGCTTGGAGATGGATTTTCTGTCATAACCACTAGAATAAATCGACTAATCGGTTGATCGTGCATCAAGAATGATCAACGGAATTAAACGTTCAGAACAAGAAACGGAGCCGGAGATGCTTCAGCGCTCTTTTAACTTTTTCGTAGCAACGATCTTGGTCCAGTATTTTCCTTGCGGTTGCATCAGCACTACTCCTTTCTTGCGATTCAATCGATGGCCTGAGGATTGCATCGCCAAAGCGTGCGATGTCCGAGAGAACCGACTAAAACAGAGTAGGCACGGAATTGGCAGAGTTGCCTTTCTGTTTTTGGTCCGAAAAGTCGATCCTGGTCTAGGTTCTAGACAAGATTCCTCGAAAGTGATGGATCATTCCAAAAGACGCGCCCTATGCATTCATATAATTAGCGAGACAAGTCAAGAGTCGCACAAGAGATTATTGATTGGCCTAATGGTTCAATTGAGTTGGATCGAGTTGAGACAATTGATTTCAAGATGGGTTGGCTATAGGGTTAACATTGAAGTATCAAATCAGAAAAGATAAAACATCACGACATAAAATATTTTACAAATCAACGTAAAGATAACACGTCAAGATGAAGATGACCCATTTTGATTTGATACTTTGCTAAAACAGGGAACCAATCTTGTAAGTCCTTATTTCAAAATATGGGAACCGGAAAAGGAACCAGCCCCTAAATCAGGTGGTTTTGGAAGTGGCCTTTGGGTAAAATCTCCTGTCAAAGCCTACAATCGGACCGGTTCTTCTAGACCCAAGAACCCAACCGATTCCCTAATTGAAGTGGACACAATGCTCATGCTAGGGTCGAGCCAATGGAAGCTAGCACTAGCAACTCGAAAAAGCCGTATCTTGACTTAACCATGTTTTCAACCGATTCCCTAATTGATATTTAATTTCAGTTCACGATATTATATCTAGAAAGACAAAAGTCAATCATTTTCCTTCAAATCCTTCTAATGTCAAGTACGGAGAGCAAAAATAACAAGACCCCCTTTCAAATCAACTTAAGGTTGAGCAAAAGAATGAGGTGCCATGTAAAGTACAATAATATAGTAGTTAGTCTAGAAACAACATTTCTATTTTTTTTTTTAGTTTTAAGTTTTAATTTGAAAATATTACAAGAATTTCTAATAACATTGATAATCTCTTTTTATCGATACTATTTTCATAATCCTCGTTATTTTATTTTAGTAATTAATTTTTTTCAGATTAATTTTGTCCTCCTTTATTTCTCTTTCTTAAATAGAGAATCCCACTTATGCCAATCCCAATCGAGATTTTTTTATTACTGATTTTCCAAAGAAATTGGGTAAAAAAGAATTCACCCCCAACCACCCCCCTCCTCTCTCTGATGATCATTGCGAATCCTCTTCCTCTCTTGACAAAGACGAAAGACGACGGTGGCCATGGCTGCCGCTTCTTCATCAGTATCAAGGACAAGACCAACCTTGCCCTCCGCAGCTTCCCGGAGACCCTCCAGTCTTCGCGCATAATTGGCCCATGCTCTCGGAGCGACCCACTCCGTGGAGGCCGGGTTCTTGATACCATTTCCAAATATAACCCAAATAACCGACTGCAAGCAATAATCTAGTTCAACACCTATTGATAATGACTAAAGTTGGGAGTAAACCATGTATCATTGATACCATTGTCATTACGAGATAGGAAATATGATGTGATTTAATGCAAAGATGAGGATAAAACTTTCATGCGTCTCTAATTTAGTGCAACCTACCTCTTAGATATCTTTATACCAAAAGATTCAACGGACTGGGTTACTAAGAACAATCGGCTCTCTTCTGTGCACAGTGATAACAAGTATTCACAAACATCCTCATGTAGAATCACCCCAAAAAAATCTTCATCCTCCTCTGTCACCATCCTCATTAGTACTAGATTTCCTTGCTGTTTCAAAGTAAAACTCCTTTTAGTACCACATGGGAAAAGAAAACTAAAGCATGATGGATTGCTCCTGCTGGAGCAGAACCTAACATCTAAACTGGAAAAGAATTGCTGAAATTGAGAGAGAGAGAGAGAGAGAGAGAGACCTGATTTTGCATGTACAGGCATCCGGTGAATGCAATCTCTTGAAGACTCTTCTACCGATTATCCAGTCCAAGTGGAAACGCCTTTGACATTGTCACTGGGACCGGTGTCGACATCAAGTGCTAGCATCTTTAAAAAAGCTTTAGTGTCGTCTTCCTGGTTTGTGTCCTCGGTCTCACCATCCTCCCCGACGTCCTCAACAGCAGCATCAGGAACCTCTTCCGATGGCATATCAGTTTCCTTGTGCTTGGACAGTGGTTCGAACCATCCCGTCCAACCTCCTTTTTCTTTGTCTCGGGAGGTCTCCTCCTTGATCATCCTCTCTATATCTGCCTCCTTTTCCAGCCACGTGGACCAACCATTTGCCCCTTGTTCCTCAACTCTTGCACCACCACTCCCTCAAAGAGCCTCTGCTTACTGTTCTCAGCAGGCGTAAAGGACAGAACAAACCAAATTCAATCTGGACCTGGAACAAAGCCGTAGCTAGTTCCCGGTAACCAGCCTGCCACTCGAACCTGCAAAGGCTGATAAAAACCTCAACACGTCCACCAAGCTCCAGCTGTACAACAGTGGGATCACGACAGGCATCAGATATCTGGGAAACTGAAACGAAATAGCCGAAGTACCCGACAAAAAATTCTAGTTTAGCAGGAGTTTTCAGAGAGCGTCCAGGTGATCATTTGATTTTGATCTTTGACTACAATGCATAATAGGGTGGACCTGTTCTGTATAGAGCTAAAAGTTTGATTTATTAGTGTTGGTGTAGCATTATCAGTTGATCATTTGATCGTGCATCTTTCAGTTTTCTTTCTCTCTAGTGAGCACCGATCAAAAGCCAAGCATGTGGCCGTCTTGCAAACAAGTAATCGGCAAATAAAAACAATCAAGCTAAACAGGTCTATCTCAGCAAAAGAGTTTCTTTTTTATTATAAAAGGACAATGCAACAAATATATATACACGCTGCTCCTACTCCTCTGAACATATGTACACAAACACATATAAACACGCTATTAAGGAAAAAAAAAAAAGACATGGCTCTCATGCCGCCTGCCGCCGCCGTAGATGGATAGATGGATGGTCGGAGAGGAGGAGGTGGAGGAGGAGGCGGAGGTGGTGGAGGGCTTTATTTACATGAAGACACGCTATTAAGAAAAAAAATAGCTCTCATGGCCAGCAGATGGATGGTCGGAGAGGAGGTGTAGGTGCCAGAGAGCGTTGAACGTGGACTGAACAGAGGTGGACAGAGGTGGACAGAGGAGGAGGATAGGGAGGAGCTAGCGTGGCTGATCCGCTGCGCCACCGGCTGGAGCTGAAGCTGGGGGGTCCGCGACTCCCCTACAAGTCCTACCGGGGAACAGGACTCGATGGTGGGCGAGGTCGGGCTGACTGTCAAACTTCGAGCCACACATTGGGCACTTCCATTGGCTGGTCCTGTGCACAGCGTTATTGTGGGCTACCAATCCAGCGGCTGTGCACTTCTTCGAACAGCCAGGATGGCGGCAGCGCTGCATTTGCGATGAAGTGAAAGGAAGGTCGATTGAGGGAGGGGAATGAAGGAAAATGTAGGAAGATTGTTGGGGTGGGGAGAGGAACGAAGGCGTGAAATATAAAGAACCCGCTGCTCCTCCGATGGGGGTGGGTGAAAAGAATGCCAGTGGGAACAACCCATTTTAGGATTGCATGGAAACCCAAATCTTCCCTAAAAGAGGAAGGAGATCACAGAGAGAGCAGAGGCGAGAAGAAGCATGACGCGGGAATTTACTTGATAGTCACGTTCTTCTTCTTTTTCTTTTTTCAATCCAACCTTCTGCACATCTACTGAGGAATTATTTGATAACCTAAAATTTATTTCTTACTCGAAGGATAAGGAGAAGCAAATTAGAATGACAATGATCATCCCCATCCCCGACTAACGAAAGTTGTTTCATTATTCTTTTCATGTATATTGGTGAAGGAAATTTGCCAACTGGATTCCGTCTGTTTTGGAGTTTCCCATCCGATTATCGTCCCAAGTGAGGACCACACAAATTTGACAGTGAAGGAGTTGCAGATGTTATAGTTCCGGATCTCTTACAAAGATTAAAATGCATGAATTGGGCATCTTTAACATTTTGATTTATACAGCTTAATCCCCCAAAGGGTGTCTTACCAGAAAATCTTGAGAGAGGAGATGTATACGATTTTTGAGTGTACAAATATTACAACATAATCTATCTACTAAATTTAATTTTAACGTGGATTCCTTTTTACTATATTGATAAATTGAGAATACCAAACATTCGTTTGATTTATTCAATGCGTACGTGAGCTTATTCTAATATTACGAACTTCAAAATTAAAATATATACAAACTTTTAGCGTGTGACCTTAATATTGCATCTCAGCTGAGTAATGTCGATTTAGGGTTTTGGGGTCTCACTAGAAAAAACCACTTGATCGCCATCTGGAGGTAGGGGGGACAAGTCCGAGATCGAAAACTTGCAGGGACAATTTTAATATGAATAATATTGTGCTACGATTAACAATCGTATGAAGTTGGGCAATGTTATTATAACTATGGATTTTAAGTTAGTAGTTGTCTATTTAGTATTTTATCGATCAGTTCGCAATTTGGAGAAAAATATCAAGTTTTTCGCTTGGAAATTATTTTATCAAAGAAATAATAAAGTTTGGATTGGCAAAAGCCAAAAATTTATTGGTTTTTCAATAATAAATTATGAATATTATAAAGATCGGGGGAGCTGAGGGCCTCCTCTTCCTTGGTACGTCCTTGTCCATGGGACCAACTTAAGAGTCCAAACAAAAATTATGAAAATTCATCCATTCCAAGAAAAAAATTAATTAATTTAAAAAATAATTTCTTAAAAATGATTGCTTATATCATATGAAATATCATCTTCATGGAGGTTAAGTTTATTTTGTAAATGGTACAAGTGAAGCCTAATTAAGACTTGAGAACCAAAAGGGTATTGGTTAAATGGTGAAGTTTCTAGTCTATATACGATAAATTCATATTTGCCATGACGTCTTTAGTGTAGAGTAGTCTTGTGACCATGCTTAAGCCCCAAAGCCACACGCCCTCTATATTGGCAATACAAAGATAAAAAGAAATTGATCTTATGATCGTGAGAGGGCGATTGAAGAGCACCCTAAGCAAATAATCTTGTCCAGTCGTGGTTTGCAAATTGCAATGGAGGGTGATGGCGGCCCAGTCGCAGAAGCTGGGCGAGATACGCCAGCCCCTTGCTAGGCCATCGGTAAAAAAAGAAAACAGAAATTTGTAGACAAGAAAAGAAGAAAAACCCCCAAAATTCTCAATTTGGTTATACTCCTCAGCTGTAAATTAGGGTTCGTCATCGTCCCCCCTTTCCAAGCTTGCGTACCCTAAATCAGCATACTCAGGCAGCTTCCTCACATAGCCCTCGGGGAAACGGACGCCGCCCGATTCGCGACGATTCTTCTGAATTCCTCCGGCAAGAACAACCCATTCTGGGACTACACGGAAACCATATCTTCCCTAAAAGAGGAAGGAGATCACACAGAGAGCAGAGACGAGAAGAACATGACAGCATGACGCGTGAGTTTACTTGGTAGTCACGTTCTTCTTTTTTCTTTTTTCAATCTAACCTTCTGCACATCTGCTGAGGGATTATTCAATAGCCTAAAACGATAAGGATGAGAAGAAGCAAATCAGAATGACAGTGATGATCCCCTTCCCTGACTGACGAAAGTAGTTTTATTATTTTTTTCATATATATTGGTGAAGGAGATTTGCCAGCTGGGTTCCGATTATCGTTCCAAGTGAGGATGACGCATGCATTATTCATGTGTCCCGACCTTTCTGTGTGGGGTTTGTCAGCGAGAATTCCCCTGCATACCAGAATGTTTGGCGCTTGGGATGATGAATTTGACAGTGAAGGAGTTGCAGGTGGTAATTCCGAATCTCGTACAAAAAATAAAATGCATGAATTGGGCAACTTTAAGATTTCGATTTATACAGCTTAATCCATCAAACGGTGTCTTACCGGAGAATCTTGGGAGAGGAGATGTATACGATTTTTAAGTGTACAAATATCACAATATAATCTATCTACTAAATTTAATTTTAATGTGGATTCCTTTTTACTCTATTGATAAATTGAGAATACCAAACATTCGTTTGACTTATTCAATACGTACCTAAGCTTATCCTAATATTATGAACTTTAAAATTGGAATATATACAATTTTTTTCTTACGTGTGAGCTTATTTGAGACTGGATGAAAGCTCTAACATATGCCTCCATATTGAAACTGTTCATTTCACTATTCCGGCACAATCAACGGGGTTTTATAAGCAAATCGACTTGATTATGCATGAATGACCAAATTTAGTGCTTTAGTACCATTGTGAATTATGAAAGTCTATAACGAGAACAATGACATGAATGCTTGAGCACATACGCATGATCCGTTGACCCAAGATTAGGCTAGAAAACATAACTATCATAATATATCCTATGGGAAATTATGAATTTCGACACCTAAAAGCTCATGATTTGGACACTCAAGGAAAAATTGTCTAAAAATTCCTAAATCTATTGTAATTTTGCTAATTCAATGGCGAATCTACAATTGAACCTTAAATCTTTTCACATTTTGCTATTATGCCAATTGACTCCGTCTAATCAATTTTGGCCAAAAACGTCCTATGGACAAGTTTAAATAATATTTTAATAATTTTTCAAATTTTATTAACTTTTTTTCCTTTTTTTTCCTTCTCTTTTCCTTCTTTACTTTTTCTTTTCTTTTTTACGTGCACTAAAATAATAGAAGGAAAACAGGTAAACCGGTATCCTCAGCACTACTTGTTAAGTAATTACCAATGTGCTTTGGAAGATGTGAAACGAAAAAGTCTACATTTTGAATCATCCCGGCTATGTGTCAAAACATTACACTTTATTCAATTTTAATGAATCGAAGATACAAATTCTCTCTTTATAACAGCACTTAGAAGAAGTGCGTAGTGCCCTCAGGTTTGCACGTAAACATGACTATACTTCTTTGTAGAGTTGCCTATGTGCATTATTAGTTCGTACTACCAGCGAAACAAGAGAGCTTTCAGCCGTTAGATTTTCTCCTGCAGTCCAAAAATTTACTATGAACTAGCTCTGAAGCAACAGCAAGCATCACCAGTACAAATCTAAAAGTTTCTTTCAATTTGCTCTATCAGATTGCGAGAATGTGTCTTCCCAATCAATCTCCTAAAGTAATAAAAATATCTTCATCGAAAAGCGTATGAAACAGCAAATAAAGCACTCCAAATGTGTAGAAATCTTATCTTTAGACACAGGAGACTGAACAATCAAACAAAAGCCCCAGTTATGCCCATCTCTTTCATTTTGTCATGAACTGCCAAGATTCATCAAAGGGTAGACACATAATTCCTCGACTTAACAAATGCAGTAGCATCTTCTTCTACAATTCCACCGATTTCACCTATTAGACTGATCCTTGGAAGAGTACAAGTGTCAGGAATCAAAGCTTAACGGCGTATGAATGGCATAAGGAGATCACCAATCATTTGAAGAGAATTGAAGTAGTGATGAAACTATCAATAGAGATTCACTCTCAGGGAATGTATACGAGTTCAATCGACCAAGAGACCATACACTCTATATAAAAGAAGATGCTCACCACTGCATAAACACTATTTTGATGTAAGCCAAATGCATGGAACTAAAATTAGGAATATTTAGCATATGTATATAGCAACTTTGATGAAAACTTGCTCCTCGGGTACTGTTCATTTGCTCTCAACTGGTGCCCGACGGTTTCCTCTGCACGGAGTTGCCGGTAGCCATTCCGGCTGCTATAGGGCTCGGCTCCGGCTGGTTTTTGGAAGGATTATCGTGCGGCCCCAGCTCTACAATCTGACCGAAGCGTTTTCCTTGGGGTGGATTCAATCGTCTAATCCCCAAAATCGGATATAGGGCTCTGTTCGTCTGGAATTCCAGAGCTAGTTCTGCTATTCGCTCGAGCTCCTGGTACCCATTCCGGTGGCTACAGGCTTCACTTTCGACTTATTCTCAGAGGTATTACTGAGTTCTCTCTGTTCCATCTGCTATTCGAAGCATTCCCCAGGATAGACTTCAATTATCTGCACAATCTGAAGCTAGGGTTCTGAAATCTGATAACATGAACCGAAGCTAAGCTCATCGTCTTACATATACTTGCTTGATTCTGTCTGGCTATGAGTTCTGCCATGGAGAGAATAGAACTAGGCAAGGCCCCTGCACCGCCAGTAGAGTCCAGGGGCAGACGACGGAGTAGGAGCCGTCCGGCAAACAATCTCGCCTCTGCGCGCTCAAGCCGCGAAGGTAGGAAAGAAAATGCTAAGCCTGGGTCTCTGGGCTTGCATGATGCAGTGCAAAGGAAGACAGATGGAACGTCGGGTGGCAACAACAGGCCTGCTCCCATCTCTGGAACCTCTCCCAACAACAGGGCTTCGTCCTCAGCTCTAGCTCCTGATGCGACGAAGGGCCCTCTGAACCGTTCGTGGGTCAATGTTGCTCGTGCAGCAACGAAAGGGTATGATTTAACATACATTAATCCTATGGTCATGGGAAAGCAGCCTGTTGTCAACTTATCGCATGAAGCTTATGGTGCTATGGACCCGAAATGGCATCAATGCCTTGTGGGATACTTGGTGGGGAAAAAATTACCGTTTAAAAATGGTTGAGGGTGCTCTGAGACACCTCTGGGGCAACCAGCTGGTGGATATACTTGCAGATGACCAAGGATTTTATTTCCTTCATATTCCGGACAATGACTTTCGAAGGAAGATCGTGGATGGGGGTCCTCTGACCATAGCTAGAGTCCCTTTCATACTACAACAATGGGAACCACTGTTGGAGTTAAAAAAATATGAGCACAAGTCAATCCCTGTATGGATTCACCTTAAAAACCTCCCATTCGGCTCCTGGTCGACCCTTGGCATTAGCACGGTTGCAAGTGCCATAGGCAAACCACTTTATGTCGACCAAATGATGGAAAAAATGAGGATGATATCTTATGCTAGGGTGTGCGTGGAGATAGCTGCTGGGGCGAAACGTGTGGACTCAGTCATTCTGAACATAGAAGGCCAGTCCCGGAAAGTTATGATTGAATATGAATGGCGGCCCATTTCATGCCAAGTTTGTGGTACTTTTGGCCACAAGTGCTCGAACAATACAAATCCTCCTATTCAGGAAAGCACACCACAATTAGAAAAGCAACAACACATGGTAGCCGAGCCTGCTATCAATATCCAATCTGCTGCTACCAGGGATGAAGTCCAAAACCTCCCTGTACCAGACGCCTCTGAAATACCTCCTCAGGTCCCTAAGCAAGTTGTAGAGGTATGGCAACCAGTGAGATCATCAAAGAAAGCAGCTAAACATGTCCAGGTTGCTTCCAATATTCCTGGTGCTGAAGCACAGGTAAACCCGCCTCAAGCTGATATGGCTAAGGCAGAAAAAAGGAAGGCTAAAGCAAAAGCTTCTGGTGAGACTTCCACTCCGGCAGACATGAATAGTCAAGCAGAGATTGTGCCTGCTACCCTAGAGGAATCAGCCAATTCTGAGGAGGGTGACATGGATAGTTACTCCAATTCTGAATATTCTGAAGAGGATACATCACTTGCTGCCGATCGGCCACCTGCTCAGGTGCAATCTCCAGTATAGATAAACAAGGAACCTGCCCCCATACAGGAATCTCCTGACCCTCCACTGGTGAATTTCCCCTTGACCCTTGGCTCATAGGCCCCCCCAGGTGAAACAGAAGCCGCATGAGCAGCATGGTCATCCATACAAGCCCCACAGACCTACATCGTCCAGAAGCAGGTCTGTCAAACGTACGTAGACTATTTCCCTGCCTGTAAATATGTAAATATGCATTTTGGATTCTGGAATGTTCGGGGTCTTATAGACCCTGTTAGACAAGCTGAAGTGCGCAGATCTGTGCAATCCAACAATATATGCTGTCTCGGTATTATGGAGACCAAAGTCTTGGTTTCTCGCTTTGTATCTGTGTCCTCTGGCCTAGTACCAGGATGGAAGTGGTTATCCAACTATGAACACTCGGATCCTGGACGTCTATGGATAGGCTGGAATCCATTGATGGTAGACTTCAACTGTCAACTAGTGACCCATCAGATCATTCATGGAGACATTAAGATCCTCAACTCGAGTATGTCCCTGTACCTCTCGGTTATATATGGCAATCATACCTTTGTGTCCCGAAGATCGTTATGGGCAGATATTATCTCCTTGAGTGAATCCCTGAAGGATAGCCCATGGATTTTGGCTGGGGACTTTAACGCCATTAAAGACCCCTTTGACCGTATTGGCAGCTCCAATAACTGGATCTCAGCTTTTAATGAATTCAAAGAGTGCATTGACCAAGCTGAATTAATTGATCTCCGATACGTGGGATTTAGATTTACTTGGTCAGCCTACTCGGGTGCCGCTAGGAAACTAAGGAAGATCGATAGAGTACTCGTCAATAACAAATGGTGCTCTGTTTTCTCATTTTCGGAAGCAAACTTTCTTGCCCCAGGCATTTCTTATCACACAACAATGTTTGTGAGAATCATGGATCCGGCTCCTCGGAGGAAACCTTTCAAGTTCTTTAACTTCTGGATGAGTCACCCTATGTTCTTGAACATTGTGGGTGAAGTGTGGCAAGCTAAAGTTACAGGCACTCCAATGTTTCGCCTGTACAGTAGACTGAAACTTCTTAAATGTAGGCTTAAAGGCATCAACCGAGACTCGTTCGCGGAAATTTTTATCAAAGCAAGTGAAGCTAAAAGGATCCTCCATGCCACCCAGAATGCTTTACTTGCATATCCTTTCAATGGCAATCTAGTTGAGGCTGAACATCAACAAATCCGTACCTATTACGAACTGCGTTCCATGGAAGAGTCATTCTTCAGGCAGAAATCCAGAGTACGTTGACTCAAGGAAGGGGATAATAACTCTAAATTCTTTCACCATTGTGTGAATCATCATAACCTTCGGAACCGAATCCTTTCAGTCAAGGATGGGGCGGGCAACTTAGCAACTTCCCCAGGTGAAGTTTAGCAGATATTTGTAAACTATTTTCAAGAGCTATTTTCAAGTTCAGCATAACCTTTTGGGCCGCCAAATGCAACCTTGCGTGGTCCAGCAACCTCTCCTGGAAGGAAAACCTATGCTGGGCTACAAGGGCATTGGACGGTAAGGACTTTCAAGGTGATATCTCCCGGTTTTCTTTTGGTGCACTCTGTTATGTTATTTGGAAGTCCAGAAACAATATTCTATTTCGAGCTTCCAACCTATTCATCCCAGCGATGAAGCAACACTTGATTAAATCGGTCAAGGACAAAGCATCATCGTATAAAACGGTCCAGGACAATCCTTGTAATCGACGGTTGCAGCGGTCCTGGGGCCTCGACGCATCCATTTTTGGTGGGCAACAGAGGGTCGGTTAATGATTTAATATGTCTAGGATCAAGTCTTTTATCTATTCCCTTGTATGTTGTTGTATTTGTGAGTATGGTACCCATCCACTCCTCTGACGTGTTGTCTTGACGAGTGTATGTTGATGCTATGTCTCCCCCTTGTACAATCCCATTGGTTAAAAGTCAATACTACTTACCTTACAAAAAAAACAAAAAAAACTTTGTTGAAGCAATTTCTTGATTTTTTGGCAGTCTTATATCCACATTTGATACAAAACATGCTTCAGGAAATAGCAAACTGCCAAACCTACAATCTAGGCATAGTAAAGTGAACTTCCCCTTCACACACTCCATTGAATTTGTGAAACTCGTGTTAGTTTGCTCGCGATAGCTAATCAGCAGATCCTATGCTGGGTTGAGGATGGCGGTTGTTTAGGCATTCAATTACGAATCTTCTCTGCATGTGTCAAAATATGTACACGTCTTCTATAAAGCCTTTGTCAATTATCATCGGTTTCTTTGGTGGATGCGGAGACCATATTCCGCCACCGCGTGGGAGTCCCCGCCTTCTTCATGTAAGACTCCACGATCAGGGCCTTCTCCGAGTGCCCTGTTCAAGATTGCCTTGAGGTATTTCGTTCGAATGCTCCTGAACGGCATTTTCCCCCATGACTTTTCACACGCCCTTTTGTGTTACTGTGCTGATCGGGAGGCTGGTTCACTACAACGTTGTGAAATTCGGGTCGGTCCCGACCCACGTTATTAACAATATGCTAAGTATGTACTCGAGCTGTAGAGAGATGGAGGATGCGCGCCAGCTGTTTGAAGAATGTTCCGGGATTGTGGATGTTGTTTCCTGGACTAGTTTGGTCACGGGGTGCGTGAAGGCCGGTGATTTCGAACTTGCCCGGCTTGTTTTGATAGGATGCCAAGGAGGAATGTTGTTTCATGGAACGCAACAGGAAGAATTTCTGATGCGAGGAATCTCTTTGGCATGATGCCCAAACATGATGTGTCATCATGGAGTGCGATCGTCTCTGGCTATGCCCAGTGCAAGATTTATGCAGATGCATTGGCCCTTTTTAAGGAAATGGTTGGAGAAGGAATTGTGCCCAATGAAGCTGCCGTCGTGAGTGCAGCTTCAGCCTGCGTGCAGCTTTGTGCAATTGAGTGGGGAACTTGGCTCCATGAGTACATAGTGGAGAAGGGGTTCCAGATGAATGTGATCCGGGGTACTGTGCTTGTAGATATGCATGGCAAGTGTGGAATGTTGAGAAAGCTCTGGAAGTGTTCGATTTGATGCCCGGAAGATATGTCTGTTTGTGGAATTCGATCATAGCTAGCTTGGCCTTGAATGCACATGGTAACCAGGCACTGTCATTGTTCTAGCAAATGCAGCTGGTGGGTCACACTCGGAATCATCTTACTCTCACTGCCGTGCTAATCGGATGCAGTCATTCGGGGTTATTTGAAGAGGGTCGTCAAATTTTCAGTCTTATGATGGAGAAGTATCAGCTTGGCTTGAACCTCAGTCAGAGCATTATGGTTCCATGGTTGATCTGAATGGACGAGCTGGGCTCATAAGGGAGGCGGTGAAATTCATTGAGGGGATGCATATTGAGCCTCATCCTGGCTTATGGGGCTCTTGTTTCTTCCTGTAAGATTCATGGAGAGATTGAGCTAGGTAAACAACTTGCGAAACACTGTATTGGCTTGGAGCCAGATCACGGTGGGCAGTATGCTTTATTGTCAAATCTGTTTGCATCTATTCAACGATGGGATGATGTGGAAGTGGGAAGGAACTCATTCGCACAGAGGAAGGTGCTCCAGACCCCATGAAACAGTATCATTGAGTTATGCAGATATCCTCTATATTCTTAACTACCTCCCCCAAAGCTTATTTCTGAAACAGAAGGAAACAGGATTTCAACCCCAAATATAGGCCACTTAACAATCTGAAATCAGATGGCCTCATATCTCCTCATCTTCTTCAGCCACCTCTTCGAGGTAATTGCCCAAAGCCACATTGCATATGAATGCTATCATTAAACATAAGCAAGCATGGGTATCTTAAATTTGTGATATTACTTCCTTGATGGAGATGATAGATTCTATTGTTGCAATGCATATGTTTAGGCAGTTCACTATTTCACTGGCTCCATTGGCATCCTCAGTTGTCCATCAGTATCATAAGCTAGCATGGGTGAAACCTCAATGAAGACATAGCCATCTTCTCTGTCTGTATCCCCATAAATGGTTTGAAAAAGTTTGCATGCTTCTCGAGCATTGTAGACAACCATCTCCCCATATGCACTTTCAACATCCATCTCTACTTGTAAGAGTTCCCTGGATTGACTCGTCTTTTAAGAAACAGTCCTTTGAGATAGAGGCTTAGATCTTCTATGGTTCAAAGTTTTATTTGTGGATTGTTAAGAATTCTCCGTGACACGTTAAATAAGTTCTTTTTGGCTCTTTAAACTTATTTTGTGGAGGTTTAAGCGAAGAGTGATTAGACAGTACAGCTGCTTGATTAGCCTCTCCAAACTGACTGCATTAATGGAGTCAAATACGTTATTGGGTTTTAGTCACCTTTCCTCACAAGTTTCCATTCATTTGAAAAAATATAGAGCAAGTATTTTAGCTTATGGGAACGGAAATGGAACTTGAAGCCTACGACCAGCTCCTTACCTGAACTGCAAGTGATAAGCATCTGATGACAACATACCTCTTTCATAAATCTGAAGGCATATAGCATTCATTGTTAGTGAAGCAAACTTCAATGTCAGTGGCTTCAACTGCTCAAGTTGTATATACCAGTTACTGCTGGATTAGAAGTTACCCCTCCGATTTCACTAGCAATCAGTAAAATCAAATGCGTGACTGGTCGGCTCATGTTGTCGTTCCAAGGAGTTTGGCCTTGCTTCTCATACAGATGATACAGTGTTCTTCTCTTTGAGGGGTTCCCAGTGCCACCATCAAAAGAACAACTGATCCTGCAAAAACATGGAAAGGAGGCATTTCTTTCTGGCATGCAGAAGAACAAGAAAGGAAATTTTCTATTGACAGCTAGAGTTTCTAAAGCCGGGTCTACAAAGACCATTTCGTCTGCTTGTCTCTTGCATGTCCATTCAATGGCTTAGTTGATTACTGTTTTGTGGAGAAATATGGGAATGCAAGGCCAATATCAGTCGGAGCTCAAAGCTAGTCACTCTGCTAATAGGGCGGTGATGACAGAGTTAGAAAAATGGAGGAACCTGTTTTAGTTTATCTAAACATTTGGGTCAATAAGATATAAGTCTTTCTGCGAGCTTCATTGGCTGCACTGAGATTATACTTCCACCCGACCAAAAGTGAGGTGAGTGGATGAGAATGTTGTGCGGAAGTCCTGCATGTCCAAAATGATAAAGAAAAGATTGTGAAATACGTGAGTGGATGAGAATGTTGTGCGGAAGTCCTGCATGTCCAAAATGATAAAGAAAAGATCGTGAAATACGTGACGAACTGCGTTATCAGTTGCTAATGGGTGTATGGCGCATCTACAACTATACTAAGAGAAGAAGCGATTGTTATATTGAACCAGCGAGAGACAACAGTGATCCAAAGCCAAGAAGGTAAGTGCAAGCCACAGCACTTGTTCGGGCTGAGGCACAGTAAGTGCCGAACCAGAAATTGCCATTTATTAATGAGAGAAAAGATGGGAAAGGATCAACTGTCCAGCTCAATGCCTTTATTGAAGCCTAAACAAATCTAAACAATCACTGTTCATGAGTCATAAATTTTAAAGTTACCTTTGTTTGCATTAGATAGATGTGAGTACCGGATAAAGATACTGTCGAGAAAGAGGATCTCCTATTCAGGTGAATATTGATAGAAGGTTGGGATGGCATCTCCTACTCAAGTGAATATTGATAGGAGGTTGGGATGGCATACAATTCTCATACAGAGGAGTCAAGAATTTATCAGGAGTTGGCAGTTCGAGACAAAAACAACATATAGCTATGCGGTACGTGTGATGAGCCATCTTCATGAATTTTCTTTCGATGGCACCCTGCCATTGGAGGGTCATAAGCAGGATAGTAGCTAAAAGAAGAGTGTTGCTTGCCGGTATCATCGAGACCCTACTGAAAGGAAGAGGCTGCAAACATTTTCCCAAAGTAATCCTATGCTTCATAAGCAGATCGCGCAGTATATTGTCTAGCTTGTAAATTATTATACATCAAATATCAACACAAGCTCAAGAAGGTTACAAAACAGAATATTGGCCTTTAGTTTGATAAAAGCGTTGTTTCACTTCCTCTTACTCATGTACTTGGATACAATATTCTGACCTGGTTACTATCTCCCACATGCGCTAGTCCCTTCTTCTTTTTTATGACCGAGGAACCATCGAAACTCACCCTTGGGGGAGCACACGACCCTCCAATGCCCGGTGGCACTATCGGGTCTCGCCGCAAGCTGCTGTTTAGACTAATGCGCTGGTCCCTTTTTTTTTATGACCGAGGAACCGCCGAAACTCACCCTTGGGGGCACATGACCCTCCAATGCCCGGTGGCACCGTCGGGTCTCGCCGCAAGCCGCTGTTTAGACTAAACCTCGGGGGAGGTTAGCCCAGGACCCCAACACCACAGCCCCTCTTACAACCACTTTAGCAACGAGAGGGTTCGAACTCTCGACCTCGGCGATGAGGGAGAGAACGTTCACCAACTGCGCTGCTCGTCGCTAGTCCCTGTTTTCTTCTCTTCTTGGATGGTTATCCCTTTGATGCATGTCTAATCCAATTTAATCTAATACTATACAAACATCATGGTAAAGTCATGTCGTACCGATCGAGCTCATTTAATTTTATTGAAATTGACTTTATCAACTTGAATTGAATATAATTCAGATAATATTTTCATAAAATATGTCAAGAGCACAATCTCTACAGCCTATGTGCAAACTCAAAAGCAACATTTTACTATTGTCATGCAAGTGACCGGCTTAAAATACTAACTCCTACAAGATAAATACTAACTCCTACTAACTCCTACAAGATAAGCAAATCTTACCATGAAGGCTACTTCTAAAAGTCTAGGCGATCCTTGTAGCTATCCTTGTGGGAGGTTGCTCCTACCTCAAAATCTTGTTCAAAATCTTGGTTCAATCCATAGAGGTGGAGATTCAATCCATAGAGGTGGATACACATTATGATCAGCTTCTTTATCAAACTCAATTCCTCCATCTTCCATGTGGTATACTCCAATGTCATCGAAGCAGGTAAAATAAATGCAGTTCGGCTTAATAGCTTGTTGGTTCTCATCGAGCTGAACTGAAAAGGAAGAGTTGAAACCCACGAAGAGAGACACGTCCCCCATGCTCTCAAGCTTCGTCCACTTTCTAGTATCTAAATCAACTACAAAAACCTGAAAACCGGCAGTTCCATGCTCTTGTTTTCCGAATCGTACGACAAGCAACAGACGGCCTACCGACTCCACCAAGTATTCGTCAACTTTATGATATGTGCTATCTCGAATTTCCGGAGGCATCTCCAGTATAACTTGAGCTGTTGGATGTGGTCCATCCACATCACAAGTTAATATATTACCCTCGGAGTTAACTGCAACAAATTGCCCTCGGTAATGTATGACATCGAAAACGCCATCATCGGGGGAAGTCAACTCTATCCACTCCTCGTTGCCGGGTTTCCAAAAGCCTAATGGTCCGGCAGACCAGCGATTGACCATGACTGTATAGTTTGGAGTTGAAGCAGGGCTTGCAGACAAGACAAACTTGCAGAGGAAATCCTGGTAAATCTCCGGCGCGTCCGGCTCAAATCCTTCAGTACTCCAGCCGGGGAATTTGTCCAAACTGGGGAGCTTAACGATCTCGTCCCTATAGCGGCTAGCAGCACGTGACAGGGGATTCAGCATGTGGATTTGCAAATCTTTACCGATGGCTAAGATCCAACCCCGTGAAGAGAAGCACTTCTTCTTCCCCTTCACTTCCGGCAATAGAACTCTGTGAATTCGCAAACTGAAGGGGCTATAGAACTCAGCCCACTCCGTCTCGGTGCTTTCATCGTCCTCAAGCATCCACCATGGGATATCGAGCCTCTCTTCAAATGCAGCGGCACGCCACGTCGAGCACACCGATCGGAATGCGAACCAGTCCTCTAGAAGAAGCTGTCTCGAGCACAGTTCTAGCAGCACTGGAGGGAGATCGGCCCAATTCTCCGCCATTGTTGATTCACAGATCGGGAGAGAGCAGGAGATCGGCGGGTTGTGCAGAGAGAGGGAGGATTTATATGGAACATAATTCCAAAGGGGGAGAGAATATATATACATGCTACTAGACTCAATACTTTTTGAGATAATATGCTTTTGAATTTATGAAAAAAAGAATCGATTTAATTGTGATCAAATATGTTGAGACATTTTATTAAAAAGAAGAGATCTGATGAAATTTTATCAACTTGCATATTTTAGACACAATTACCTTTTTCAGAATATTCTTAATTATACAATGCCGCCCCCTTGTTTAGGTAGAGAATCTTTTAAGTTTACATATTTATAATTAGGAATATTTAGTTTATTATTTCCTTTTATTTATTAGATTTATTGTTTAGTCAACATCCCAGGACTATAAATAAATTATTTGGATATAAATTGAGAAAGAATTTTCCTATTTTTATCGAACCGTGGGTCTCGGTGCAGGCTCATGCCACGGCTTATGTCTCTATTTCATCTTCATGACGACCTTAATCGGATTGCCTCGCTGTCTCTTTCGCATTTCACTCACTATCAGCGTTCATTGACATCCCGTCACTTGTTATCAGGTGATTTACCTCGTTCAAATGTTAGTTTGCTCACTTCCTGGCTTAGGGTGCGGTCCAATTGAGAAATGAAACGAAATTATTACTTATCACTTGGTTCCTCATTCATCAACTAGCAAGAGTTAGCTTGAAAGGATGTTATGGCAGAGGGATGATCCAATGCCACCCTTCTTGTCCATCATGACTAATATTTCCAAAGCTTACTAATCCACAAATCGTTCATGCATTTACAGTTACCTTTCCCGCACTCCTATTTTTTCCATTCACTGAACCTCTCATGGCAGATTACATTTGCTAGGTCTCCCTGATCAAGTAAAGAAAGATGAGATCATACGGTCAGTCTGTTATGCAATTGAAACATGCTCAAGTGGAGGATGGCACTAGTAATTTATCGCATGGGCGTTTAATATGTATAAATTAACATGTACATCGACTTTCAATTAATACTTTCTAGAAAGGGTTTGGCACTATTAATTGGGGACCAATCAAGAGTTAATCTCAGCTTAATTAGTGTGATGTTTTAGCTTAGACCCAAAAGGGTGTTTGACAAAAGGGTGAATTTTTCTTCTATGTTGGTGACCATCCGTTGATTACTTAAAGTGTGTGTAAATTTTTTTAACAGTTTATAATTAGCAATATACAATCTATTTAAACGAGGCGGTCTCAGTCAAGATATCATGCACATATCATCCTCGAAACTAAGAGGTAATCCCCAAAGCAGTTGGTTCACTTTTCTTTATTTTTGTAACATGTGAAACACCCTTTGCTGGTCAAAAGGGCCGGTCTACCTAGGTGAATCGGCTTTGAACCGGTCTCAAATAAAATCTCCTGTTCAAAGCATACAATCAAGACCCTATCCGATTCAGATCGGTTCTCAATTTCTAGACCCAAGAATCAGGCCAACTCCTTAATTAAAAAAAGAGACTTTATGCTCACGTTAGGGTCGACTCGAAGAGCTGTATCTTGACGCGACCATGTCTCCAAAAAGTTAGAAAATTCCTCAAACACAAAAGATTTATCCCACCAAATAAATTTATTAAGTATGGCGTGCTATTATTGATAACAAGAGGAAGATGAAAGGAAAATAGCCAAATAATTATATGTTTAAACTTGCGAGGAAAATAATCATCAAAAATAATCATTCTATTATCAATAATATATAATATATAATTTCCTTCCTCTAAATTTTCATTTTTTGAATGACTTCTCAATTAATCATCTCATCCTTTGATCTTTAGAAATATAATATTACGTATTTGCTATATTTATGCGTTGACCCATCAACATCACTCTCCATCTCCTCCTACTCATAATATATATATTTCCGAAGCCCACTTTCATTCGCCCCTCTTTCTTGTATTTTCCGGACCTAAATAACCCTAATTGATTGACGATGTTTGTCCTCTCTTCTAGTGAAACTTGGTGACCAAGTAAACAAGTACAAAGCTTCCTCGTATAAATATAGTCAATCTAAGTAGTAATGGTCAAAATTTGAATCACTTGGGTCCCAAGAAACGAAATATATATTTGTGGAAACTCAAAACAGAATCTGCAAAACCTAATTGGTAATATAAAAGCATATTAAAGCCTTAGATAGTTGCATCACTTATATACGTTAATTGCTGTCTTTCTTCTACATCTTCTACGCTTTGAAGTCATGGAATGGTGCGGCCATTGCTTAAGCTATGTCGACCCGAATCATACTGTAACCAAGAACATGAAGCATATATTCCGGTGAGTCTACACGCTCATATCTTTTAAGTACGGAGATCTCCACGCCATATGATCCTTCACTCGAAACCATGATTTTATGTTTTTTTCTGTTGACATCGATAGAGACATCCAACCACATACCTAATAATGATGGCTAGAAGCATGATCAACCATTAGCGACCCACCGTTTACTCTTCATCTTTGATCGATACATCTTTCAAACAGAGCTTCTATCTTGTTTATTCTTGCTAAGGTAGTTGCATTACCGTTACAGGGAGTGCCCGCACTGTGGAAAGATTCTACCCAATTGTGAGAATGAAGTTCCCGACATGAAAAAGAGGAGATCCAGGACGATCAGGGAGAAAAACAGGCGAACTCGAAAACCTAACCTTCGCAAGATTGATGTCGACAGGGCATCCAAGCCCCAAAGGAAGGGGAAATAACAAAAATCATTCTCGATCCCATCGAGCAATGAGATTCTTGTGAATACATCAATTCCAACAAAATTACGGTCTTCAAGTACTTGTTCTTTCACTGTAAAAACCCGGCGCTCTTTAAGTGAATAATGACTCTCGTTGATGTAATTAAAAAATTTTATTGTTTGATTGAAGTAAAATATTTTTTTCTAGAGAATAACTTTTTTAGGACAGCCAAGCGCCTGAATAAACGATGTTTTTTGTTCAGTTGCATATACAACTTGTTATTGCACTACTTTTGTATTTTGAGGATAATTTTCTTTTCATTGATAATTCTATAAAAATTCTAATGCATTTACAATTGACAAAAAAAAAATGTGTTTGCAAATAGTTTAACCGGGTTATCTTATAATGTCATTACAATTGTCATAATTCATTGACAATAGCTAGTTATACCACGTAATCAAGACAAAGATAGTATTATATGTAATAATATTTTAGTGAGCATTTTCTTTTGCATTTGCAGAATAATAATGGATGTTTAGATTTTTTTATGTATATTACTTTGTTATATTTTTAACATCATGCGATGATGGCATGAAAAACAATTACAAATTGAACTATTAGATTCGCTTCCTAGAATGAAGTAGAGAAGTTAAAATACACAAATTACAATGTAATGACACATATTAAAATTATAATTAAACGAAATAAGTACTTAAATTAGTAGATGATTCTTTATACCCTTACTTGTGCTTGGGTTATTTTTTAAATAAGAGTTTCCTAGTACAAAAGAGAATATACAACACATTAACATAATAATTAGTTAGCTATCTACTAAATAAACTATTTTTCAGAAAAGAGGGACTCCAATTTTGGAATGAGCACAAGTAAGTTCATCTCTAGCAAAATTGAAACAAAAGAAAAGCAAGAAATAAAGGTAAGAAATCATCTAAAATCAAGAATGAGACCCATAAAAAATATTGTAATCAATTCAATATGATAGGGGTTGTTAGGAGTCAATAAAGGATGGAAATAGCGTGGGTCATATATATTGCTGAAACTTAGAACAAAATCTGCTTATTACCTAATTGGTAATATGAAAATATATTCAAGAATTAAATAGATGTTTGACTCCTCTATATAAGTTAATTCCGTCTTTCCTCTACACCGTGAAGTCATGCCATGGTGCAGCCATTGCTTGTGCTATGTCAACCCATGGTTGATCTGAATGGACGAGCTGGGCTCATAAGGGAGGCGGTGAAATTCATTGAGGGGATGCATATTGAGCCTCATCCTGGCTTATGGGGCTCTTGTTTCTTCCTGTAAGATTCATGGAGAGATTGAGCTAGGTAAACAACTTGCGAAACACTGTATTGGCTTGGAGCCAGATCACGGTGGGCAGTATGCTTTATTGTCAAATCTGTTTGCATCTATTCAACGATGGGATGATGTGGAAGTGGGGAGGAACTCATTCGCACAGAGGAAGGTGCTCCAGACCCCATGAAACAGTATCATTGAGTTATGCAGATGTCCTCTATATTCTTAACTACCTCCCCCAAAGCCTATTTCTGAAACAGAAGGAAACAGGATTTCAACCCCAAATATAGGCCACTTAACAATCTGAAATCAGATGGCCTCATATCTCCTCATCTTCTTCAGCCACCTCTTCAAGGTAATTGCCCAAAGCCACATTGCATATGAATGCTATCATTAAACATAAGCAAGCATGGGTATCTTAAATTTGTGATATTACTTCCTTGATGGAGATGATAGATTCTATTGTTGCAATGCATATGTTTAGGCAGTTCACTATTTCACTAGCTCCATTGGCATCCTCAGTTGTCCATCAGTATCATAAGCTAGCATGGGTGAAACCTCAATGAAGACATAGCCATCTTCTCTGTCTGTATCCCCATAAATGGTTTGAAAAAGTTTGCATGCTTCTCGAGCATTGTAGACAACCATCTCCCTGTATGCACTTTCAACATCCATCTCTACTTGTAAGAGTTCCCTGGATTGACTCATCTTTTAAGAAACAGTCCTTTGAGATAGAGGCTGAGATCTTCTATGGTTCAAAGTTTTATTTGTGGATTGTTAAGAATTCTCCGTGACACGTTAAATAAGTTCTTTTTGGCTCTTTAAACTTATTTTGTGGAGGTTTAAGCGAAGAGTGATTAGACAGTACAGCTGCTTGATTAGCCTCTCCAAACTGACTGCATATATGGGTTACCTAAACAACTAGTGTCTGAAGTTAATGGAGTCAAATACGTTATTGGGTTTTAGTCACCTTTCCTCACAAGTTTCCATTCATTTGAAAAAATATAGAGCAAGTATTTTAGCTTATGGGAACGGAAATGGAACTTGAAGCCTTCGACCAGCTCCTTACCTGAACTGCAAGCGATAAGCATCTGATGACAACATACCTCTTTCATAAATCTGAAGCCATATAGCATTCATTGTTAGTGAAGCTAACTTCAATGTCAGTGGCTTCAACTGCTCAAGTTGTATATACCAGTTACTGCTGGATTAGAAGTTACCCCTCCGATTTCACTAGCAATCAGTAAAATCAAATGCGTGACTGGTCGGCTGATGTTGTCGTTCCAAGGACTTTGGCCTTGCTTCTCGTACAGATGATACAGTGTTCTTCTCTTTGAGGGGTTCCCAGTGCCACCATCAAAAGAACAACTGATCCTGCAAAAACATGGAAAGGAGGCATTTCTTTCTGGCCTGCAGAAGAACAAGAAAGGAAATTTTCTATTGACAGCTAGAGTTTCTAAAGCCGGGTCTACAAAGACCATTTCGTCTGCTTGTCTCTTGCATGTCCATTCAGTGGCTTAGTTGATTACTGTTTTGTGGAGAAATATGGGAATGCAAGGCCAATATCAGTCGGAGCTCAAAGCTAGTCACTCTGCTAATAGGGCGGTGATGACAGAGTTAGAAAAATGGAGGAACCTGTTTTAGTTTATCTAAACATTTGGGTCAATAAGATATAAGTCTTTCTGCGAGCTTCATTGGCTGCACTGAGATTATACTTCCACCCCACCAAAAGTGAGGTGAGTGGATGAGAATGTTGTGCGGAAGTCCTGCATGTCCAAAATGAAAAGATAAAGAAAAATGATTGTGAAAATATAAAGAAAAGATCGTGACGAACTGCGTTATCAGTTGCTAATGGGTGTATGGCGCATCTACAACTATACTAGGAGAAGAAGCGATTGTTATATTGAACCAGCGAGAGACAACAGTGATCCAAAGCCAAGAAGGTAAGTGCAAGCCACAGCACTTGTTCAGGCTGAGGCACAGTAAGTGCCGAACCAGAAATTGCCATTTATTAATGAGAGTAAAGATGGGAAAGGATCAACTGTCCAGCTCGATGCCTTTATTGAAGCCTAAACAAATCTAAACAATCACTGTTCATGAGTCATAAATTTTAAAGTTACCTTTGTTTGCATTAGATAGATGTGAGTACCGGATAAAGATACTGTCGAGAAAGAGGATCTCCTATTCAGGTGAATATTGATAGAAGGTTGGGATGGCATCTCCTACTCAAGTGAATATTGATAGGAGGTTCGGATGGCATTCAATTCTCATACAGAGGAGTCAAGAATTTATCAGGAGTTGGCAGTTCGAGACAAAAACAACATATAGCTATGCGGTACGTGTGATGAGCCGTCTTCATGAATTTTCTTTCGATGGCACCCTGCCATTGGAGGGTCATAAGCAGGATAGTAGCTAAAAGAAGAGTGTTGCTTGCCGGTATCATCGAGACCGTTGGCTGTTTGATCATGGCATGCTACTGAAAGGAAGAGGCTGCAAACATTTTCCCAAAGTAATCCTATGCTTCATAAGCAGATCGCGCAGTATATTGTCTAGCTTGTAAATTATTATACATCAAATATCAACACAAGCTCAAGAAGGTTACAAAACAGAATATTTGATAAAAGCGTTGTTTCACTTCCTCTTACTCATGTACTTGGATACAATATTCTGACCTGGTTACTATCTCCCACATGCGCTAGTCCCTTCTTCTTTTTTATGACCGAGGAACCGTCGAAACTCACCCTTGGGGGAGCACATGACCCTCCAATGCCCGGTGACACTGTCGGGTCTCGCCGCAAGCTGCTGTTTAGACTAATGTGCTAGTCCCTTTTTTTTTTATGACCGAGGAACCGCCGAAACTCACCCTTGTGGGGCACATGACCCTCCAATGCCCGGTGGCACCGTCACCGTCGGGTCTCGCCGCAAGCCGCTGTTTAGACTAAACCTCGGGGGAGGCTAGCCCAGGACCCCAACACCAGAACCCCTCTTACAACCACTTTAGCAACGAGAGGGTTCGAACTCTCGACCTCGGCAATGAGGGAGAAAATGCACACCAACTGCGCTGCTCGTCGCTAGTCCCTGTTTTCTTCTCTTCTTGGATGGTTATCCCTTTGATGCATGTCTAATCCAATTTAATCTAATACTATACAAACATCATGGTAAAGTCATGTCGTACCGATTGAGCACATTTAATTTTATTGAAATTGACTTTATCAACTTGAATTGAATATAATTCAGATAATATTTTCATAAAATATGTCAAGAGCACAATCTCTACAGCCTATGTGCAAACTCAAAAGCAACATTTTACTATTGTCATGCAAGTGACCGGCTAAAAATACTAACTCCTACAAGATAAATACTAACTCCTACTAACTCCTACAAGATAAGCAAATCTTACCATGAAGGCTACTTCTAAAAGTCTAGGCGATCCTTGTAGCTATCCTTGTGGGAGGTTGCTCCTACCTCAAAATCTTGTTCAAAATCTTGGTTCAATCCAAAGAGGTGGAGATTCAATCCATAGAGGTGGATACACATTATGATCAGCTTCTTTATCAAACTCAATTCCTCCATCTTCCATGTGGTATACTCCGATGTCATCGAAGCAGGTAAAATAAATGCAGTTCGGCTTAATAGCTTGTTGGTTCTCATCAAGCTGAACTGAAAAGGAAGAGTTGAAACCCACGAAGAGAGACACGTCCCCCATGCTCTCAAGCTTCGTCCACTTTCTAGTATCTAAATCAACTACAAAAACCTGAAAACCGGCAGTTCCATGCTCTTGTTTTCCGAATCGTACGACAAGCAACAGACGGCCTACCGACTCCACCAAGTATTCGCCAATTTTATGATATGTGCTATCTCGAATTTCCGGAGGCATCTCCAGTATAACTTGAGCTGTTGGATGTGGTCCATCCACATCACAAGTTAATATACTACCCTCGGAGTTAACTGCAACAAATTGCCCTCGGTAATGTATGACATCGAAAACGCCATCATCGGGGGAAGTCAACTCTATCCACTCCTCGTTGCCGGGTTTCCAAAAGCCTAATGGTCCGGCAGACCAGCGATTGACCATGACTGTATAGTTTGGAGTTGAAGCAGGGCTTGCAGACAAGACAAACTTGCAGAGGAAACCCTGGTAAATCTCCGGCGCGTCCGGCTCAAATCCTTCAGTACTCCAGCCGGGGAATTTGTCCAAACTGGGGAGCTTAACGATCTCGTCCCTATAGCGGCTAGCAGCACGTGACAGGGGATTCAGCATGTGGATTTGCAAATCTTTACCGATGGCTAAGATCCAACCCCGTGAAGAGAAGCACTTCTTCTTCCCCTTCACTTCCGGCAACAGAACTCTGTGAATTCGCAAACTGAAGGGGCTATAGAACTCAGCCCACTCCGTCTCGGTGCTTTCATCGTCCTCAAGCATCCACCATGGGATATCGAGCCTCTCTTCAAATGCAGCGGCACGCCACGTCGAGCACACGGATCGGAATGCGAACCAGTCCTCTAGAAGAAGCTGTCTCGAGCACAGTTCTAGCAGCTCTGGAGGGAGATCGGCCCAATTCTCCGCCATTGTTGATTCACGGATCGGGAGAGAGCAGGAGATCGGCGGGTTGTGCAGAGAGAGAGGGAGGATTTATATGGCGCATAATTCCAAAGGGGGAGAGAATATATATACATGCTACTAGACTCAATACTTTTTGAGATAATATGCTTTTGAATTTATGAAAAAAAGAATCGATTTAATTGTGATCAAATATGTTGAGACATTTTATTAAAAAGAAGAGATCTGATGAAATTTTATCAACTTGCATATTTTAGACACAATTACCTTTTTCAGAATATTCTTAATTATACAATGCCGCCCCCTTGTTTAGGTAGAGAATCTTTTAAGTTTACATATTTATAATTAGGAATATTTAGTTTATTATTTCCTTTTATTTATTAGATTTATTGTTTAGTCAACATCCCAGGACTATAAATAAATTATTTGGATATAAATTGAGAAAGAATTTTCCTATTTTTATCGAACCGTGGGTCTCGGTGCAAGCTCATGCCACAGCTTATGTCTCTACTTCATCTTCATGGCAACCTCATTCGGATTGCCTCGCTGTCTCTTTCGCGTCCCACTCACTATCAACGTTCATTGACATCCCGTCACTTATTATCAAGTATTTACCTCGTTCAAATGTTAGTTTGCTCGCTTCCTGGCTTAGGGTGCGGTCCAATTGAGAAATGAAACAAAATTATTGCTTATCACTTGGTTGCTCATTCATCAACTAGCAAGAGTTAGCTTGAAAGGATGTTATGGCAGAGGGATGATCCAATGCCACCCTTCTTGTCCATCATGACTAATATTTCCAAAGCTTACTAATCCACAAATCGTTCATGCATTTACAGTTACCTTTCCCGCACTTATGTTTTTTCCATTCACTGAACCTCTCACGGCAGATTACATTTGCTAGGTCTCCTTGATCAAGCAAAGAAAGATGAGATCGTACAGTCAGTCTGTTATGCAATTGAAACATGCTCAAGTGGAGGATGGCACTAGTAATTTATCGCATGGGCGTTTAATATGTATAAATTAACATGTACATCGCCTTTCGATTAATACTTTCTAAAAAGAGTTTGGCACTAGTAATTGGGGACCAATCAAGAGTTAATCTCAGCTTAATTAGTGTGATGTTTTTGCTTAGACCCAAAAGGGTGTTTGACAAAAGGGTGAATTTTTCTTCTATGTTGGTGACCATCCGTTGATTACTTAGAGTGTGTGTAAATTTTTTTAACAGTTTATAATTAGCAATATACAATCTATTTAAACGAGGCGGTCTCAGTCAAGATATCATGCACATATCATCCTCGAAACTAAGAGGTAATCCCCAAAGCAGTTGGTTCACTTTTCTTTATTTTTGTAATATGTGAAACACCCTTTGCTGGTCAAAAGGGCCGGTCTACCTAGGTGAATCGGCTTTGAACCGGTCTCAAATAAAATCTCCTGTTCAAAGCATACAATCAAGACCCTATCCGATTCAGATCGGTTCTCAATTTCTAGACCCAAGAATCAGGCCAACTCCTTAATTAAAAAAGGAGACTTTATGCTCACGTTAGGGTCGACTCGAAGAGCTGTATCTTGACGCGACCATGTCTCCAAAAAGTTACAAAATTCCTCAAACACAAAAGATTTATCCCACCAAATAAATTTATTAAGTATGGCGTGCTATTATTGATAACAAGAGGAAGATGAAAGGAAAATAGCCAAATAATTATATGTTTAAACTTGCGAGGAAAATAATCATCAAAATAATCATTCTATTATCAATAATATATAATATATAATTTCCTTCCTCTAAATTTTCATTTTTTGAATGACTTCTCAATTAATCATCTCATCCTTTGATCTTTAGAAATATAATATCACGTATTTGCTATATTTATGCGTTGACCCATCAACATCACTCTCCATCTCCTCCTACTCATAATATATATATTTCCGAAGCCCACTTTCATTTGCCCCTCTTTCTTGTATTTTCCGGACCTAAATAACCCTAATTGATTGACGATGTTTGTCCTCTCTTCTAGTGAAACTTGGTGACCAAGTAAACAAGTACAAAGCTTCCTCGTATAAATATAGTCAATCTAAGTAGTAATGGTCAAAATTTGAATCACTTGGGTCCCAAGAAAGGAATATATATTTGTGGAAACTCAAAACAGAATCTGCAAAACCTAATTGGTAATATAAAAGCATATTAAAGCCTGAGATAGTTGCATCACTTATATACGTTAATTGCTGTCTTTCTTCTACATCTTCTACGCTTTGAAGTCATGGAATGGTGCAGCCATTGCTTGAGCTATGTCGACCCGAATCATACTGTAACCAAGAACATGAAGCATATATTCCGGTGAGTCTAATCTTCACACTCATATCTTTTAAGTACGGAGATCTCCACGCCATATGATCCTTCACTCGAAACCATGATTTTATGTTTTTTTCTGTTGACATCGATAGAGACATCCAACCACATATCTAATAATGATGGCTAGAAGCATGATCAACCATTAGCGACCCGTCATTTACTCTTCATCTTTGATCAATACATCATTCAAACAGAGCTTCTATCTTGTTTATTCTTGCTAAGGTAGTTGCATTACCGTTACAGGGAGTGCCCGCACTGTGGAAAGATTCTACCCAATTGTGAGAATGAAGTTCCCGACATGAAAAAGAGGAGATCCAGGACGATCAGGGAGAAAAACAGGCGAACTCGAAAACCTAACCTTCGCAAGATTGATGTCGACAGGGCATCCAAGCCCCAAAGGAAGGGGAAATAACAAAAATCATTCCCGATCCCATCGAGCAATGAGATTCTTGTGAATACGTCAATTCCAACAAAATTCCGGTCTTCAAGTACTTGTTCTTTCATTGTAAAAAGCCGGCGCTCTTTAAGTGAATAATGACTCTCTCGTTGATGTAATTAAAAAAATTTATTGTTTGATTGAAGTAAAAAAAAAATTTAGAGAATAACTTTTTTAGGACAGCCAAGCGCCTGAATAAACGATGTTTTTTGTTCAGTTGCATATACAACTTGTTATTGCACTACTTTTGTATTTTGAGGATAATTTTCTTTTCATTGATAATTCTATAAAAATTCTAATGCATTTACAATTGACAAAAAAAAAAATGTGTTTGCAAATAGTTTAACCGGGTTATCTTTTAATGTCATTACAATTGTCATAATTCATTGACAATAGCTAGTTATACCACGTAATCAAGACAAAGATAGTATTATATGTAATAATATTTTAGTGAGCATTTTCTTTTGCATTTGCAGAATAATAATGGATGTTTAGATTTTTTTATGTATATAACTTTGTTATATTTTTAACATCATGCGATGATGGCATGAAAAACAATTAAAAATTGAACTATTAGATTCGCTTCCTAGAATGAAGTAGAGAAGTTAAAATACACAAATTACAATGTAATGACACATATTAAAATTATAATTAAACGAAATAAGTACTTAAATTAGTAGATGATTCTTTATACCCTTACTTGTGCTTGGGTTATTTTTTAAATAAGAGTTTCCTAGTACAAAAGAGAATATACAACACATTAACATAATAATTAGTTAGCTATCTACTAAATAAACTATTTTTCAGAAAAGAGGGACTCCAATTTTGTTTCAAATGGAGAAAGAAAAGGATAAAAAAAACAAAAATAATTTATAATCAAGAGTGAGCTTGACATTTAACCTTAATAGAAATTGTTTGGAATGAGCACAAGTAAGTTCATCTCTAGCAAAATTGAAACAAAAGAAAAGCAAGAAATAAAGGTAAGAAATCATCTAAAATCAAGAATGAGACCCATAAAAAATATTGTAATCAATTCAATATGATAGGGGTTGTTAGGAGTCAATAAAGGATGGAAATAGCGTGGGTCATATATATTGCTGAAACTTAGAACAAAATCTGCTTATTACCTAATTGGTAATATGAAAATATATTCAAGAATTAAATAGATGTTTGACTCCTCTATATAAGTTAATTCCGTCTTTCCTCTACACCGTGAAGTCATGCCATGGTGCAGCCATTGCTTGTGCTATGTCAACCCAAATCATACTGTCACCAAGAGCACGAAACATGTACTCTGGTGAGTCTAATCTTCACCCTCATATCTTAAGTGCATAGATCTTCCCACCTCCAAATTCTTCACTTGAAATTGCAATTTTCCATTTTTCCATTGATATCAATAGTGACATCTATTCCGATATCTAATAATGACTAGAAGCCTGATCAACCATTATTGACCCATAGTTTTCTCTCCATCTTCAATCGATACATCACTCAAGCAGACCTTCTGTGTTGTTTTTCTCGCTAAGGTAGTTGCGTTACCGTTGCAGGGAGTGCCCGCACTGTGGAAAGATTCTACCCGATTGCGAGATTGAAGTTCCCAACATAAGCAAAAGGAGATCCAGGACAATCGGGGAGAAAAACAGGCGAACTCACAAGCCAAACCTTCGCAAGATTGATACTGACGGGGCTAGAGCCTCGAAGGAAGGGGAAAGTACCGAAATCCATTCTTGATCCCACTGAGCAATGAGATCTTTGTGAACATGAAAGTTTTGACAAAATTTCGGCCTTCGAGTACTCGTTTTTATCGTATCCTCAACATAGTTATATTATAAACATCGTATTCTTTCATATGTAAATAAAAGCCATCTCATTATTCCGATTGCGAGAATCAAGTAATATAAAGTGCAAGAAAAAAATTACCAGGAAAGGTATAACAAGGAGCCTGAAAGGGGCTGTTTTGACATGGATCGGTGCTCTATCATCGGCATACGTCTCAAATTCTTCGAGCGTCGCATGAGAGCAGCGAAAAGCCACGAGTCATCCAAACATCATTCCCATATTAAAGGAAAAAGAGAATAGAAGGGGTAGAGACTTGAGAGAACAGCAAAATTAAAATAATAATAATGCAACTCATTGTTTTACCAGTAAAATACATATCTCTATTTTAAAAATGCCATTTGCGTACCTCTAACCAAAATCCCATACTAAAAAGATTATATCTACCCTCCTTTTAGCATCTCATTTAGGATTATGGGGGTTTGATTTTCAATTGATTTCAAGTGTTCTACACAGATTTGAGAAATTAGAATTTCAGAATGAACATTTTTGTAAAATAAAATGACATTTTCGTAAATATAGAGATGCGGGACAATTGATCTAGTACTTTCAAAACTAGAGGTACGTAAGTTTGTCATACACTCAAATGCGAGTCATATATATTTTCTTCAAAAACAAAAAGAAAGGAAGGAAATCCCGCTAGTTAACTTGGCAAAAGGGCTATATATTTGACGTTTGCCTCCAAAGACACTATACAGGGTAGACAGTGGTTGATGTGACAGCAAAGCAACAAGAGCTCAGGAGACTACAGATCCGTATAGATAGAAATTCACCGGGCTTTACATCAAAAAAATGCATACCACAATCCAGAAAAGAACACGCTGGCCAACGTGACAGAGCTCCCGAATGATGAAAAGGGACTTCTCCAAGACTCCATGACTGAGAGTAAAGTCAATTCATCTGTTCCCTAAAAGTTCTCTCACAGGACGTGGTTCCAAGCTTGAAGAATCAAATGGTGTGGCAAGAATTCATCTCGCATCTCCAAAATAAATTCAAAGCCAATTTCCCATTGTAAACCAAAATTGCTAATGTGCAGAAGAAGCTCCGACTTTGAGCAGTAGAAAAGTTGCATGAGCACCAACTGTTTTCCCAGCTCGACATAATCCATGGATGTGAACTGTAGCTGCCACAATAGTTTGTTTATATTGCCTGCATGAAAGTGCAACGTCACATTGAATTAATTGTTTGTGTCCACACGTGCAGATCTATGCCTGTGTGGGTGTTTGATGTGTAAAACATTGGCATCTCAAACATGGCCCAAAAGTATAAGCCACAATGACCCACGCGATCCTCCAGCTTAAAGTCTATCAAGTTTTTTCCTTAATTTCCACAGTATCTTTGAAAATAGCATAAGTAATATCTACCCGGGTCAACTGCGCATGAGAAGCCCACGAAGGGAACCTGCAGCCCCACGCCTTCTTCCCTGCAAAATTAGAAAATGGTCAGTTCTCAGCCATCTCCCTCCTTCATTTTCAGCATGAACAGATCACCTTATCATTATTAAATAGGTCTTCTGCCATGGCTTCCATTTGTTTCCTCTTCTTTTCTTCCCTGACTGATTCTTCCAGTTGCTCATTTCTGTAGTCTGATTCCCTACACAAAATATTAATCATGTGAAGATAAATCTAACAAAAGCCTTAACAAGGCAAGAGGCTAAGATGCATTAAAGACAACAAACTTACTTGTAAGGAAATTTTGAAAATGGGACGAGATTGGTGAAGCTATTCCCCGACACAGTATTTTTCTAGAATTGAATTGCAGCAGAAAATTAGGCACATGAATACCCAAAATTCAGCAAATCAAATCTGCCACAAAATGCTGTTATATCCTAACTGGCAACTTGTTATGGTAAGGAAAAAATAATAATAACAGCCATTCCAATTATTGTCCTTTTCATAAGCTGAGAGAAGGCCAACAAACTTTCATCTATCAGGAATGTGCCAAGCAACATAAGGTGCCCAACTATGAATAAACCACTAGATTGTTATTAAGATCACAAACAAATAGAACACAATGGACATAAATGGCAAGAAATATATACACAACTTAGGATCTCTGCATTCTGGACAGACTGGAAACCATACCTAACTTGAAAATTGAGTAGCAGAGTCGTAAATGAATCAGAGAATGAATACCTTTCTAAAGCGTTTAAAGTTGACTCCAGAGCCATCCCCAGAGCTCATTGTAGGTAAAGTAGTGCGCCTTACAATTAAATCCTGGCTGTAAATAATATCTGAGGATCCTTCAGCAGACTCATCAATTCTGTCACTTTTGATCAAAATGTCATTGCAGATGTGCTTATTGCTCATAGCATGGTCATTTTCTGATTGAGCTACAACCCAATTTGTGGAAGATTTTCCTGAATCTTTAGGCATAGTTAGTTCTTCTAGACAAACAGGAGAAGTTGCAAGCATCGATGAGGCAGTTCTGTCACTTCTAACCACGATGTCGTCGTGGCTGTACTTGTTGCTCATAGCATGGTCATTTTCTGAGTCAGCTACAACACCATTTCGGGAAGCTTTTCCTGAATTGTTTGGCACAGTGTGATTTTCTAGATGAACAGGGGAAGCTGCACACATCGATGTCGCAGTTTCATCTTCTGTCTCTGAGTCAGCTACCACTGTCTCGTCCGTAGAGCAGGAAGACGAAACAATTACTGGAAAAAGGACGGAATTGACTATTAATGCATACTCTGACTGAAAAATGGCAAAGAATCTCACACTAAAAAAAGTGTTGACTAGTTCATGTAGCAGCATACAAACCCTCCTCAGACATAATGTCACTGCAGGACCAAGCGCAATTGCTCAGAAACGCATATAGCTGTCAGTCTCCAATCTCAAATCTCACGTTTGGAAACAAAGTCCTTTCCTCTTACTATTGTTTGGATGAAATGTTAACTAGTAGGTACAGCAAACAGTAGAATGGATTTGACTATCATAATTGCAAAGTGCCGCGGAAGTGTAAAATTGAATGCATCGACATATTGAGTTCAGCAGAAGATCTTTTATCATTCAAGAAGCTTATCGACAAAAAAGTAGAACATCTTCCCCACAATTATAGATATTTCATATTTATCTTTTCATCGCCATCTTCAAAGAGGAAGAAGATTGGATTCTTTTCAAGTTGAAAGCTCTCCAAAATTAGCAAATGGCCTATCCAAGCAGCAGTAAAACTTTATTTACTAAATGGCATAGAGATTGTCTTAATTTCTTTCATATGGAACAGAATGGTTCCTCCTATGTTTCTAGCCATATTTCAGATTTACTTCTTTAGGTTACTGTTGGCCCGTCTTATCAGGAATCTTTTCAAGTGCTTGGGATGGCTTGACATAGTAAATCAGACAGCCCAGGAAACCCAGGGTTTTTCGGGAAACATCAATTTGGTACTTTCTAGCAGTTTGCTCAACTCTGCATCAGAGGTAAACAAGCAGATTCAGCCAAAGGATATTGACAAAAATTTTAAAAATCTGTCCAATCGCTTTCTCTTTCTTCTCAGCACTCTCAAGAGCCCAGTAGCTCGTAAGATTCAGGCTACTGAAATCCATGTTATTAAAATCACACAATTGGTATTTATAGCCATTGGCAACATTAAATTTGGCCCACCAGCCTTTTTATGTTGCTTATATCAAAATTTTCCAGGAAAAGAATATACACCAAAGAAATGCTTGCTGATAAGGTTGTCAGCTGATGTCTAATGGAATTGGCTCTATATCAATGGAATCTGATCATCCATACATAACAAATTGATGTGGTACATTCATATCATAACATATGAACAAACAGTAAGAACTCCAATTCTTATTGAGACTCAAACTCATAGGGAAGTCAACAAATTATGCAAATATATATGAAAATAGAATAAATAGCAGTTCAAGTGTGTAATAGTGCATTTGATTTGACATCGTATGGTCATATTGTTATTCAAGGGCCTTACCAGATGGTGATATAAGTGAGGAAGCATCCAGATGGGCAGACAGAACAGCGCGTACCAAATCCAGTTCATTAACTCGAAACGATAAACTGACTTTGCTGGAGCGACTATCAACAGTTCTCCTAGGCATGACATACACAACTCGATCATTCTCAAACTCCGATGCCTATGGTATAAGCAAAAAGTGCATGAAACATGTCAGCAGGAAATCAGGCATGTATAATATAAAAAACAGCAAGTATATTTTTTTCCTGCCACATCATTCATGCTATTCAACAGGAATAGTTTCCTCTTACTAAGTATATTTGCTCACTGCAAGTGGACTTCAGAATGCTGTGTAATGGAATTCTATTTTCGTAGGTTCAGTTGCCCTGACTGAAGCCGAACTCCCTTAATTACATATCATTAATTTTTCCCTCAAGGAATTAATAATTTATTGCTTAGTAGGCTTTGATACCATTTTACTATGACATCCCCTAATTTGATCCAAGGATTCCATGCACAGCAAAGTTTGAAAAGTCAAAAATGCAACAATAACAAGGTTTCAAACTTGCATACATCTTATGTTGCCACTTTTTATATGATTTCAAATATGTAATCTCACAGCCTTAAATATCTCTAGTGCAAACCACAAATAACAAAATATCCACATCAAAAATATTTTTCTGCTCATTAATTTAGTGCACACTCTGGCTGGATGTCCTAGCTCCATCCTTACTGGGTTGATGATTAAATGCTTTGTAGATCTTTTAAAAGAAAAGTAACTGCTGGTAGATGTTGGAATACAGAAGCAATACATTCACAGAAAGCTTGACCTTCCAAAAGTAATTGTTACTATGAGACGTATTTGTTTAAAAATGGCTTGATAAGTTCCATTCAACTTAACAATACCATGACTAAGATAGTGACAGCATTTAAGTGTAATGATTACCCAAACACAATGAATAGCATTAGAGATGGCATGCCACCTATGTAGTTCATGCACTACCCTCATGCAGATGATTAGAAGCTTTCACTTTACAAACAAATTGACATTACCTACTGAATGAAATACATACTTGGCTATTAAAATGGAATTCATTGGCCGAAAGAATCTTTGCACCAGCTATGCCCAACAGCATCTGCAGTCTATCTCCGAACTTATACTGCATATCAAGAAATAAAAGATAATTTCAATATCACATTGAGATCATATCAGGTTCTCAATAGATAAATCTGGTAACGCAGTCATTTGCATTTCTTAACACATTCATGGTCAAGCTTTTTACTAGTCCGAGTTGTTAAATTCCTAGATACATCAACCAGATACAAAAGCTTTAATTAACTACATGAACTCCAACCACATCACTCGACTCATTTGTATAACCAGGAAACAAAAGAAAGATAACTCCTATTTCCAAGTTAAAACAATTAATGGACATTAAATAATTCAATTGTTAGAATACCCTAACAGTGCATTTTTAAATGAAATGGCATCAACAGATGAAATAGTGGCACAAACATCTCAGCTTACATATTGCAAAACATAAGACTTGCCTTCTTTGCATTTCATATGAAAAGCAGAACAATCACACAAGACATATCAAGAAGCTGAAACATTAATTTGAAGTCAATTTCATGTTGTATTCCTGGGTCAAATTTGCCTCCTCTATTTCAAGCCTTGGAATTTTTCGATGCCAATAAGCATGAGGTGATGGAACTATTTTAGCATTTATAACAAGAGATAGAACTCGACTGTCTTGACAGTGGATGCAACAATATAATGACATTAATTAATCTCAACTGCAGTATTTAATTTATTTTTTTATATATTGAAAAGGCATGAAATTATAACAGCCATGTCAAATTCTAAAGCAAAATTAACAAACAAGACACGAAAGTGAAACATATGTGAGATACACAGGTAAAAGTTAACAAAGTACAATTTTTTATGAGGCCAAAGGTAAAAAAGAACATGCAACCAACTGTTTCTTTTCGTAAAAATACACAAAATCCCTAAAGAAAATAAAAGCCAGTGGGGGCAAGTGCCCCACTGATAACATTGAGGTGCCATCCCAGTTTCTAAGTCCAAACCACAAACGAATTTTTGCACCATATTTTTCAATGGAATTATCGCAAGCATCAAAGTTGAACAGACAAATAAATTGTGATTAAGACCTTGAAGTGTCTTTAACTGATTAAAGGATAGTGGAGTACCATCTGTATTTCTTCCAATAAGAAAGTATATCCCCCCAAACAAGTATCACGAGTTTTAGGTTCGGCAACTTTGACTGATACTCCTTCAGCAACTATTGTTGGAAGGTGGCTGACCGGAAATGAACATTGCAGTTATTCAAATGAGATGCATATATATAGTATTTTGTCAAGAAAAACCAGGTCCAATCAAGCTAGAATGGCATAAACTTACGAAGTGTAGCTAGGTATCTCATTCAAGACATTTTTTCCTGCAAGATACTAGAATAAAGCATCAATCAGATACTTGTAGAAACAATTTTGATTGGCAATGCATCTAAGACATGTTGAGTATTGATCGAGATTATCCAGCCCATATCTTATTCCTATGGCACTTGTATAATTTAATAAAATGCAGACCAGTTTTCGAATCTGGTTTACATATGACTGTCTACGTCCCACCAAAAGATTTTGTATTATTCAGATACAGTGATGCTACATGCTAAAAGGAAGAAAATCACTTAAGCAAGAAAGCCCAGAAGAAGATTAAAGCCTTCGTTTTCCCAAAGAAAATTGTATGTAATTAATGACTATACTCATCTTTCACAGGACTGGAATTGGAAAACCAAAAAAGAAGAAAAGAAGAAAAGCAGTCCTGGGTCAGGATGAAAAGTGATATCTGAAAGCCCTCAGCACTCAGTGACATGATATATGCACTTCAATAATCCTGACCCAGTGAAGCCCCATTTCTCTCCCAAAAACATATCACACCACTCTACAAAACTCGACCAGTTCCCTAACGGCCATGTGAATAACCTTTAAAATCAATCCAGAAAACACATTAAAGAAAGAAGGAGAGGGAGGGAAGAGAATTTAATGATAATTAACAGAACAAAAACTGACTTTGAAAAAAGAGAAGTTCCCTAAAAAAGGCAGAATCTGCTCGACCAGTCCCACAGAACACTGCAATATTGTACCTTGAGTCAACACCTAAAACCTTCCACCTTTCAAGAGTCTAGCCACCAAACAGCTAGCTACATAAACCAAAGAACTAGAGATGAATTTATCTTACCAATAACAGATAATGATAGGAAAACTTTAGACCATGAGAAATATGTGAATGCAAACATGAGATTGATCAGAATAAGTGGAACTATTTTGAAGACCTTATCTGAATGCCAAGTAGGTTTGTCAAATTAAATCCATAAAGAAAATGGAAAATCATCAGTTATAATATCTAACTAGATTGCCAAGGGACAAGCAGAAAAGAGTCCTGGGCGACGTTTAATATAATTTTACCTCAAGCCAGCTACTGAGCACAAGATGTTTCTTGGCCACAACTGCATCAAGCAGGCTATCCTCGACTTGCAAGAGTTGATCAACAAGGACATGTGTGCAATCTCTACAATTCTCAGTTACCAGACCACCTACTTGAGAAAATAGTTAACCATGAGGCTAGAACTCTATATGAAATACCATGGTAACCAATTAAACATCTTATTATAGCCAAAAACCCTTCTATTTTAAATTAATGCAGCAGAAGGCAAAAAACCATCTATATAAGCAATCTCTAAAGTCCAAACCATATGCAGAATGAAAGAAAGGTCATTCTTATGTACATGATCAAATCTATGTAAAGAAAAGCACAGCTGGTGAATGATCTATGAGACAGAGGCAGCTAAGAAGCCTGTACATGGATATAAACTAAAAAGGGCCACTTTCTCATTTAATAATCTGAACATATGAAAAGTGCAACCACAGAATCAGAAAGCAGTGGGATTCTCAAATCTTCAAACTTAAAAAAAAAAAAAATTATAAGTTCCCCAGGCCTTGAATTCAACAGTCAGCTAGGTACTTCAGTAACTACTGGAGCTTCAGTACTATTTGTTCAGTCCAGATACAGAAACACAGCATACTGGCAGAAAGGGACCATCCAAGAATGTTGGGTTCACACTAGTTCTCAAGTCGATAATATAAAGCTATCCCAAGTACAAACACATCAAAGAAAATTATAACAGAAAAGAAAAGAAAGAAAGACCTAGTATTTTGACTTTTGCAAGTTACCGAGTTGACCAAATGACATCTGAATATTCACGTCTTCATTGTTGCATTACATTCCCTCGCAGCTAAAATTATAAATAGGTTGTACCCACAAACAAAAGCAACAGACTACAATTCTAAATGCACAGCAGATACTTTTTATCACACCTCAACCTTTTGCCACTTCAAAATAAGTTAATAAAAGCATCCAAAAGAAATTATGACATTCACTTATTCAGAAAGCAAATCGATATCATGCAGAAACCTACATCATAAAGCAAGCCAACTAGTTTATGGGATTTAATAAGAAAAAACAAAACTGACCGATTGTCGATACTTTTTCTTCAAGACTACGAAATGACAAGGGAGAATCCGTGCAGACGACATAAAATACAAGCGGGACAAAACAAAACCTGCCAGATTTCAAAAGACACAATCAGGTAAATGTTGATGAAGAATTCATCACTTTCAATGCCAATACCAATCTTGACCCTTCAAACACAAATCCTTAATGTTAATATAAAAGATTGTGCAAAAGCGAAGGCTACTCATTAGAAATGTTAATGGACCAAATTTTCTTACTGGCAAACAAGAATGAAGTTACCTGTAGGTTGCATTACCAGTTCCAAAAGAAACCACATCGCCATCTTTTAAAGTGGCTTCCTTGTTAGGAAACTCATGAGCCTTTTGTTGGGATCCAAGATGTTTGTTGATAAATGTACCATATTTCGAGCAATCTCTTATTAGGACCTTGGCAGAAGAGGTGGAAGACTCAATTGCCAAGGGACTCGCATTAGTCATTGCGGCAACGGCTATCTCCGCATGAATCCTCGACACTCCTTTGTCTTTGTTGATAATTATGTCGCAACCTGTAATTACAGCAAGTTATAAAAATCACGACACCATAACTCAGAGACAGCCAACAAGCACATTCAGAGCTATGGCCCATTCGAAGATGGGATTTTTAGCGCCGACAATCAGATGGTGATGCTCATATATATATGCATGATTGCAAACGTTACGCAGCTTAGCTGAATGTAAGTTCGTGTTTCTCCACATACAGAATAGTCCCCTCGAGAAACCGGCGCGCATATGCAGATCGCGCCCGACAGAATCGAAACCAAACCCACATACCCGGAGGCGTTTTCAAGTATGAGATGCCCAGCACAAACCTTTTCGGCCCACTTTATAGGTCCCCTTGCTGAAGATATAGTACTTCTCTTCACCTGCCTCGCGATCAGATACACACAAAGAGCGCACGTCAGAAACAATTCGGCCATAAAAATGCAAACCAAAGCTAGAAAACACATCGCGAATAGCGCAGGCGATCATCACGCTCGAAGTACGGAGCCTCTTCGACAGAGAGTGGCTCGTCTCCGAGGTTTCCACACACTGCAAGAGCCTCCATGCACAACGAACTAGAGACGTCTTACCTGAGAGTGAATCCGCGGGGAAAAGTCCCCACACCATTTTTCCTCTTCCTTCGATCGACGCGCCTCTGGGCAAGGCGATGCTTCCGAAACACTGACGCCGCGGTAGGCGACGGCTTCGGTGAAATAGGGGCGGAATCGGATGGCCCGGGGAGATTCGGGTCGGGTCCGGTGATCCGGCCGAGAACGCACCGAGCGCGAGAGGCCAGGAACCGGCCACCGTCACGGCGTACGATGAACGAGCTCGCCGCTCGCCGTCGCCGTCGCTGTCAGCTCCGTTCTCGAGCTGTTTGAGACTCCTTCAGTGTCGCTGCTGAATCACTCGAAATTTGGGAAGAATTTCGGACCGCGTCTTGAATTTTAAAAATATTACACGGGAGGCCTCCAAGTTAATCCACTAATTTCAATCTCATCCCTCCATCCCGATTCTATCACAGCATATGATCCGAGAAAGTAGCCAACGAGCACATTGGTGCCATCTGAAAGTAGAATTTCAAAAATTAATTCTACTGCAAATAATTAAATTGCGCTAACCACACTATAAGGTAAAACAATAATCAAGCACAATTTTTATAAGCTTATCATTCGCATTGATTATTTCAAAATCGGACCTCATACTTTGGTCCATCTTCGGGTGTCAAGAATCAAGTTCAAAAAAATTCTAAATATGTTACATTGATACTAATTCAACTTTGAACATTTTAATTGAACTAATTAGATCACAAATCTTTTACATTTGTGTCAATTGAATCTATCCGGCCAATTATGATTTGAAATCACTGATATGAATATTAAGAGCTGATATGGACATTTTCTTTTTCTTTTTCCTTCTTTTAGTGACGATCCCCTACGAGGCACTAAGTGAGGGCTTGTTGCCCTTGCCTAGCTACAAGTGAGGGTCGCAACCCTTGCCAACTTGTGGCAAGTGTTTCATGCCCCTCCGACAACCCCTCCTTAACTCGTTACGGTAAAGAGAGAATAAGGAAAAAGTGAAAAATATTTAAAAATTATAGAAAAATATTGATGTCAACACTAATTATGCTACAAAAGACAATCATTTTCTTTAATAAATTCCGATCTAAATTAAATGAATGAATTAAATTAGTACTAGTGTAAAAAATTTAGAACTAAAATCGTCTAATTGAAAAGCGTCGGATTCAACTCGTATTAATTTAATAAATTTAATTATTTTGGTACTTTTCCATATCTGCGTCACATCAGCTTAAACTCGACAGAACTGAATATAGGGGGGATTGATTGGAAAAAAATTCCAATAAGACGAGGGCTCGATCGTGCGTATCTTTCTCGTTTCAAGAATTTTGAGATGGGCAAGGGGCAAAAGGACAAAAGGAGGGATCTCCCGGTCAACCTTTTAACTGGGCCGCATTCCTAATTTTCAACAATCGCGATTCTCCTTCTTCTTTTTTTATTTTTTTTTCTTTTTTTCAAGAAAGAACAAAGAAAAAGAAAAGGCTTTCAAAAAAAAAAAAGAGTAGATTTTAACGGGGGGGAAAGAGAGCGGAATCACCTGAACCCGAGCGTTCTTCCGATTATCCTGCAACCGCCGTCACGTCCGCGTCCGCCTTATAGAAGCACGCACGCACGCCATCGACAGCCGCAAGAATTGACTGAACTCGAACGGAAGAGAGACCGGAGCGAAGCCCAAGCCCAAGCTCCGCTTCCTGCGATTCGTCTTCTTCCTCGAGGAAGTCGCCGGTCGGAGCTCCTCGGCGCTCCCGGAAATGGAGCCCCTGCAATCTCACCGCGTCGAGATGCTGAGCATCGCCGTCGCTCTCGTCGCCATCGGAGCCGGCACCGCCTACTACTTCTACCTCCAGAGGAAACCTAAAGCTCCCGAAGGTCCTAAAGGTAACGCCCTCGGGGACCTCGATCTGCGTCTCCGGTTCGCGCGAGCCGTTCCCGTGCTCGTCGTCGGCCGCCGTTTTTCCTCTCTTCCTTAGCCTTCGGGCTTCTTCGGAGATTGAGATTCATTCCGGAGGTCCTTCGATTCGATTGACTTTAGGCATTTTTTGGAATGTGTGTTTAGGCTGTCTTGATCCCGACAACTTCAAGGAGTTCCTGCTCGTCAAGAGGACGCAGCTCAGCCACAACGTCGCTAAGTTTAGATTCGCTCTTCCTACTCCGAGCTCAGTCCTGGGGCTTCCGATTGGACAGCACATGAGTTGCAGGTTTTCAGCTCGTTGACCTTTTCGGTTGATTGATTATCATGAGAAGTTCGTGTCGCGTGGCTTATGTTTGGCTTCTGTATGTGCTTGGGGAGTTGCGCGTCAGGATATCGTGAGGCATTGATTATGGAATATCTTTTTGGGTGTGTTGTCATTACAGAGGAAAGGATAGTGTCGGTGAAGAAGCTATAAAGCCGTACACTCCGACCACTTTGGATTCTGATGTTGGATACTTTGAGCTAGTTATCAAGGTTTGGGCCGAAGTGATTAACTCAGAGGCAGATGTCGTTCCTTTCTTTCCCCTCCTTTTTCCATACATTCACAACGTGTTGTCTGTTTTTTCTGTTCTATTCCTTGTGTTTAGATGTATCCCCAAGGAAGGATGTCCCACCATTTCCGGGAAATGCGTGAAGGTGATTACTTGGCCGTGAAGGGGCCTAAGGTAGATTTTTAAGCAAATTTGTTTTGATTACAGTTTGTTTCCAGCTGCTGAATTTGTTTCGGAATATAGTTTGTTTCCAGTTGCTGATGGTTTCAGGCTTTAGGCAAGTGATGAATCATCTTTAAGCTTTTCCATTTCTCTATGCATTAATGTAAAGCAGGTTGGGAATTGGCGCACTAGTTTGGTAGCTAGATATAATTTTCCCAGTAGCCATCGAAAGTTTGAATATCACAGTCACGTTACCTATTTCTCCTCAGGGAGTTAAGAGGAGTTTCTTTCAACTGCCTATGGCCTTGAGCAGAAGACTATTGACTGAGACTTAGAATTTATATTCTGGCAAAGCCCATATTAGGGCGAACGGCAAAAGCACTGAAGGCAAGATTGTAGATTTTAGACCATATATGATGTTTTGCCTCAGGATTGCTTTCATAATAGCTTTGGTTCCTTAGATGGACTAGATTGCTCCTATATGAAAGCATATTTTGTCTAGCCTCTTGAATTACTTCAACGCTTTATTGGATCAAATATGAATTTGGATGTGTTGTCCACTGCTCTCTACCGAGCTAACATGTGGAAAACATTTAGTGTCGTGTTTATTACATTAGCAGATGCAGTTGTTGCTATGCCCGTGGCCTATCGGATCAGATATATTTAAATGCTCGTCTTTTTAGCATGCACACCACATGTTAAGACAACTTTTTCATTTTGATGATTGTACGCAATGTGACATGATTCAAGTAATGAAGCTTGCAAAGAATCTTAATTATTGTTCGTTTTGAAGATGACAGAGTCCACTGCTGATTCTCTTTGCCAAATTCTGATGCTAGAATATCGAAGTGTAACACGAGTCCTGCTACTGATAGTTATAATGGATTAATTTTCAGTATGCTTTTTTTTTTCTTTAGGGTCGCTTCAAGTATCAACCTGGCCAAGTGAGGGCTTTTGGGATGATTGCTGGAGGTACTGGTATTACTCCAATGTTCCAGGTATGGATGTAGATGAAAAATTTGGGTAATATGCAAATAGTTTTCCTATCTGACAGTTTGATACCAGATGCCAAAATGTTGGTTTTTGTGATTGCCACTATTTCCTTTGATTGACTTAGGTCGCTAGAGCCATATTAGAGAATCCTCATGACAAGACCAAGATTCACCTCATTTATGCCAATGTCACATATGAGGACATCCTTTTGAAGGTTGGAGTCTCTCTCTCTCTAACTTGTAACTTTTCTTTGTTCTTTCCGATGATTTGAATGAATTTTTAGGGTATCATCCATTATAATCTGAGGCAATGGTCACAAAGTTGAATAGTAGCTACGTAGCATGACATAAGTATTTAAATTTTCTGTTGGAGTTATCTTTTTGAATGCATGATTCTGCTTCATACAGCAGTAGCATTCTACTTTTAAGTATCCTATTGGGAACCACTTCTTTTAAATTTTAGAAACCTTAGGTCCCAACTGATGGCTAATCTTCTAGGATCGTGTTATGCCAGAAACCACTTTGGGCAACCCTTTTGTTCTTTAATTTGCTTTCGATTTGAATTGATGTTACGGAACCTAGCCTTTTGTGTGAACAAAGTGCTCAGAGAGCCACGAGGCAGATGGGGTATACCAGTGGGCTTGTGTCATTTACGGCCTAGCACATTATCTATTCCAGAAAATAATCTTTCTTTGCTGATCTCTCTTTTACTTGCATGCTCTGCCGATTGAATATGTATGTAAAGAGTACCTCACTGAATATTGAAGTTACATTAGATTATCTAATTCTACTATGCGAACGTGGGTTGATAATATTAGCAACACGTTTTTGCAGGAAGAGTTGGATCATTTTGCCCAGAGTTTTCCTGATCAGTTCCATATCTACTATGTCTTGAATCAGGTTTTGTGCCTCTCTTTATATTTGTTTAATCTTTTGGTTTTCCTTTTGTCCTTTCTTCACATGCATCTAGCGTAAGTGCGCTTTCTCTCTGATATATATGACAAAACTTGGTGCCTAAACTTCTAATTCCTTGTCCCATCTGACATGAATCAAACTATCTTTCCAGATGTTGTTTGATGGATTTTCTCTCGTCTTCTTAAACCATGGATAACACTGTACGAAACTATTAATAAATAAGTAAATAAAAACTCAGGACAGAATTTGGTAGCAGAAAGTATTTTACAAAAGATGTATTTTCACTCAGCTACTATGGTTCTTTTGCATTGTACTGGTGGACTATAATAACTTAATAAGCAAATTCAGACTTTGTTGATCGGACCACTCACATATTTTACGCTACTTTAGTCATGAAATCGCTCACTTCGCGTGTGCCGTTGCAGCCGCCAGAAATATGGGATGGTGGCGTTGGTTTTGTGTCCAAACAGATGATTCAAACTCACTGCCCCGCACCAGCCAGTGACATTCAGGTATGTGCACTATCTATAATGTCCTATTCCGTCTTTCTTCATCTCTGATCCACAAATTAACAGATCATGCAATGTTTAGATACTGATGTGCGGACCACCACCAATGAACAAAGCGATGGCTGGTCACCTCGACGAGCTTGGATACACTCCGGAGATGCGGTTCAAGTTTTAGGCGCATGGAACTCCACCTCTCCATTTCTTTGTAGCCTCCCAAGCCTGTTACAAGATTCATCTCAGTTCGACAATCGATTAGCTGATGGACTGGATGATAGCATTATTGAAGTCCAGCTCAGTAGTTATCAAATTTTGTCTTGCTGATGCAGTCTTTAAAGTGATTTGCCCAACAACTTTCAATGTTCTTAATCCTATTTTACCTTAAACCGTGGTAATTATCGAGATATCCTCTCAAATCCTATTTTGGAATAAAGAGATCCTTATCCCACAGTTCATGTGAAGACATTTTACCAACTACATAGCATATCTCACTTGCGAAGGAGGAAACCCTGGACACTGCTTCCTCAACCTAGCCTTGGCTTCTCCAAGTTCAGAAAGAAACATGAACCTGCATGTGACGTCTTACTATGTTCCATCAGGCACGACGGTGATTGAGACGATGATGGGCGTCGATCACTTTTCCAAAGTTAAAAAAACATAACTATAGGTAGGCTATCACGTTTAAGAGCTTATGGGGCTTGCACAAAAGGACTGTAATATCCCATCGCCAGCATTTAGCATTTCCCAACTTTTGAGTTCGTTTAGATACAACAATCCATGGCTTTGCAAATGGTAATAAATGACAGAATGACTTGGTCAATTTTTGTTGTTGTTGTTCACCGACCCTGAAAAAAAAAAAATTGTTTGTTAGCATAGTCAGATTGGAAAGATTTACCCCCAATAAAAGGAGAAAATTACCAAAAAAGTATTAAATCTTTTGCAATTTTGTTAATTCAATCATAAATCTTTTTTTTTTTTGCCAATTCAATTCTAAACATTTTACTTTTATGCCAATTTAATTTATCGGACCAAATTTAGCCAACTAGGACTAACGTGAACACCAACCATCTAGCTAACGTGACTAATTTTTTAATGATATTTTATTTTTTTACTCGATGAGTGGCTGAAGGAAAAAGAAGCGAAAAAAAAGAGAGGATAAAATAAAATAAAATAATTTAAAAAATATTATAGACATTGTCCACATCAACGTTGGTTCAAATTTGTCCAAATGGATTGAATGGCACAATTGCAAAAAAAGTAGAACTAAATTTGCAATAAAAAAAGTTTACAACTGGCAAAATTACAAAAAGTTCAGGACTTTTTGAGTAATTTTCGCCCAATAAAAATAATACCACTTAAAATGCTCATTCCTACCGATAGATCATCGACCTTTAGTCATTGGTCATAACCAACTGCTAAGGATTGACATGAACCAAAACTTGATAAGACTCCAATAAGAGATTTGAGATCTCGATATGGATGGGATATCAATGGAGTGGTATTTAGTGTGTGTGTGTGTGTGTGTGTGTGTGAGAGAGAGAGAGAGAGAGAGAGAAAAGAGAGAAAGAGGTAGGTGCAAGCATGGAACCAAGCAAAACTTTTTTACATACTCGTTTATAATCACAAAATCGGGCTGACACCAATAAATAACTGCAGATCCTGATATTTCTTTGCTTTGTTCGGACTTTGGACGAGCTTTCTGTTTTGCCCCAAGTAGCAATCTCAATGCATTGCTCTGATGCTGCGCCCTGCTCTGCTTATGTCCTCTCTTGATCAATCCCTCCATAAGAATGTACAGGCGATGAAAAAGACTGACTAGTTACCTAGGCACACGTGTTACTATATAGTGCCCCTTCTCCAGATCATATACTGTCTTTAACTGGGGTTTTTGCCATTGCGAAATGAGAAATGCAGCAAGTACAATTATCAAAAGTACAGCAAATAATGAAAAGTATGTGACTGACTCATTTCCAACAATTTCCCCAAAGTTATCAGATTCAGATGCAACAGCGTCCTGCATCGTCAGGACAACATAAGCTCCGAGAGTCCAGTCAAATGGAATGCTTCCGGTTCTATTTGCATAATGAACCCTGCAATTGATTAAGTCAAGTTGGGATATCAAACACTTTTCACAGGGAACACATAAATTGCACAGTTAGACATGTACTGTTGTACACAAGCTTCTGTTGTGGCGAACTTCCACAAGAAAGGACCATATAGATAAAGAGAAAAAATCCCACCCATGTCGCATATAATGGAGACAGAGGAACTGACAGAATATATCTTAGCAGAGATATGGTCTTCCGCAAGGAACATTCAGGAACATGAATCCCAAGTAAAGGCCAACAAGGAGAAACTATCACAAAGGTAGGAAACAGTTGTTGAACTTGGAACAACAATGAGAGCGCAGGCTAACAACACTTAATCTGCAAACAAATCACTAAAGATAGCACATCCTAAATACTTTACATCTTAGTTGTTGACCCTCAAGATCAAGTTCCAGTTTCGAAATGAAAGGTTTTTCTACATTCATGGTAGAACAGAGATATCAATTCAGGAGCAGTCCAGTTTGGAAGAATAGAGCAACCATACCTTTTATCATCAAAAGGAATTCCGAGACTGTCATGCAGTAAAGCCACCACATAAGCTGAAGAGAAACAATATCTAGACAGTTCCAGGTCTTCCAAGCTATTTTGCTTGCTTCTTAATTTGTCCCAATCGTCATCATCACAATAACGTTCACTAGCTAGCCTCAAGTCAAGCAAACCCTCCCTAGAGAACATCCCAAAAAACTGTAGAAGGTTCAATATTGGGATGGAAGGCTAACTTAGAACTCAAGAGAAAAAATTAAGCAGAATCTATCAATCAAATATAGATCACAATATTAAGGAAAGTTATCAAAGGCAAGACATGTATTAAGATATTATTTTGCTGGTAAGGTAAGAGAGCACGAGAGTAACCATGATACTGGATCTATCACTTGATCTCTTCTGAATGAACTTGGTTAATATAATCATGCACCTTCCCATTTCTTCCTGAATTGCTTATGTGTGCTTACGAAAGTAACATAATTTAAAATTAAATAGACTTGCATTGGGAGTGAGACGTAAAATTTAATATACCAATCATTAAAACGACAAGCAGAGGACTAGCACTGTGCAACTTTACTCCCCAATTCCATGGAAAACGATGGTATCTTTGCAATGGATTACTGCTTGAGATTGGAGTTCAGGCAACAACATTAAACTTAGGAAGTGCTGCACAATTACCTTGCGGCTCACTTCGTCTTCAAAATGATTTCAGATTTCTTGCACAGGATTTGCAAAATTCTTGTTTTTCCTTTTATATGTTCCTGATAAATTTTTGCATGAAATCCTTTAACTATGGCTAGCACCAAAAAGCAAGGTTTTAAGAGACTACAATCTTTCTTCAAATTGTAATTAAAACACGGCTGGAGAGGTCTGACCATGGCTTGGTGATTACAAACTTTACTCTCGATTGGGACAGCCAAATGCACAATCATGGGGTTACCTTTTACTGCACTGTCAACATCATAGCTTTCATGGATGGCAGTTTTACCCTAACATAATTGTTCCACTCAGACAATTGCTCCATTCTGACCAGAGGTCACAGAATAAGTCTTGTCGAATACAAGGATGCTCCACATTCTGACCCTCCAAAAGTGATACCAAAAACCTCAGGCTCTGATGAAATCTCATGCAAGTATACACCTCTTTGTTCAAACATACACAAGCGCATACACTTGTATTACGGCTCTCTGTTTGCTTCCTAGGAGTTACACTTAGCAATGAAGAAACTCAAGTTGACTGAACTATTCGAGCTCAATTGCTAAACACGACACTCTTTACATACCTCAGATGTATAATAGAATCTTTCCAGAGGAATTGCACTGCCCTGTAGATTCCCAATAGAAGAAAGGAGAATTTGGCATGGTGGGTGAGAGCATTTATCTGAATCCAGAAAATGAAATGGACACGTGAAGATCATATTGTTTACAAAATCATTTGCAGGAAGGAAAATATACTAGCACAAATAAAACAAGTCAATGGAATGTGTGTAACTATACATGGATTGTTCTATCATTTTGAGTCATCTCAAATAGTATAATTAAATAATTCTACGACAACAATATCCTTCTAAAGAAGTTAAAAAAACATAAATGTTTAGACTTTTTAGGTTAAAGATAAGAGGGCAGGGCACCTTTTCTGGTTCTCAAAAGTGCCAAGGCATCATTTTTGCAGGCGGAATAGTTTCCAGCAGGATATGATGTCAGAGACTTTGCATCTCTCTCTTTTGATGTCAGCCCATATCCTCTGGGAACGCACGGGTTCATGACATGTTTATCGTTTGAACTTGAAGCTGCACAACAAATAAAACATCTTAATTTTCACTAACACACATCAAACAACAGCAAAGTAAAGAATGACATTATCAAGTCATTGAGAATCTAAGGTCACACAGAAGCATTGATATCCCATGAATATACATACCTAGATGATCATCCTCATCAGAAAAAGCCAAGAGCATACTGGTTAGGTATTATTATAATTATTTTGTAAAATGGGAATACAGAAAACAATTGTAAGATGTACACTAATGCAAGAAAAATTGAGCATTTTCAATAAGGCCAGTAGTATTTGTTTTGATGAGCAGTCATCTTTCTGGGAAACAAGAAAATTTCATGGGAAATTGGGAAATATCTCATCCCAGTCCGCATCCACATCAACTAACAACTAGATACAGTAGCCATCTTCAAATGGATTCTTCATTTTCCAAATTAATTGAAAATAGTATGAATCTGCAAGAGAAATATATGTTTCATCAACTCACCAGTTCTCAGCTCACTAGGACTGTGAAGTTCATTATAAGATCGCCAAGCATCATCCTGCATAAAAATAATCATATCAGTTTTGCAGTCAGGCAGCTTCAACTGTATCTTCAGATCAAAGAGTGCTATACAGCAGTAACCAGCCAAGTTAAAGGTCACCCACAGACAGCACTAATGTCCACTTCCATCGACATCAATAGAAAGCTTTGACACAACAAGAAGAAACAGAAAACCAAGGTTACTTACCTCTGAGGATCACCTTTTAAACCAAAGTTTTCAAAATTGACTGGAAACTATAAAAGGTTTCACCTTGACATATCAATATCCTGCCATAACTGTCACCAATGCAAATTATTCACCTGAAGGTTTCTAAAATAGAGCAGGTCAGATTAAACATGACTATGAACTATCGATAATTCAATGACAACACTGTTCCCGCAGTGTCTGTCTCATCTCTAGCTTCACATTTAAATCTTTTCTTCACCTGTTTAACCTGTACTCTTATATGTATATAGTAAAAGCTGAATCAAATGGGATCAGATCACTAGTAATGCCTATTTATGCATCTCCGTAGTCAGTACTATTCAAATAACCTAATCATGATTTTGGTTGCTTATTTTAGAAAAAGCAATGGAGGCAGTGTAGAAGAGTAGTCCTGATCCATTACTTCCTGAAGCATAAAGCATATGCAGAATGGAGATATAAGGACAAATATCTAAAGGAAACGAATGCAAAGAATTGCAAAATATTGGACGTTACATGGAAACACCTGACCAAATTGTTGCAAGCTTAGCGTGTAGAGATTGTAGGTAGTTCCACCCAATTTGACAACTCGGGAAGTTTGCATTTGAGTTGCTTCTTTAGGAGCAAACGTAACCTGTAAGTACCAGTGAACTACTTAAAACAAAAGTCATCCATATTCAGATATCCAGCAGACAACACATGTATGCATGCTCTCTGCTAGAATTATCATCCATCATTATATAGCTCGTAGATGCCAAAGGTCAAATAATCACTAGATTGGCAGAAAGAAGCCCTGGATGGTTCATAATTCATTATATTCAGTTAAATGTAAACATCTCCAGATGGCATACTAGCAAAAATGTATTGCTCATTTTCAAAAGGCAGTTCAATTTCAAATGAACCGCGGAATAACCTTTCAAAGGGGGGAACCTCTTAGAATGTACATTGCAACAGGCAATGCAGGTAAAGGAAAATCCATTCTACAATAAATATTTTTTTTGCTGAGATTCAAATGTTTTCATTTGTCCATGGTTAAAGGACTGGCCTTATTGACTCATCTTTGTTTGATCAATTGGGAAGATATGCCGAAATTTCAAAACTTAAAAGTGAGTTTGAAAAGCATATTTGGTGTTTCTGAAGTATGATTTGAGTTGTGTTTGTGAGCAGGTTTTATTTTTACATTGCATACAGCTGAGTCGAGAAGAGGTAGTTTTCTTTCCTGCTTATTCATCTGAGCCATAAACGGAGTTTTTTAAAAGTGTAAACAACAACTTTGGCTGTCGTCTACAAGAAACAACCCATGGTCTACCGTAGTATTTCTGCCGCGTTGAGCAGCACCTTCCTATGAAAAAGGTCCTTATCAGAATGCTATCAAGAATCAATAAGGTACATCTCCATATACGAACCTTGAATAGTGGAACGCAAATGCCAACTTTCACTCAAAGAGATAATGAAATCAGAATTAAGTTAATGGGCACAACCTCCAAAGAACGGCCACCGAGTTCGACTGTCCCGGTGGTATCTTCAGATTCGCTTCCCAAGGTTCCAAGAATGTAATTTACAGCAACCCAAGAAAAAACCCCTTCATCTTCCCCTACATCCACATCATTTTCCATGACAAATGTTAAAATTCCAACAGAAAAGGCACCGATACTAATTGTTTATCTAGAAGAAGAAAAGTTGATGGATTACAATGTAAATCACCATTCTATATTGTTTACGACAGTGTGTACAAAAAAGTATAACAGAACGGATTGGGAGAAGAGGTCAAGATAGTCAGCTATCGTCCACAGTACACCCAAACGTGCATAGCAACTAAGTTGAGCTATATAGATAGAAGAGCTCCCTAGTATTTCATCAGAAAGGGAGTTTCGTCCCCATTCATGCGAAGCAATGCCTCCACGAAGAAGAGAACTAGAGCAAAAGGAAATCACACAAGCACAATAAGATTAGCTTGGCTTGGCTTAACATCACCACAACTCTAAGGACATTCACAATTCCAAATTACAAAATGAGAGAAACTCAAAGCAATTCCAAACAAGTCTTCGTTCAGCTAATCGAAGTTTAGGATTATACTAAGCGTAACAAATAAGAGAGCTAGAATGGAAATCGCTACTGCTCTTCGGTTCCAAAACTTCAGCAAAAGAACTTCGTAACAAGAAACCAAAAGTTCACACATTCACAAATTCCAGCAGCGAATATCAGTCGAAACGTTCCAGAACATTGAAGAAATTCAATCACCAACCTGTGATCACTCGCGCCCACTCATCTCTAAACATAAATCCGGACTTCCTCAGAACCCGCCGGCACGACTCCACTATCCGCCCCCTCACCCCGGGACTCAACCCCTCCAACCCCCCGCTCACCGCCAAGACGACCTTCGTCTTCGCCCTGTCCTTCTTCCGCACCCGCCGCTTGGCGAACTTGATCAGCCCCGAGATCGACCGGCCCGCGCCCTCGGGGTCATCGGCGAACCCCGCCAGACCAGGCCGGACCTTCTCGGACGCGGTCCCCGATCCGTCGACGGCCAGGGACGGGAACGCCCCCTCGTTGTAGAACTCGAAGACGTGGATGCTCGAGCGGGAGGGGGCGGCATTGATGACGAGGCCGTGGAACCTGGGGCTCGGATCGGCGAACTTGGAGGAGTTGTGGATGCCGAGGGCGGTGGCAAAGATGTAGTAGAGGAAGGGGACGACGCAGAGGGAGGCCGCCGCCGCGAGGACGAGGAGCTTGGGGCGGGATTTGCCGGGCTGGGGCTGGGGAGGGAAGGAGGGAGGGGAGAAGGAGTGCATGCGAGGGGGGAGCTGAGTCCGGTGAGGAGGGATGGAGGAAGAGGATGAAGACGAAGAAGAAGAAGAAGAAGAAGCTCTGGACTGCAGATTGGAGAAGTCCATGGAAGCTCCAGCGTCAGTAGCGAGAGATCTTTCGCATTGCAGATCGGCTTTGGAAAATGCACGAATCGCAGGTGCAATCTGGACAGGGGAGAGAGATGAGGTAGTGGAGTCGAGTTTCGGCAATGGCGCTAGACTGGCGAGATGGAGGCTAAATGGGCCGGACCCCGAGATCCGCCTGTGGAGAAGAAGCCCGATGCGTTTCGGGTGGGCCATGTTGCGGTTGTAAATCTAAACCGCAGGCCCGACTATTTGACGGATCGGGTGCTTCGCCTGGCTGGCGTGCGGCCCGCCCAGTAGATAGGAAGGCCTGCATGTAAGTGGATCACTCTTTCACATAAGTCGGGTCCACTCGAAATCGGTCAAGTAGTTCTTGTCACGAGAGGGATAATTGCAAAAATGATCCGTGAAGTTTAGTTTCCTGAATTTTTAATGTGTCTAATATAGTCATCCACTTTTGACTCAACGTACACTATCATTTCTACATTTTAATTTGCCTAATTTAATATATACATTATTAATAAATTTTTAACGGAATTTTTAAATTAGATGAAAATGTTAAAAAGTTTATGAATCATATTAAAAAAATTAAAAATTCAGGTACGAAATTGTGCATTAAACCAAATTTATGGGGGCATTTATGTCATAATGCCAACCATAAGACCATGATAAGACATGGTTTGGCATTAGACATTGGAGCTGGAAGGGAATTGTGAACCTGACATGGAATCATTTTTCTGTTGCTGTTGTCAAAGTGCAACGCTTCTTCATAAGAGGGAAAGCTTTGCTTTTTGATCGAGGAAAGAACCATTAGACAGGAACAAGAGACATCATCGATGCCATCATCATCATCATCTTCTTCTTCTTCTTCTTCTTCTTCTTCTTCTTACAAGTTACGACCTTGACGATCAAATCGGGCGGACCCGACTCCGGCTATGCAATCGCCTTCAGACGCCCCATCTCGCCGCCCATGATCTTGCACCTGACCAGGGTCGCCACCGTGTTCGCCGCCATCTTCGCGCCCTCCCACCGGTCGCCCTCCACCAGCCTCTTGTACATGTAGCTCTCCAGCGACACTCTCTGCACGTACTCGCCCCCGCACAGCTCCACCATCGCCTCCCTCCCCCAGTTGCTCCGGTAGAACACCTTCTCCAGCAGGTCCAGCACCCGGTAGGTGCTCACGTACCTGTCGTCCCACTGCCTCAGATACTCCCTCCTCAAGTCCTCCTCGCCCACCATCCTCGCCCCTCCTTCCGACGCCCTCACGATGCCTTCCCCGCACATCCTCCCTGATTTAGCCGCGAAGTAGATCCCCTCGCCGGAGCACTTCGTCACGTAGCCCGCCGCGTCGCCGACGAGCGCCACCCGGTCCCGGACCCGGACCGGCCGCGGGTGCTCCGGGATCGGGTGGGCCTCCACCTTGATGACCTCCCCGCCCGCGATCTTCGGCCTCACTCGCTCCCTGATCCCCCTCTGGTAGGCCTTGATCTCGCGCTTGGACCGGACGGTGCCGGTCCCGACCGCCACGTGATCGCACTTCGGGAAGACCCACGCGTAGAAGTCCGGCGACACGTCGTCTCCCAAATACATCTCGGCCAGGTTCTCGTAGTATTTCATCTTCTCGTCCGGCAGCCTGATCCTCTCCTGGAACGCGATGGCGTACGAGTACTCGCCGGCGCCGATGGCCTTCGCGACCCGGCTGTTGGCGCCGTCGGCCCCGACCACGACGTCGACGGCTAGGCTCCGTCTCGAGCCGCCGCTCGTGTAGTGGACGACGTACGGCGAGGCGGAGGACCGAGGGAGCTCTAGATCCGTCACCAGGCCGGTGATGAGCTCCGCGCCGCGGGACTGCGCGCGCGAGCGGAGGAAGGAGTCGAGGACCTCGCGGCGGAGCATGGCGATGAACTCGTGCGGCCTCAGGGTCTTGCCGAAGTCGACGGTGAGGTTCGACGGCGAGATGATCCTCATCTCGGTGACACGGCGGTCGACGAGGCTGGGCGGGAGATCGAACTCGTCGAGCATGCAGAGGGGGATGGCGCCGCCGCAGGGCTTGGCGGCGGCGGGGGTGCGCTCGAAGAGAAAGGTCTCGACGCCGCCGGAGGCGAGGGACTCGGCGGCGGAGGACCCAGCGGGCCCGCCGCCGATGACGGCGGCTCGGAGCTTGCGGCCGGGGAGGGGCGGGTTCTTCGAGGAGACGGCGGCGACGGCGAGGGGGCGCGGAGGAGGGCTCGTCGGGGCTTTGCGCGGTCGTCGGGCGCGGAGGTGGAGGGAGGCGAAGTGGTGGTGGAGAGATTGGGAAGCCATCGATGATCGGGAGGGGGACGGGGGTTTGGCTAGGGTTCAGATTAGAGAGGGAGCGACGACTGATTACCAATCACGGTGACTAGTGAAGAGGAGCGAGGGTAAAATTGTAAATAACGGGGTTAGGGAGCGATAATATTAATTAGTTCAAGGAGTAAAAAGCCAAGCGGTTTAGTTTAGTTGCCGGTTTTGCCTGCTCGGTCTGAACGAGGCGGTCGTCACCACGTTGTCCTTGTCAGACTCCTTTTCTAATGCCGATTGCGCAAGCGAGAAACATGACACGTTAACGTCTTTCCAAAGGAAAGAATATTTTTTTGGGAAAATCTTTACACAAATCTCCTAGAAAAATTACTCAATTGGAAAACATTTTCATTTGAAAATAAAATTTATGCGTATATGTATATGTAAATATTCAGTTTTTGCAAAAAATACGAGCATGAGGACTAGCGAGCGATGTCCAACTACATCACTACATCATCATGGTCAAGCCTTGAAATAAAATCACACCACAATAATAATTATTATTATTAGCTAAGTCACTGTAAATAGAACGTTAATACATGTCTCAATGTCCGATTTAATCATATGAAATCGTGAGAAAAACCCCAACGGAAAGCCTCTGACTAGAATCAAAAGAATGCCGAGAGGACCGCAGCGCCTATGCAGGAAACTGAAAGCAGTGCACTCCGTGAAGCGCGGTCGCCCATGTTCCCGGGTGTCGGAGAAGAGGCGCCGGCGGATGGCGCAGGAGAACCTGCATTTTGATTTTTCCATTAGGAAGAGAGCAACAAAGAAACTTAAACCGAAAAAAAGCCAAACCATATCTTAAAACAAATTTTGGTTCGAGAAAAACATTTCTTGAAAAAATGCAGGTTGTTCCCTAATTACAGCAATGCCCTGCATATTAAACTGGAAGGCTGTCCAGTAAACTGTCTAGTTAACCATCTTCTCACTCAAAATCTAACCCAAGGTGAGTTCCCTCCCTTAAGGAACACACATCAGACTTTAAAACAATGGGCCATGATTTGATATCGGTAGAAACTTTGGCTCGATATCTCTATTGTCCTTGAAATCAATTCAATGAACACGCATTCCACTTTAAAATAACGGGCCATGATTTGATATCGGTAATATCATTTAGAATTTTGGCTCCATGTATTTGTCCTCTCGATCAATTCGCAAGTGTGTTTGATTATCAATCTCTCCCTTGAAAAGGCGAATCTTAAGAGAAAAGAGCAAGTACCTGTTGGCATGCCAGTAGGCCCTTCACTCGCCATCGGACCCCCGACCGGAATTCCCACTGCTGCAGAACACAAAGAACCGAAAACCACGTCAAAATCCTTTCGGATTGTAATCTAAACCGGTCGGTTTAGATTTAATCACGCCCTTTGTCCGAACAAATCAATAGCCAGATAGATGCTAGGCATAAATGGCGAAATGTGCCTAAACGGGTGTTTGCGTACGGATGCGTGACGGATGGGTGTTGGTTTATAGGTGGGGCGACGGCCGGTGAGGAAATAAATGCAGAGCATCATCATGGGCCGAGGCCGAGGACGAGGAGGGAAATCTGGCGGCCCCGCTTTCGGCGGGCACAGCCAGCGTGACCGTACGGTCATTTTAATTCGGTAACAGTGCAGGGACGGCCACACATTCATTCCATTTCACGGGGAAAGGGCGACCGGCATTGATGATCACCGGAGACGGAAATTAATGATGCTCTGCAAAGATGGTAGACGGTAGATTGTGTACTCTTTAACTCATTTAGTTGTGATCTATCTAGATGCACGGCAGTAAAAGTTGTTTTATTCACGCATTGAATTCTAGTTAATCTTGTTTTCTAAGAAAAGAAAAGCACCGACCTCTCTAGATTTTTCTTGAACATAAATAAGAGATATCTAGCATAGAATTTCGGTTTTAATTTGTCGCACGTTTATTTCGTCTTGAAACAATCAAACTGACCCTTTCTAATGTTTTTCAAATGAAGGAATTCGTTCTTTTGTAGACCAAAAATCAAATATAGCTTTTTGATCATGTTCAAACGGAAGAAAAGTAATTAAGTTAACCCATGACGCTAAACCGAAACACATAAATCGTTTCATACTTCTCAGTTTATAAATTGCGACTGTTTTCTTACTTTCTGGTTTTATCCTTGTCTTAATTGTGGCCAACCTTTTCCTAAATAACAAAAAAACCAGCAAGAAATATGGCATTAAGTGAGACTCTCAATTTCCTAAGATGGGACCGACCACCAAAACATGAGAAGAAAATTTTCAGCACATTCCAAACTCAGATTAAAGGTTTCTTTTCTTTTCTTTTCTTTTAGATCTTTCGCGAGTTAACTCTTTCTATATTTACCAAATAGATTGAATTCATCTCCCAGAATAGAACAGAGCAAGTCTCTAAAGCTTTTATAATTCCTCGATAGATTTAACATTTTATCTTTGGTAGTTATGCAGAAAATGGGAAGAAAAATCATGTTACGAATGAATAATTAAATTTCGTTCGTTTCGCTAGTTCTTAGTTTTGAATTATGAGACGACTAGAGGTTTGAACGTGACTTGAACCCAGATGGATATGAAGATTCGACTGATGCGAGAATAGTGCGGAGGAATTCTACGTTCGGAGATGAAAAAGAACGGGGAGCCGGAGCCGGAGCCGGAGCCGGATCTCTGGGCCCGGGCGACGCACCTGCGCACGTGCTGAGCGGCGGGGTGGTCACTTTGCAGATGGAGGGGAGCTTGAGCGCCCGGTTGACGTCGATCTTGATGCCGAAGCTGTCGGCCTTGCTGAGCAACTCGCAGAGGCAGATGGGGTTGCTCTCCACCAGGCCGGCCAGCTCCCCGCAGCACGGCTTCTCCGGCGCCGTCAGCTTGCTCCCGTCCTGCACGTAACTCAGGCAGTCCGTCAGGTTCAGCAGGTTGTTGAGGCACTGGTCCACCGCCGGCCCGGGGGCCGCGGCCGGCATCTGCGCCGACGCGCCGCATACCGTCGCCAGGAGGACGGCCGCCAGCACGGCGGCGACGGCGTGCGTCTTGGCCATTCCGCCGCGGGACTTAGTTTCTGCTACGCTTCGGAAGGAAAGGGTGTTCTGGAGAGGGGGAAGTGGAGGTGTTGTAGGTGGTATCGGTGCAGGAATGGAGTTAATAAGCGCCGAGTGGGAAATGAAAAGGGGTCGTGGCGGAATTAAAGTTCCGATTTTTATTTAACCGAAAAATCATGAATGGACTCAACCACCCCCTTCCACCTCCAGCTGGTGCTCGAGCCTGCGTCCCCGTGTAAATGCGCCTTGTGCTTTTTCCTGCTTTTGTCCGGAACGATGCCGGTGGATTTTGATGAAGGTGGTAAATTTTCTTTTTGCGGGGCGCAGGCGATTCGCGCCCGTATTTTCCTTAAAGGTTAAAAAGCTTTCATCGCGTCGTGTCCTGTCCGAGAAGGATCGCGTCCGAGGGCGTCGGGAGGGAATGGAATCGTGCGGGGATTTGTGGATTGCGTGCGTTCGTTGCCGATAAGGCTGGAGAAAGCAGAGCCGTTCCGAGCCGGAATGCTGTTCTCGTCCGGAATGGCGTCGTTTTCCTTCCGGGCGTGGATGATTCCGAGCCGTGGAGAATCTTCCTGCTGAAGCCTAAATTTCCAATGACCGCACTCCATGGTCGCCAGAGTCGCCGTGCGTGTGAAGTAATTATTCAGAGAAGGAAAAGAGTTCGGCTCGGTGGGTTGGCTTTCATTGCCTGTCATCGTGGGGGTGAGGAATTGGTCATTTCCATCTCTCCGTTCAACTGGTTATTCTTTCGAATACGACGGGAATAATCTTTAAATTTCGATTAATATGTAATGCCATCATTGAATTTTCAGTTTGTTTATCTCTTAACCTTTTTATCCCAACACGTAATATTGTACTTGAATTTTTAATTGGTTTAAAATGATTTCTAAATTTTTATTGCATTTTTTGATTTAATAGAATTCCCTTGACAAGTTTTAAAAAAAAACGTTTAACAACAACACCAAATTTTTTATTCTCAAGTGACCAATTAATAATAAGAGTGAGTGATGAAAAAAGTTTTTACTCATCATTTCTGTTATCCTTCGTTCATGTTCCTAATCTATTTCTAGACTATAATTTTATTTAATAAATAAAAATTATTTTATTAAATGGATTTTTATTTCAAATTCATTTTCGATAACAGAAAAATACATCTGGTCAGAAAATAGAATAATAACCCCCGCGAACCTCTAAAGTAACTTTAGGTCGGTCGCGTGATCGGGTCTGGGCCCCGATGGAATACCGCAGTAATGCCACGTGGCCGCAAGAGAGGTGGCGATGCTCCATCTTGTGGGTGGGAGTGGGTCCCGCGAGGATGTCGTCCGCAAAGGCTTTTTTTACTCACTCTCTCTCTCCTTCTCTGTCTTAAATGGGAGTTGGGAGTTGACACGTCGGTGGTTGAAGGGATCAGTAATGGACCAGCTGGGGCGGAATCCAGAGTTCCCCATCCTTAACGATGTCGCTTCCCTTCACATGCTCTTCTCAGCTTCTCTGTCCACTTGCAATTGTCGTGTGGTCTGGCATTCGACCATGGGGTACAAACAAACCAATTATTAGGGGGTGTCAAAAAGGTCCGACCCGACTTGACCTGGACCGGACCGACCCGACCCGACCCTAAACTTAGGGTATTTTCGGGTCGGATCAAAATATTATTTGAATATGGAACCAATATCATTTAGAATCGACCAGACCCGATCTACTCGACTCGGTATATATACTCAAAATATTATCTAAGTATTGTTTAATAAAGAGTATAATGTTCTAGAGTTTTTGAGTTAAATAGAAACTTGAAACCGAACTTGTAAATGGTCATGCTCCAACTCGACCCGACTCGACTCGATTTTTTTTTTTCAGGTCGGGTCAGAACATGACCCTTTACAATTGGGGTTGGGTTGGGTAACATCAAGATCCTACTCGACCCAACCCATTGACACCTACCAATTACCACCTTAAACCAAGAGTTTTTCATCTTAGACACACAAAAAAAGAACAATTATTCAATTAATATTTTCATAAAAATGGCATATTAAACCGCTTATGAAAACAAATTAACAAAAAATACCTTCATTATTCACAAATGCATTTCAATGTAAGTTGTGGTCGGTTTTGAAAACATTTTTCGTTAACTGATCATTTCTTCAGTATATTAATTTTTGTGAAATCCCATTCGACCCCATCATAAGCTTTTTGGCAAGTCCGACTTTAACGTGGCCTAGACTTTTCTTTGTGTCTGTAATTGATGTTGCACGACTTGAACAGCCAATACATTTTCTTGAAAGACTTAAACCTAAAATGCAATCTAATTAGATTTTCTAAGGGTGCGATATAGCAAATAGGAAAAAGTTTGACCAATCTTACTTATGGTTTGTACACGGCAAAAGAATTAGGGATTAGCGGTTCCAGTAGATTTCTCATTTTTTAAAACCTATAAACTATTATATATACCTTAGAACCTATAACCTATCCCATCACAAGTTTCGGGATTTATTCAGGTTCCACATTTATCATTATTCAAATGACCGTAGTTAATTATTATATTTAATGACTATCATTTGTTGTTCTAATCAACCAACCACAATTTATATTTAAACGTACAAATAATACGAAATATTTACAAAGTAAGCGATTTATTCACAAAATAAAAACTCAAATTAGTAGTTCCAAATTATACACTTATTACCGGATACTATGAAATATCGCAAGATCACATAAAGGCATGAGCTTAGAAAAACACGAAAACTTGTTTTGAATTAAAGGTTTCAGATTCTATTTATTTAAAACCTACCCGTTAAAGGCAATTTTTCAATTTTTTAAAATTTAAAACCTACCTTACATATCTTGGAATTTCAAATCAAATAGATTCCCACTTATCTAATTCTTTGATTTTTAGGTTTTACCCTAAAATCATACTCGCTCCTAGATAAAACTCAAATCAATTTAATAAATGCTCATTGTTCTTTTATTTGCATATGACCTCAAAAGCTATCCTATATTTTTACTAAATTACTCGGTCGGTAAAATGGCCAAAGAGGTAATATAAGAAAAAAATCGTGCAAATATCAATTAATTCGAGCCATGTCGATATTTGTAATTCACCGATTGAAGATATCATTGAAAAATCGACGAGAGACGGAGGAAAACGTAGGGTCCTTTTTGGGTTTTTCCTTTTAACGTTTCCGAAGTGCGAAGTTTGTTGGGGGGGAGGAGGGGGCTAACATGCGCGAAGCCTGACGGGCCCAGTCCAACGTGAACTTCCTTTCGGCGCCGCGAAGCATCTTCGAAGGTGGCTCGTGCTTTGGCCCATTTCGGAAAGGGCAAAATATATATATATATATATATAGCAAAGTAATTCCCAAGCATGGCCTCCCCGAGTAACGATAATAATAATAATTAATAATAATTAATTAGGCAAAAAAAAAAAAACAAAGTGACGTTACTCGCGCGTCATCACTCGTCAGCCGCCATTCGGGTCTGGTTCCACTCGCTAATCGAATGATGTCGAGAAACGAAAATTAAGGATTAACCATACGTTTGATGTGAGATTGGACCACGACCACTAGGGAAAAGCAGGAGCGTTTTTGTGGGGAGGTCATCATTTGATTGGATGCTCTCTCTCTCTCTCTCCTCGGTTCTTTATGTGTCGATCATCGAATGGATTTGGAAAATATAGAAATGGGCACTATGGACACCGCGGTACGTTTAAGGAATAATTTTGGTCCGAACCTTCGAGTGTCACGTGAAAAGGTACAAACTTTCAAATGGAATATAATTTCAGCCTCGACTTTCAATCGTCGACCCAAAAGACCACCGGAGAAGCACTAGCATTTGTTTTGAGGAAGAATTTTGGCATAGACTTTTAAGGAGAAAATTATTCAAAAAGTTTTAAATTTATCATGTTTTTGTTAATTCAATTTTAAACTTTTTAATTTTACCAATTTAGTTATAAATATTTTTATTTCTTGCCAATTCAGTTAATCTGGCTAATTTTGACCGGAAATTACCAATGTGGACCATTGGTGCTGACGTGGCATTTCTTAACTAATTTTTTGATATGGTTATTTTTTTCTTCTTTTTTTCTTCTTTTTTTCTATTTTTTCTGGTTTTTTTTACCTAAAGCTAGCAAGGGTAGCCAGCAGGAGTTGGAAAGGGTCAACAAGGGTTGGGTGGTGACCTTCGATGGCCCTAGGTTCAAAAACCAGAAAAATTTTTAAAAAAATAGTAAAAAAGAATAATAAATAACTATAAAAAAATCAAAATATTATTTAAAAAGTGCCATGATAGTGTCGGTGGTCCACGTCAATATTTTCATACCAAAATTGATTAAATGAACTCTGATAATAGGCAATAAGTAAAAAAATTAGAACTGAATTGATAATAAGTGAAAATGTTTAGAATTGAATTAGCTAATTGAAAATACTAGTACTGTATTTGTAAAAAATGAAAAGGTTTAAAATCGAATTGACAAAATTGCAAGATTTTAGATAAAATTAACAAAAATGTAATAAGTTCATGAACTTTTTATACAATTTTCCTAATTTTCAATTGTGAAGTGTCATGCGAGATGACATGGGATTTCAATTAAAATATAATTTTAGCATCAAGTTTTAATTATCCTATGAGAAGAGAGCTTCCAAATCTAAATAAGGAAATAAGAAAAATAATAAAATGCAAACAAAATCAACAGAGAGAGAGAGAGAGAGAGAGAGAGAGACTAACTAGTTCAAACCTTCTCCATTGCTGAGGATTGAAGAAAACCACGAAAAAGAGAGAGAGAGGGAAGTCTTTTCGGCTCCTGCCAGTTGGTCAAAAATGATGTTGGTCCGCTTGTTTTGTGCAGACAGTGTGAGTCCAAGATATCATCGATTCAATTAGAAATGATGTCATGTTCATTGAATGCAGAGATCGGTCTGTATTGATCGTTTATAGAACTCGCATTTGCCGACGTGACACTCACCTCCCCATGTCAACATTTCTTTGTCGCCTCATACACTGTTCACATGCATTTTGACAAAAAATTTAATGTGGCTACAATTGTCCATAAGGGAAAAATTTATGTTTTTTTGGTGCTATACATGAAAATCTGTGTTGACATTGTACCCAAGTCAAAATTGATGTATTTTCATGCAATACTTGAAAGGTGGGGCAAAAATTCATTCGCGACAAAAATCGCTCCCTCCAGGGGCCCAATCCAAGTGACGACTCTATATTTCTCTCTGTTATGGGCACATCATATGATATAATTAAAACAATCATTGAAAGAATGGACAACAGCACTTCCCATTTTCTAAATTTTGTAGACAACTAAAAACCTCAACCAAGCCTTTTTCTTTATATTTTTGACACCAATCAGCCAATCATTAAAAGAAACCAAAAGACATATTATCAGGAACAAATAATACATGCATAACCTATCGCATTAATTTTTATTTGCACTATTTTCTACTCATCTAAATAATTCTCCTTCAAATATCCATTGAAAGGCGATTCGATCTCTTGTAAAATTGATATTATCTACATGAATCTCGAATTTTTCTTCTCTGCTATAAATTCTCGCAACCTGCGGTTGCCATGCTCTATTAATCTAGTGGATTGAAATTCACAAATTCCAGCACCCAAGCTCCAATTGACTTTCAAGTGTCCTGGCTTGATTTTCAGTGTCAAATATCAAGTTTGACTCGTAGATTATGTCATTCGCATAAAAAATCAATATAGGGAGGTATATATATTTTTATTTATATCATGAAAATTTTAAATTTGGTACATTTACAATAAATTTACCTAAAATTAATTTTTTGATAATAAAAAATAAAAAATCGATACATCCATGATAAATTTACTCAAAATGATTTCAAAAAATCTCAAACTATTACATTTATGATAAATTTACCAAAAAATAATTTTTTGACTGTAAAAACCCAAGCTGGTACATTTATGATAAATATATTGTTTGTTAAATTGGATCAATACCTTAAGAAATCACAAAATTGATGCAATTATGACAAATGAATTGAACTTATATATTATTTAATTATTACGCATTATTCAATTCAAAAATTGACAGTAAAATTTAATGAAAATCAACGAAAAGTAAATTTATAACAAATGTATTTGTTTGCGGTAAATTTATCAAAAGTGTACAAGTTTAAGATTTTTGTTAAATATGTATTAACTTGGAGTTTTTAATGATATTAAAAATTTATTATTATTATTATTTATTTAAAAGGACTTGAGATTTTTCGACTGGTCATTTATTTATTTATTTTCAAAGAGTTAGTTTTTCACTGATCATCGAGAGCAAGAAAAATCGCAAATGATTAGGTTACGAGGTTTGAGCCGAGAACCGACATGTATAGCACGGCACTTGCAACTCGCGGGGCCCACGGGTCCTTCCGGATGGGAGCCGAAGTGGTTTTCAGTTGCCAACGGACACGAGCCGTTCGATCCAAATCTAGCGGCAGAAAACACGCGAGTCCACTTCATGTCACCTGGAATCTATCCATCGGACCCGCACTCTCTCCCACCCTCCCTCGCTGGCCTCCTCCCCCGTCGAGCTCTGCTAATCGGCCGGTGCTGGACCAGAAACCCTAGGGAGGAAAAAAAAAAAAAAATTCCCGAGGGAAAGACCGATTCAAAGCGTATTTCTTCAGGTATTTCGCGATTGCGTGCTCAATCTCGCTTGCGCTTTCTCCGTGCACGCAGCGCAATCAGTGCTTGATCGCTTGCGGATCCCGAGGGGACATCATGGCGTGGTTCGGATGATGCCCCGAGCCTTTTGTCGGCTGTTTCGGCGGCCTCGCGGTTCTCCGAGCTGGAGAAAGCGCTGTGCGTCCACGTACTTTGTTGCTTATGTAGTATGTCCTGGTTACTGGTATACTGAACGTCGGACTTCCGAGCGTGTTTTGAATTGGAACGATTGGACTAAGGACGTGTTTTGACTTAGACCGACAGGCAGTGCCTTTTGTTCGTTAGGCATGTTGGGTTTCGCTTGTTGTGATTCCTGGGATCATGGTGGGATCATGCATGGTTCTGTCCTGCTGGCTCTTGTTCTGGGTTGGCTTGATTAGCCGAAAGCACTCATCTTTGGAACCTTATTATTGCTGGAGGCTTATCCTCTGTCGATTCCTCGTGATTGCTAGAACTCGATTTTGTTCTTCGTGACGTGCGATCATCATGGACATATCTTCGGTTGAGAAGGGTCGTTCCACTCCTGTCGAGTGGATAAAGCTGCTAAATTTTATTTTCTGATAATATGTAGCCGATGGATTGGCACTAGCCTTGTAATATCTTCCATCTAACAGGCTCGTTTAGATTCTTCTATGATGGAAGGAATTGATAGAGATAATGATAACTTCCTCTGAAGGTTGCATATGAGATATTTTGACAGGCTGTGGTTTGGTCGCCACATAATACTTTAGCGAACATTATGTGTTCTTTTCCTTCTGTTTTATAGCATAATAAGATCTTAGGTGATGTGCAATTAGGTATCGCCTTCCAATTTCTTGGCAACTAGACTGTTGGTTTTGGATTTGCCTACTTTGTGATGTAGCACTCTTTTATATGTGCAGATTGTACAAACTCCTGGACCCATGCAAGACACCGCTATAAAGTTTGGCTGCTTATTGATGGATTGATAACCTTAATAATATATGTGAACTCCAATGGAGGTTGGCGTGATTGAAATGCAAGATGGCGTGGGGCATGCTGCAGGGGTAGATGAGGTTGATGTCGAAACAAATGAAACCGATCATAGTAATGTCGAAAACTCAATGGTTCATGTTGAGAATGGAATGGGTGAGCCCCATGTGGGGATGGAATTCGACTCTGAAGATGCTGCCAAGACCTTTTATGATGAATATGCTAGACGAGAAGGATTTAGCTCCAAGGTTGGTCCATCCAGCCAGTCTAAGCTTGGAGGAGTAATTGTTGCACGGGAGTTTGTATGTACCAGAGATGGCTTGAAAAAAAAATCGGTGGATAGTTGCAGTGCTATGATTAGAATTGAGTTGAAAGGTCAATTCAAATGGGTCTTGACAAAATTTGTGAAGGAGCATAACCATGCTATGGTTAGTCCTGGCAAAGTGCACCATCTTCGACCTCGCCGGCATTTTGCTGGTGCAACAAAAAACATGGCTGACAATTTACGAGGGCCAACAGTAGTTCCTAGTGGTGTCATGTATGTATCCATGGATGGTAATCGCGAGGTTAATCATGGATCTACAAGTTCACCGAGTGTTGAATCAAATCGTCCTGTTAAGAATGCTGGGACTGCTAATTATGTTGTCAAACCATCTAGTCAAAAAAAAACCTTAGGGAGGGATGCTCAGAACCTGTTGGATTATTTTAAAAAGATGCAGGCTGAAAATCCTGGTTTCTTCTATGCAATTCAACTTGATGAAGAGAATCGCATGGGCAATGTTTTCTGGGCTGATGCGAGGTCAAGGTCTGCATATAGTCATTTTGGAGATGTAGTTTCGCTGGACACGATGTATCGAGTATATCAGTATCGAGTGCCATTTGCTCCATTCACAGGTGTGAATCATCATGGCCAGACCATCTTATTTGGTTGTGCTTTGCTGCTAGATGATTCTGAGGCTTCTTTTATATGGCTTTTCAAGACTTTTCTTACTGCAATGGGTGATCGTCCTCTGATCTCCATAATCACTGATCAAGACAGGGTTATACAGACTGCAGTTTCTAAAGTCTTTCCTGGAGCCCGCCACTGTATTAGTAAGTGGCACGTTTTAAGAGAAGGCCAGGAGAAGTTGGCTCACGTGTGTCATGCACATCCAAATTTCCAGGTTGAACTTTATAATTGTATTAACATGACCGAAACCATCGATGAATTTGAATCTGCATGGAACTCAATTCTTGACAAATATGACCTCAGGAGAAATGACTGGCTGCAGTCAATATATAATGCTCGTGCACAGTGGGTTCCGGTGTACTTCCGAGATTCCTTTTTTGGTGCTATTTCTCCAAATCAAGGAATTGATAGCGCCTTCTTTGATGGTTATGTTAATCAACAAACGACGTTACCTATGTTTTTCAGGCAGTATGAAAGAGCTTTTGAGAACTGGCTTGAAAAGGAAATAGAGGCGGATTTTGATACTATATGCACCTCCCCAGTTCTAAGAACACCATCACCCATGGAGAAACAGGCTGCAAATCTGTACACAAGGAAAGTGTTTGCTAAATTTCAAGAAGAGTTGGTTGAAACTTTTGTATATACTGCAAATAGAATAGAGGGTGATGGGATAACCAGCACTTTTAGAGTCGCAAAGTTTGAAGATGACAGCAAGGCATATATAGTCACATTGAACCATTCTGAAATGAGGGCAAATTGCAGTTGCCGAATGTTTGAATACTCGGGCATTCTGTGCAGGCATGTTTTGACTGTCTTCACAGTGTCAAATGTTCTTACGTTGCCATCCCATTATATTATGAAACGGTGGACCCGGAATGCCAAGACTTGTCCAGGATTAGATGATCGCGTCAGTGAACTTCAGGGACACGAATCTTCAACCATGAGGTATAATAACTTATGTCGGGAAGCCTTGAAATATGCAGAGGAAGGTGCAATAGCTTCAGAGACGTATAATGCAGCAATGAATGCCCTTAAAGAAGGTGGGAGAAAAATTTCTGCAGTGAAGAAGAATGTTGCTAGAGTTCCTCCCCCAGCCTCTCAGATTGGTGGAGCTGGTTATGATGATCGTAAGAGCACGTCATCCTCAGACATGACCCCTTTGCTATGGCCAAGGCAAGATGAGGTGACAAGAAGGTTTAACCTTAACGATGCTACTGCTCCGGTGCAGAATGTTTCTGATTTGAATCTACCACGCATGGGCCCCTTGTCTCTTCATCGGGATGACGTTCATGCAGAAAACATGGTTAGACAAAAAACTTTGTTGTTTTATTGATCCATTTTCTCTATGATAATGGAGCCGACTACTGAGTCCCGGATCTCAATTTTCTTTTGCCTGCCTTGTCTTGATAGGCAGTTCTTCCTTGTCTCAAGTCAATGACTTGGGTGATGGAGAACAAGAATTCGACACCAGAGAATAGGGTAGCCGTCATAAACCTAAAGGTATGCACTTAGTTTATCTCACAACTCTAAAAAGCAGGGGGAAATATTGTTTTATCTGTCAATGATGTATCGCAGTAAAATTTCAATGACTGGCACATATACTTTGTTATTGCTGTATAATGTATGACTTTATGTGATTTATTTGTGTTGTTGGTTACTTTGTTTTCTTTTGGATGTCATCTTACATAAGTATTTTCTCTTAAGCAATGCAGTTGCAAGATTACAGCAGAAGTCCATCAGCAGAAGCTGAGGTTAAGTTTCAGCTTTCAAGAGTAACCCTAGAGCCCATGTTGAGATCAATGGCCTACATAAGTGAGCAGCTCTCAACACCGGATAACAGGGTTGCTGTGATCAATTTGAAGGTATCTATTTTTTTCCTCCTGCATCAAACGATGTAGTCAATAGATCTTCCATTTTAGCTGTTGAGATGATTTGCTCTTTTGGGTGGTCTTATCATTGACATATATTGGAAATTTTTTGAGAATTTGCGAATAGAAAATGTAGAAAACAGAGACTAAGGCATGCAAACACTGTTCTCAAGGATAGATTTCACTCTCCACAAATTCCAACGTGTTGCGGCTATCCTCTAGGATACCACAGGCCGCCTAAATAATGTGCACTCCGCTATTTAGGATATACAGGAATGATAGAATTCTCTTGACACAACAAAGTCTCTCTCTTTAAGCACTTGAGCTTTTTTTGTAACTAAATGTGTTTGTGTGCTTCTGAAAAGAACGCTATAGCATAAACACAACCCTGTATATTTAAGACTTCACAACCAAAATGTTGCTTCTTATGGTTCAAGATGCTGCTGAAGACAATGTTCATTGCGTTTGGTGTTTGCTGGCTTCTCAAGCCAACAACCTTCTTGGACTTGGCTACTTCTTCTTTACTCGTGTAGAAATTTCCCGCTTGCTCGGACGTCACCTCAAATTTGCTTCATGAAGAAGTAAATTTTTTGGACATTATTCACGGTCTGTTTGCTTGACGTCCACTGCCAAGAAATGTGCCGCCAACAAATTTCGGTTAAAAGAAATTAATGAGCCTTCTGAAATAGCTTACTCTATACAACAATTGTCCACATATTTCAAAAGATTTATGAATGGAGAGAAATGAAACTTTTCTGGTCTCACACTGGAGTGTTGTGCTTTGAATTTAGTGTCTTTTGCACTCTGAACTGGAACCGGATAGAAAAGTAAGACATGACCTATAGAGCCAATAAAGAACTTATAGCTTTTATAAACCAATGATTCTTTTTGTCAGTTAAGAGTTCTCGCTAATCATATTACACCTGCTGTTCAGTGTGGGCTTGTGTTAATAGGCCATGTGTGCTTGCTTGCGGTAATCATGAGTGCTCTAGGATTCAAGTTACTCCTTCAAGTGCACACTGCAAATAAATACACCACCCATAAGGGATATGAAATTCAATAAGAGCACTTATCCTTTCTAATATGCAGTATAGCACCAATCGCATGCACATGGGAAGGACCTTAGATTATTTATGATGATACAGTGCAACAAGTGGCTTATTATTGTGAACCTACTTCTTGGGATCATCAGTCACATATCCATCATTGCTGATATCATAGATTTGCATAAGTCCCATTATTCAGGTCAAGGAACCAACTACTGGTGACTTGGTGGAGAATATTCCGATTGTGGTTAGTATAGTCTTCAAATATGGAGTGGAACTAACAGTCTGAGGAGAAAAAAGAAATATCGTGGAAATTTTATTTTCTTCTGTTGGCACATCTTATCGAGATTACTGTTTATATCCACCGTCGTCATTGTCCGTGTATGACAAACTTGTTTATGTCAATCAGACTTATATCTATTGCTCAATGGGCAGATCAATTGCTCAACAAAATTGTTTTTGTTGTTTTTAGCTCCAAGATACGGAGACGACATCAGGAGAGTCAGAGGTTAAATTTCAAGTATCTCGAGATACATTGGGTGCCATGTTAAGATCTATGGCTTATATACGCGAGCAACTGTCAAGCGATGTAAGCTTCTCAATTTCTTTTCTGGAAGGTTAACTGTTCAAATTACCAAAATTGCAGGACCACAAACTTCTTAAAGCAGTTTCTAATCCTCATGTTTAAATTAGATTTGATGCTAAAACTATTCATTAAGCATATCATCACGCGGTTTCTTTTTGCAACCAAATGAATACAGCCAGATACCTCATCATATATGTATATGTTTTTGATCTCTTCATCTCTATTCTTAACTTCAATATGGATTATGATAGGTGGAGCCCCAGCTTGATCCCCCAGCGAAAAAGCAGCGGAAGTGAATAGTTGAATTTGTGAATTTTCTTAGCTAGGCGTCTCACTGTTGCGATTCTGCAGTGGCAAAGTTTGTCCATCCAGCAGCGCTCAGTCACTCCCATCGAGTTGGGTATGGCCTTTCTCTTCTAGTTCGGCTGCGAATGAAACCTTGTAAATTACGCATTTTTGTAAATGTAGCTAGTCTTCTTCTTCCTTTTTTTTTTCTGTTTCTTTTATGTTGTTTTGTTTTTTTTATTACCAAAGCTTTGAAGAGTGCGCAATTTGGACACTCCTCTGTTTAGGGACCCTGTAACGTATATGATTTGAGGGTTGGAGTTAGTTGTTTGCCTGTTGGGGTTGTCACATATTTTTCTCAATTGATTTGGAATGGGCAGAATTTCAGTTCACCAACAGTGCTGCACAATAAGACTGCAATGGAGTTTTTCTTCTTGTCCCCATCTTCATGCCAGGCAGAGAGCTCGGACTATGAATCGAATAGAGTGGAACCTGCGAAGCTAATTTTTGATGCACTGAGAATTCACTTTTTATCTTTCCTTTTTGGTCATGGTAAAAATCGTTTCTCTGTTGTTCTTGAGGCTGTTCTTGCGGTGTCAAGTTCATTCTCAGGGCTTAGTTTCTTGCAAATGGCACACCAGTCTCTTCCATGATCACAACGTGGGAAGGGATTGATGCCAAAATCTCACGAAGCGGTGTAATCCAAATGCCGTCTCTTATCCGGCGACAAGAAATAAAGGAGCCATGAAAAAAATACAAAAATTTATCACTACAAATATTACAAGCTGAATTGAAATGTGTTTTGAAATGATCACTACAGCCGCATAGAGGTCATAAAAAAGAGGAGATAAATCGGTGTATGGCTAATCCAATGAAGAAAGTTTCGTAAGGGGGATTGGAGCGGGACTATCATGAGATGAAAAATCTTCTTTCCAATGAGATACTGTACAATATGAAACTATTATATGCCAAAGTTCCAACATTGAAATAATTTCATGGGCTTTTCTTGACTTTATCCGTTGTCAATAAGTAATTGGAAATGCCTTGACTTTATTAGAACATTTCCAAGTGAAATAGTAATGATTCCAATGAAGAATCGATGTCACTTGGTCGTCTAATTTTTATTTTACTCAATTAAGTCTGTTAATATTCTAGATCCATTCGATCGAATTCCCTAAGTTTTAGTTTTTGTAACCAAGTCCTCTTCTCAATTTGTAGAATCAAATCCTTTGATCAAGTACCGTAACTAAATCATCAAATCAGTTAATGATGCAGCATTGCTTATGTGATAGAAAATGACGAGTGATGCTAGTTAGGTGCCAAATGAGCAAAAAACAAACTGGAGAAATAAGAAATAAAAATCCTAATTTCGCAGTATTGGCTACAGTGAGGAAACAAATCACTTAATTGCACAGATCAAAAAAGTTAGCTGATTTGATAGTATAAAATGAAGCTTAGAGAATCCAAGTGCACAAATCCAAAAAGTTAGGATAACTTGATTGTAATAAAAGAAAATTAGAGAACCGGATTACACAAAAAACGGAAGTTGGAGGACTAAATCTGTACTTTTTTTTTTTGGGTCGAAGACTAAATCTGAACCATTACATCAACATGGTATTGAGTCTATCGACATGCACATCCCACTGCCCATCCAATTATGGGATCTGCCATTCCAAGTCCACTAAAACCAGCCCACGATCAGCAGAAACCTGGTCAGGTCACTGTAACCCCGTTTCCAAACACGCGCTATCCGCGCAAACAAACAGAGGGGAAACCACCGTTCAAAACCCTAATTCCTTCGCCTTATAAACGCCCTCTTCTCTTCCCCGTTCGAAGCTTTCGCCTGCGGTGGACTGGAATCGGTGCTTCAGCCTCAGCATCTCCGATCGAAGCCCTAGGCATTCAACCATGGTGGCCGCAAAGAAGACCGTAATGCCTCTCTCTTTCTCTCTCTGTCTGTCTCTCTGTTAAACTTCATGTTTCTTCTCTCTATGTCGCCGATTCGTATCGGTGAAAGATAGAGCCATTTCTGTTTAGTCTTGCTCGGTTTTCTTAGTCACCGGAGTAGTGCGCCGCCGTGTTTGGAGCTTGAGGTTGTTTGTTGATTCTTTTGCTGCGATGTTTGATCTGTGAATCTGCAGAAGAAGACTCATGAGAGCATCAACAACAGGCTCGCTCTCGTCATGAAGAGCGGGAAGTACACGTTGGGGTACAAGACCGTCCTCAAGACCCTGAGGAACTCCAAAGGTACGTTTTCCGCTCTGGAGATTGACGAGTTGTGATGTTGATGGCGATCGCCTGGGTCAATGTAGGGAGGCTACCGGTGCTCTTAGGGTTTCTCTGTAGACGGCGGATGATTAGTGTGTAAATGACTTTTGGTTAAGCTAAAGTGCTGGACCTGCACAATCAGTTTGAGCAGCGAAATCATTAGTGACAGTCCGTTATGTGCAATACATGGTTGTTGCCTCATTTGGTGATTTAGAATGGTTTTGAGTTTGAATGCTGCGTTGTAGTGGACCATGGTGATGTGGATTTCAAAGTGAAATCGCTGGGTTAAATTACCAGATTAGGCTAATTTCAGTGGTATCTAATGACAGGGATTGGTTTAAATTTGGAAAAATTTTACATTTAGCAAGCTGTGGGTTTAGAATTGTGATGTGAATTTGTTTGTCAGGTAAGCTGGTCATCATTGCTAACAATTGCCCTCCTCTCCGAAAGTCCGAGATAGAGTACTATGCTATGTTGGCGAAGGTTGGAGTGCATCACTACAACGGAAGTAAGTCTTTTCCCTCAGATGCCGATCTTTTCTTGTCTTCGGACTTATATCGAAACGCTTTGTTACTTTGAAGAGTCACTTGAAGTAATGGCTGCAAGTGTGTTATGGTTCTTTTGATCTTGCTCGTGATTACTTATGGCTATATGATTTCCAAGCTTGACTGCGATTTCGCTTTGAGAATTGGATTGTCTACATTTGTCTTCAATGTTTAATAGGATCTTTGACATTGTTTGCTTATTGACTGCATTATGCTGATCATGTCTGCTCATACAAATTTGGCTGGTGAATGAGTGTCGTGTATCTCTTGGGTTTGTATCTGATTGCCATCATCATGCTTCCTGCAAAGTTTTTATACCTGATGAAAGTGCTTTGTTTCTTATTGAATTTTTAGCTATTAAAAGCAAAAATAAGACCATGCAATGGCTAAGAAATCCTCTTAGAAATGGACAAGTTATGTAGGAGCAATGAGGGTCATCACTTTTCTGCTGCCGTTCAATGATTTTGAACATGCCTTCTGATAATCTTTTCTGAACAAACCTCGCTTTGCTGTATCAGACAATGTAGACCTGGGCACTGCCTGCGGAAAATACTATAGGGTATGCTGCCTTAGCATTATTGACCCAGGTAATTTGATGGTCACTTTCTGTTGATGCCACTATGGTTCTATGATTTACATAAACTTGGCTTGATGGAGAACAAACTGTGATTTTCAGGTGACTCTGACATCATCAAGAGCATGCCTGGCGAGCACTAAGATTTTGGAATGCTTAGATTTCACTTTAGATTTTTCATTTCTTTACTAGCTCAGCTGGGCATTGTGTTTCATTTATTCAGATGAGCTTTTATCTTGATCCAAGAAGTTTGATTGTGAAACCGAAGAAGCTTTTTGTAGCCCTTTTATGTGACGATGTTGGATTGCGTCTAAACAAGTTTTTACGGACAGAACAAATTGAGCTTTTATCATTATCATCTAAGAGTTCTGGAACAGCCATGTCCTTTTTTAATTCATAGGAAGCTACTGACCGTATTCAGTAATCGGCCCGTGCGGGGCCTGGTCAATTTAAGGTGTATTCTTGTATCGATGATCTTAATTAGCTAACGGCATTCAAGGCCATTTCCACCACTGAGATTCAACTCTTAATGTTGGAATAAGCAATCCTTGAGATGAGGTAAGAGAGGAATTCATGGGAAGGAGGTTATGTCGGGTCATTTTCTTTTATTAGAGCTGCTTACACCAATGCCACTATTCAAAGAAGGGAGCGACGCATTGACAAGTGCCTCCCCTCGCCTTTAGCTATCTCGAGCATCCATCTGTATCTGTGAGGATGTCTGTCGTCCCGACCGGTCCATTCGTCTCGACCGGTCTCTTCGTACCGGCGGTAACGGCTCGTCCTGCGGATATTTCATTCAGGGTTCTAGTGCAGGAAACAAGGTTATTGTACTCGGACTCGTCATCGCTTATCCCTCACAGGTGACGTGCACCGACTTCTCGATATGGGCCACGAACGGAGGCGGAGGCCCATACCAGCGAGAACTTATCCAGTTTCGTTATGTCTCTCTCTCTCTCTCTCTCGCTGTCTCTTCGAAACCCCTTAGCTCGTTTCTGTGGATGTTCCCAAAAAATTTGCGAATCTCCAAACATCCGTCTCTTTCTCCTCATTTTTTGAGTGCAAAATCCGCAGCCGCGGGACTTCAAGCTTCCTCCTCCGCTAAGATCTCACCTCTTCTCTCGCATTCGCTGCCGTCGATACATGTGCTTTAACTGCCGTGCTCTCGCCCCATCTCGAATGCAGCGCTCCCGTTCCAATCCCCCGTCCCAATCGTGATTCCGGCTCCCTCCGCGTTCGTCGGTCTCGGGCAATCGGGGGTGAGAAGAAGTTGGGGCGCCGGATGGAAGGCTTCAGCGCCGAGGATCTGTCGACAATCGGCGGGATCGCGACGGTGTCGCTCCTGCATTCCTTCATCCCCACGCACTGGCTCCCTTTCTCCATCGTCGGCCGCGCCCAGAAGTGGAACCTCTCCCGCACTCTCCTCGTCAGTACGTCTATCTCCTCTTCCTCCTCCCCGCGTCCCCATTTTCGTCGCGAGTCTTTTGCTCTTGCGTCGCTCGCCAGATCTCGGTTCCTGATTGCGATGCGACGACTCGTGTCGGGTGCGGTTACGTTTAATTTCGTCGCTGGTAGATGCAGAGGAGTTAGGAGGAGAGAAGTTTTTGCGAGTCTTCTTAGCGCTATCACCGATTTTCTGTTTTCCAGCTTGTGGACATTAATGGTGATTCGATGGCACTTACTTGAGGCAGTGTCTGGATTGTAGTTTCATGTTATATGCTTGTGCATGGCGGTGAGATTTGTCGTAGATCTGTTATTTCGTCCGAATCAATCGTTGTTGAGAACGTGCCAGATGCACAGTGAAGGACTTCGATACATTCGTTGCAATCTCAGTTTTTTTACGTTCTCCTATGCTATATTGCTTTCTAGGAAGATGTGAATCTCTGAACAGACGTAGAGGAAATGCGCTGCATTTTTAGGCTGAAAAAAGACACTCCATGAGAGCTCTCGGATCTTCTTTACAAATGAGTGGGGTTAAATTGTTTCTGTTGGAGATTTTTTTTTTTAAAAAACAGAGAGAGAGAACTTGGATCAGATTTTCTACTTGGATGGGAAAAGGTTAGGCTCTAAGGTTGTTTAAGAAGTAAGAACTTCATAGTCAGATTTTCGTGTGGGAAAGGAAAACCATCTTGATGCTGAAGATAAGCAGAAATATGTGGAATGCTATGACACTCTTGCAGAACTTGCAAAATTTGCGGTGATTAACTGTGTGATTAAGATTGTTTTGTAAGGGTACCAATGCCAAAACTGTGAATATTGTTCTTTGGAACAGCCTCGTTGGTATGTGGCCGTGTGGTAATAAGTGGAAAGTTTCGCAGGAGGTAATTGCCCCTAGGAAGGTTGTTGTTATGTGAATCGAGGATTCTTCATAGCAACAAATTTCAGCTGTTTGAAAAACTTTGTAACATGTTTCAGGCATAGTCTGGTTTGCTATTGAAATGATAGTTGCTTAGCCCGCTTTGGTATGAGGAATCTTTTTTCTCGGCCTAGCTGGTATGTGTCTGTGTGGTAATAAGTGGAAAGTTTCACAGGAGATAATTGCCTGTAGGAAGTTTCTTGATATGTTAATTGAGGATTCTTCATAGCAACAAATTTCAGCTGTTTGAAATGCTTTGTAACATTTTCAGTCTCATCTGGTTTACTATTGATATGATAGTTGCTTAGCCTGCTTTGGTGGCGGTAGTTCTTATAACAAGTACTTTTCTTTCTGCAGCTGCATTTGGGGCAGTTTTGCATGTAATTTCCACTTCACTTCTTGGCATCACTGCTATTACAATGGCAAATACGATTGCTGGTGAAGAAACAGTCCATAAACTCGCTTCTCTTTTGCTTGTAATTCTCGGTGGTAGCTATGTGTTGTTGTTTATTTCCGGAAAGGGTGGTCACAGTCATTCACACAACCAACCTATGGAGAAAATGGCCGTTGCTGGTCTGGTTCTCGTACCAGCATTATCTCCATGTGCGACCACACTACCCGTGTTTCTTGCTGTGGGAAACTCATCTTCCATGATGGTACTTGCCATCATTGTGCTTCTCTTCAGGTAGACATCAAAGTCTTACATTTCTGATCTTTATCCTTTTTAGAATGGTGAAATGATATTTAGAGTACATGACTGTTCTCTGCAATAGTTATACAGTAAATAGAACCGAAATTTAGATACGTTTGTTGTTGAGATTTTTGGCCTGATAAGTTCGTAACATGATCTTTGTCAATTTGCCAATCTCAGTGCATGTATCTGAATACTGTTGATAGCTTATTCAATGTCTGATGTTCAGATGATTGACGACATTTTTTATCATTAGACTGCCAAGTTCTTGGGCAGAAATCTCTTTGTTTTTATATTTTTTCTCATCTCCCTTCTGGGAGAGTGAAGATTAACTGCTGGTTTTTGGTCATGTATTTGCATTTGCAGCACCATAACTGTGATGACCTCATTGGTGGCTCTCTCGTTTTATGGAGCAAGCCAGCTGAAATTCCACTGGGTGGAGCGGTATGACAAGCTTCTTGTAGGCTCAGTCCTCTGCTTGGTAGGAATTTTAACTCTTCTTTTTCATGATCACGATCATGATGGCGATGTGGGTTCTGGAGGACAGCATGTGCATAGGAAAGTCATTGGGTTCTGATGTTTTTAGTTTCTCCCGCGTATGTCATTGGCAATGTGTAAAAAATGTTTTCTGTTATCTGGATTAGGTAACCCTGCTCATATGCTGCTGCTTGTTTTGGCACGAGCTAGTTATGAGACATATTTCCCCTCACCTTTTGGAATCATTCGAGTGTCGCCTCCTTTTTTGGGAGGAAGGAAGAGGAATTCTGTGCCATGTTCTTTCACGAGATAATACTCTATTAGTCATTATACCTACGCTAATACTAGTGAAGTCAAGTGTAATTTCGATTGGCTTTTCCTATTGCTATGTCAGGATTCATTTCAACTGGATTGTACATTAACAATGGTTGCACATATATATTTCCACTTAAGATCCCTATGTATGAAGGAAAAGTCTTGGTGGGAAATTGTTTTTCGACTTTTTATTGTTTAGATGACGAAAAACTAATCAATTTACAGAAAACATTTATCATCAACCGAAAATAGCAAATTTAGATTGGGGAAAAATTATTTCCCCCTTTAGTAAGAGAGAGACCACTTTTTCTAAATCACTAAATCAATGAATTTTTCATGAATTTTTTCGGTGATTTAAATGTATCTTTAGGTTGTTACATAAATCAGACGATTTCTCGCTTATGGTTGATTTAGGGGAAGACAGATTGTCAGGGAGGCAGTACTTTCAAGGATATCTCGTTTATGGTTGATTTAGGGGAAGAGAGAAATTGTCAGGGAGGCAGTGCTTTCAATGCTTGCACTTCCAATTTTGACCGTGCAAATGATTATATGGATAGAACGATCATCTTCGACATGTTCCCGTCATGCTTGTCCTTCTCTAACGCATGAAGAACCAAAGAGTGACAAGAAGCGCACGGCTCTCGTTTTGTGTTGTACTTGGTTCTCAGCTCGTCTGAATGGTATTGCAAAGCCTCTTGCGAATGTAGAAACTCTAACCGTTCTTCCGAACGGATACATCATACTTTACCATCGAATTTGTCGGGATCGAGGGATGCATCAACATAGTGATGCCTTTTCTTTCTTTTGCTAGTCTGCGTGCGAGCCAGCTTGTAGCTTTGATTCTTTAGCTGGAGGACAAAAGGCAAAAGTGAGCTGATTACCTCTTTGGTCGATTCCCAAAAAATGCAAGTTCTCCCACGTGGACGTACATTTCGAATTCGTTAATCCCACACTACTTTTGTCCCCCGATTGCCTTTTGAGTCAATACCTTTCTCTGTGTTCGCATGAGATGAGAATGCTTATACAGGTTCATCTGTACTGAAACGTGGAAAAATTACATCGAGAAACCCTTGAGCATGTTTCGAATCTCACTTTACCCAGGAAAGATTTCTTCTCCTAAATCGAATAGTGAGTCAAGGACAAGCACGGGGAGAGAGGCTTTTAATAACAGGTACGAAAGATCTTAATTAAAGATTGCAATGTAACATATAGTTGCTTGAGAGAGAGAAGAAGAAGACTCGAAATTTGATACGATTTGTATAAAGAAGAAAAGAGAAGATCGTTCCACCACTCCAATTAGCAAGAAGAAAACTGTGCCTGATGCATCAGTCGGACCTAATTTAACGTTGAATATCGTCGAAATTAGCCGTTCCGTTTCGGGATGATGATGCTCTCCCTCGTTCCGTACACCAACGAGATTCCACATTAACGCTTATTAAATTAAGCAGATCGAAACCGGACAAAGCGAAGTTTTACTGACACACGGCGATCCACTCCCCCCCCTCTCGCCCTTTATTCCCCTTGGATCCTCTACTCAGATCACATGGGCGTCCTCCGATTTCTTCAAATCCTACGCGGCTTTCTATCTCTGACCCACTCACATTCATCCCGTGGCTTCCTTCGCCTTTTCCACTCACTTATATTTCACCCTTTTCCCCCACCCGTCCACCCACCAAATCATCAAAATTGCAAGAAACTAAAGCTGTTACCTGGATTCGTAGATCATATATGATCAGAGATTCCTAGTAATACTAGGAATCTGACGACCACTGTATCATCGGAAGTTATCTACTATTTCATTTGAAAAAACCTTAAACCTATTGAACGACGGATAATTCAGTTTTGACATCGTTTGACGATTTGTCAATGTAGTCGTTCTAGTTAATTTTGACTGAAAATAACTGATATGAATGTCCACCAACATGACATGGCCACCGCATCAACGGTTTCAGCCAAAATTAGCTGGAATGATTATATTATTAGAAAATTTTGAACTAGATTGATAAATCATCAAAAAATTTAGAATCGGACTTACTTTACCACTAGATTGAGGATTTTTTAGATAATTATCCCATTTCATTTAAGAGTGAATAAAAAATTTGCCCAAACTACTTCATTCGACAACCCTAATCTCCCGTATTAGGAGTTCCCATCCACGTTAAAATAGACTAGGAAAACGGAAGCGTCGAGCAAGACAACTTACCAAACCCCCTCCCATGTGGAAGAATCTTCTTTCCCAGAATATAAAAGTCGAGCGTGCTTTGCGACCTCCGATCATGCTTTCTTCTCAACGTCGCTGTCTCGACATTACTGTCCAAAACCAAACGCTCCTTTTTTTATACGACGCCCGTCCCATTCGAAATCGACAGGTCATCTTCCCATGCAAAAATACTTCCCTTTGGCTACGTCCGCAAAACATAGGAATTCTTCCGATCGACATTCTTTCCGAATGAATCGCGCCCCGTTCGTGCCAGTGGTCGGTCCGATTCGGCTTTGGGAAACCAATTCGTTTCGGAACTTCTAAGTGTGCATTGCGAGACATAAAAGGTTTAGAGGTGGATTTGATTTGACTTTGGTAATGAATTTTGGGTGCAATGTGAATGTTGAAAGCTAAAAATCTATGCAAATTGCGTTAGATAAAAACTCCCATTTGCAAAACAACTTTTGCTGAAGTAATGTTTGAAAAAATAAATATTTGCAAATGACTTTGATTGTAATTTTCTATTAAAAAGAAATCGAACCTTTCATTGGCTTTGGCAAAGGGTTTGGGCCATCGGCACCTATGACCAACATCGCATGACCTCGAGCAACTCAAGGAGCATCACACAACCCTAGGCGATAAGCAACCTTGCTGGCCCCTCATTAGTCTCTTGCCAGCTCTTTGCTAGTCAAATTTGACCTCGTTAGTCCTTAACAAGGGGCAAAATCAGAAAATTGAAAAATTGATGAATATAATTTTGAAAGGAAAAAAAAAGTATTTAACCCTAGTTTCAATTGCAGCAAATGTTATTTCAAAAGGCTAATCCTTACGTGCTTTATAAGCTTTCAACTTTCTCAATATTGGTATTTGACGGGAAACTATTTCAAAAGATTTGTTAATCATCTCAATATTTTCTTTTGAAAGTTAAAATTTTTTTAGAAAAAACTGAACTAAATGCCCACTACATGATTTGCACCGAGCATCAATCGAACGTAAGGACGGCGGCGACCTAGGCCGGCCCCGTCCACTTTTAGACGGTGTAGGCCGTGACCAAAAACGCAAGAGAATCTTTCCCACGACGTCACGAAATGGTTCGTACGATGGCCACATCCCCCGATGACGTGTAAAGAGGGACGTGGGGGAGGAGAGAATATGCTAATCCCGTCGTTGTAAATCACAAGAAATTTTCACTTTATAAAGCCTAATGATTCCCCTCTGGTGGACCAGAGAATTCCCCACACCCCCTGATTTGAACTCGCCGAAAAAGCTAATCAATTCAGGGCAAAAAGAAAAGCCTGCGTTCGTCTCGTGAATTCCCCCGATCCGAAATTGGTTCCCAAAGCTTTATTAAAGAGAGATTTAGATTGAGAGGGAAAGAGAGAGAGAGAGAGATACGAAAGGGTCGTGGAAAGATATGTCGTCCGACATCATGAAGTCGTGGAGAATATCAAAAATAGTATAATTAAAACCTTAATCGAACGAACGAAAATGGGAGGTGCAAAAGATTACTCCACGCCATGCTGCTTCGCTTTGGGGACTTTTCCCAGTTGTCTCCTTTCGCAATCTCTTCCCCCTTCTCTTTTGCTCTGTCGTCGACCAAAGCAAAAGGTATATTGTACTTCAAAATATATATAGTTTGTGCCTTCTTGCATCCACGACCGCAGCTGAAAGCTGTACCTTTCCTTGCTTTTGCTGCCCTTTTGCCAGAATAAATAAAGGCCTCTCAACTTTTCGTTGGGGGATGATTCGTTGCGGAACCACCGTTTGATGAAGAGGAGAGGTCACAGATGGTAACGTCTTTTTAACGGGTGCATTCATTTCGCCAAAAAAAGAAGAAGCTTTGATCGTTTCAAGTCACTTACCAAAATATCTAGTGTATAATGTTTTCTTTATCGATGAAAATGCTTTGACATAAATAAATTGTTGTTGATGATGAAAATGATTATTTTTTTTATAAATAAATTTGAAGGAAATAGGCTAAGTCACTTCTTGCTTTATTTAAATATTCTATGTGAAACACCAATGCAATCGCCGAGTAAACAAGCTTTAAGCAAAATTCTTAATATCATCGACATTCTTGTAATTTAACCAAAAATATCAAATTTTACAGGATTACTTTCCAAATTTAAAACGGTAGATAAACACGTGATTAGATATTTCAAAAATCTAACCAAAAAAGAAGAAGAAGTAGTATCGATCTCCTCAAACACACATTCCAATATGAGTGATATTCCTCGAGAGGCCTAGGTGAGAGGAAGTTTACTAAAGTTTCAAGATTCATAACCTCGGACAAATTTAAAAGAAAATCTATAGTACTTTGAAGATGCGAGATCTATTTTGATTGAAACGGTTCAATATTTAGTGATGATGATTTAGGACAATGCACACGACAAACAACCTAAACTAGTAAATTCATAAGACCATTTGTTTCTTTCCCTTTCAGCATAGAAATCCTCAAAACTATAGTTTAAGATTAGCCTGAAAGATTCGAATTTGCAAGCCAGATAGAGAAACCAATCATGTAAGCGGGGCGGCATCGGGATCGATTCCTATTTAGAAGACTTTAGAGATTAGATTATAAGAAGATTAACCCCCTTCTTACCAAACCCATCCCTAATATGGTCCCTAGCATGAAATAATTACCTCTTTGCAAAACCTATGTGAAAACGACTTAGCTAGCCCCAACTTTTTGCTAGGTCGAGATAGAATCTCAGTCCTAGTCTCCGATGTCAAGAATTCTCCCTATCAAATACAGTTTCAATTTCGTGAGGAACATCTATTTCGACGAGATGAGGAATTCAATTAATTATCATAAATGGCCCCTAAATGTCGATTAACTTATATAATATATGGATAAGTGCATCACGAGTCTAAATTTATTATGAAAATATAATTGAACCTTAAAATTTTTATAAAGTTAAGTCAAGTCATAAAACTATTCACAAAAATACAATAAAGTCCTAAAAGTTATCACGAAAATTCTCAAGAAATGTAATAGACGAAAAGACTTGATTAGGCATTAGAATCAATTCCTATTTAAAGATTTTAGAGATTAGATTATAAGAAGACCGCCCTTCTCACCAACTGCATCCCCATATGGTCCCTAGCATGAAATAATGGTCTCTCTAAAATTTACAAAACCTTATGCGAAAACAACGTAGCCCTAACTTTTCGCTCGATCGGGATAGAATCTTGGTCGGTCCTAGTCTCTTAGCGTTGTGACTTCTCCGCGTCAAATACAATTTTGATTTTGCAAGGGACATTTATTTCGACAAGAGATGGATGATTTGTCATCTAGGCAATTCAATTAATTGTCATAAAGGGCCTCTAAATGATGATTGACATATGTAATATATGAATAAGTGTCCTAATGTCATAAAATTTGTTGGGAATGTACAATTAAGTCTTAAAATTTTTAGAAAGCAAAATTAAATTCTAAACTTGTCAAAAAAGTATGATCGAATCTTAAAATATTGAAAAAAACATAATTAAATTTTAAAATTTGTCGAAAAGTCTGAATCGGCCTTTTAAATTCTCAAAAATATAATTAATAAAAGGATTTGATTGAACTATTTTGATAAATTTTAGGATTTAATTATAATTTTTGAAAATTTTTATGATTCAATTATAAATTTTTAATAAATTTTAGAATTTTAAGTACACTTATTCCAGTGGTATATAAATGCGGAGGTGAAGATAAGGAAAGCGAGAGGGGGTCCGCATCACATGAGAAATAGCGTCGTTTAACCAAAAGGAGGCGGAAGCAGCGAGCTGACGGTGACGCGGGCGAAAAAGTGGACCCAAAAAACAAAAGAAAAAAAGAAAGAGAACTTATTAAAAAAAGGAAAAAACAAAAAACAAAAAACAAAAAACAAAACGAGGAAGTGCCCCGTACATGCAACGCAACGAAAACCCAAAACCAAATCGAATTATTAAAAAAAAGGGGGGAAAGAAAAGCGAAAAAAAGAAAGAAAAGGCGAATGCTGGCGGTCCATCTCCATCCGATCCACGGCCACGGCCGATGTGAGAAACAAAAAATAAAAAAATAAATAAAAATAAATAAAAAAGCAGATGCGGGTCCCACACTCCACTCCCCACTCCAAACACACTCACCGTCAATGAGTCACCGCTCCCCTCCTCCTCTCTCTCTCTCTCTCTCTCTCCTTAACGCCTCCCCTGCGTCTGCATGAAATCGGAAACCGCCCGCCGTTCATCCGTTTCTCTCTCTATATCTCTCTCTTCATTGCAGTGCACATGGCTCCATGATTCTCCCCCGGTGCCGGCGCCGGCCCTGTTCTTCCCTGAATTCCCGAGCTCTCTCTCGCCTCGCCGCCGGGACTCTTGATTGACTGCAGTCCTCCCTCTCAGGTAACTCCTCCACTCTCGCGAGCTCGTTTCGCTTTCGAGTCGTCTTTCATTCGCGCCTCGGCACTCGCCGCCGATCGATTGCGGCGGTGGGTGGGCTTTGCGAGAGCCTCAATTTCCGCTGGGATTCCGGTGTGTTTCGCCTCCTGCTTTTTTTTTGTTTCTTTCTTCCTCTTTTTTTTCTTAGCGGAAATAGGATCTGGGTTGGTGATTTGCTACGGCAGCAGCAGCAGTTGTCGGCGGAATCTTTCTCGGCCCCGCTGGGTACTGTCTTCTGGGATTTTGGGCAATGTACTCTGGCCTTCGGGTATCTATTCACGCAGATTTCGTATTAGTTATGTCGGCGCTGCGGATTGAATTGTGATCTCCCTCCCTCCGTCCCTCTCTCTCTCTCGTACGCACGCGGGCAGGGACATTTTTCCCATGCGTCGAATGATTGCTCGAGCGTAGGAAAAGATCTCTTGGTCTGAGCAGATTGCCCATTTTCCGGCGCTTCGTAGCTTCATGTGCTGATTTGATCAGTTTCGCCCTGGTCTTAGGACGGCGCAATTCGTGTATGTTTGTGGACATTTCCTCTATTCCCTTGCTTTTCCTTCTTTTAGGACACGAATTCTGCAAGAAATTTCCAGTTTTCTTTTTCCCTGTCTTTTGGCCAAATGAAAAATGCTGTAATCAAGATCGACAAACGTATACAGGCGACGCTCTACAGCTCGCGGGGCTGAGTTTTGACATCATTTACCATCTATTCTGCTAAAGGGAATGGGGTCGACACTACCCGATCACTAGAACACATTCCCCTGGTGACATGATTTATCTAGTTAATATCTGCATGGCTTATTTTTCAGCTAGGGAATTTTTATTTTTATTTGGTCGTTCAGCTAGGGAGTTAAACTTAGTGTGAATGCCACGTTAGTGCAAGTGCTCCTCTTTTTTATGCTAAGATATACATATTTTTTGGGTGGATTTCTAGGAAGTTGTCTTGAGCTTATCCAATTTGCTGAGTAGCGTATCTACGTTGCTCTGTTACAGTATGGGGGCCGCAAATTCTAAGGTTGAAGAAGATAAGGCCTTGCAGCTATGCCGGGAAAGGAAGAAGTTTGTTAGGCAAGCCCTTGATGGTAGGTGTTCTCTTGCAGCAGCTCATGTTATGTACATTCAGTCATTAAGGAGCACAGGAACTGCTCTCGGGAAGTTTGTCGAACCCAATGCCCATGTGGAATCATCTCTGTTCACATCAACGAGTGCAACACCAGAGGCACTTGCATTGACGGAGAAGTCCCTTTCGCATTTTTCATTCTCCTCTCCATCATTTTCGCATCGTGTAGATGCGGCTTATACTCTTTCTCCATCTCCATCTCCTCCTCCTCCTCCTCCTCCTACCTCTACCATTTATCATGTGAATCATATGAAATTCATGGGTAGCTATTCTAGAGAGGCTCAAGAAAAGCTGCCATCACCTACCACAGGGACAGTGACTTTTTCTAGTACCCCACGGAATGCTACACCAGATTCCACTGAAAAACCAGAAGCATCAGCGGTTGAAGATTTTCCCATTCCACCTGGAACGCCCCAGTGGGATTACTTTGGTTTTTTCCATCCAATCGAGCATCAAATATCTTCTCAAGAGGGGCAGCGTATGAACCAGGGGTTTGAAGATGCTGATGACATTAAAAGGCTTAGGGAGGAGGAGGGCATACCCGAGTTGGAAGATGATGAAGAGAAGGGTTCTATAGACAGAACTGAAGAATTCCAGGATTCAGATGATGAATTCGACGAGCCTCCCACAGAGACCCTGGTTCGCAGATTCGAAAATTTCAATCGGGTAAATGATGAATCCATGTCTGGTCCCCTCCCACTGTGCCTTCAGCGAGAAGTGCAACTTCAGAAGGTGAACTTGTGAATGGAGACAAAGGCGAGTCTTTAGATTTATCATCACGAAGGGGCAAATCTCCTGCTGTTGCTCCATCATCTGAGACAAAGAGAACTCCTGTGAAAGACAACAATGACGAACAGAAGGTTACAGCAAAGGATTTCTCTTCTAGCATTAAAGATATCGGAGGTCTTTTCATAAAAGCATCAGAATCTGGGAGAGAAGTTCCAAGAAAGCTAGAAGCCAATAAGTTACATTTTCATCCAATATTTCCGGCGAAAGAACGTATGAAACTCTTATCTCTTCCACTTTCTTTTTGTATCAGTTGAAAATTGTTGAGCATAACACATGTGAAGCCTTAGAATGATGACCTTGACCAATATTCCATGCTTATTTAGCTAAAGAATGTGGTTAATGGTCTAGCGTTCTTCTGAGTTGCACTTTTATACTTCCAACAGCATAGCTCTTTGATGTGGCAGGTGCGTCAGTATTTTCCGTGTACCTCAGGACATGTTTTTCTTGCGGGGAGGATCGTTGGCAAGTTCAAGAAGGTATGCTCTTTTCAGAACTCTTGAAGAAGGTTGTGATCTCTCACTACAATAACTGGAGACATGGTTTTGGTGCATTGGTTTTTTCATCAATTTTCATGAGTTAAAGAAAGTATGTCAAAAGTAGGCCATCTCAGCATGATATTGCTGCACAATGTGGGCAAAAATGACGGGATGATTTTATGATCTGTACTGGAAAGCAAAAGCAACTATTTGTAGCTTGTAATGTCTAGTTGAATTATGTCCTCTTTCTTTGAAGTCAATTATTCTTGTCTCTGCTCTTTATGTGTTACTGATCTTTTGTCCCAATTTTGTTACCTAGAGCCTGCTCAAGCGGCAATGAAGTACTTAACTTTGCAAAGGACAGGTTCATCTCGCTCTTCTTCATCAAGGAATCCTTTGAATTTAAAGGATGACACTGAGGAGCTTAATGGCAATTACATCGGCAGTTTCTGTATGATATCTGGAAGCCATGCCTCGACCTTGGATAGGCTATATGCCTGGGAGAGAAAGCTCTATGATGAAGTCAAGGTATTATTATGAACTACTTGCCGTGACAATTCCTAAATATATGGATCATTGGCATGTTTACTCTTGTGGACTGGCACCAAAATAAAAAATAAAAAACGAACGCTTGTGGACTCATTTGAAGAATTTTTTTTTTTTTCTGTATGTTGGATTCTTGGGTACCTTTTTTCCTATCATCATTATGATGCTTAATGGTGGTTTAATTGGTGTGAAAGGTTAACAGTAGTCTCCAGATGAGTACTGAATTACAGCTAGCTGTGTATGGTATTTTGGAAGTTGATCTGGCTGACTCTAGTCGGATATATATCTGATTCAAGTCAAATTGGATTTCCATGTTTGTGCTGGGAGTGAAACAATTTGGTTATTGTATCTGTGGCTATTGTTCTAACAACAAACAGGTTGCTGGTAATCTTTGTCTTGGCAGCTTTACTGGTATATATCTCTTGTGATTTCACTGATCCACATCTTGTCACGTATTGTGATATTTAATTGAAAGTTCAGTAACCAACCCCTCAAACTATGGTCTAGACTGGTTTGAAGGTGAAGGGATATGTTTTAGATTTTCTTGCTCTCTCTTCTAATTTTCTTTATTGTCCAGTGGAGAAAAAGTTCTCTGCAAATGGCTCTGATCACCATTGTTGTGTTGGTTGTAACTATCCACATTGTCACTAGATCACACATTGATGGTGATGAATGCCACTTTTGGAGAAGTTTTACTTCCACTGGCAGCATTTTAAAGAGAGATTCTTCTTTTTCACTTCTTTTATCTGTGCAAGCACCGATAAAGTGACTTCTCTAGATTCTTATTGTGTTGCTCCTTTAAATATTTTGCAGCATATCATGTGAACTGACTTCATTCTCTATAACAACATCTAAACATGCTGTGAAGGGTACTCGAACTTGTCTATTATCGAGCTATTTGAGGATTCTTCTGGTAGAGAAGAAGTTTGCTTTCTTGCCTTCAATTTTTTGTGCTGTTTACTTAAAAGTCAGGTCGATTGCACATGTTTGATATTTCAGGCTTGTGATGAGATCAGGAGGATTTATGACATCAAATGTAAAATTTTAAGGCAATTGGAATCAAAAGGACATCTGGATTCAAAAGAAAGATCTGAAAGAATTGGTAAAACTCGTGCTTCCATCAAGGATCTACACTCGAGGGTCATAGTTGCCATTCACAGAATTGACTCCATCTCAAAGAAAATAGAAGAACTACGTGACAAAGAGCTTCAACCTCAGCTGGAAGAGTTGATTGAAGGGTATGTGCCGAGTGGCTTCCTTTTCTGATGACTATAGTAGTTGCGTTCTTTTTGCTGTGTGCACATCAGTCGTGGAGCTATGATGCAATGTACTCTGCCAGTCATATGTTGCAGTTGCCAGCTCATGCTTGACTGAGGATAGTTCCTTTTGAGTCAGTTAATCTTCTCTTGGTGCTTCATCCCTGAGGCGGAGGATTGGTGGAACAATCACATCTACTCTTAGTTAGTATACTTAATATGTCCAGGACATATTAGTACTGAGATGACAAATATATACTGTGAAAACTGTTCTTCTTGTTTTTTTAGATGCCTTTGTTTAGACAATAAGAACACAATTTGGAGTCACAATGCTAAATTGAGGGCACATTAAAACATGATAAGCCATAAGTAGCACTGTATGTTGCTCACTAAAACTCAAGACTCGTAATGAAGAAGGCTGAATATGTAACCTGATAATGTACATAGGAAATAATGACTAATGGCTAGAACAGTATGAACTTTAGGTCAAATAATTCATAAGAAGATAGACTGTCCACTGATGCACTTGATTGTTAATTGACTGATCTTTTTGGGTTCCGAAAGCTCTAGCATGGCAAAGGTGAGTACAAGTCTGTAGCAGGTGGAAGCTCTTAGATATGATTTGCTGCTTCTGCTTGATTTGTGTGCCTACCTTCTTAAATCTTGGTTTCCACATTTTGAAGTATCTATATCAGCGATTTGCAATGAATTCAATCTTCTTTTGAGGGATTCATCTACAGGTGCTGCTTCTCATGATGCAGGTTATGTCGGATGTGGGAAGTCATGTTTGAGTGTCACAAGCTTCAGTTCAACATAATCTCAGTAGCTCACAGCAACAGCAACACTAAAATCCCGGTACACTCAGAAGCACACCGGCAGATTACCCTCCATCTCGAAAATGAACTGAGTTCATTATCTTCAAGTTTTACAAAGTGGATTGGAGCCCAGAAGACCTACTTAGAGGCCATAAACAATTGGCTCCGGAAGTGCTATTTGCATCCCCAAAAAAATCCCAAGAGAAAAAGGAGGGGGGCCCAACCAATGTCACTGTGGAACTTTGGGCCACCAATCTATGCCACTTGTGAGCTGTGGTTCGAGAAGCTGGAGGCTTTGCCTTCCGATGATGTGGCAGAGTCGGTCAAAGGTCTTGCTGCAGAAATTCACCAGTTTTTACCACGTCAAGAAAGGAACCAAGGAAAGAACATGAAACATCCTCAAACACCCCCAACATCCTGGGAAGGTGGAACTGGGGCTGATTCGGAGGTTGATATGTTGAGGGATTACACTTCGGAGGACTGGACTATCGGTGTTGACCGCTTCCGGTCAAGCTTGGTTGGATTTCTTGGTAAGTTGAATAAGTATGCGGAGTCCTCTGTTGAGATGTACACGTCCCTTGAGAAGGCCATCCAAGAATCCAAGAGTAAGTATGATAAGTTCAAGTCCCAACCGTGAGAAGTTATCAGCATTCAGCACAGAATCTTGATCCAGCCATAAGGGGAGGACCAACCGTACAGTATCGAGTTCATCTGGAAGCTCCTCAGAAAATCCGGAACCAGAAATTCAGTTAGTGTCTTCTCCTTTTCTTTTTGCTTGTGGGCTTTTTTTACGGGGAAAATAAAGCACGGTTTTGGGGGAATAGTTATATAATTATCGCCATGGTGTGGCAGGAAATAAAAAGGGTCCAGAGAAATTTGTATGTTGAGATGTTTATAGACAGGGTGGTGGGTTTACATTACGGCTCTGGCCATAGGATGCTGTCAAAAGGAAAGAGAGCTTCGCCGACAGAGCTTCCTGTACATTAGTATTGTGAACTCGAAAAAAGTTGTAATAAAATTTTTACAGTCGGCTATGTCTTCAATGACTCGAGAAATCATGTGTCGTTTCGTCTTCCTGAATCGTTGGTCCCCAGCAGTAATCACATTCGTCGGGGCCAGGAAACCATGGAAGCGTTGAAGGAAAAATGATGTAGTGGCGAGCTATGGGAGAGATTGCTGGATAAGCAGGGAGCTTTGCACTTAACCTTCCCGTGACCAAAAATAAAAAAATGTTCTGTTCTCGAGCTGTCGTACTGCGGAGATCACCCGAACTCGAATCCCTTCACTTTTTTTTTGTGGTACTTCGAAGTGAATTTGGAGGATTGGTCTGAGCATGAGGTTCGCCCGTTCCTTGCTGCCTGAAGGAGTAATAACGGCTGACCCGAACTCTTTGTTGGGTGGATCCCAAACTGATGATCTGCCAAGATTAGGGGTGATTGGTTTTTTATTTGATCTGGTCTGATCACATCTAAGAATTGGGAATGGGATTAGGACTATTTTCTAATTTTTGGAATTGGGGATCGGATCGCCTGATCTTAGGATTGGTCCGGTCCAGTTCTCAAGATGGTCCAACTGGTCCAACGAAACTGATTGATTACCTAGTCATCACTTTTGAAGTCATCACTTTTGAAGAAAATAAAATAAATCAACGTCAAGAATGAGATGTTCGGAGGCGTCGGGGTACCCTCGAAGAGAGGAAAGACTCGTGAGGTGAGAAAGGAGAGAGGAGAGTCTGACAAATGAGAGAAGGGTGAGAAGAAATTTGCATGAGAAATTAAAAAAAAAAAAAAATCATTAGTCCAGTCTAAGTGGCCTCAGTTCCTCCTTAATCTTGGGATCAAACGAACGCTCTAATTCTTCTCGAGAATTACCAAGAAATACTAGATCCAATAATTCTTGATTCAATCGGTCCGTGTGGCTCATCCCCACCGAGAACACCCAATCCATACTCGCTCTTCCTTTTGTCCAAGACTATTCATCAAGTATTCTTTTTCTCCCGATCCCATGAGTACCCATCATTTTTATAAGGGATGGTGCGTTGAAACTTGTCGCAAATTTATTATAAAACTTTCAAAATAAACAATTAAGTCCTTCAACTCGTCATGAAAATATAATCGAATCCTAAAACTTTCAAAAGTACAATTAAGTTTCAAAACTTATCAAATTGATCAATTCAAATCATTTCTTTAATAGCACTTTTAAAAAAAATTATAATTTAATTGCAATTTCATGATATGTTTTACGATTCGATTACATTTTTGTAAAAAGTTTTAAAATTTGATTTTACTTTTTAAAAATATTAAAATTCAAGTATACTTTCATGATAAGTTATTGGGACTTTTAAGGTATATTGCACCTCCCAAAAAAAAAAATTAATCACGCCTTTGAATGTATGACTCATACACATCCATATTCAAACCCCAAAATGCATGATGATCAGGCACGTCAATTATTACCAATGAATAAATTAATTACATCCCAATTTTTCCACCGCAAATCGGATTTTGTACCACCTAAAGAGTCCATGAAAAGCTTCAAAGCTCGCTGGCTCCCCCCAAAAAAGGATAATTAAATCGTCCCTTATTATTCTAATAAGAGAAAATAATTCATATCTCCCCTCAGAATATATCAACCCCGTATTCACATTCCCTAGATCCAATCTTGGCCGTCGCCGTCAGCTTATCGACCGTTACGTCGCACGTCACCTTAACGGTAATCTTCCACGTCCTCAGGGCCCCCAGCTTGAGCTTCACCGGGGCCGTCACCTTCACCGTCAACGGCACTCTCCCCTGGCTCTGATCGCTGGCCAGCCCCTCCCGCACCTGTGTCGCCAGAACCCTGGCCCCTCCCTTCAGCGCCGCATCGAACACCGTCGCGTTGTTCGCCGGCTGGTAAAACGCCGGCAGGGCGCCGCCGCAGAGGTTCACGTAGCCGTAGTAGACTTCCACGGAGCTCCCTTCCAGGTAGTCGATCCCGATCTTGAAGTTCGGGTTGTCCGCCCAGACGGAGACGTCCATCTCCGGCGACACCGGCGCGGAGGACGTCAGGTTGAGCCCGCCGATCGAGATTCTGCTGACGGCGTAGTGCGGCGACTGCGGCCTCACGACGAGGTAGAACACACCGGCGGCGGCGGCAAGGAGGACGAGCAGCGCGGCGAGCACGGCGAGGGTGCAGCAGCAGCAGCGCCGGGGGCGCCGCTTCTCCCGGCGCGGGCGCCGCTTGGAGGGGCCCTCTTTCTCCGGCGGGGGGACGCGGTAGATTTGGTCCTTGGGGATTTGGATGACGTAGGTGCCCGGGACCGGGTGAGGGACCGGCTTGTCCTGTGGCGGGGGGACGGGCTTCCTCGGCGAGTCGGTCTCCGTCGAGCGGGGCGGGGGCGGGGGCGGGGGCTGGGGCGGCGAGTCACGAGGGTGGACTCGGTCCGCCATTACTGAGCCGGCCGAGTTAATCTTGTCGCCGGACCTGAGAAGTGAATCTCTCGAGCCTGTACGGCTGCGAGGCGAACAGAGAGAGCAGAAGCAGAAGAGGATGAGTGTATGGAGAAAGCAATGACGAAGAAGAAGAAGAAGAAGGAAGAGATAGAGACTGCTCGTGACGCGTGTTCGTGCGCATTTATACATGGAGAAGCGAAGCGTGTCTAGCGCGTGAGGTTAGGTGGGGCATCACCAACACGCACAGTAGCGAGCGTGAGCGTGTGCGTATGTGAAATTACGAAAGTGGGGCTCAGTCATCTTGTCGGTCCCACCATCGTAATGACCCAATGATCAAGGGGGCCACGTAAGCACATGGCTAAGAACTTGAGCTGGCAGTTCGTGGGTTACATCTCATCCTCTCCAGGAATTTCCTTTTCTGGCCAAGTACTTGCCCGAGTCGGCCTTTCCTTATGAAATGTGCTTAGCTAGATCTGTAATTTCCTTAATTTTGTAGGGACGGTAGAAGTAACGATTTTAAATTTCAAAAAAAAGGAAACGGGACGGTTATGAATTTGTAAAATCACGACTCTTTAAAATTTGAATAAACTTAACCTGATTTTAAAAACGTTACATCGAAATGCATGTGATAAAGTTTTAAAAAATAGGTTAAAATGAAATAACTAGTACATCATGGGCATGGATTTCATGATGATTTGAAAAGCCAAAAGGGCTTTTACGTGGATTTCCACGAGATTGGATAGAAGGCACCTTCTTTGTTTATCTCACGAACAAACTACCCATATGTAATAAGAGTGCAAACATAAGGGGAGGCCAGGATTCCCATAAGGGCATCGGAGGAGACGGAGATGGGCTAAGAACACAGATGGCGAACAGAGCCCAAAATTGGCCTCCGACACAACTAACGAAGTTCTCGCAATCAGCGAAGTCATCAATCAAGATCCGAGAACTCTCGAACCCGTCTGAGATGCGAGGTCCAGATCAAGGTCTAATCTGAGACGAACAAAGAAGATGGCGAAATACACGATACCTGATGCACTCGAACCCGTCTGAGATGCGAGGTCCAGGTCAAGATCCAGAAGCAGCAGCAGCTCTCTCTCTCTCTCTCTCTCTCTCCTGCTGTCGAAAATGTAGTCGATGGTGCAGGAATGATGATGGAGTTGGATCGGGGAGAAGGAATGCGCAGGCGGAGAAGAACGATATCACTTCGATCGGGGTCGCCGTCAGCAAGAGGAGAAACCAACTCTGAACTCGAAGGAGCACTTCCCTCGACCCAAATAAGAATAAGAAAAAGAAAAAGAAGTAATGGAGCACAGCTGTCCAATCCTTGGATTGTCCCCACCACGCCTTTCCATGAACCCCAAAAGGACCCGACATGGTCCACCCTCTCCTTGCGCGTTCTCATTTGTACATAAATGATATGAAGAATTTCATACGCGGCCCCTTTTCTCGTGTTTATCATACGAAATAGGAATGAACGTTCGGGAACACCTGTCAATTCTTTAAATGAAAAAAACATTCCGTTCGATTAATTCCTGGATAAATTAAAAAACATTAATGCTCATGAGCATAATAAGTGTCCACTTATAACAGGGGTTCTCGCAAGATTACTATAAGTGAAAACTAACGTAGTCTAAGATATGGGAATTGGTATATTCGTATCATACATTTGATTGCTTAGCTAATACCTTGGATTACTACTGTATAACTAATTCTATAGATATTAGATACTAAGATGGTGTTATCCTTTTTGTATTTCTTTACACATTTTGCATGTTGATATTTTATTAACTGCCATTCTCAGTTGCGAGAGATGTAGAGATGTGTCCGAAATAATTCCATAGGTCCCGCATGCAATGTTAATCCTGATTAGTAAGTATTAAAGCATAACTCGTAGGTGCTGTCCAAGTGATTAAAATGTTCGGTTCGAATGTTGCAGATTAACTATTCAAATCATAACGTCCCCAGCTCAAATTAAATATTTGTGGCCAACCCCACCGGAGATGGATGTGATGGACAGAAATGGAACGATCTAATCTGTACCTTTAGGGATGAAAGGTAAAACAAAGGAAAACAAAAAAGAAAAGTACTAGGGGGGCCATTCTTGAAAACAATGCCTTATAATTAAACACATGACCATTTTATAATTAGCCAATCGAGACAAAATTGATTGTTTTTTTTGGGTCAAAGAAATCGCAATTAAAGAAATGGGTGTTTATGCGTGTGGGCAGCTTCGTCGTCGCGTTGTTTGGCTGTATCTCGGTTGGATCGCAATGAGAAGTGGACGAAAGCTGTCGCTCGCTCGCTTGCTTGCCATTTGGAATTCTCTTTCTTCGCAAGAGAAACCGCTTCTTCAACGTCTGCCATTCTCTTTTCCTCCTGGAATTCCGAGGACGACGAAGTGCCGGAATAATTTTCCAAAATATTTTAAAACTTTTATACAACACTCAATTTGATTTTAAAATTTTTAATTATGTCAATTTAATTTATAATCAATTGCTCTAAACCATTTGTCAATGTTGTCTTTTGGATAATTTTAACCGAAATTAGCTAAAAGTGCAAGACTTTTAGAATAATTTTCCTACTACACGGGATAAGGGTAATCGGGTCCAATGTGGATATCCTCCCTAGAGGACCAGACAGGGTCAGTTCCCAGCTCGTCAGAACCGGTCGATCCTTGGTTCAGTTCCTGGGTTGGACTAGGATCGGCTGTGTAGACTTTTTCCCCCATTCTAAAATCAAAACCAGCACGACCATTGGGAGGCTGAGCAGGTCCAAAACTGAGAGAGAAATGAACCGAGGGAGAACCGAAATACCGAAGACTGAAGACTCGAGCCCTAGTAATCAGTACCAAGGTTTCCTTTCTTTGACAACCTCGGGCTCGTTTCCTAACTTCTGATTGGGCCTTAATGGCCTTTGTTTCTGTTTGCCTTTTCTTGGGTCCTTCTTGCCTTATGCTCGTGAGCCTTGGATTTCTTTGCCTGCATCCAAAATTTGTATACTTATTTCTATTTTAGGGCTGTTGGTTCGGCTGGTCCTGCTGTCGATCCGAGTCGGTCTGATTCTGCTCAGTGAACCAGGAACTGGACTGGGAACTTGGGACCAGTGCACACCCCTAATCCAAGGTTGTGAAGGCCCAGTTATCCTAAGGTTCAAGAAATATTCTATAAATCCTATAATTGTACTGAATCTCTTTTTACATATAATCGACACATGTTCCTTGACACATGTTCCTGCTTATATAAAATTAACTACAATGTTCTTAGACCATCCAACTAATGCGATTGAACAGACCGATAAGTTCTTTACGTCATTGAATTCATGATATTGTGAAATGATTATTGCAGTGTCCACCTTTCGTGCTCCTCCAATACGCTAATTTCCTTGGATTTCTAATTTGTGATACTGAATATGGGATGTCAGAAAATGAATTGCTCATTTTTTGGAGGAATATATAATTATTTAAACAAAAAAAGCCCAAGCAGGTGAAGGGAACTTAGTTTGCTACAAATAAGTAAATTTAGAGTCGGACTTGTTCATTACAAACTTAGAATTTGAGGAATTAATTTCTTGACTCACCATGTATTTACGAGTCTTTGTTGTCATCGACATTTCTAGCATTAGATCTAAAAATGGCCGGACAACTCATGGGGGCTCAAAGTTAATTCGGACAATCTTGGGCCAGGCATCGCACAAAGCCTGGCCCAATCCAGTTGTGCACCAGCTAGGCCCGTCTTTCAAAGAAAGACTATAATGTGAGTCTTTAAAATGCATCTGTATCTAAATGTGACCTATCTCTACTAGGATGATCACGATTCAAATGGACAGTTTCCCTCCCTAAAACTGAGAACTGTCCATTGATTCCATGAATCTATCTAGAAAACAAACCGCCATTCCAGTCAAGTTCCCGGATGGGTTTGTGGAACAAATCTCACCAAGCTTTCCATACTAAGTACAACATTTTCCAACAAGCCAAAGAAAAGAAAAAAAACAAAGAGCTTCTTTATGCTTAATTACAAGATTAGTAAAAAAATTGAGCTCATATTGAGGTTAAGAGTCAAGGGCACGAGTCAATAAGTGTTGAACTTGAAAATTGAGACCGTGAGAGATAGAGTTTCAAATTAAAAATTTTAGGGTTTTCATTTTTCTTATTTATTTTTGTAGGAAATTTTTTAAAAATTATATATGTCCATCTAGATGGGCTATTTTACACCTAAAACCAAGAATTGAAATGGTATCCACCGATTCTAAACGTTCTCGTCTTTCTGCACACCCCTAATCTCTACCCATTATATCTTGCCTAAAGAGAAAAAGACCTTGCATAAATATTTTTCACAAAGTTGTAAAAATATAAAAATTCACAACTTTTTTTTCTCTTAATGCAAAATAAATTACGACTTGATTTTCTCTTCAGTCGATTCAGCCTAAAGACCAATTACAACTTGATTTTCTCTTCAGTCGATTCAGCCTAAAGACCCAAACTTAAATTAATTTTTTCCAAATACTTTAATTCTTCAACTTCGGAATTGACTCTATTTATCAAACCCGATACAATACTTCGGCAATATCATCTTCAGTCGCCGTTGGGCTCGGCTCAGCTATGGCCGCCGTTGTCCGCCGCCACCATCTTCGCCGTCAACCCGCAGGCGAAAGCCTCGCCGGGGATCTTCATCCTCGCCACCGCATCCACTCCCACTGCGAGCGCGACCCCCATGCCCATGTGCAGATGCGGCTCGATGTGGCAGTGGAAGGCCCAAGCCCCGGGGTTGTCCGCCACGAACCTCAAGGCGGTCCAGCCGTACGGGAATATCACCGCCGTGTTCCTCAGCGGCGGGTTCTTCAGGTTCAGCCTCTTGTCGCCGTCCTCCGCCGTGAACTTCCCCTCCCCGTAGCCCAGCACCCAGAAGTCGTGCCCGTGCAGGTGCCACGGGTGGATCTCGCTATTGTTCGCCGTCAAGGTGTTCGCGTTCTGGAGGATGATATCGACCGTGGTGTTGAGCCCTAGCGTGTAGACCCCGCTCCCGACGGTGGAGTTGGGGTTCGCCGGCGGGTGCATCACGTCGTAGTCGGCCGGGAAGCTCTCCGGCGGGCTCGTCCCCTCGAAGGCGCCGTGGAGGTTGTACTTGATCGCCCCGAGGTACGGCGTCGGCGGGAGCGAGAGGGAGATGTTGTTGATCGACCACTTGGTCTGGCCGTTGAACTTGCTCTGCGTGTTGAGGAGGAAGATCCGGCGGTCGTGGGCCGCCGGCGGCCGGGGGGAGCCGGTCAGGGCGAGGATCTTGGTGGAGAAGGACTTGCTGTGGTTGTAGTCGTTCCAGAGAGGGGTGGTCGGAGGCGGCGAGGCCGGGAGTTTGGAGGCGGAGATGGGGCGGTAGTTGAGGATGGTGAGGGCTTGAGAGGTGTTGGGCTGTCTTCCTCGGACGCCGATGGCAATCCAGTAATTTTGGCGGGGGTCTTGGTCGGTGGTTAGTAGGACAGAGTAGCTCTCGCCGGAATAAATGTCCAGGTCGTCGACGGTGAAAGGTTGGACGTAGTTGCCGTCGGCTTCCACCACCACCATCTTGTGACCCTAAAAGGACAAAAAGAAAACGATCGATCAATTAGAATGTGTTTTTCCAACAAATAAAATAAAATAAAATGTGTTTTGGCATGTAAAAAATAGAATTAATAATGGTCCTCGAGGGATTACTTTTCCCTGATATTTTTTGAGAATTCTCCGAGTAGAACTACGATGTTTAGGTATTTCTTTGAAGTAAAAATATCCATTTTTTCATCGAAGTATTGTCTTCCTAATTGAATTCCTTATTTTCCCTTTTAAGTTATATACCCCATTTTTTCGCTAAATAAAATTTCTTTTAAGGCATTCGTTCATGCATTTTTTGTGTCTAATTCCTGGAAGACAAATATTGGGTTTATTAAAAAAATTATTCCATAAAATCATTTATTCATTAAAGAATGTCTTTACCTATTACTACTTGTCGAATATGGCTCATCTGTTTAAAAGCTCACTTACAATCAGTCACATCACTCAACAAACCAATTTTGTAAAATGAGTCATTCTAAGCCTAGCTCATTTCTCAATAAGAAATATCTTAGCTGGAAGCTGCTGATGCAACTCTTATCAATCTGGTAATCGAGTAAAATATATGTGGGGACAAATTGCTTATAAACAAATTGCTTAAGGACATAGAGAGAGAGAGAGAGAGAGAGAGAGAGAGAGAGAGAGAGGCACCCCAATGGCCAAGTTGAGAGAAGCAAGGGCGGTGGAGCTGGCGAGCCTGAGCCTGTAGGTCTTGTTTGGGAGCACAGGAAGAACGATAGGAGCACACTGTTCAGCCCCTGTCAATTTGCACTGAGCTGTGGACGTGGAGTTGCCGTACCTCGCAGCCAAAGAGCAATTGTACTGCCCTCTTCCATTGATCAGCAGAGACTGAATCCAAAACCCATCATTGTCAGGTAAGTAACTTTGATAGCAAAAGAAGGAGAAAAAAAGAAAGAAAAAAGGATGCACCACTTCAATCTATGTAAGCTCTACAAGTGACCAGGTCCATGGCTTGATCTAAACAACTAAAGTGGTCTCAAAGAAAAGTTTGCACTTGTCTATTATTATGCCTAACTTGACATTGCTTATATCCACCATCATTAAGATACAATCTCTAGTTAAATAAATAAAGGGTGTTATAGTGACCAGCTTGGGTGGGCTAGGGTGGAGGCCACCCCACCCCACGTGTCCAAAATTCTTTTATATTAAGTGAAAAAACTTCACCTAACAAAAAAGAATAATTAAAAATTTTGGTCTCGCCATTTTAAAACTTAAGATTCAGAAGATAAGTTCTCCACGACTTGTTAAAATAATGAGATATACCCTCTTTTGTCCTCAGATGAATCAATCACGTGGTAATATGCAAAGGGCCATAATTTCTTATAGTCTTGATTAAAAGAAACCTTCTCCAAGTAATCTTCTAATTAGTGGGATAAAGTATGTGCATCACCCCGTTTAAGTTTGCACATAAGTGATGTCTATAACCCGTGATCCAGTGTATGATTGGTGAAGGAGTTTCCAAAATCTGAAAATATGTCGGGGGAAAGTTGTTCTCTCTCTCCGTGACAGGATCTAGGCGTACACGCCACAACTGGTGACGTTGGGAACTAACAACGGTCGTCTCTTTCGTTTCTGCATCGAACAGAACATGAGTCGAGGGGCAACGATGTCGGATTGAGTATTTTATTGCGCAGTAGTTGGCAATCGCATGTTACCCAGACAACATTCATTGGACGACAACATGCACGCGCAAAACGGCTTTTTATTAATTAAATACACGTAGGACCACAGATATCTAAGAGAAAAAAACAGTAAACCATTCAAAAGTTAATACTATAACGTTTTCTTAGATTCTCTCAAATCATAATCGAAAATGATGAATATTGGACATCGGTATACCTAGGCATTATAATTATAAGGTTGATGCTTTTAGGGTTACCTGAGGTTCGCCGATCCAATGGAAGGGCACGGAAGAGAGGCCGACCTCCTGCTCGCGCGAGCTCTTGTGCCACCAATCGCTGAGCAAGAGGTTGAACTCGCCGTCGTAGCGGAAGGGCTCCTTCTCTCCTTCTCCCGCCAGCACTATCAGCGACCCGTACAGCCCCGCCGATCTCTGCATCCCGTAATGCCCATGGTAGAAGTACGTCCCCGCCTGCAAACCACCCCCACAACAACTCCTCGATTATTAAAAGGCATCCGTGCTCAATCATAGGCTATATCGGAGTCAGATGACATATTCCGATCCGATTATTTGCGAACCTTTGACGGTATGATTAGGGTTTGGAGATTCACTAGAAATAACTTTCTCAACTTGGCATTATGATGGGTCATATTGAATTCCACTAGGGTTAATGGTCCAGGCAAATTGAAAAGGCTAGTATATCTCAGTATAAATATAATCACCCACCACCAGCAAGCAGCGTTCGTTGGCTCGTCTTGCTCCCAACGTTCTCTTTCTTTCATATAATCATTATCCAGTGGTCGACCCACTAGTGACTCAGGCACGGCGAGGACGCTGAGATCAGTGTCTTAGTGGCTAAAATGGCGCACTGTTGTGCCGATCTCAGTCGCTTTGGGTTAGGCAAAGCGCTCGAGACCAGGCACTTCAGACAGATCTTGTCAATGATTTCCTCGATCCTCTGGATGCCTCGTTTAAAATCTTTAATTATGGTATCGGTGTAATCATACTTTGGAAATGATGGTGCACGGGACCTTTTTATCACTTGACGAACTAAGTGGTTTGTCGTGTCATGAGCCTAATGTCAACCTGTATTATTGAAGCGAATCAACAACCCACGTAGCCACGTGAGTTATCTGTACGAAGCACTTATCTTTTTGTGGGTAGTTTTTGCGTAAAGCTCTGTTCATACAGACTCGTCTTGATGAATGACGTGTATTTTCCAGAGGTTGATGTACTTTTGGAAGCAATATACGCTTCTTCTTTCGCAAACTTATGACAGTAACTTCTTTCTCAGTTAGGGAAGTTTACCAATGAGCTGGTTTGAGAGAGAGAGAGAGAGAGAGAGAGAGAGAGATAACCTTGTCAACTTTGAATCTGTAAGTGAAAGTCTCTCCAGGGTTGATGGGGCACTGCGAGATGGAGGCTGTACCATCTGCCCATGGAGTCCCCAGCTGACCAATACAATAAAATAGATGAGAGAATCATCATATCAAGCTCTGGCCTTTCTTTCTCAAACTTCAACTTCAAGCGTTTATCATTCGTTCACAAACTTGAGACAGAGAGAGAGAGAGAGAGAGAGAGATAAATAAACAGAATGACTAAACAAATTAACTACCTGTCTGATCCCATGCCAGTGCATAACAACTCCCTCGGTGCTGAGCTTGTTGGTGAGCTCGACAGAGATGGTATCGCCAGCCACAGCCTTTATGGTTGGCCCTGGGAACTGCCCATTGATGCTCATCACGACGCCTTCGACGCAGTCCGGAGACCAGTACTTGTACTCCACTTCCCATCTGAAGTGCCTGGTTTTCGCAGCACAAGTGCCCGGCCCAACCAAAACCACTGAGATCAGCACGACAATGCACCATTTGGCCGTTAGATCAGATCTCAGTGGCCTCCCTGAGCCAGAGTCACTTCGTGGGTTGATCATCGGATAGTAATGTAACAACTAATGTAGAAGGAAGAGTAAGTTGGGAGCTGAACGAGACAATGAGCACCATTCGCTGGTGGTGGGTGAGTATATATATATACATGTATGGTGTCCAGCTTTTCTGCTCCTCTTGCCAATTTAAAATGACATTTTGTCATTTATGTTACGACACTCTTTTTGACGGTCCATGTGAGGTTGGAAATATTAAATGAAGCATGCATGTGAGGATTAGGTTTGCAAGTTAAAATATTTTATTTTTTTTGGGTTTGAAATGTAATCAAGTTAAAAAAAATTACTTTTCTTCGAATGATTTCCTTTGAGTATTCCCAGGGAGACGAAATATTAATTGCGTTCCTTCCCTCTAAAACGGGCCGATGACGACGGAAAAAACATCACATAAATTCAAATTTACGAGCAGTTTATGAGGTACGGTACAAAAGAGCCGATTACGTTGAAGAAGATGCATTGGCCTTCGGCGGTCAATGATTGACTCTCTGCTATCGTAAGCCGTGTGGGAACATACATATGCTCGGATTCTGCCCGTTGGACAAGGGTTGGAGTGCGGGATCAGCGACAATAATTTGGTAATCGCACGCGGTGATCCCAAAATCTCGCTGTATGAGTTTCGAAAGGAGAACTCGACCCTAAAAACTCGGTGGCCACATTGCTGTGTCGACCCGCTTTTTTATATATTGGAATCAATAACACATCGAGAGACATACTTGGCAAAGAGGGCAGAGAAGAGTTTCCATCAAACCGTGCAGAAATGGCAAGTTTCTCGTACGTTAAGAATCATGGGTATGGGTAGGGAGAAAACGTGATTCAGTGTATAATTCTAGCAATGAGGAAGGACCACAAAGACTAGAGAGAGACTTCACCTGGAGATAATTAATAGTTCTTGCATCGTTGGAATCCATCATATGGTGAGTAATATTACATCTGTGACACTACAATATAGATTTTGAAAATGATTTTTATAGTACTACCGAAAGTCGACAAATTTCATGTACTAGACATTTGCTTGACCAAAATTGAGTTAAAGTATCGTCAATAGGGAAACAAAATGGCTTATCGTACACTATAGGTTTGGCTGGCAATAGCAAAGGAGGATGAAAATAGAAACTTCACTCTAGACCTGCTTATTAGGTATGGGTAGGGGGAAAACATGACTCAGAGTACAATTCGAGCAATGAGGAAGGACCACAGAGACTATAGAGACATTTCACCTAGCAATAATTAATGGTTCTTGCATCATTAGAATCCATCATATGGTGAGTAATATTACATCCGTGACACTGCAATATAGATTTTGAAAATGATTTTCACAGTACTGCCGAAAGTCGACAAATTTCATGTACTAGACATTTGCTTGATCAAAATCGAGTTAAAGTATCATCAATAGGGAAACAACATGGCTTATCGTACAATATAGGTTTGGCTGGCAATAGCAAAGGAGGATGAAAATAGAAACTTTACTCTAGACCCGCTTATTAGGTATGGGTAGGGGGGAAATATGACCCAGAGTACAATTCTAGTGATGAGGAAGGACCACAAAGACTACAGAGAGACTTCACCAGACGATAATTAATGGTTCTTGCATTATTGGAATCCATCACATTGTGAGTAATATTATATCCGTGACACTGCAATAAGGATTTTGAAAATGGTTTTCGATATACCGACGAAAGTTGACAAATTTCATGTACTAGACATTTGCTAGATCAAAATCGAGTTAAAGTATCATCCTGCTTATTGTACCGTAGTCTGGCTAGCGATAGCGAAGTAGGATGAAAATAGAAAGTCTACTTTAGACCTGCTTGCTAGGCTTGCTCAGACCAGGCCTGCTTGGACTCGAACCTTTATAGTTTTTACCAAGGCTCGAACTTGCGGCCTTGGGCAAGTGCAAGAGCCTGCCCAATGGAAGAACATTGATGGGCCCCACCCATCGGTTCGCTTTTTAATTTTTTGAAGTGTCGTCCAAAAAATAAAAGAAGAATGAGAATAACATGAAAATAATTTCAGGGCCTTTTTTTATTATATATTGTGTCAATCGCATAGCATTAATACGAGGAATAAAGAAGATCAATGGACAGGTTCGATCTGGTTTGAATCTGCTAGTCAAACGACTTTTTTGGTTTTTTAATTCGGTAGTCAAGGTGGTATCTAACTCAACTTTTGCACACATCAACTAATTCATGCTCCTTGGAAGTGCATGCCTTTTCTTTCTCATCAAGTTATTGAAAGTTCATAGATTTACATTGTTCTAGTCATTTGTATTAAATTCAATTTAGGTATCATGGATAAGGGAAAAGGTAATTCATTGTATTATTCTGATGAAAAAATATGGATGTCGCTCGGGAGGAGAATTTATTGTATTCGTGTGGTGTAAATAGTGAGAGTGAATGATATACATCATCAATATTGCTTGTCTTTTCATTGAATTATTGAAACTTGCCAAATTTCCTATGCTAGCTAGTCAATTCTTTAATTATATCCAACTTAAGGTTAGGTATCAAGGATAGGGAAAAATGAAAGAATTATTCATTGAATGGTTTTGGCTAGTGACGAAAAAGAAGCACAAAATTTCACTCGTGCAAAAGTCTATTGCAGTTAAGAGCAAGTAATTGACCGATTCAATTTGGGAGCTAGACCAACCCGACATTACCCGATCAGTTCCACATGAATTCACAAGAGGATCGTGTAGGCTTTGCAAGTGGAAACTCAGGAAATTAACCTTGAACAATACAGTTCCCGATTATCTAAACTACCCAATAACGAATCAATTAAATCAATTAACCAATTCATTCCTCATCAATTATCCAATATGGGATTAGCGGTATGTCTAATAAGCATGCGCATCATTCCACAAGCATAGACGCCGCCTACGAAAAATTCAAACATCGATAGGAATCCCGTGCTTTCAATCAACTATATAACTCCTTTGAATAATGTGAGCGTTGAACTTTTATTCTTTATTTTTTGGGGAGGGGAATCCATCTCTCGAATAATGTGATCATTTGGATCGGTAGTGGGAGGAACGCGGACTCTCCTTTACACCTTGGAAAGGGGAGATGGCAAGTAAGTTCCGCCGAACGGATAATCCGGTTCACTTTTCCCGAACCGCGTTTACACTAGGGAACCGGATTCGAAGTATTGACCATAGATAACATCATATATTAAAAAGTTCAACGTACATGGTGTTGTCGTCGTGTACAGATGTATACAGTCGGCGGTTTTATTCTATTAAATTGCGCTTTGAATTGATTGAGTAAAAGCAAGACGTTAAACAATGTTGGTGAGACGAAAAGGCGATTTGAAAAACCATGGGACAGCACATTGTTGTAGCGCGTTCGAACGTCTTTTGTCTAGCAAAAGGACTCCGAGATCAAAAAGTGACGCGAGAATTCAAACTGGCCAGAGCTTGAATTTTCTATCGTGAACCGAGAAGCAAATACCGAATGGACTTTTTATGTGCCTCTTCCTTTGACAACGCCTACATGTTTCTTTGCATCCGTCCTCCTCGGCTGCGCACGACATATGCATGCGATTATAGAATCGATGGAAAAAACCTAGCATGACGGTCAGAAGGTAATTATTTTTTAGTATTGTTATGTGTCCGAAGCTCCTAGGGCACCTGATTAGTTTTGTAGGTGACGAGACGCAAATTTGATCTTGTAGAGCTCCAATCAAGAAACTGACTTGTACCCATTGACAACAGATGGATTTGTGATTCGAATTGAACCCCCGATGCTTAAGTCGATAAGTAATAGACATTGAAGGCCAATATATATAATGAGATTATCATTTCGATGGAATTTCCTCTCGTTGTTATTAAGGTTTATCGTGGCCTCATCCTGTCAGTAAGCAGCTAGGCCACCATGGGAAACCAGTAGCTACTCCATTTTTGGGTGGAATATAAACCGCCGTCCCCTCCAATAAGGTGTATTAACAAGAACCTAGTCGAGAGGTGAGAGTGACATCGCCCATCGATCTAGAACTACCTTCAAGTGTGTATTATCCGCCGGGTCGCCGGTGGACACGTGCCAAATTCCAAGAGTCCACTCTCGTCACATTATAATGGAGCAAATCACATCCGAACAAGAAGTAATCGAAAGGTTAGCCCGGCGAGCTGCCGTCCACGCGTGTATCCAAAAGGGCGAAACGCAGGAGCGGACAAGTCAACGCCCTACCTGGTACCTACCGTCTTTAGGCATCGGTAGTGGTTTTGTCGGGCCCGTTGCCACAACAAAGATCCGGGTACCACCGATTTGCTCTCGCGTTTTATTGGGCTTCATGATTAAGCGGGTCATTTCCATCCATGATCCCTGCGCTGTCCTCTCGTGTTCGGCCAGTGGGGTTTGACTTGGAAGACACGAGTTGTGGTTGGCTCTGGAGCACGGTTGAGTGGTCGTGAGTCGTGGCCTTTCATGTCACCTGCGGTTTTCACATCGACCCTGTTAAATCATTCGAGCTTTTGGCGTGGATCGGTCGGTTGCTTAGAGAACAAAGCTCTCACCTCCTTGCATGTGGTTGGTGCCACGAGAATGGGAATGATCGTGACCATTCGCAGTGCACGAGCCACTTAGCGATGATTGGATTGAGTGCGAATTGCGAATGATGCTGGACTGGGACGTGCTGCAAGAACATGTGCTACCATCGATTACCAATGCGACCATTAGCGACGCCTTGCGATTCACACAAAGATGGACACGCAGGTCTTGAGAGGATGAGTTGCCCAGACGATAGCCCTTTTTTGTTGGAGACATGTACTCGAATCAGAGTGAATTCTTGTTCAGACATCGATGCGACGGGAGATGTTGCTCGAGATGAATCTCCCTTGCACGCGTCTGACATTGTTTCGATCTTGCGAAATGCGGTCCTTTCCGCGTGAGGTGTACCCCAAAGGCACCAAAGGATGAGCATGTGTGGTGGGAGATGGAGGCAAGTGAGAGCGACTGATGTTGCTGCACCACGAGAGGCAAAACGGAATGCACTTGAGGATGCATGTTCAGATATAATGCAATGTAGGCACCATAAAGGGCGTCGATTTTAGTCTCGAAAGAACTCGAAACCCTAAACGTCTCGTGCATGTAAGTGGCAACAATACCCAAAACATATTGTTGAGAAAACCTCTTACCATATTTTGAAGTCGACAAAATTGCTTATGATTTATCAATGTTGATAATTGAAAGAATAGTTTATATTTCAAGTTAAAAATGAATTTTGATATGACCAGTGAAAAGATTTTGATTGACTTGAGGAACCTATGTGGAGCATATATAATTTGGATATGCAAAGGTGTTAGGTATACAAGATTTATATCACTATTGTATTCGAAGTATCTAAAAAAGAATAGTAGAATATATCCATGAAGCCAAATGTATCTATTGTGTGGATATGTACAGTGCATTGCATGGCGTTTGGTCGTCCAAATTTTTTATTGAATAAGATAAGGTCAGATAAGATAAAGATCATATAAAATAATGATGAAATTTAATCCAAACTTAATTTTTTGACCATCAAAAACCTTAAATTAATACATATGTAACAATCTTTTCGCTTGATTATAATCTTTTCAAGTTTCAATCACTTAGACCTTGTCACTTTACTAACTAGACTGACATCCCCAGCATTTCTTAGCAAGGCAAACATCGTAAAGGCCACTAAACACAATAAAGAGACCATGACTAATACAAGGATGAGGCCCAACATCAGGCGACCTCCAAGCTTTGATCACAAACTCTAGCTTCGACAAACACAAGCTCGTGGTTGTGACCTCTACCTTTGGCTGCAGCCAACTTTGATCATGAGCTTCATGATCAAGTGCCCCAACTTTAGGGTTTTGAGGTCGGCAACCTTGGATCCAAGGTCACAACCCTCATATCTTAGGTCTAGAGCATTGGATCACAGATGCAAGAGATTGGGAGAGCAGGACGATGCCTAGTCAGCACTCTAATGTCAAACCACAATAGAGTTTGCGGGTTGGTCCGATTTTATTTGGCCTCCTAGCTGGGATTATTTATTTGGATTACATCCGAGCTATATCTAGAGATATCCGAAATTCAAGACACCCAAACACTAGATAGGATAAGTGATTATCAACGTATATATTGAATATCAATAGCATACTAAAAAGCTGGATATTAGTAATGATTGTGAATATGAGCAAAAGATTCATACAACCTGAAACAACTTTTATCACAAACTCAAAGATTTTTTTTATTTATTTTTAGATATCTTGCCCTATGATAGCAATGATCTAGTGTGATTTTGAGTTTAGAAGATATTGGTTGACCGTCAATTTAAAGATTATATTCACATCCTAAATTAAATATGTGAGATATCTTGATTGATTGACAAGGCTAATACTTTCCTTAGCAAAAGCACTCAATTGTGGAAACCAATATTTGATTGTGTGGATGATAAAATCAATGGGGATTCCGATTTATCAATCTCAATGGCTACCTAATTTTCTCAATAGTTGTCTAATGGTTAAATTGGAGATCAATCCTCTTAAAGATTGCCCAACGGGAAGTCTAAATGTTGAGAAGTATAAAAGAAGACTAAGGTGTCAAAGAGAAAAATGAATCAAGAATTAAAAATTCCAAATTTCAAGAGAGCTTCACATGTATTTTATTGTCTTCCGAATGCTTTAAATGTGTAATCTTCAAGAAGTGTTAGAAGTGTGAAAGTTTGTGCTTAGTTGTAAGATAATGATTTCTATTTGATTTGATATAAGCAGCATCTATTTCGAGAAGGAGTACTTGAATATAAGCGACACTTGCACTCTAACTTCTCAACAATTGACTAGTAGAATCCAGTCAGTAGGCTATTAGTTGAGAGAGTAAACGCAAAATTACACTACACCGAACCACTATAAAAACTCCAAGCGCACTGTTCTTTATCCCGCTCATACTCCATTTTTCACTATCACACCCATATCCACTCGACACTTTTAATTTCGCAATTTATTTGTCAAGTTCTTCAAAATTACTCATTCACCCCTCTCTAGACGATACTACTACCCACTTCGCATATGCCACCAGATAATAATGTAGCCATTAACCGATCAGTACCGTTCACTTCGTAATCGAAAATCTTCGGTCGAGCATCCTGATGTCCCAAAGAATGAAGCTTCCCAAGCTCGATTAACGCACCCGAAAATTTCTGAATCATAGCTGAATCCCGCATCTTTTCAATGAGACGCGGACGAATAAACGAACAAACGCACGCAAGCGAACCACTTCGGAACGCGATCCGGATCCCATAAATGGGCCGGGCCTTCGGAACGTTGCGAGTCCAATTCGGACCGGACCGGACCCGTCCCGACATTGTTCGGCGTTACAGAACATATCATCGAAAGTGCCTGGATTTGACGGGCCTGAGGAAGATGGCCGGGCTCTTCTGTCTCCCTTTCCAAATCCAAAAGGCGATCCGTGATATGTTTCGAGCCCCGGGTTTCCATTTTTCTTCCGAAAAAAGCGGCAAGGGAGGAGGATCTTCTTCCATGGATCTCTCTCGTTCTTATTCAGTTCCGCTCATTTTCAAATTCGAAAGGCGACAATTTGATGGATTTTTTTTTTCGTTTGATTAAGGTAAAATTTCGATTCTGCCCATCTACAATTGTATACGAGCATAATTTATTTAAGATGTAGACACAAGCTTTCTATTGAGATGCTTGTTCTCTAGTTTGTTTAGATTAACTTTAGAAGATTTAATATCTACATAATGAGCGAAAATATTTATTTGATTCATTTTTTAGATTTTCCATTTAGCCTACCTATGCTTATTGGTTTAATGTTGCAGAGCGGTTTAGTCTAAGGCGGGAAAGGGGGTAAATTTGGCAAAAACTAAGGACCAAAGTGTAAAAAGAAAAATAAAAATTAACCACTCCCTTTCCCTAAAGAGCTGGACCTAATGAAATTCCTTTGATTGTTCTTACCGCGCATAAACCGCTTTTTATCTTTGCACCGTGTGCTTGCTCGGTATAATTATTGTTGAACTGTAACTATGTTTTGAATTGTTGTGATTTTTATGTCCGATCATATTATCTTCAGTGATCTTTATGTTTGCTAAAATTGTACAAAACCTACAATACCCATTTTCGTAGCTAAAGCTGCTACGAAAAAGCTATACCATACAGCCTCTATGCCTATGATAATTGGAACGCAAACTTTTGAATTTGGCGTTTCCTTTCGTACTAATGAAAATGTCCCCGATTTTCTTTAGTCTCCTTATTTTATTGAAATCGACGATTGTAATGAAACTCTCGTGAATAGCAGAAGGACCAAAGCAATTAGAGAAATGTATCCATATAATCACTCTTTCAAAATATGATCACCCACAATTCTTGACTCCATCCATCCATGAGAGGACGATTACCCTAATTTCAAGCAAGAACAATTGCTGTAAACCTCTTGCTTCATACTGTTTTAGTAAAGTTTGTTATTACGAGTTTTCGTAATTCACACATTGTTCAATTCGACCATGCATATGTGTGCATTTTTTTTTTAGACATCAATATTGGTCGAAATATTATTATTGTGCAAGAAAAAACATACGAAAGTAACTACTCACGCATGTAGCACGTGCTCGAGATCTAGTAGAAGGAAATCTACAATGTTCCTCTTGTTTTCCCTTTGCGAATTAGGAATGAAAAGTTTGTCTTTCCAGTCATCGGAAAAATAGTAAAATATCCAATAAATATTCACCTCCGATTAAAAAAAGAGAGTAAAGTATCTTACTTTTCCATGTAATCAAAGTTATCAATTTTATTACATTACGTAAATGACGGAAATTTATCATGTACTTAGCTAATTCACGCGTGAAAATGAGAAGGCCGTCGTCAGTTCTAATATCTCAAATTGCTTTTATTATATTCACTCGACTTTCCCAATAATTTATCGTTCCAAGGAGGGCCGGTTTTTCCTTCCTTCTTTCTTTCTTTCTTAATTTTTTTCCTGTTGATGTTGTTTTCTTTTTCGGGTATAAATAAAGTATTGTCCAATTATTTCCGCCAACGGACGCCAGTCGAAACTTTTCGCGGGAAAAAAGGAAACACACTAGGAAAATAAAAATACAAAAAAAAAAAGGAAAAGAAAATGACGAGGAGAAAGGGGCTCGGAATCGGCATGGAAATTTCGCATTCCGTCACAGTCCTTTATTTTCATTATTAATGACATGTACATACCTTTTTTTACCCCCCCCCTTTTTTTTTTACTTCATTATTCCGTTTTTTTCCTTATTTATTGCCACCCCTCCAAGCAAAAATGCATGGGCATCTCAGTGAACTCGCGAGTTTCCAAATTTACCATCTTGCCCTACCCTGGTCTATTTTTTAGGGGTGTGTAAAAGAATCGAGAACAGCCCGAACCGCCCGGAATCGGACCGAACCGATAGTTCCCATAAGGAACCAGTCCGATTCCCAAGTCTAAATAATGGGAACTGGTGAGTATCGGTCCGATTCCTTATTCCAAGTATGGAACCGGCCACTCAAATCGTACCGATACACTCATATATATAAAATTCTCTCTGTCTCTCTACTTTATCTATACTTTTCTATTTCTCTTCAATTACAACACTCTCTCTTCTTTTTCTTTTTTGTCCCTTACACAATCAACACCATCTCTAAACATTTATAGCAATTTCTTCACTCCCACTAAGTTGGATTCCAAGAATCTTCAAAGAAATTGTCTATCATTATTCTTTTGTTCTCGATTCTTGATTTTTTACTATACTTCACCGTTTGTATTTATTATCTTTCACTACCTCACTCAAACTGTGTTTGGTCTATTCTCTCTATAAAGAGACGTGGATCTTCTCCCCACCATCTTCACCGTCTCATCCCACCTCTCACTCCCCCTCTCTCCCCTCACCCTCCTCCGCTCCACCTTGTCGTCGTCGAACCATCTTTGTCTTCTCCCACCGCCGGTCCACCCTAGCCAACAATTTGTGCCCACCTTTCCCCTCCTTTGCCCCTCCATATCGCTTCACCTCTATTGGCCGGTTCTGTGGACCCACCTAGAAATTGGATCGGACCAACAGTTCGATTTCCGGGTGGGTCCATGGAACCAATAGGCGATTCCCGGTTCCAATTTTTAGGAATTGGTCCTTAGCAGGCGGTTTTCAATTCCAGGTGGAATCACCCATTTAGATCATGCACACCCTTATTGTTTTCTTCCCACTAGTCACGTGTGATGTGTTTGCCTACACGAGTTCATGTAGATTAGCGCGTGTCAACTACATACAAGCAACATGTATTTGCGAATTACATTAATTTTTTTGGCTTCGTTCGATAAAAACGTACAAACTACATGTTATTTCTTTTTAAATTAAATTATTTAGGATATGGGAATCCTTACTGGAAGGACAATTGCTGTCAACCATTTACTTCACGGTATTTTTAATAAACTCTGTGTTAAAATTTAATGTGTGAAAAGATTTCTTAATTCATGCTGCAATCGCATGTTTTATAAATATCAAGATCGATCAAAATTTTGTACAAAAAAAGAGTACGAAAGAAACCCCACGCACATGTAGTGCATGCTCAAGTTAGTAGAAGGAAATCTAGAGTGTTTCTCTCATTTTCTCTTCATGAATTAGGAATGAAATGTTTGTCATTTGTCATTGATAAAAATAGCAAAATATCAAATAAATATTCGCTTTCGTTAAAAAAGAGTCACATATCTTACTCTTTTTTTATCTAATTAAAGCTGTCAATTTTATTACGTTACATAAAGAATGAAAATTCACAATACACTTCGTTAATTCGCGTGCGAAAACGAGAAACCCATCGGTTCTTATGTCTCGAATCGCTTTTGACAGAGTCACCCGACATATCTAATAATTTATCATTCCGAGGAGCGCTGGTCTTTTCACCTTCTTTTTTTTTTCTCGTTTATGTAGTTTTTTCTTTTTCGGGTACAAATAAAGTATTATCTAATTATTTCTGCCGACGGGTCACCGATTGAAACATTTCGCGGGGGGTAAAAAGGAAAGACATTGGGAAGATAAAAAAATAAAAAATAAAGGAAAAGAGAAAAAGGCGAGGAGAGAGGAGTGATCAGAGGCGCGGAATAGAAATTTCGGATTCCGTTACTGCTTTTACTTTTTTACATCGGCATTTCGGATCACATTTTTTGTGTGGGCCCCGCACGCCCCTCTCTTGATAATGACGCGTACTTACTTTTTCCTTTTTACTTCATTATTCCCTGTTTTTTCCTATTTACATTACTTCCTCTCTCCAGCCAAGATTGCACGGGCATCGCGGTAAAGCTCGTCAGGTTCGTTTTACCATTTTGCCCCTCGCACCAGCTACTCGAAAGCAACGTATATTTTGCAAATTACATGATTTTTCTTTCTTTGTTTTTTTTTTTTTTTTTTTTTGCTTTGTTGAATAAAAACGTAAGAAAATGACTTTTCATTTTTTTTTATTTTTATTTTCGAAACATTTTAATTATATTTTTTTATTTAATGTGATAATTAAGGATGTATAGTAAATAAAATCTTAAGTAAGAACATTGAAAAATTAAGCAAATAAAAACAAAGGCCTTTTTTATTCTTCACATCCGAGATTACATTCTGGATCATTATATGGAAATCGAAAGATTATGAGAAAAACAAAAAATATCACTATTGTGTAATCAAGGAGTTTGAAAGCAAGCATTTAGTAATTTCCAATATATTTTTGAAAAGAGAAAAGAATAATTTCTTTATTTTTATGCCGTGTCTCCTATTTTAACATCAATAAAAAAAATTCTCGAAATCAAAAGTCAAAAGGGACTTAGATTAATTGGAACAAGAGTCAAGTCTTTTATTAAGAATATATATTTATCTTTCAGCCATCAATCATTCGAGCATCTTTCATGTAAATTGACACATATCAACTACTTAAAAGCAAAGCAACATATATTTTACAAATTAAGTGATTTTTTTCCGACTTTGTTGAATCAAATGTATAAACCACATGTCATTTCTTTTCTTATTGAATATTTTAGGAAATGGGAATCCTTACTGTGAGACCTCCTTGGTCAATGAGAACATCATACGGATTGGATGTCACGAGGAATGGAAATCTTTCTAATAGATTTTGTATCTATCGAATAACTCAATTTCAAAAATGAACCGGATACGATTACAATTGTTTTGCATTAGTGTGATGCTTGATTCAAATCTGACATGTGATCGGCAGTGACGGGTATCTATTAGTCCTCTCGTTCAAAGGCCACAATTTTCAAATGCGACATGAGTATAACTCGATTATGATATAAATTTAGTAAGAAAAAATTCAAACACAGCTTGATTCGATGCCATACAGCTCACAGATTGGAAACTTTCACGCTTTTCAATGCAAGAGCGATTTTGTCATTACAAGTTGAAGTTATTTTTTTGCGAATGAATTACGTAAACAATCATTATAAACAAGAAAAATAATAATACAACTAATTCATGAATTTTAGCTGAATATATAATATGCTCTTTAAAATTTTAATTTATTTAATATAGCATATCAACTTTTAATTTGTTCAATTAAACCATATCAATATCGCTTTCGTGATTTAGCCAACAAGACGACAAAGCGAACGACTCGAAGGGGGAGGGGACAAAACGGGCATTGTGGAGATTCACCGAGGGCCGAACCGGCCATCGGAAAATCGGGGAATTGCTACGGAGTGGTCGGGTGACCGAGGCGTACGATGACGCCGTCAGTGCGCCTCCGACCGTGCGCTTTGATTCGCGGGTTGTGACGACGAGGGGCGCCTGTTATCCTCTGTGCGCGCGTCCATGTTAAAGGCTCTACAACCTCGCCGCCTGATCGTCCGTTGAGTCGCGAGTGAAAATCTCGCCGAGAAAATGGAGACGAACCGGACGATAAGGAAAAGAGGGAAGGATGAATAGCAAGCAACGAGAACGAGATTAGCTCGCGACTTTCTCGAGGAGATGTTGCTTCGGCTCGAATACTCATTCTAAATTTGACTTTTTTCGGGGTTAATGATCTATTTATTGATTTAGTAGTGGGTTTATGCATATAGCTAACGTTAAACGGAGGACATTACTTGGTGATTTTAAAATCATACCAGAAGTCGAACCTTTTTTAGGGGAATATGATATATAATAGAAATTCCAAAATTTGTGATAAAAGTATAATTAAATTTTTAAATTTTTAAAAATACAGTCAAATCTTAAAACTTATTACAAAAGTACAATTGTATTATAAAACTTTAAAAAAAGATGATCAACATAATAACCTCATTAGACAAATTTGATCATTCTTAGGCTTAATTGTACTTTTAGAAATTGTATGGCTCAATTGCATTTTTATTATAAGTTTTAAGGTTTAATTACACTTTTTAAAAGTTCTTTACAACAATTTTTAATATTCCCGATGCGCTTATCCTTTTCATAGATTGTATTATGTGCAGCCGATTCAATCGGTTAAATACTACCAATCATGATATTTTCTTGATGTAACTATTAGTTTTATGATGGATCTACGATCACAATATTTTCTTGATGTGATTATTAGTTTTGGGGTTAATACAATAAAAAATCTCAAATTGATATATATATAACAAATTTGTCTTAAACTAATTTTTTTATTACTAAAAATCTCAAACTAGTACGTTTTTGACAAATTTATTCCAAAGTATTACATTTATGATAAATTTATCTTTTGTTGATTTTTATTGAATTTTATTGTCAATTGCTGAGTTAGATTACACGTAACAGTTGATTGTATACTACTTTAGGATTTTACTCTTTATTTATCATAATTGTATCAGTTTTATGATATCAATCAAATTCAATAGATAATATATTTGTCATAAATGTACAAGTTTTGAGTTTTTGGCTATCAAAAAATTAGTTTCGAGATAAATTTGTTACAAATGTAATAATTTGTGATTTTTTATGGTTATTTTAGCTAAATTTGCACAAGTAGATCAATTTAGAGTTTTTAGTGATCAAAAAAATAGTTTATGATAAATTTATTATGGATGTATTGGGTTTAGATTTTCAGAGTATTAACCCTTAGTTTCATGTCGAATGTATGGACAAACAGCAAAAAATCGTCAACGAGTTGATCGGAATCTTAATCCATTATTGGTCTCTTTGGGACTTCGGGTCATTAAGTAGATGGGCCAGTGATATTTTTCATTTAATAAATTATTATTTGATCCGCTTTTTCCATGACCAATATGAACAATTTGTCCGGTCTTGACAAAAAATGGTTGGGGTATGAATTGTACCGAAGGGCAGAACGGTTCCCCTTGAATTGACCATCTTGGTGTAGTTCTAAAAACATTGGATTGTAATAACCAAATGAAGCTCCATAATCTAGCTCGAAATCAAGGAATATCACAAATCTATATACGATATTTAAGTGTGTTGGAAGTAAACAATATAGAAAACAATGGTGATAATAATCAAAACTCATAAGTAATGGATTTTCGATAGGAGGGTTTATTTGAAGAAATTAATTTTATTTAAGCTATCTAAATCACGACGTTGGTTTAGTAAATTATTGAGATGCGATAGACACATCAACTTTAAATAATAAAGTTTGGAGATTTTTATATTCAGGGATTGATCAAACAAGGATGGAATGGGAAATCATAATGGGTGCGTGATATGTCAAGAATGAATATGTGAGTACATCGGTCGAGAATATCTATTTTTTCATGGCACGATTATGCGAGTATTAAGAAAAAGGGAACAAATCAAAGCAAATATACCAAGCTAGATATGATTTTCTTTAAATTATTCAAGTGCCCGCTTACTCATAATTATTACAAAGACAAAGCATAGATATTCAAATAACCCTTCTTGCAAGGACCAAAATACACAATTTGGTCGAACAAAGTTGCAATTTTTACTGAAAAATTTGGTGTGAATTTTATAATTTTCAATTATATGGCAAAATGTTTAACGGTGGAAACAGATCTAACATAAGAAAATAATTTATTGACTTCGAAAGGAAGAACAACATTGGGTAAGTTGATTGATAATATTTTGATAACATATTTTCTTTTCAAAAATAGTTTTTTTTATTTCTATTCGTTGAAATAATTTTTTTAAAAGAATGCATTTAGGAAATAGTTGTTTTCTATTTCTATTTCTTAAAATAATTTTTAGTAAAAAATACGTTTAGTAATTGCACAAAAATTATATTTTCTATTATTGAAATAAATAAAAAAAAAGGGTACATTTGATACAGCCCACGATAATTATTTCATTTTTTGGTGACCTAAATTTCTTTTAATATTTTCTTATTTTTTTTCTTTTTCTTCTTCTTTTTCTTTTGTTCATATTATTCATCAACAACAAAGAGGAAGAAGAAGAAAGGCGAAAAAGAAAATAACCTATTTCATAAATTATTTTTGGGAACAATAAGTTACTTTTTTGAAAATGCCTTTAATACTTCTTATTTCTATTTCAAATTTATTTCCTTTTTAATAACTTTCTATTCTCGAAAATAGAACTTTTAACTCACGTTATTATCAAGGAATAGATTTATATTATTTTTTTATTCCGGAAAACGAAATAGCATAAAATTTGAAAAACACGAACATTAACAAATGCGCCTTTAAGTGCTAGAAATTTAATATGAATTTTGATAATCTACTTTCTAGGAGTGTCAATGGATCAAATTGGATCTTTATGATATCTTACTCGACTCAAAAAACATATAGACGTGCTTGACCCAACTCAACCAAATATCATATAATATAAGAGAATGAGTTGGATTAGGCCGACGTCGATCTGCCTATTTGTCCTTGTTGCATGCTCGTCGAGAGAGGAAAAAAACCAAGGCAGGTCGACCCAACTCGATTCTAATCCAAAAAATACCAACACCTAAAAAAGCTCGATCCCAAAATACCATAATTTTGGAGTCGGTCCGGACCGGATCGGTTCAGGTAAGGCCGGTCCTTTTTTCTTTACACCCCTGCTAGTTTCGGCGTAAAAATCAAATTCTACATTGATCGTTGAATTATTAACAAGTGGGAGAATCGGCTTAGGTCATCGTCCACTGAATTGTTAACACGTGGAAGGATTTGACCGCAAACGTTGGTCCTCCAACGGTGCATATCTGTAATCCGTTCGGTATAATCGCATCCCGTCCCCGAAAGCAGCGCGAGCAAAAACAGAAAATGAAATATCGCGGTGACGAATCGGTCCGCAGTCAAGATCTCGCTCCCACGTGGAAGCTTTTAGATGGAGAGCGCACCGAGCCGACCTTGAGAAAATATTAGGTACCTAAAAGTGCCACGTCATTTCTACTCTGAACGTCGTGGAGGCTGAGCACATGTTACTTCGAGGGAAGCGGGAGCGAGGGGGCGAGCGTTTTGGTCCCGTCGGACGAATTCTCTGTTGAAACAGCGGAGGAGCTCCCAGCGAAGAACCTCTCCCGCCTACGTTTTGCCTTCCTCGTTCTTCTCTCCGGCTTCAGGCATCGCTCTTCGTTTGACGGCCTCGTCGCAGAAACTCTCGCCGTCGTCTTCCGATCGCCGCTTCTCTCCGCGCTCGATCGGGGACGGCTTTCGCGTTTCCCGTTCGCTGCAAGCGTTCTTTCCTTTTTTTTTTTCTTTTTTTTTTGTGATGATCGTTTTTCTCTTTGTCGTATCAGGCTTTGTTAGAATATTGGCTCTGTCCGGCGACTTCGTCTGTTGATGTTCTTTTTTGACTTCTTTTGAAACGTGTCTTCTTTTTTTCCTCTGTTGATACCTTTTCTTCTTTGACGGTCTTTCACGTCACATCTGTCGCGTGACTGTGAAGAGCACTGCGAGCTGTGTCCGGATTCGGCACTCGGAGGATGTGCTTCTTCCTTTTTGTTCCCCTCGAATCTTCCCGCGTTTTATGGTGTTTTATGGCTTTGCTTCGGGGCGTGCTGTTCTTGTTTGCTTCGTTTCTCGTGCAATGCTTTATTGCTCCTGAGTCGAATCGGTGCCTTTGTGTTTCGTTATTTGCTCGTGTTTGAGTCGTTGTTCTGAGGCTCGTCCTGCGTTTCTGGGGCTTTTATTCTTCTGAGTTCTGGCTTTGTTTGTTTTCCGGGGCTTGTATGTCAGAAGCCGTTTCTGGGTGACGTGGGTTACGAATTATTTTCGTCAGTATTTGATTTATATTGGCCTACATGTTGGCTAGCAGAGTAAATATCTGTAAAAATTTGCACCGTGTACGGGGGATTTTCTTGTTCTTGGGTTCCATTCGGTTTGATGTTCGTTCATCGCCCTTGGTTACGCTTTAATACGTTCTTGTAGTGTTCCGATTCTTTCATATTGCTGGCATCATGGGTTCTGTTTTTTTTTTATCTGATGGCTTGGCCCTTTTGAGTTACAATGGAGTAGGAGAATTTGGCAACTCGGTGTTTCACATTGACTACACAACATTAAGCAGTCCTCTCGAGTCACATGTGCCTCATCTGTGTAGATTTTCACTGGGATCTATTTGATGGAGAAAGATGATTAGACAGTTGTGTTGTTGTAGTAGCCAGTTGATCATTCTGCAATGCTGACCTGTTCTCGAAAATATGTCCAGTAAAAAGATTTGGTTGCATTAATCATATGACTTGTGTCCACTTACTAGATATAGACTCGTCTACATCAAATGGAAATGGGGCACGAGTGATTTGCTACCACCACCAACACTTTACGCTTAATCATCCCCATATACCGTCATTGCTTCTTCTCCAGGAAAAGAACCCCTGCCATTATTCCACTAGATTTTGTTCCTGAGCGACTTGAACCTGACAATCCTCCACAACCTGTAAAGAAGAGAAGTTTCTAAAGGCCATAAGATACCTATGCTAACTAATCACTTCGAAGTAAATGTCACCAATCTTGACGGTCCATTATTCCATTATTCCGTATGTACTTTCTATTGTCTATTATATTTGCTTTGATAATTGAGTTATGTGGCGGTTTCACTTCTCGTTTGTTCTGCTGCATCAGGTATCTTAAGAGGATGGCTGACCTGTTGATTGCTAGGCTAGGGAGGTGGTAAAAAAGTGATCGGATGTTACCCGTAGCAGGTATACATGCGATTACTAGGTTCTTTCACTATTATGTCCTCAAGTCTTAAGCTACGCTCTTTATGCATAGAAATAATGGTAATGCTAGTCCTGATGGTGGAAGTCCTGGAAGTGATCGAAAGAGACTATGACATCCATATCAGTCGAAGACATTCAAGCTAAAGATTAGCTTTGCCGCGATGATTCCCATGTAGGTGATAGCAAATGCCCTGCTAGATATCGTATTAGGGAATTCTCAGGAAGCTCTCAGGGTGCTGGATATCGTATTAGGGAAGCATGCATCAAAGCGGTAAGGTTCTCTTTGGCATCGACTCTAAATAATCTCTCGCGTAACCAAAAGGAATAAATTCATTCCTATAAGTTGAACATGAAAAGTCTCCCAGCAACATGGCGATGGCTATCGCTCCTGAGAGGCCTAAAGGACGGGAAATTGAAAAGGAAAGGTGGCAGAGGTAGTGGCTGTGTTAGTGGTGACAGTGGTCCTCCAGGTTTCGTGGCTACTTGGAAGGCCATTGTCGCCAACAAGACAGCCACCGCCATCAGTGATTTTTTAATAAAACTCTTACCACTTTTACTTTTTTGCAATTTCCTGTCCTCACGCGACGTTTCATCAGCGATAGTGGTGGCCATCATGTTGTTGGGAAGGTTAATATGCACTCTTCTAATGTTTAATTTATAGGGATCTTATTTCAGAAGCTTATCCGAACTGCTCGTCTCGTCTCTTCTCTGCTCGTTTTCTCTCGACAGATGTTGATTTCTCAAATTAGTCCTAAAATTTATCACACTGCAGCTGATGATCAGAACTCACATAGATTCGTGATGCCGTCGGACATGGTCTCCACAGAGAAACCATGCCGTGAACAATTCCTTGCACAGCTCTTTGCTCAAGCAAATCAAGCAACCTCAAGCGCTGTGAGAGAGAGAACGATTGCCATGACGAAAATAAAATAAAATTGTGTAAACAAAGAGTTTACATATTAAAATTGATGCCGAGTATTATTTTACTTTCTATAGGTGCTTAGCTACCAATTCAGGAAAAATCAAATTAATTTGGATTTCTAAGTTAATTTTGTGCTTTGAGAGCATATAATTCGTTTGCTTAGATTAATCGGGTCAAAAAAAATTCGTATGTCCTATATTATCAAATTGTTATCTTGTTCTAGACCTATTATATAATGTGTCCTAATCTTTCGAGTAAAAATGCAATAAAATCATAAAACATTTCAACTTATTTGCGTAACTTATTTGCGTAAGATGGGTAACGATGATTGGACTGCATCATCAACGATGATGGGTTGTCCACATCAAATCACCAATCATGACACAAAAATTTAGCAGTATATTATATTAACTAAAAGGTTTATGAGTTAATTGCAATTTGTGCAATAAATTTAGACTAAAATATCAAATTTTCTGATATTCTCCTCGAATTAACTTGAAAAGACACTCTTCTAAAGAAGACTTTGATAGGGATGTGATGATACCGGGGTAATCTCGTAGGTGCAATTTCTTCGGTGGATGCTTGTAGACTCACCAAGAAGACACATGCTACATTTTCTTCCCTCGTCTATCTTCTTTTCATGGGGCGGCTAAGTTTGTATATGATAGCAATGTTAGCATTCGCCTTCTTTTCTTCCATCATCCATCTTCTTTTCACTGGGTGGTTGACTAAGTTTGATTATGAATTCGCTGTAAAGTCACAAAAAATAGAGTGAGCGAGAAAAGAAATCTAGACACGAAATTTTATCCCGGTTCATCTTAAGTCAAGGTCACATCCAATAAAGAATTATACTATAGTTAGCACCTCGCACTTTATGTTATATCATTCAATTATAAGAGAATGAAAATATTATATCCAATAGCTATCCATAGGCTCAAATCAATACTACCAATAAAATATAGACATAATCCTAAATGTGAATAATAAAAGGACCTTTCTTTTTACTCGTTTAATTTTTCAATGTTATTTGGGATTTTATTTATTGTACATTTTTATTTGTTGTATTAAATAAAAAAATAAAAATAAAATAAATGATTTGAAAAATAAAATAAAATAATCAATGGAAACGGAAAGAGAGTGAGTGATTTATACATTTCTATTCAACAAAGCCAAAAAGAAAATTATGCAATTTGCAAAATATAGAGAAAACTCCAAATAATGGTTCAAAGTGTCATCATTTTCTCAAATAAGGACATAAAGTAGACTTTGTTTCAAATAATGACTTGAAATAGTTATATCGGTCTCAAATAAGGGTTTGAAGTGGTTGTAATTGTTTCAAATAAAGGTCTAGTCTCACCAACTCTCTAGCTGGTAGAAAATTTTGACCGATCGATGATAGTTTTGTCCCAACACAATTTAAAGTTAAATTAAATTAGATTAAAAAAAATTAAAATGAAAACACAGGTGAGAGGGCTTCCTCCCAATTGTGGCCGTTGCTGCATTGTTGGTGTGGCAACAACAATGGGCAATGACCCTTGCCAACCAAAGGCGAGGGCCAACAGGCCTTGTTAGAGACGGGAGAGGGCAGCAATCGTCTCCCGGATTTGGGCAAGCATTGCCCACCCTCACCCAACACCCAAAGACCTATGTTTTTCCTTTTTCTTTAAGATTTATTTTTTATATTTTATAAAAAAAGAATAAAAATTAAAAAGATGAAATTGCCCTTTTACAGTTGATGAATTCATACCTTTATTTGATATGGACATGGTCATCTCGAACTCTTTTAGACCCTTATTTAAGAAAATTAGAGCATTTTTATCATTACTAAATTAATAGTTACCTCGAAAATGAGAATCCTTTGAAATTTTCCTCAAAATATATGGTGCTTCTGAGTAGTTGATGCGTCTCAATCCACATGAATCCTCGCCGCACGCCGAGCATGACCAGTGGGGAGAAAACAGACAAGAGGGCAAACTGGTAAATTCAGAAGCCTCTCTCCTGGCTTTTTCTGCTTTTCCTTTTCCTTTTTTACTTTTTTTATTTTTTATTTTCCTAGTGTCTTTTCATTTTTTTCCTGCGAAAAGTTTCAATCGGTGCCTGTTGGCGGAAATAATTAGATAATACTTTATCTGTACCCCAAAAAAACAAAGCCGACGTCGTCGACGGAAAAATAAAAGAAAGAAAAGACAAGCGATCCTCGGAAGGGAACATTATTAGGTAAGTGGAGTGACTATATCAAAAGAGATTCGATATATTAGAACCGATGGGCTTCTTGTTTTCGCATGCAGATTACCTAAGTGCACTGTGAATTTACATTTTCTTATGCGACATAATAAAATCAATGGACTTCGCACAATGTCCCGTAACTAAGGATATAAAGTTATCGAGTTGGTTATAATACATCATGCGAAGCACAAATCGACTTTGCAGTGGATCTTTCATTCGCCTTTCGACTTTTACCAACAAAGATGATTGCCATATTGGCCCTCTTAGATCCTCAAACACTCTCGTGAGTGTGGTGGAGTCTACCCACCCCACGCAAAAAACCCCTTAATTCCTACGCATTAATTTTATCTTCCTTGCCTTGGTGATAACGAATGCTCCTCGGAATGAAGCATTATTAGGTAGATCGGGTGACCATATTAAAAGTGATTTGAGATATTAGAGCCAATTGGCTTCTCGTTTTCACATGCAAATTACTTAAGTACACTGTGAATTTATATTCTTTATGCAACGTAATAAAATCGATAGCTTTAATTAGATAGAAAGAAAGTAAGATACTTGATGCCCTTTTTCTTTTCAAGTAAAGCGAACATTTATTGGATGTTTTGCTATTTTTTTTCAATGATTGAAGACACAGACATTTCACTCCTATTTCGCGAAAAGAAAATGAGAGAAACATTCTAGATCTCCTTATACTAACTTGAGCGTGTACAACATGCGTGAGGGGTTACTTTCATACTCTCTTTTTTTTGGACAGTAACAAAATTTTGATCATTATTGACAGTGAGTATGCATACATTGGCAATTAAATCGAATAAAGTGTGAATTATGAAAACTTTTCACACATTAAGATTTCATTGATTTCATGAAAATCAATGTTCAATAAAACGTTTTGTAGATTTTTCCAATGTTGATTCGTGAAAAATAAATTAGTTATAGAAAATTTTGTCCACCAATGTAAAAAACACCTTAAAAAATAGGAAAAATGTTTCTTGCTTTTCATAAGGTGAAAAATATTTCCTATCCTCTTTCTTTGTCTTTTAGACCAAGCGTTCACCAAACACATTTTCCTTTATTTTTTATCTTCGTTCTTTGAATGAATTTTTAATTATTTTAAAATTTTCCCTTTTCTTCCTTTTTTCGCTTCTTCCATTGTCGATCCCCAACCATGGTAGCAATCAACGACCAGCCACACATGAGTTCGAGCTTGCCACATTTGGTGAGTTGGGTGAGCTTGGGTCTCACCAAGTCCACTCGAGGTTGCTAGAGGTTAGTGACACTCAAGTTCACCTTGGATCGGTGCCCTGCCATTGGCCATAATTGGCTATTGATCAAGGAAGAAGAAAAAAAAAGAAAAAGAAAAAATTCAAAAAATTCAAATGTTTTAGTGATTTTCTCCATATAATCAAATCAGATACCAATTGGTAAAAAATATTTTATAATTCATTTTCAGGTTTCAACCGAATTTCAAAAAATATTATTGCTAGGAAAATATTTTTCAAATATATCAAATTTTCGAGAAATAAAGTAGCCTAAATTTAAATACAAGGTTTACAAGAAGACCATGTAGTAAGAGTTGCCAGCAATTGTTCTACATTAACGAGTCTCAAATCCTAAATAATTTAATTTAAAAAGGAACAACATGTAAACTGTACGCTTTACTTAATAAAGTCAAAAATAAAATAAAATTCAATCATGCAATTTGCAAGTACACGTGGATTGTGAGTGGTCGACATGCGCCCGATCTACATGAATTCTGGTCGGCACAGCGCACGTGGGGGCAAAATGGTAAATGCACGTGGCTCCCATGCATTTTTGCCAAGAGGGAGGTAATAAATAAATAAGAAATAACGAAGTAAAAAAGAGTGAGTACGTGTCATTATCCAGAGGGGGCGCGTGGGGCCCACAGAATAAATGCGATCCGAAACGCCGATGTCAAGCTGTAACGGAATCCGAAATTTCTATGCCGACGCTCGATTTCCAGCCTCGCTTTTTTCCTTTTCCTTTTTTTCTTTTCTAAATGTCTTACCTTTTCCCGGCGAAAAGTTTCGAATCGATGTCTGTTGGCGGAAATAATTAGATAATATACTTTATTTGTCGCCGGAGAAAAACTACATCAACGAGAAAAATAAAAATAAAAATAAAAATAAAAGAGGAGCCTTCCTCTAGCAGAGTTCCTTAACTGATTTATTTTGAAAAATTTGGCATCGTTGGTGACGGTGGCCCTCCGTCCGGGGACTCATGGCTCCTTGGAAGGCCATTGTCGCCAATGATATAGCCATCGCCGTCGGTGATTTTTGAATGGAATTCTGCCACTTTTCTTTTTCAAGTTCCTATTCTTCATGTGATCTTTGATTAATGATAGGTGGCTACGTTGTTAGGGAGGCTTAATATTCGCACTTTTCATGTCTAATTTAAAAGTTCATTGCTCGTCTCTTCTTCCCATAATGCGGGTGCTCCTTGAGACAACTTGAAGAAAAGGAAAAAATAATTATTTCAAAAAATACATACAATCAATTTTAGAAAATTAATTAAACAATGGCGCAATTTTTTTCACGAAGTAAGAGTAAGGGACAAATCTCTCTCTAAGTAAGCTAATATGCAACAATTTTGACCCCAAAAAAGGAAAAAACTAACATGCGAAATAATTGTTATGATTTTTATTTAAAGCAAAACAGTGAATTTAATAAATCCCGAAACTTATTACACCATTAGCTGATGATCAAAACTCACATAAATTCGTGATGCCTCCAAACACAGTCTCCACGGAGAAATGAGAATCATCGAACATTGACCACGATAATCCTTAGATAGGAATCCAATGAAGAGCGACAAAAATATCACTATTGTGTAAACAAATAATTTGAAAGCAAGCATTACATAATCTCCCAGATTTAAGGGAGAGAATAGGTTCTCCATTTTTTTAGATTGACGCATACCAACTACTCAAAGGCAACATGTATTTTGCAAATTACATGACTTTTTCATGGCTTTGTTGAATCAAAACATATAAACCGCGCATTGCTCCTTTTCAAATTAAATATTTTTGGACATGGAAATCTTTATCTCTAGACCTTCGTGGTCGATAAAAAACATCATCTAGATTTGGATGTTGCGTGAATGGAGATCTTCCTATTGATTGCGCATTTATTAGATAACTTGATTTCAAAATGAGCCGAATAAGATTCACAGTTGTTTTCACATCGGTTCCTTGATTCAAATTTCACATGTGATCACTGATGACGGGGAACTACAGTGCTCTCGCTCTATGTGGAGGCCACAATTCCTAAATGCTTTAGAAGAGCACGACTCAATTATGACATAAATTTAGTAAGAAAAAAATTTCAAACATGGCTTGATTTGACACAATGCGGCTTACTTGAGATCATCACGGATCAACATCTTTCATGTTTTTTAATGGAAATATGATTTTGCTAAAACTCTCTTGTAGCGATAGAATAATGTGAATAATCACTATAAATAAGAAGAATAATGACACAATTAATCCATAGATTTTAACTTGATATATAATATGATCTCTTAATTTTTAATCTATTAAATATAATCTCTCATTTTTAATTTGTTCAACTAAATCACGTCGGAGGCATGGCTGGGGCCCTTTTAGCAAACAAGACCACAAAATGAATGACTCGAGAAGGGGGCAAAACGGGCATTATGGAGATTCACCGGGGGCGAAACCGACCATCGGAAAATCGGGGACGAGCCACGGAGGAGGGGACGGGTGACCGAGGCGTCCAATGACGCCTGTCAGTGCGTCCCTGAGCGTGCGCTTTGATTCCCGGGGTGCGACGCGGGGGCGCATGTCATCCTCTGCGGGCGCGCCCATGTTAAGTGCTCTACAACCCCACCGCCCGACCGTCCGTTGAGTCGCGAACGGAAATCTCGCCGAGAAAATGGAGACACGAACCGGACGATTGGAAAAAAGGGAAGGATGAATAGCTGGCAACGAGGACGAGATTACCTCGCGAGTTTCTCGAAAAGATATTTGCTTCAGCTCGAACCCCAACCTGCCCTCCTTCTAAATTTGATTTTTTTTTTCGGTGTTAATGAATAATGATCTATTTATTTATTTAGTAGACGAGTTCATTCAGATAGCACCAGAGGATATTATTTGATGATTTTCTTGATGTGATTATTAAATTTATGTTGGATGAATAGACATATAGCAAAAAATTGTCCACATGTTCATCGGAATGACCTTGGGTCATTAAGTAGACGGGCCAATAAGATTTTTCATCCCATTGATTATTTTTTGATAAACATATTAAAAGTCGGCTATAAAAGTGCAATTTGAACTTAAAATTTTTAAAAATACAATTAAATTATAAATTTATTATAAATATGTGATTAATTAGTAAAACTTATCAAAAAAATCTCTCAATTGATAATGCATTTTGAAAGTTTTAGAACTTGAATTCTACTTTCGTGATAAATTTTATGGTCTAATTGTATTTATTGAAAGTCTTATAACTTAATTGTACTTTCATCATAAGCGTTTTCGGGAAAATGAAGGAGAATGGAGATTGGTGAGGGTCCAACGATAAATAAGAAATCTAACACTGTAGCCCACTCTCATTGAAGGGACAATAAATAAGGAATTTAACATTATAGCCCACTTTCATAGGAGAGACATAAGGTAAAACTTCCAATGGGACTAGACTCCCCTTGAACTAACTAAGACCATTACATACCAATGTAGGTCATGAAATGGTATGGATATTCAAATAACCCTTTTCGCGATGACCAAAATGCACAACTCGGTCCAACAAAGTTGCAATTTTTACTGAAAAATCTGGTGTAAAATTTATAATTTTCAATCACATAACAAAACGCTTAACTTCGAAAAGAAGAACGGTACTTGTAAGTCCATCGGATGCCAAAATTTAACATGACTTTTTATAATATGCTTTCCGCGTAAAAATTAATTTCTACGTTCGCCATTGAATTATTAATAAGCGGAGGAATTTGGCTACATAATTAAAATTCAAACATAACAGGTCATCGTTCACTGGAATATTAACACGTGGAAGGATTCGATCACAAAGTTAAAATTCGAACGCAAGCGTCGGTCATCCAACGATGCATAACTGTGATCCGCTCGGTATAGTCGCATCCCTTCCTCGAAAGTAGTAGCGCGAGCAAAAACAGAGAAGAAAATATCGGGGTGACGAATCGGTCCGCAGTCATGATCTCGCCGCCACGTGGAAGCGTGCGCTCCGTTTCCCTTCTAGGGTTTTGCCCCTTCGACTGTGTAAGATAAGAGCACTGCGATATTCCTCCCCTGTCCGAGTTGTGTCCGTGTTCGCCTCATCTCGGAGGAGGTGCTCCTTCCTCTTTGTTTCCCTCGTGTTTTTTGATGTTCTGGGCTTTGCTTTTGGGGCATGTTGTTCTAGTTTGCTTCGCTTCTGGTGCAATGCTAATCGCTTCCGAGTGAATCGGCGCCTCTGTGTTTTGTTATTAGCTCGTGCTCATGTTGTTGTTCTGAGGCTCGTCCAGGGTTTTTTGGGGGGTTTTGTTTTTTCTGAGTTTCGGGCTTTGGATTCTGGGGCTCGTCTGTCGGAAGCGGTTTCTGGGTGACGTGAGTTACGAAATATTGTCATCAGTATCTGATATATATTCGTCTGCATGTTGGCTAGCAGAGTAGATATCTGTGGAAATTGCTCCGTGGGATGGGGGATTTTCTTGTTCTTGGGTTCCTTTTGGTGTCATGTTTTTTCGTCGCCTTTGGTTACGCTTTATCTTGTTTTAATGGTCCCTCGTAGTGTTCTGATTCTTTCACATTGCTGACGTCATGGGTTCTGTTTTTATTTTTATTGTTTTGGGTTATGTGATGATGGCTTGGCCCTTTTGTTCCACTTTTGAGTTAACAATGGAGCAGGAAAATTTTGCACTGTTGACATTACCGTCTGCTCGGGCAAATATGTCCGGTAAAAAGATTTTGTTGAACTAATTAGTGTTTTATCCAAATCACATGATCCAGTCTCTTGTTAGTTCTACTCTCACTCCATGACTTTTTTCGAAACCATAGATACCTAAAATCAATTTATCTTCATCTTCAATCATTCCTGAAAAAGTAGAAATTCGAACCCCACCTCCCCTTGCCACATGAGAAGGGTGGCGGTCCACTAAATTTATAAAAAAAATTTAAAAAATTAATTGTTTGTAAAATAATTTTCTTTTCTTTTTTTTTTAGATTTTCTCGAGGGGTGCAACGAGCGTTATTCTTACTTTCCTATAATAATTTCTCATAATTAGTGGTATTGGGAATTCAGTAACACTCTAGAGAATATGAGCGGATGAGAATTGAGCACTTTAGGTAAGCTAGCGAAATGATCCCTATGAATTAAACAAAAGCGTGACTATTAAGCCTCTCAATAACATGGCCATCGGATAGAAAATGAAAAAAAGATAAGTGGAACTTATATGAGGCAGAATAATGAATCGAACGGATTTGATAATTCCTGGAACTTATCACACCATAACTACTCACTTGGATTCATATTGCCACCGGATACAGTCTTCACGAAGAAATGAGAATCGCCGCACTTCGACTATGCTCGAGCAAATCAATGCAATCTCAAGCTCAAAAAAAAGAAGAAGAAGAAAGAGAGAAACAACGACTGCCACAGCGAGAGAAAAAAATTGACTAACTGCTTCCACCAACGGGCACTAATCGAAACTTACCACGGGAAGAAGGAAACACACTGGGAAAATAAAAAGAAAGAAGTGAGGATGGAGGGGCTCGGTATTGGCATTGAAATTTCGGATTTTGTTATAGATTTGCATAAGCGTTTTGAGTTGCATTTATTTTATGGGGTCGTTGGATTAGAGTAAGTTCTTAGATTATCTGTTTGAATTCTATGATATAAAATATAAGATATTTCCACATTATTAGGGAAAAAATATACAATTTGAAATAAGGGATGCAAGATGTATGGATATCAGTATGGCGGTATATAAAAAAAAGAAAGACAATTTAGATTAGGCATCTTCACTAAAAGATCCGCTGTCGACAGTCTTTGTAAGTAAAAGTACTCATGAAATATGATAGATTAGTAAAAACGACCTCAACTTTACTATATTATGAGTCCATAATCCCCGAGAGACGTGGAGTTGAGGTAAAAGAAAAACACAGACTAATTATTTCCACCTACAGGCACCAATCAAAACTTTTCGTGGGAAAAAGGAAACACGCTGGAAAAATAAAAAGAACAAAAATAGGAAAAGGTAAAAAGGGGATTTCGTTATAGCTTTTGCATCGGCATTTTGGATCGCATTTATTTTGTGGGCCCCACGCATCCCTTTAGAATAATGACGCGTACTCACCCCTTTTTCTATTTCGCTATTCCATTCTTTCCTATTTATATACCTCCCTCTATAGGCAAAGACACGTGGAGAAAATATTGGATACGAAGGCAACACGAGTAGCGTCAGGCCCACCTTGCATTAATTTTCCTCTCCTCTTTCTTTCTCCCTGTTACTTTTTCTTCTCTCTCGCTTTGCTTTTTCCCTCATCTTTTCCATCGTTTGAGGTTGAGCTCAAGAGACATCATGACGCAAAATGTCAGTTCAAATAGCCATGGCTATAAGCTCGACATATAGCAGCCATGGTCGCGACCTCGTGCTCAAGCTGCCATGGCTTCTGCTAGCTCGAGTTTGAGCTTGCGTCTTTAGGCTCGAGCTCGAATATCTAGATGTCATGGATAAGAATCAAAGCTCAGGCCATTGTGGCCACGGGCTCGAAGCTCCAATGGTCATTGCCACAAGGTTGAGGCCAAGCTCAAAACTCGAGTGGCCAAGGCTACCCCAAGTTCCGGGTTCGAGCTCCATGGCGAAAGCAGCCATGAGCCTCAGGCTCGAGTTAGAGCTTTAGCCATGGCAGACACGAAAGGAAAAACGAAAAATAAGTGCTTAATAGTGAAGATGATGGACAGAGAAGATACGGTAAGAGAGAGAGGAGAGGAGGAAAAAGTAACGAATAAAGAGAGGAACATGGCAAAGTATAACTATACAAGGTGGACGAATGCGACACGTGTCACTTAATGAATAGACTAGAAACTTACTGATTTGCTCTCTCTTGTGTACTTAATATTTTCTCGCGTGCATGGGTGTTGAGGTAAGCTTGTGAACTGCGGAAATTTATCATTTTACCCCTAGGGTCTATTTCACTCAATGAATAGACTAATAACTCAAGCCTTGTCGGCATTTGGCGAGAGTCGTCCTTGCTTGATTTGGCCCTCGTCCAATCTAGCAAGGGCATTCTTCATTGGTGTTAAGTGATGGTTGCCCTTGCCTAGGCTAGTAAGGGCAAGGGCTACCATTGTCAGCCGATCAACCTAGGCGAGGGTGACCTCACTTGACATGGACAAGGATGGCCCTCCCTAAGTCTAATGGTGAGAAGAGGGGAAAGGAAAATGGAAAAGTATAGGAAAGAAAACAAGTAAAAAAAAATTTAAATATACTTAGATTTTTTTTTTACTAAGGTAACTATTCTTTGATAGCTAGAATAGTAGTTACTAGCTAGCCAAAAGTCATTATTTGAAATAATTTGTCTACTCAATCTCTTATATGAGAAAATGAGGACAATTCATGTCATTATTTTTTTAAAATTCTCTATCAACGTAGGTATTTTTTTCTAGGTACAAATAAAAGTATTTTGTAATTATTTCACCAATAGATATCGATTGAAACTTTTTGTGGGAAAAAGGAAAGACATCAGGAAAATAGAAAAGAGAGAAGAAAAAGGAAAAGAGAAAAGGAAATTGACACAAACAGTTCGTGAATTTTGGCTCAATGCATGGTTTGATTTCTAAATTTTCAATTTGTTCAATGTAGTCCTTGAATTTTTAATTTTTTTAATGTAATTCCTAAAATTTTGATACATATTTAATACAATCCCTAAATCATATGAAAATGTCCATTATAATACTTTTATAATTATTCAAGATCAATGATTATATTGAGCTTTTTCACACAGTTCATGGACTGTATTAAAAATGTACTATATTGAACTAAATAAAAGTTCAATGATCATATTGCATATTAGATAAAAATTTAAAGACTATTTGTGTCGTTATTTTACTAGAAAAAGGCAAGGCAAGAGTGGCTTGGAAGCAGGAATGGGGCGTCGGCATAGAAAATTCGGATTCCGTTACGGTTTTACTTTTACGGATCACAATTATTTCGTTGGGCCTCACACGCCCCTTTAAATAATGACGCATACTCACCTTCTCCTCTCTCTCTCTCTCTCTCTCTCTCTCTCTCTCTCTCTACTTCATTTTATTCCGATTTTTCCTATTTTTATTACCGCCCCCCTAGGCAAGAATGCATGGGCATCGTGGTGGCGCTCGTCAGATTATGAATTTACCGTTTTGCCCTCTCGGTCCGTTTTCTCCCCGCTGGTCACGCGCGTCGTGCCTGCGAAGGATTCATGTCGATTGACGCTCGTCAACTTCTCAAAAGTCCGACAAAATAAATAAATAAAACTACTCAAAAGTGCAACATAAATTTTGCAAATTAACATGAATTTTTTCTGGCTCTGTCGAATCAAAACGTATAAATCCCTCCCTCTATTTCCGTTTCCGTTGATTTTTTTTTCCAGACCTTTCCTTTTATTTTGATTTTTTTATTTAACATAACAAGTAATGATATACAATTCATAACATCAAAGTAAGAACATTGAAAATAAGTAAAAAAAATGCCTCTTTATTCTTCACGTTCGGGATTACGCACTGGATCATTAGATAGGAATTCGAGACCAATAGGGAAGCACGAAATATTTCTATTGTGTAGATGAAAAGTTTGAAAGCAAGCATTACACAATCTCCGAGATTTAAAAGGAGAGAATAGATTATCCATTTTTATACCCTGGGTCCTATTTTGGGTCTTTGACGTCGATAAACAAAATAGTTTCTCGAAATTAAAAAAAAAAAAAAAAAATTTCAAATCATCTTTTGTGTAGATTGACGCATATAACTACTTAAAAGAAACATCATAAAAACAAAATGGTTTTTCAAAATCCTTATCATGAGACCTCTATGGTCCATAAAAACATCATTTGGATTTGGATGTTGCCTGAATGGAAATCTTCCTAATAGATTTTGCATTTATTAGATAACCCGATTTCAAAACGAGCCGAAAAAGATTTGCAATCATTTCGTGTTGGCTCCTTGATTTGAATTCGACTTGTGATTGACAATGGTGCGAACTTCCAATACTCTCGTTTTATGTAGTATGACAAGAGCATGACTCGATTACGATATAAATTTGATAAGAAAAAAATTCAAACACAACTTGATTTGACACAATACACTTATTCGGAATTATCATGATTGATATCTTTTACGCTTTTTAATGAAAAAATGATTTTACCATAACTCTTCTATAGTAATGGAATCACGTGAATAATCATTATAAACAAGAAAAATAACAATACAATTAATCCACGAATTTTAACAAAATATGTAGCATGCCTTTTGCATTATTTATTTATTTAATATAATTTCCCAATTTCTAATCTGTTCAACTAAATCAGGTCGGAGGCATGGGCTGGGGTCGTTTTAACAGACAAGACCACGAGATGAATGACGCGAAAGGAGGGGCAAAACGGGCATTATGGAGATTCACCGGGGGCGAAACCGGCCATCGGGAAATCGGGGACGAGCCACGGAGAGGAGGGGTGACCGAGGCGTACAATGACGCTGTTAGTGCGCCCTCGAGCGTGCGCTTTGATTCGCGCAGCGTGACGCGGGGGCGCCTGTCATCGTCTGCGGGCGCGCCCATGTTAAAGGCTGTACGACCCGGCCCGCCCGCCCGCCCGAACGTCCGTTGAGTCGCGAGTGGAAATCTCGCTGAGAAAATGGAGACCACCGGACGATTAAAAAAAAGGGAAGGATGAATGGCTGGCCACGAGATTAACGAGATTGACTCGCGATTTTCTCGAGGAGATGTTGCTTCAGCTCGAACCCCATACCGTCCTCCTTCTAAATTTGATTTTTATTTTCGGCGTTAATGATCTATTTATTTATTTATTGAATAGGTGAGTTTACTCAGATCGCTAACGTCGACAGGAGGATATTATTTTATGATATTTAAAATCTGTTCCCGGTTATAGTTCTAAAAATGTTGGATTGTAATAACCAAGAAATATCACAAATTTATATGCGATTTTTTAGTGTGTTAAAAGTTAAAAGTATAACGAGAGAAAATAATAGCGACCGCAGTCAAAAGTCATAATAAATTGATTTTATTTAAGTTATTGAAATTGTGAAGTGTTGGCTAGTTGAATTGTTGACATGTGTTTAGCGCATCATGAACATAATTTGAAACAATCAAGTTAAGAGAGTTTTATATATAAGGGTCTATCAAACTCTTAAGAATATAAATAGGGGATATAATGGGAAATTATAGCGGGTGTTGACGTGGTAAGAATATAGAGCATCTATGCATATCAATTGAACATATTTGTCATTTCGCAACACAATTATGGTAGTATTAAGAAAAAGGGAACAAATCAAAGCAAATATAACAAGCTAGATACGATTTTCCTTAAATCATTTAAGTGTCAATTCACGGCAACCGTTAGTTAAAATAGTAAAGTGTAGATATTCATACGATCCTTTTCACGAGGACCAAAATACACAGTTTGGTCAAACAAAGTTGCAATTTTTATCAAAATATTTGGTGTAAATTTTATAATTTTCAATCATATAGCAAAATGTTCAATGGCGGAATTAGATCTAATACAAGAAAATAATTTCTTAGCTTCGAAAAGAAGAACACAATTGGTAAGTCGATTAGATGCCAAAAGTTTAATATGATTTTTTATAATCTACTTTTGGCGTAAAAATTATTTTTAACGTTCACCATTGAATTATGGGTTAATACTCCGCGACAAATTTACCCCAAAATACTTTTTTACCACGAAAAATTAAAATTGGTATATTTTTAACAAATTTACCTCAAACTAGTACGTTTATAATAAATTTACCTCATGACATTTTTCATTAAACTTGAATGTCAAATTACTGAATTTGATGATACATGATAGTTGATTAGTGTATTGATTTGCAATTCTACCATCCATTTGTTACAATTGTACTAGTTTTGTAATTTTTTGTGATATTAATTTAGGATATATCCATAACAAATGTATTGTGATTTTTTTAGGTCAAAAACTTAGTTTGGATGGGATAAATTTGCTAGTGTACTGGTTTAGGTTTTTTTGTGGTCACTCGAGCTAAATTTGTCATGGGTGCATCAATTTAAGATTTTTCATGGTAGAAGAATTAGTTTAAGAATTTAGGATATTTTTCAGTATCAGCCATTGAATTATTAATATGCGGATCAAAATTTATTTCCATATGAAAATGAGGTTTGGAGATTTCAAGAATCTGCTGGTTGAGTACGATTTAGTTTTGAATGTGATAGTTAGTGGTAAATTGATAGAAAAAAAAAAATTCAAACATAACACGTCATCGTCCACTGATTCATAAACACGTGGAGGAAATCAATCGCACAATTAAAATTTGAACATAAGAAGCGTCGGTCATCTAACGATGCATTATCCGTAATCCATTTCGCATCCCGTCCTCGAAATTATCGCGAGCAAAAACGGGGAAACATATCGCGGCGAACGAACCCTGCCGAAGTGAAGATCTCGCCGCCACGTGGAAGGTCGTGGATGGAGAGCGCACGGGAGCCCCGCGTACGCCGGACCGCACCGTAACGGGCCTCCGACGGAGTGGGGGGGGGGGCGACCTTAGGTTTTAACGGAGACAGACCGTCATGGGCGGTATAAAAAGACTGAGCACACTGTTTCCCCCCCTCCAAAGGAAGGGTCGCTTTTGCAGCTAGTGAACAGTGGTAATTCCCAGGGAGGGAGGGAGGGAGAGCGTTTCAGTACTGTCCGAGGAATTCGCGGAGGAGCTCCAGCGAAAAACCTCTCCCGCCTAGGGTTTTTCCCTCCGTCGGTTCTTCTCTTCGGCTCCAGGTAGGGCTCTATTCGTCTCCGGCCTCGTCGGCGGCAACTCTCTCGCCGCCGTCTTCTTCCGATCGTCGCGGGGTTTTGGGAAGGGATTTTCCTTGCCGTTGTTTTTCCTGGGGTCTAGTGCTGCCGGCGAGGCGCGAAATCGGCAATGCCGCTTCTTTCCGGGCTCGATCGGGGACGGCTTCTGTGTTCCCTGCTTGCTGCGCGCGCTCCACTCTCTGTTTTTTTTTTTTTTTTTTTTTTTGGTGATTATCGATTTTCGGTTTGTCGGCTTCTCAGGCTTTGTTAGAATATTGGCTCTGTCCGGCGACTTTGTTTTGTTTTTGTTTTTGTTTTTGATGTTGTAGCTGGTGTTCTTTTTGACTTCTTTTGAAACGTTTCTTTACCTTTTCTTTTCTTAATGATACCTTTTCATCTTTGACGGTCTTTTACGTCACATCTGTCGCATGAGAGCAGCAAGCAGCGCTTCGACTGTGGAAGAGCACTGAGCACCGCGATATTCCTCCCCTGTTCGAGTTGTGTCCGTATTCGGCCCCTCTCGGAGGAGGTGCTTCTTCCTTTTTGTTCCCCTCGAACCTTTCCCGTGTTTTATGGTGTCTTTGGCTTGCTGTTCTTGTTTGCTTAGTTTATCGTGCAATGCTTATTTGCTTCCGGGTCGAATCGGCGCATTTGTGTTTTGTTATTTGCTCGTGTTCATGCTGTTGTTCTGAGGCTCGTGCTGGGCTTTCTCTTCCGGGGCTCGTCTGTCAGAAGCAGTTTCTGGGTGACGTGGCTACGAAATATTGTTATCAGTATCAGATATATTCGCCTGCATGTTGGCCAGCAGAGTAAATATCTGTAGAAATTGCTCCGTGCATGGGGGATTTTCTTGTTCTTGGGTTCCATTTGGTGTGATGTTTGTTCTTACGCTTTATTTTGTTTAATGATTCCTTGTGATTCTTTCGCATCGCTTACATCATGGTTTTTTTTTTAAAATTTTTTTGTTATGTGATGGCTTGGCCTTTTTGTTCGACTTTTGAGTTGCAATGGAGTAGGAGAATTTGGCAACTCGGTGTTTCACATTGATTACGCAACATTAAGTAGTCCTCTGGAGTTACATGTGCCTCATCTGTGTAGATTTTCGCTTTATTTGATTGAGAAAGATGATTAGACAGTTGTGTTGCTGTAGTAGTCAGTTGATCATTCTGCACTGCTGACATTACTGTCTGTTCTGGGAAATAATCCAGTAAAAAGATTTGGTTGCATTAATTACTTGTATAGTGTTTTCTCCAAATCATATGACCTGTGTCCACTGACCAGATATGGACTCGTCTGAGCCAAATGGAAATGGGGGGCATAATGATTTGCCGCCGCCACCGCCACCTCCTGCTGTTATTCCGCCAGATATTGTTCCTGAGCGAGTTGAACCTGAGAATCCTCCACAACCTGTAAAAAAGAAAGTTTCTCGGGTCCCTATTGCTAGACGGGGCCTTGGTTCTAAAGGCCAGAAGATACCTCTGCTAACTAATCACTTCAAAGTAAATGTTACCAATCTCGACGGTCAATTCTTCCACTATTCGGTATGTACTATCTATTATCTCTCCTGTTGATTCTGCCTATGTCGATTTGCTTTGATAATTGAGTTATGTAGTGGTTTCACTTTTGTTTTGCTTCGTCAGGTATCTCTTTCTTATGAGGATGGCCGCCCTGTTGATGGCAAGGGAGTTGGTAGAAAAGTGATTGATAAAGTACAAGCTACCTATAGTAGCGAGTTAGCTGGAAAGGATTTTGCATACGATGGTGAGAAGAGCTTGTTTACTGTTGGTCCCCTCCCTCAGAACAAACTCGAATTCACTGTTGTGCTTGAGGATGTTACCTCTGGCAGGTATACATGTGATTACTAAGTTCTTTCCCTATCATGTCCTTAAGTACTAAATTACGCTCGTTATGCATAGAAATAACGGTAATGCTAGTCCTGATGGTGGAAGTCCCAATGAGAGTGATCGAAAGAGACTCCGACGCCCATATCAGTCCAAAACATTCAAAGTAGAGATTAGCTTTGCAGCGAAGATTCCCATGCAGGCAATTGCAAATGCCCTGCGTGGTCAGGAATCAGAGAATTCTCAGGAAGCTCTCAGGGTGCTGGATATTGTATTAAGGCAGCATGCGTCAAAGCTGTAAGAATCTTTGGCATAGACTCTTTGTTGCGATGAGCTTGTTGCTGTATCAAGGACTAAACTGAATTTGCTGTTTCAGGGGCTGCCTGCTTGTTCGCCAATCTTTCTTTCACAATGAGCCGAGAAACTTCACAGATGTGGGCGGGGGCGTCCTTGGTTGCAGAGGATTTCATTCAAGTTTTAGAACGAGCCAGGGGGGATTGTCTCTTAACATTGGTGGGTTTGGTGTAGTACCCCTTTTTCTTTCCATGCTTTATGGGATTTTTTTTACTGAATGCTTTTTTTGTCAGATGTATCAACCACTATGATAATTCAGCCTGGACCAGTAGTGGACTTTTTGATTGCGAACCAAAATGTGAGAGATCCCTATTCTGTTGATTGGGCTAAGGTAAATAACGTTTGTACATTAGATCAGAATGCAACACCTGTTCTATATTCTGGATTCTGAACATTTTCCTGCAGGCTAAACGAACCCTTAAAAATTTGAGGATCAAGGCAAGTCCAACCAACATGGAATACAAGATAACTGGCCTTAGCGAGAAGCCCTGCAGGGAGCAACTGTATGGTCCTTTTTCCTTCTTGCCCCCTTCTCCCTTTCTGTTCTCTCTTATATTAGATTAATTAGCATTTAAAATATGCCTTATGCCATCATTCTGCAGGTTTTCTTTGAAGCAGAAAAGCAAAAGGGATGCAGATGGCGAGGCAGAGACCATAGAAGTGACAGTCTATGATTATTTTGTCAACCACCGCCACATAGAGTTGCGATATTCTGGAGATTTCCCATGCATCAACGTTGGCAAACCAAAGCGACCGACTTATATTCCACTAGAGGTATAGGATAGACTATACAATATACTAGTGGGAACTACAAAGAGTGATATTTTTTAACCCTAATTTTTGATCTTCTTAGCTATGCTCGTTGGTATCCTTGCAACGCTACACAAAAGCTCTGACTAATCTTCAAAGGGCTTCTCTGGTTGAAAAATCACGGCAAAAGCCACAAGAAAGGATGAGAGTTCTGTCAGATGTAAGTGCACTCCAATTTGATTTATGTTCTATATATGTACATATATAGCATATGGTAGTGTGCTGTTATGTATTAAGTTCAAGGTTCCCTTGGCAGGCTCTGAAATTGAACAAGTATGATGCTGAGCCAATGCTGCGTTCATGTGGGGTATCAATCAGTACCCAGTTTACTCAAGTCGAAGGACGTGTTTTACCTGCACCCAGGGTATTAATTTCTGTAGTTCAACTGTTACTATCTGTTGGAACACTAGTCATCTTCCTCACTCTGAATCTCCATACCGTCATATTTGTGCAGCTGAAAGTAGGCAATGGGGAAGATTTCTTTCCTCGCAATGGGAGGTGGAACTTCAACAATAAGGTGTGTTGGGTTCCTGTGGGCTGATTTCCACTTTGCAAACTGCCCTTTTCTAATTTATGAAATGTTTTTTCAGAAATTGGTTGAGCCAACGAAGATAGAGAGATGGGCTGTTGTGAACTTCTCTGCACGCTGTGATGTTCGTGGCCTCGTCAGAGATCTCATAAAATGTGGCGATATGAAAGGAATCGTAGGTTTTATGTTCTTTGTTTTTTTGGTCAAGAAGGTTTTATGTTCTGTTAGATTGTCACATTTGCACTTGTATTTCTGGTGATGTCTCTGCTCTACTTTTATGCTTACAGCAGATGCAAATTCTTTTGGTTGTTTTAAAATCCTATGTGCACCTTAAAAGTATACTTGTAAACATTTCTGATCTGATAATGGTGGATAAATGTTTCTATGGAAATGCCCTACCTATTTTTTGTTCCTGCAGCAGATGTAATTTTACAGTTTGTATTCGACACTTTGTATTGTGTTCAAAATACATACATTCTGATAGTGCTAGATGAATTTCTTTCCTCCTTATGTAGCGTATTGACCAACCATTTGAAGTAATTGAAGAGAGTCAGCAGTATAGGCGGGCTCCACCTCTTGTTAGAGTGGAGAAGATGTTTGAGGAGATACAGTCAAAGCTTCCTGGTGCACCTCAATTTCTTCTTTGCTTGCTTCCTGAGAGAAAGAATTCTGATCTCTATGGTTGGGTGCTCTATTTTGTCAATCTTGTCAGTTTTATTTATCTTCCCTGATTCTTTGATGTTTAGTTTAATCTGTTATCTAGGTCCATGGAAGAAGAAGAATCTTGCTGAATATGGGATTGTTACTCAGTGCATTGCTCCTACAAGGGTTAATGATCAGTATCTCACTAATGTTCTCTTAAAAATCAATGCAAAGGTGAGTGTCCATCTCTCTATCTCTCTCTTGTGCATGCTCGCGCACACAAAACACATGCACACACACGCGCGCTCTCACACCCCTTGTCATTTTCACCTTATCTATTGATGAAGTGTCGTTGCAGCTTGGGGGCTTGAACTCAGTCCTGGCCGTTGAGCAGTCTCCTTCTATACCCTTGGTGTCTAAAGTACCCACGATAATCCTTGGAATGGATGTATCACATGGCTCTCCTGGCCAATCAGATATTCCATCAATTGCTGCGGTAACATATGCTGGTTCATTTTGCATTGTGAATATCTTGGATTGTTCTCTTGGTAACTTGATGTTTCCTGCTCCAGGTTGTTAGCTCCCGCCAATGGCCTTTGATTTCTCGCTATCGGGCTTCAGTGCGGACACAGTCTCCTAAAGTCGAAATGATTGACAATTTATTCAAGAAGGTGTCTGATTCTGTGGATGAGGGAATAATGAGGTTTGTTCTTAGTTCCTTTAACTCAATAGTACTTTTTCATAAGTTTCAGTTCCTTTTAAATAGAATTGTCCCATGGAGTAGTAGCTATACATTCTTCGCTATGCTTGTTATTCCATTTATCTACAAGCTATATATGGTTTCACCTCTATTCTTTAATCAGGGAACTTCTCCTCGACTTCTACGTGAGTTCGGGTAAGAGGAAACCCGAGCAAATCATCATATTCAGGTATGGAGTTGGATGTCATGTTGTAAGGGACACCATGTGTTGCATCCTATAAAACCAGTGTGCAAAACTTTCTTTATTCTTTCTCTTTATTTTTACGCAAATCAACTTCTGGGTAGTCTCCTTGGTGATTGGGTGCGAGGATTCCCAATTTTTTTTCTTTTGGGGGGGAATTTGATTGTCCCGAAGAATGATTCTGTGAAATTGAGTTTTGTTTATGGAATTTGTACATCGTAGTGCACATTCTCAATCCAGTGGGAGTGCACTTGTATTTTCTTGCTATGCAGCTCACATCTCTCTTATTGTGCTTGCTCCAGGGATGGAGTCAGCGAGTCGCAATTTAATCAGGTTTTAAACATCGAACTGGATCAGATTATTGAGGTTAGCTTCCAAATGACTTTAATGCAGAAAGTTTTTCTGGAGAAATGGTTTAGTTTATGATCAGAACATTTCAGGCCTGCAAGTTTCTTGATGAGAAATGGTCCCCCAAGTTTGTTGTAATTGTTGCTCAGAAAAACCATCACACCAAATTCTTCCAGTCTGCATCGCCAGATAATGTTCCTCCTGGTAAAAGCCTTTCCGCTATTATCAATTGGAATAAAGTGATTATAAGACGTCTACCTATTTTTTTTTGTTTTTTATCCTGCAGGGACCATCATAGACAACAAAGTTTGTCATCCACGCAACCACGACTTCTATTTGTGTGCCCATGCGGGAATGATTGTGAGTAAAACCAGACCATATTCCTCGTGATTTTTGATTCTCCTAAAGAATTGATTGCTATAGTTCTTGTAAATATCGTCTCATTTAGTTGAGCTCTGAATTGGAAAGAATGTTCACGTAATAGTAGCAACCTGAAAATGCCAATCTATGTTTCATGTTATAGTTGTTTTGCTTACTTCAATTTTAAAAATATTACATTACAGGGGACGACTAGACCCACTCACTACCATGTCTTAATGGATGAGATCGGTTTTTCAGCAGATGATCTGCAGGAGCTTGTTCATTCACTGTCTTATGTGTAAGTAAAAACTCTGAAAATTTGCTTGGATTGATTTTGAGCAGTCACTTTTGGCATCCATTGAGAGATTTTGCTTTTGATGTTGCAGGTATCAGAGAAGCACTACTGCTATATCCGTTGGTAAATAAGATCTACTTGCAAATATTCTTTTAGGAACTCTTCATGATATGAAAATGCCGTACTTGCCAAAAGAAAATGCATTGTTTAAAATTTTTATGGTCGTAGTACTGCCATGTACCTTAGGACATCAGTGGCAAATGGAACTCTTTGATTTCTTTAACAGTTATACGAATTGCACTCCTAACTGTCCCTCTGTTTGTCCCCCTAAATCCAGTTGCACCGGTTTGCTATGCTCACCTGGCGGCTACTCAAATGGGTCAGTTCATGAAATTCGAGGATGCTTCAGAGACTTCATCTAGCCAAGGAGGGCTGACTTCTGCAGGACCAGTTGCTGTTCCTCAGCTGCCCAAGTTGCAGGAGAAAGTGTGCAACTCCATGTTTTTCTGTTGAAGGCTTGCCCTTTGGGCATCTTTCAAGTTGGCTTTTTTTACCAGTACAGGCTTTTTGTTGGAATGGCTCCGGGTCTTGAAGACTCCTATCATCATGTTTTGTGGTGGCTCAGCTCTGGCCTTATCCATCTGGATATTTTCTGTGACTTGGCCGAGCGGTTTCCTTTTTTGTATATATTATGCTTAGGTACTTCCGATGTGCCCTTCCGTTAGGGAAGAGCAGCCCTGAAACTACATATGGCCGTACAGACTGGCATGAACGCTTGGTTGTCTTATTTATCTAGCTTTTATCTCACCTAGTTCGTCACTTGGAAGATCAACGTTGTGATTAGGCCGTTGTATGTTTAGCAACATTTTCTATTTCCTTGAGTGAAGGCTAGAATTAGCTAACAAAAGAGTGGAGAAAGTCTCGGTATATTCTTCTCCCCCGACCACAAGATCGAGATAGTTAGGATTCATTTATATTCGCTTAGCTTTCTCGAATAGCAGAATGTCCTGAATTTTTATGGTCTCTTGACAGCGATGGTGATCGTTTATTTTTCATTTTCCATAAAATTAAGCGACTGTTGTTGAAGGGACACGAAAGTTGCGTTTTTGGAAGACTAGAAATAAGGCGTAGATTCAATTTATGGATTTTTGGAAGACTAGAATTAAGCCGTATAATCAATTTATGGGTCTTTTCTTCAAAGGAGGGGGGATGAGGGAAACGAAAGGAAATCATCAAATCCTGAAACACAACTGGAAGGTAGCACAGGTTTGTTTCTTAAACCCTGGGGCGGGGGGACGCAGTATAAGGTGGAGATCAATTGTAGGGGTGCTTCGATTAGATGGAAAGTGCAACGGCCAAAGGACAGACTATAGATTCAGAAAACACATTCCTTCCTCCCCCTCCCCCCCCAACAGTTTCCCATTAACACAGGTTTCGCAATTCGAGGCATTTTCGGGCACATGGTGGCATCATTTTCTATGAAAATAATAGATTAATCTTTTCTTCATTCACGATATCGGGTCAGATAATTATACCTCTCATTTTCAGGATGGCCTTTTGCTTCATCTCCCCCACAATCAAGGTCCAAAGCAAGCTGAGGACATGCATCTTTGGTGAAATGCAACTAAATCTGACAATTCTGCATAAGCTCGACCTCCAGATCACCGATCACATTGCGTAAAATTACAAACAAACAAACTACGTGACTTTAGGAGGCTACCGAATACACCAGCATCGCAATCTCTTATTGCTCCATTCTGGACGAGATTTTAAAACTGCAACCTTATTTTTTTCTGTTTTTTTGGTTCTTTTTACATTTTTTTTTGGTTCGGCTTTCGGTTTTCTCCCCTCTATATACAAATTACAACCGAGAGGATATGCACAAATGGCACCTCTCTAAGCCTGTGGACAAGAATAAAGACACGACGTGAGAGCTGAAAAAACTGTCCAAGGGGGAAAAAAAAGCCTCGGCGATCGTAGTGGAGCAAAGGAGAACACCAATAGAAAAAAACACAGGAACCACTTCTTTGCACCCAAGCCAAAAACAGGAGCTTCCATTATCTCAAACTCCTCAGTCAAATCGTTAGCACGCTCTTTCAAAATTGGATGTCACCACGCCGGAACACGAGCAAACTGCTCCCTAATGGCCCTCTTCCTTCACGGTGGTGTTAACTCTCTCTTTGGCGCGGAAGTCGTCCAAGGTGCGGTATTCTTCTAAGAGCAACCTCTCCAAGTCCGGTTGCTTCTTGATTGGATCTTTCTGGTGGCGATAATGGTGAAATGCCCTATCACACCAAAGTTAGTTCCACGTATGATTCAGGAAGAACATAATTTCTACACCTACTAAGAATGTGACGTACAAAACATAGTGAATATAGAAGCATGAAGTCTCATCAAGGCATATATCCATGTATTAATGTAAGATAAAATTAGCAGGTATACTTGAATTGCACACCAAACCTATGGGGGAGACAGTGAAGAATATCACAGTTCGTGCTTTCAAAACAATCAGAAAGCATGTGATTCTCTCAATGTTCAGATGAGGTTTATCTGGCAACAAATTTCCAACTTATGATGTCCTAAGAAAACAGATGGAAAAAAATGGCCTTGCGTTAAAAATAGAGGAGATAAAGAACTCCAGACTCAGGTTGTCTATAGCAGCTCTACAAATAGCCACTCCACAATTCACAATTAATCAATTAGAACTTTAGTAATCAAAGGCAGATTCTCTGAGCATTTTCTATCTCAACTTCATTGCCAAGGTCAATGTCTCCTTAAAAAGGAAAGGTGCCGAGAATGTTCTAAAATACAGTCTAGGCCACTGGGACAGTGCTCTATACTCGCTTAAAGAACTTGGAAATCTCTTTTACCATATTCAAAACTCTTATTCCTTTTGGTGTTATTTGTTCAATATTAAAGATCAGAAAGATCATTTGCTTCGCCCTTGATGATAATTAGTTCAACTCCTTTTAAAAGGCTAGCTCAAGCTATTCCTTAAATGTAAGAAGTTAACAGATTGCAGCTTCCCACGTAAAAAGTTTCACATCTCATCAAGCAATTTCAACAGGTGAGTTTAACTTAGCTAAGTCTTAAGCATATCAATAGAATCTGCTAGTCTTAAGCATATCAATAGAATCCAAGGAATTGTCATTCCCACATCTTCTAAAGAGGAGCAAAGCCACTTTTGAAAATTTGGTAAGAAAGTGGAATTGTGAACGTGGAGGACAAAAAAAGAGAAACAAATGGCAGTAACTTGATATGAATATTTCAGAGTTAATCAAATAAGTAACATAGAGGAAGAACACCTGTTTGCTTACGAAAATTCTCAACAATGCTGATACACGACATAAGGTATGAAGGCAGAGAAGAAAGCTTCTAACTTGTGTCAACTAAGAAGAAAAAAATGCCTCTTAATAAACCATTAATGTTGCAATAACTAAGCTGAAGATTAGATCGCTTTATTGGTCAATGCAAATTGCAAATTGTGCCAAATAAGAAGGCACAGAGAAAGTTCAATCGATCTGAGTAAAAGTTAAAGACTGGGGGGGGAAAGTTACCAGTATTTCTCAAGGCCATAAAGGTTGCCTTTTTGGTAGAAGTCGAGGGTGAGCTTTTCAAAATCCTTATACAGATCCTCTCTGAATTCCTTCTCCAAGCCATAACTACAATGATCAAAGTTTCATAAGACAATATGGAGGTACAACGTGATTTTCAGTGGCCTATAAAGTATAGGCAAGACATGTTACAAGGATGTGCAAACTGCCATAGCGCAGTCTCCAGTACACCAATCAGCTGGCTAGGCCCACTGGACATTAAATTTTATCAACTCAATAAGTTCCAGTACCATTGTAGTTTAAGCCAAGTGACTTGACATTAGAAAAGGCAGCTAACGTAGATTTCTGGTGTAAGTGAATCGATGCTACTGTAATGAGTGTCTAATCAATTCAAAAGACCGGGTGAAGCAAAATATAAACAAGATGCTTGAAACAATTAAAGAATAGAACAGAAGGATATCTGGCAGTAATACCTATAGAACCTGAAAAGGCACTCTAGTCCATAATTGTAGTTAGCCGCAGCATCTTCAAGTGCAAATTTGCAGAACTCTTCATACATAGAAGGGACAAACATGTCTCTAAGAAAGTACGACCAAAACCGGTACAATGTGTTCATTTCCTGCACATAAAAGTCAATTGTCTCCAAGGAATAGTGGTTGAAAAGGCCGCAGATACCAAACTCCAAACAAATTAACTGCATAAGCTGGCACTAAGAAAGCCAAATAATTCATTCTTAGAGAAATTAAGCTCATGCAGATTGGACTACCATGAAAGGGTTCCGCAAGTAAAGCTCCTGGGAGCAAGATAAAGCATCGGATTGGGAAGCCATAAACATTAAGTTCATAGGAAATGAAAGGCAATAACAGATAGAAGGGAAAGCAGAAAATGCATGACCAGTTAGCCTTTTGTCTTATCTTCCTACATTGATCCAATGAAGTTGTGTGTTTCTTAATGTGTTCTCAAAAATACCCTTCAGAATCAGCAAGAAAACCGTGGCTTCTCTACCAACTAACGGGAAAAGACCTACAAAAGAAAAGGTCAAAGAGGAAAGGTTGCACCATTCGAATCTCAATGTTAAACAGGACTGGTGAAACCCTCTTCAAACAAAAACATGAATGTAGGTATATCATTAGAAAGAAGTATGAGGATGCAGTTCCCAAGCCTTCACAATCCTAGTCTCCAGAGACAATCACTTCTGCAATCAACATATATAGCTCATATTCAACTCTTAAGGAATAAAGAGCAAAAAAGCAGACGGACACACCTCACTGCAACCAATTCCTGACTTCTTTCTGTCATTCAAGCACCGTTTGCGATACTTCAGGTACCTGAAGGGTAGAGCAACAATGTGAGTCAAACCTCAAATTAAACAAGCAGAAATAACAGGGAGCCCTTACATTTGCTGTTTAAAACCATTTTCCTCTAAAAGACGGTGACTTGGATGTTGAAATGGTGGAAATGACTTTGGCATTGAACCAATGGGTGGACTACAGCCAGAGAGATTTCCATGAGGTGAATTACTCAATTTTGAAGACCTGGGCCTGTATATGTCACAATGAGGTTTGTGTTACACTTGCAAAAATTAAACTTCAAGCGAGACCACCAAAACCTAGAGTCAGATGCCACAACGAAAGGGAAAAATTTCCTTCTACAATATGCTGATGGGGAAAGTAAGGAGAGACCACAGCGATGGAAGCAAAAATTTCAAACTAACCCATGATTTTCAGGAGGAGTAGACCCAAAGAAATAACCAAAGGAATTGCTTGGTGGACTCTCTGATATCACTCCTATAGTGCTTCGAGCGGTACCGTGATTTCTAAAGTTGCTGGAAAAAAAACGCTGCTTAATGGATGCGTGTTGCTTAGAGGAACTCTTATTTTGCTTTCTGCGGGGATTAGTAATGCCAGATTCACCAGGACTGCTGGACGGAGCAAAATGTTCCCCTGGCTTGAAGTTTGATAATCCAGGGCCACATTTTCCAGACCCATTCTCCAAACAGTTGTTCTTTCGACGATTCGATTGCTTTTTTTCCAGTTCCTGTCAGCAGTGAAAAAAATCATTATCCATGATGCAAACTTCAAGTTAGTGTTGAAAGACTGAAATACAAGCAGTTCTCCCCAACCTGCTCGTAGAAGTAAAGACCCTCATCAATTGCAGAAGCAAGCTCACTAGAGATTGACTTTGATTCATTGCCTCCAGTTTCATAACATTTGTCAATCCTGCCATTCTGCATTACACACAGAAAGGAGTCAGCAACTTCCAAATCCAGAGCAATGGATAAAGTGCTTGAGTGAATCATCATCAGATGGTGAAAAATCAGACAGACAAAAAAAAAAAAAGAGTTCCTTTATTCTACTTTATTGATGAACATTTATCCCTATGTGACAAAAAAGAGACAATGAAGAAAATGGCGAGCTTCTGTTTGTCTGTGGATACTTAATGCTTCCTATCATGACTATTTCTCAAAAAGTTACACTCCAAACAAAATAGATAATGCTTTTTAAGCACCAAACACAATCTCGAACTCCTAATAAACTGCAAACTGTCTAATGCTATTTTTCCTGTTATCAACTGAATTTATAAGAGAGAGAGAGAGAGAGAGAGAGCATATGGACCTAGAATAAAAACAACAGCTATGCTTTTATTATCTGAAAACAAAATTAACATATAGTTTAGATACAGATAGAGACTATAAATACAAGCTAATCTCTCTCAAATTTTTCCGAATCAGACCTCAGCTAGGTGCTTAGAAAAAATTGGAAGATGACCAAAGAAACTTCCCAACCATAGGCTAACAATGGAATGGGAAGCTAAAAGTCAATATAATGGTTCTTTAACATATTATGCACTTCCTGCAGAAGCATGACATATATCATGTCTGGTAGAAGACATCTGTTTGCAAACTTAAGCATGTTTAAGCATGCAAAATCACTAGCAAAGGCAATTAAGAGCATGTTAAGTCCAGTACTCCATACTCCCAGACTAAGCATGTCCCAAAACCACAGGAAACAAAGATAAGTGACTTAAGGACACCTCGACTCGCAGATTAAACAGCAATACACATGTTCTTTGCTTCAACATTTCTTTTTGCTGAAAAAAATAGCAATACCTGTGTTACTATCACTAGTCTCTGAACATCATGATCATAGCCAATGTCATCATCTTCATCATCAACTCTACCGAAACATAAGCCCAAACCAGAGAGAAAGTTAGAACGAGAATCCGTTACCCAAAAACATGGTGACAGATGAACAAACGGTCCAAAAATGCCCAACAAAAGGTCTTACATTATATTTATCAGACAAAAGTCTTGCAGTCAGAAATATAAGTTGGACCAAAGATGAATTATCAGTAGTCAGCTGATTTAAAGAAACATTATCATGATAAGGTTAACAAGTACATAGTTATTCTTGTTTAGCATAGAAATAAGTTTGAAAATTACAATATTTAGATGGTGATAAGACATTGAAAGTTAACCATGCTCAAGTACTAGAGGATCTATTTTTTTTTAAATGAACTTTTATCTCTGTTCTTAAGCAGTAGATCCATAAGTGAGAATTTCATATAAAAATGCCCAAGAAAACAATGTAACAAGCTTATTCCTGTGATCTCCATTTTCCATAAACCAAATTAAGTTTCTAAAGTAAGTCCCTAATAAGTTTCCTGAGATTTCTTTCCCAAGTAAAGCTAAGATAAACTTAGCCATGGGTCCAATAAGAGCATAAAAATAAGCAGTGAAATAAAATCATTGACTAGCAAAACATCGTCAAAAGATATTAGCTACCATTTCAAGGTTCTAATTTTCCCATTATAATTCCTTGTCACTTGTAACTATGGATGTTTTACTTACTGCACAATGATATATTACATAGTGCTTGCCCAGGTCAAAAGAATCATCATATTTAACAAGACTGTAGAAAAATTGTTTTTAGTAGTCAAGGTTATTGAACAGATCACTAGAAATAATCAGCACCCCTTAGCGCTGCATCTTATATTATCCATTTTAAAAGTGCTTAGTTTGACCTAAGTGATGTCAGTTAGCATTGGTTCCTTTCTCAAATCTTTCAAAAAACATAAACATCTCCCCACATATTTGTGTCCTCATAATTAATGCATCAGCGCTCTTTCCCATGGATGTGTATCACACTATTAATGCTCGAGATCTTTTTTAGTTCCATTAAGTGGAATTTACATGCTGACATCCCTGATGCCTAAAACAATTTCAGAAGACTGCCAACAATCCCAGCCGCCCAAAATACACTTCTTGGGCAAATACTATTTTTGAACTGCATATGAAAGAAGCAAGAAGAATAAAGCATGTGGCACCTTCGAATTAGAGAAAGATCGTCTCTTTTCACAGTAGTTTGCTCTAGCTCCAGCTCTTCATCAAGCATAAATGTGCTCGAGAAGTCATCAGACAAGTCAGAAACATTGATGTTTCTAGACATAACTGATGGCGCTTGCTTTCTCTGTTTCATATAATTGCCCAGTGTTGTTGATTCCATCTCTTGTATATCATCAGGAAAAGGAGAAGCAGTGCCAGTAGCATTGTTTACACACTCTGATCGAGAAGTTTTCCCATTCAGAGTATACTCTGCATCACAAGATGGATGTGTGGCACAGCTTCCCTGTAAGAGACTCTCTGCTTTATCCTCAGTTGCATCACTATCCTCAAAAGAATCAACACCAAGTTGACTTTTAGGAGTCTCAGCTTTTGATGTAGATTCATTCTTCTTGCGGATCCACTTTGACCACTCATCCCGCTTTCTTATATTTTCACCCTGCATGTTCAATAATGGAAATTGGCACATGAACTCTGAAAAATTGAAAGGGCATTAAGCTCAGATGACATGTATTTCAGAACAATTGCAGAAGAAAGATCAAATCAAGCATAACTATCGGAAAGCCATTTTGTTAGCATTTGAAGTTTTTCGTCATAGTCTGACCAAAGGAAAGAGTAATCTAGCAAAGAAACATTTCACAATCCTGTCAGCATACATTTTTCATCAAATATTGAACACCAAAACCAGACCTTTACTTCAATAGTGCTTGAACTTTGCAAAGCATAGAGGATAAATTGTATGTCGGTGCACATTTTCTGTACCTGCAACCACACATCAAACAAAGAAGCCTTTTGACTATTAGAGGTGTTTCATCCAACAATATTAAGCAAAAACTAATGTGAATTATTTCGTAACATGAACTTAACTGATGCACATTGCACATGCATCGGATACAGAATTAATGTACCCTCCAAGCTAAATAAAATGGCATATTGCATCAAAACATACCCTTCTGAAGTTAGCAATTTTGGATATTGAAACCCATCCTTGTTCATCCATTAACTCAATTAGATAATTGTCATTCTGCAAATTCTCATCACTGCAACAAGAAAAAGTCAACAATTACACTAGCAGAAACATGTTCTGCAAGCAAGCAAACAATCATGCAACTGTGGTGACCATAAGATATTTTTAACAGCATTTTCTGGATCAAGTCATGTCTTGCACAGCTCACAGAGCATGCCCTCAAGTAAATTACCAAAGAGCACAAAAAAAAGGTAAATTGCTGAGGCAAACACACAGAATAGAAATGACAAAGGGGCATTAAGAAAATATGAGCAAATTCCATGTGCTGCTGATTAAATATCAATGATTTCTATGTACACATGCGTGCACAGTGTTAATGTTTGTGCACCTGATGGTAACGGGATGGATAATGCTTAGATTCTTTGTTATTAGAGGGGGAACCGAAGGTCTACAGACAGTGGTTTAATTTGCAAAAGTAATGAAGGAGCAATACCTGAAATAATAATCAATTTGTTTCATAATGCTTGACTTCAATGCCAGTGTTTCTGGCGGTAGGGTACTAGCCCCTGGATTTCCAGGATGTGAAACAAAGTGTGGAGGATACGGTCCTCGAGGAGCAAAAGGAACATAGCATATGGATGCAGGTCCTGTGACAGAGACAAACAATTTAATTCAAAGGTAAAAAAACACCCGGCAAAAATATAATATCTAAATGACCAAGCAATCCAAGAAACCTGAATGAACAACATTAAGTCGGATAACAAATAGCAAGGAGATAAAAAGGAAATTCCTCGCTTTCCCCACCTACTTTCGCTTCTGAGGTTTCTTTGAATTTTTTAGTAACACTGGATGACGGTATTCTGCCTAACTAGTAAACACGGGTAATAAATAAGGGAATACCTTGAGCCATAGAATTTCTCAATTCTAACACAAGGTAAGTACATTAGATCTAATTGAATTATTTTCCTGTAATCCAGAGCAATAACAATTCAATGCATTCCTTAGTAGGATTTTTCTTACCTTCAACTCAGTCCTACAATAAGTATCATCCAGCATAATTTAGAAGTCTAAACATATAAATTTTTATGATAATTTCGAGTTTTCTATGGACCTCACTGAGTTTGAGCACACTTGCAATAAGCTAATGCAGAAATGTCGGACCTAGAGGATAAAATTTACATCACATTATGCTCTGAATTTTTTTTATGATACCCGCACTTTTCCTTTTTCTGGTGAAATAATCAATGACAACTAAAAGTTTGCTACATAAGGGAGAAAGTGTGATAAAACTAAAAATTACACCAAGGAAAGTACCGGATTTCTGGTGTAAATATATATTTCTCTTCATAATTTTTAAAAGATTTTGGTCAGCCACAGAATGTCAGAGAGGGGATGGTGATACTCGAACCATGTCTAGTAATTGGGAAGGATTGATTCTGTCAACCGAACCAACCCTTGGTCTTTGATGACCTATGTTTCCGCAACAAGTGACATAACCATCAAATGTAATATGTGCTTTAATCTGGTGGCATACAAGGTTAAAAGGAAAAAAAGAAACAAAGAAAAAGCAACAGATTAAGTGCATGAATTTGCCTTTGCATTCAAGAAAAGAAGAAAGAGGGCAAGAGTTGGTTTAAACTCTCTAAGAAACTTAACATACATCACTTGTTTGAACAAAATAAAATGGTTGGAGCTTGCTCTTCTTACAGCTTATGTTTCTGGAATATACATCTTGTATACTTTGATAATGCACCTATTCATATCCACTGAATTTGTCATGACTTCATTAAGAAAATCCAGATCGGAAATACAGGGTAAAAACCAGGTCTTGAAAGGTTCTAACCATTCCAAGCATCTCAAAGAAAACAAGAAAAGATTCAGCAACCTATTCCCTAGAGGAATTCCAATTATGGCCTTGGATGACATCTCAATTTTAGTGAAATTTCAATTAGATGTATTATTCGTAAACTCCTTTCCTTCCATCACTACAGCAGCTGATTACCTCTCACAACAAGGCGGTCCAGGTGCCAGGTCACTGGCCATTCAAAAAGTCCCAGATAAACTATAAGAACAGATTCAAGAACATCTATTGCCACCATGAAAAGGAACCAGGCCTAAACTCATACCTTTCCCAATGAAATAACTGGTATATTGCTGATAGACATATAATATACCTAAACCATGCACCTTGACAAATAATTAAGACAGAAAAAGGAATAAAAGCCAAACTTCCTCTTGGGCTCATTCTCTCAATGCCGAATAGATCATCTGATAATCCTTTGCCTTATGCAAGGACGGACTGAAGGATTAATTAACAAATACAGCGTGTCTAGAATGACTTTTACTTTTCATTTTTTGCTTTTTTTCAAATCTCATGCTTACACACTTTGACCTTTTATTAAACCCAAAACTTGAAACTTTCACACTTTCCAAATCTATAAATGTAAATTCAGATATAAATCTATTCTTATATTTTTCAATTAGAATAATATCATAAATTTTGATATGAAGACAAAACAAATCTATAAATGTAAATTCAGATATAAATCTATTCTTATATTTTTCAATTAGAATAATATCATAAATTTTGATATGAAGACAAAACAAATTCTTTTTATTTCTAGGAATAAAAAAAAAAACAGTTAAAGCTAAGAAACCATGGTTGTATTATTACCTGGGAAACCTGGACCAACCATGAATCCAGGAGCTGGGCCATAGAATGGACCCCTAAAATACGTTCTTGGTCCAACAACCTGTTGCATTGGAATGGTCTCTCCAGGGCCGAATGGCCGATGATTCCACGGTTGGGAAGGACCACCAGACTGCTGCATATTAGGTCTTCTATTCGCAAAATTCACAGCACAAGCATTAGGATCTCCTTGTGGTAAAGGTTGACTTCTACTGGGATTAACACCACTAGCAGTGGGAATAAAAGGCTGTCCAGGTGTTTCACCTCCTGACTTCACCAAAGGAGTCTCAACGCTTGGAAAAGGTCCAGGACACGGATGGCAAACATATCCCGGGATGCCCATATGGGGGGCAGGAACCAAAGTATGAAGTACGGGGGGAGTAGGAAATTGACCATACGGTAATTGTACAGGGAAAGGAGGCCCACCATTTGGGTTGCGCTTAGAACCTGATTTTTGATGACGTGTTGATGAATGCTTCTGTGAGTTGAAGTTTCCAGACCCTTGAGACTTAGGCTGCATGAATGGTGAATGTAAAAGGAACAGAAATGCAGCAGGTTATGAAATGAAGCTTCACCAAAGCAAAGGAAAAGACAGTACTTAGCAATCACACACAACAACAAATTACAAGTTCTTTTAAGTACATTCTAGCATCCAAATTACTTAATCCATCGGTTTTCCCACATAAATCAGATGCGTGTACTTTTTTAAAACAACAGTTCTAAAAACTTAGGACTTCTCAAGCAAAATTAGTGAATAAAACATTCACACTTTAGCATCAGATCAAATTCAAATGTTCAAACACAAAAGGACAGAAACAACAGAAGAAATATTCTTAATGCAAAACCAACAACAGGTTGTACTGTCACCACTTTAAGTGGTAAAAAAGACGTCATCGATCATGTATAGTTCAAAGTAGAGAAGTGCGTATCACTGAAACCACAGAAGACTAGCAATTCATCACAAGGGTAAATAACAATCTGCAAATGGAAAGAAATGAACACCTTATTTGTTGATCATTTCATTCCAGCAATCTTGCTAATATGACACCCATAAAACAGGTTGATTTTCTCAAACTTATTCCAAGTAAGACAATGCATGATCCATGCATTTAAATGGCATGGTTTATACGAGCTTATCCGTTCATAACCACTTTACACTTGTCTAAATCTGCTCATATCCAATATGTTATGTGCCAGACAACAAAGACGCCAGTTGCAATACTTTGACTCTTCCCATCCAAAGTTTCTTCACCTACTGAGGCTCCTAAAATACTTGATCTCAAGTTGATATCATGATAGGTGCCTCTGCATGTCGCAAGAAAGGAGGCATACACAAACTCCCATTCTCCAACACACACAGTACTCCAAAACTGCAACTGGCAGATTTTGATCCTGTCTATTTACTTAAGAGAAATCGGATAAGCATAAAAGGAATATAGGAAGTCGTGAACACTTCTGCTTTGCCAAACTCATTTTAGAGTCCTAACTCCTAAGCAGCACACTAAAACTTGTATTGGTTATTAAAATTACAATCTCCATACTAACTGGACATACCACCGGTAAAGCTTCCTTCATAAACCATGAAAAGATAAAAAAAAAAAAAAAAAAAAAAGGAAAATTGAAGGCTTTACGATAATGAAATTAGGTAGCACATAAAGATATAGTCTGGAACACCCCATCAACTTCATCTTTGAGAACATCTTTCAAGCCATCCTTGTTAAGAACTTAACTGTGAGTGTGGTTTCACGTTTTAAGGCTAATCTGCTCCTAAAATGGCTTCACTTGTCAGATACGTTTCAGACGCGTGTGCAAATCAAGAGCGAATAAGCTCCAGAATAAAAAATTTAAATGCAACGAGCAACTCATAAAACGCCACGTCAAAATGACACCACTATTAATACCGATCATCGCAGCTCGAAACCGAAACGCCGATCAAGCACAGCCAGCGAGCTTAATCTATACGATCAGACAGGAGCTAAACCTGAGCAGCTTGTGGGGGAGCTCCTCTGTCGGAAGCAACCGGAGCGGGAGGCTTCGCCGGAGATTCCGCGCTCTTCGTCCGCGGCGGCGGAGCATCCCCGAGAGCCGGCCAGGACTCGGCGCCCATCACCGGCGCGTCCGCGGCGGGGCTACCGTCGGCCGCCGGAGTCTTCCACGGCGACTTCGGCCCGCCAAGCTCCTTCTGCTCGTCGACGCTCTCGTTCTCGGCCGTCACCATCGCCCCCGATCTCGCCAGAAGCCCGCGCGAGCGCCCTCAAATCACCCAAAAATGAAACCGATAATGCAGGATCAGCGCTACTCTATCAGCAGCAAGACAGCGAGCCAGCAAACGCGGTCCGGAGGGCTCCCTCACGAGTCTCTATAAACGAATCCTCCGACGACGATCATATCGCGAACTGGCTTCAGCTGACGACGACGACGACGATCGCCGGCGCGAGAGGACGGAGCTGCGCGAGGCTCAGCTTGAAGCAGCCACAGAGAGAGAAGGAGAGAGAGAGAGAGAGAGAGAGAGAGAGGAGTGCGTGCGTGTGACGGAGACTAGGGTTGAAGACAGTGAGAGAGAGAGAGAGAGTGCGCGAGGGTTTTTGGGACAAGATTGACAGCAGCGGACAGAGTGTGGAAACTGCGGATGGATTTCAGAGAACACTTCCGCTCTCTCGTGAGGTTTTTGCGTCTGCGCTGCCGCGGCCCAATTTTTACTGTCTCCAGATAGTTGGGGTTGGACTGGACTGCGGACGTGCCGTGGGACCCGGGGGAGTTTTATCGGAGTGGAAGTAGCCAAAACTCAGAGTGCCCTGGAGAGAATAAAATGAGAACTTTTTATTGGCTGGTGGTCGATGCATAAACCCTAGGACGAGAGACGGTTGGGCTTACAAGTGGGCCCAATGGTGCCGAAGGCCCAAATCACTTGGGAGCCGGGAAGAAAAATCACAAGCGTCCGATGCATGTGAGCTGTCGGATGAGGTAGGCCTTTCCTGGAACAACTCAGGAGCATAATTTGTCAATTTCATTGCATTTTTTTGAGCTCTTTGTTGGGGAGTCGTCCTCCCTAGTCTTGGGCTAGGGTCACCCTTGGATTGGGCCAAATTAATAGCCCGAGCTTGCTCATCAACAAAAAATTATATTGTACATTTGTCGGCTGAGTGTGGGGGCCGATCATTTATGCCTTTCGATATTTGTGGATCGAATCAAGTCTGGACAAGCCTTTTATTAGTTTTGAGTTTCTCTACCTCAATGATGCAAAAGGATGCTAAAAAAAGTTTAGCATTTTTCACTAAGGGGGCCACTATTTGTGATCATGGCACAAATTACTCTTTATCATCTTCTTCTTTTTTCCCTCGTGTGTAATTAATGATACGAGCCAATTGAACTTACAATGTTTTATCATTGCTCCGATAGATAAAGGGATAAAATTCGATACTCAAATATATGAAAATCTCAAATTTTATGGATTAGGTAGTTTGTGCATCGAGTGTACCTCGTATCAACAACACGAGGAGAACACGGGCTATCGAAAACTGAAGTCATGAACACTCACGAGCAAAGTCAATTGTCAAGCATGGAAAGGAAAACAAATAAAAATAAAAGGGAAGGAAAGGAGGATAAATCCATTATGGCCAGGTCGCCTCGGACCAAGCCTAGAACTCTGACACGTGCCAGGCCCAAAACGACGCGCGATTCGGCCCACGATTCGAGCATCGTCATGTCAGCTTCGCTTCACGCTCGGCTACCCTTTCCGCTCGTTTCTCGCAGCTCGCTTCTGTTCTCGCCGTCCGGAAAAGCACACGAACTCAGTCCGGAGTCTCCTCGCTCGGCCGGAGCAAAACCCTAAGAACTGCAAAGCTGGTTCGCGGAATTTCAATGGCGAAGAAGAGGAAAACCGCAGAACCCAAGCCCCAGCCGCCTCCTCTGAAGGAGGAATCCGAAGAAGAAGAAGAGAACGAGGATGAAGACGAGGACGAAGACGACGACGGAGAAGAGGGCGAATCGTCCTCCGGAGAGGAAGGAAGCGAAGACGAGTCGGAATCGGAATCCGACGACGACGAAGACGAGACGTCGAAGCGAGAGACCATCAAGCAACTCCTCGAGCCATTCACCAAAGACCAGCTCATCGCCATCCTCAAGGAAGCCTCCACCAACGACCCTTCTCTGCTCGCCGAGCTCATCAAATCGACGGAATCGGACCCCGTCCACCGCAAAATCTTCGTCCACGGCCTCGGCTGGGACACCACCGACGAGGCCCTGACCTCCGCGTTCAAGCCGTTCGGCCCGATCGAAGAGTGCAAGGCCGTCGCTGATAAGGTCACCGGCCGTTGCAAGGGTTACGGGTTCGTCCTCTTCAAGACGCGAGCCGCCACGCGGAAGGCCCTCAAGGAGCCGCAGAAGAGGATCGGCAACCGCACGACCTCGTGCCAGCTCTCGGCCGCCGGTCCCACGTCGGCGCCCCCAATTTTGTCGGACGTGAGCTCGCGGAAGATGTACATTGCGAACGTGGCGCCGCAGGTCAGCCCGGAGAAGCTGCGGACCTTCTTTGCGAAGTTCGGGGAGATTGAGGATGGGCCTTCGGGTATGGATAGAGTGACGGGTAAGTTTAGGGGTTTTGCTATAATCGTGTACAAGAGCCTAGAAGGCATTAATAAGGCGTTGCAAGAGCCTGTCAAGAATTTTGAAGGCACGAAATTAGAGTGCTCTCTTTTTGTGGAAGGGCGAAATTCCAAAATCGTCAAGAAGGCTGCGCCGGCATCAGCAACCGTGGGGGGCGGTGCAGTTGGCGGTGCTGGTGCTTCAGCTGCCCCGAACAATGTTGGGTTTCAGAATTTTCCAGTTGGATTGAATCAGGGATTAGTTGGTCAGAATTATCACCCTGCGGCGGTTCTTTTGGGGCAGAATGCCGGTTTGGGTTTCTTGAATCCTTTGTTGGGATTTGGCGGGGGTACCTTAAACCAGGTGGTCATGAACCCATCATTCCCCGGTGCGATTTCGACACCTTTGAGCAGAAACACGGGTGCTTCAATGGGATTAAATCCTGGTTTTGGTGCGCAACAGGATATTAATAGCCTAAGCCCAAGTGTGATCAGTGCATATAATACTCAGGCTGCTTTGCAAGGCTTGGGTGCTTATCATAACAACCAGTTGGGTCAGACCTCTGCTTCGGGGGTATCATCAGTAGGGAGAGGACAACCTGGTGCTGGATCCAGCGGGTCAAATTTAGGGCGCTAAGTAGGTGATTAATTTTGTAATTTTGTGTTGAACGTTGTTTTATTGGCATTCTTTGCCTGTGATTTGCTTTGCTTTGTAATCTTTGTTCCTAGGATGCGTAGAAGCTCTGAATTTTTGTCATTTGTTTATCATGGGTGCTTGAGAAGTTGAGATATATATCCACCATTTGTCCATGTGGGCACCTGATGCTCAATGTTCAAGAAATTAGAATGCGGTTGGACTTGACTTGGGAAGCATATCTAACTTAAAGTGTTAATTCATATATTAGAATCGGCGGTTGAATGCAAAAGGAAGTGTATTTTGATTCATTATGAAGTCTGAGAGCATTGCACAAGTAGCCACACAATGTTGGGGCTACTTCTACTAATCTCACAGACCTTTCAGAATTTGCTATCAAATGATTGTTCTTGCAACTGAGAAGTTGATGAACACATTGTCTATGTGTCACACAGCATGTCACGCTGGCCTTCCATCAAATTTTTGACCAGTGGTTAATGGATCACGAGTCCAAGTTACGTAAGAATAACCTGGTTGAAAAATTTAAAAGTAGAGTGACCTTTCCGAAGTAATCATCAAAGGATTGCAAAGGATGTGAATTTAACCTTTGATCGATTCTCGTTGAAGAAAGCCCTTATGTCACAATTTTCTATGAGAGTTGCTGGCTGTTCGGTTAAGTCATGAAACGAGGGTTGAGATTGTGAATGATGGTTTGAGATGCAGTAATTTGAGAAACTTCATCATGTTGTCCATGGATTGTTATATTCCCATTAAAAATCTTCCCCTACGAAGGACTTGTAGTACTAGCGAGTTGTAGATTTTGAGTCTTTCTTTTTCTGTTCAAATAAGAAGCTTTTGCCAGTAGAGAAGATCAGTCACCTATTCTCAAAGTGGCAGATATGCTAATGAGATGGAAGTATTAGAGTAACACTGTTATCCTGTTTCCAAGTGGCTGTCTATGGCAAAATGGTGTTGGAGACACTTTTCTTTTTCCATTTATTTATTCGAGAAGTGGCATTGGAGACTTTTAGCACTGCGAGTTGTGTAGGGTCTAGAAATGTTAAAGCATGATAGGTCCAGGCCCTTGTGCACACTGGCAAATAACTGGTTGGGAACTATCATTGTCTTGATGATAGTAATATAAAAGCCTGAATACTGAAGTTACTTAAGAGCAGAAAGTTATATTGAGTTTCAGAGAACTTGAAGCTACCATAAGGTTGTCACCTTTATCCTCATGTAAAGCCATTGAAGCTGCAAGCAATCTCCTCGGAGCTGTATCAGAAATTTAAGTAAGATTGTCCTTCTGCATCAGAGGAGCAATCATGTGTACAATTCCATTTCTGTTTATTACAATTCTAGGTTTTTGCACAACATGATATTCTTTCATGGGTTTTGGGGTGGTTATGCGTCTGCAGGTCTTAATTTTAAGACCAGGAAAGTCCATTAGGTGCTATTTAGATTCTTTTAGCTCTAATGGTTAGAATGAATGGTGTCTGACATCTTTCCGAGAGTACCCTAGATTACATTTTCACAATGTTTGTTGTAAATGAATCTGGCTGCTAAGGCATGTAATAAACAACCAGTGAGCAGCTTGTTCAAAATTGGTTCTCCCTTTTGTTGCTTTATTCGGGATTTTTGATAACCCTGTGTGTGGTACTTCCACAGTTCACTTACTCAACCAACTCTGCCTTTCTGATTGCAGTGGATGAAAGGATTTTGTCAATCCATGGACCCTTCACAACTGCAATGCTGTCTCAAAAACCAGCCGAGTAGTGGTTGTCTCAAGATGTTCGCAAAGTCTTTCTGTCATTGTTGATGCGACAATGTCGTCTCTATTCTGAGGTGAAGATGTGTCGAGGGCGACTTATTTGATTTGTTGGATTGGCAGTGGAGATCACCACCAATTGGTGAGCTGTTCATTGTGAGAACATATTTGATTCTTATTAATTCTGTAGTATATCTCTCTCTCCCAAAAAGAAAAGGTGGATCTTGATTGGCATTTCAACTTTCGTGTAAGCATCATGTGTTGTGACGACTGTGCCATGTTGCGCCCAATCGGGCCGATTGTTTCAAACCCTTGGAAAGCTTGGCTGGGTACGTATTACGTAATGGTGTAACAGTCGAGTTCTCAGCTTTAGTTATCTTGAAACCGTTTTAGTAACCGGATACTAAAGACCCGTGTCGTGCATTGGGAGATTGGGTTTGATATTTCTCTTTAATATTCACGTATAAAATCGTTCGATGTCATTTGATTTTGTACTCGATTCACGCATTCTAACCAATAAGATGAATCAATCTAGTCCATATGCATGTAGATCGCCGAAGAATAGTTTGAATTACCCCGTATAGTTTGATTCGGGAAGCGCATCGGAAAATCTCAAATATATATAAAAAAATTTCTGGACTCGGTCGTCATTCGTCACATCAAAAGTTGCGTAAATGATTGACTAACTGACGCGGCGTTCGCTAACCGACAAATCGATCGTCCGTCTGATCTTGCATGTCTGAGGAATGATAGGCGGAAAAATTCAGCACGAGAAATGCAAAGCAAGGAAGATCGCGACCCGCGACGAAGACGAAAGACCGGCCCGCGAAACGCCAATGAGGAGTCGAGCGGGTGGGCGGGCGACGTGGCATCCGAAGTTTGACGAAACAGGCGGCGACGTGACGATATGCGAAGAGCTCCTTTCCTGCAGTCACTCTGACTTCGTTCTCCGCCATTGATGCTCAGCTCGTCTTCGACTTCGTTTCGGTAGTGGCGAGAGAGAGAGAGAGAGAGAGAGAGAGAGAGTTCGCGCTGTCTCCGCTCTCGAATCGGGGCTCTTTTGATTCGGCCATCAGCCATGGCCGAGGGGCCCGAGACCAGCGATGCCGCCCCTCTGTTCGAGAAGGCTTATCACGACAACTGTCCCGGGTGCAAGGTCGACCGCCTCAAGCAGGAGCGGAGAGGGATCCCTTACAGGGACCTCTCTTACATTTGGATCGTCTCCCTCTGCACCGGTCAGCCTGCCCGACTCATGAACCTCCTCTTTCGAGTTTCCGCGGAGTTTTGTGGAATTTCTTGTGGTTTGGCGATTGATTTGGTACAAACTGTAGTGGGCTGATGAAACGGTTACGTCTTACGTGTGCTCTCGATCTTGTGTTGAAGGACAGTAACTTAGAGGGACGTTTGACGCAAATTTAGTGGTCGAGTTAAGCTAGTTTACGATATGGTGCGTGTTGCTTTTTCAGTGTAGTACTGCACAAAGAAATGGATTACGTTCAGTTAATTATATTCCATTTCATGTATGGCCTCTGATGAATTTGAGTCTAACATGACTGGAATAAGCAGTGGCGGTGGCAGAGGCACTAAAATTTAAATCTTTTTATTCACCGTGCTTTAATCCTCTCTGTCGTAGTGGAAAAGTTTGTTGTTTCTAAGTAGTCAATCAATGGATTTGGTCGATTCAAATTTTAACAAGTGTTCATGTTAAATGATGAATGATATAAGAAGGTTTGATGAGGTACTTTATTGTTTGATGAGTGTTTAAGTACTATTAATGTTGTCACGTTCGTTTATTTTTCCCAATGTATTTAAAGGCACCGGTTTTTTATTTAATTCGGAATTTTGTATACATAACTTTGCATTTCGGAAGATCATACTTTCTCCTGTAGTATTAAATGATATAATCATGCTCTGATAATTCATCTTCCCGCTTTTGTTTCAGCTCTGCCGATCACGTCACTTTTTCCATTTCTGTACTTCATGGTATGCATCTCCATTTCTAACAAGAACTCACTATAGTCATTGTGCGATGAAGTGTGAATCCTTTTCTCCAGCTGGTTTCTTAATTTGTATGCATGCACAAAAATATAGATTAAATTGTTGTCACAGTCAGACATTTCCTTTGTTTTATGGCTCCGTTACAATTCCTACCTTAAAGTTTTCTGCACATTACTCTTTATCTTGCACTTGTCATTCTGTCGGTACCAAATGCTTCGTTGGAGGACCTTGGTTAGGGTTATCTCCACTCCAATTTGAACTTTGACAAAGGTAGCTTAATCATGTCTCTGGAAGCTTTAATTTAAGACCATATGGTCACTGTGATAGTAACTCCAACATGTAGAATGAGTTACCTGTCGAGAGTGAGCTGCCTTTTCCCATTTCAAACTGGATCTCAGAGCTCTTCAGGAGCCTAAATTTCTTCATTTCTGCCCTTGTACTTCCCATTCTATGTTTTCCCAGGACAATTAATCGTGACTTTTACTGTCAGATCAGAGACTTCCATATTGCAAAGAGAGAGGAAGACATTGGTTTCTATGCTGGATTTGTAGGTAATGTTGAGAACATTATTTCTTTTTCATTTAAGGGGTCTTGTTCCAGAAAAAAGATAGGTCACATGACCTATCTTGTTCCCAATGTGCACTGAATCTTTAATACATATTGATGAGGATCTTCTTTTCAGGGTCTTCATTCATGGTGGGAAGAGCTCTAACATCTGTTTTCTGGGGAGTAGTAGCAGATAGATATGGTCGAAAACCAGTTATTCTGATCGGCACATTCTCAGTGTTAGCATTTTTCCTCCTTTGGCAACTGCAATAGCAATGAAACTAGCTCATTTGAAAGCCTGTTAACATTCATTTGCCACCAGGGTTGTCCTCAATGCTCTCTTTGGCCTGAGCACCGGCTTCTGGATGGCCCTTTGTACACGTTTTCTTCTGGGATGCTTTAACAGTCTACTCGGTACCATAAGGGTATGGTTTCTTTCTGTTTGCTCAGCTTTTATCTGCATTATAAACACTGTAGTGCAGGGTTATTTGGTTCCTTTTTTGCCAAGGCTAATTTGCAGCTGTTCCTTTGGTTTGTTCTGATTTAGGCTTATGCTGCAGAGATTTCTAGAGAAGAGCACCGTTCTCTCACTCTATCAGTTGTAAGAAGTTTTGTCTCTGTTCTGTGGGTGATCACGACCCAAACAGCATCTGATGCAGTAGTAATTTACTCAAGTGCTTTGCATTTCAGGTCAGTACATCGAGAGGTATAGGGCTCATCATAGGCCCTGCCATTGGAGGGTTTTTTGCACAGGTGTGGGCTTTGCTGCTGCTCATTTTCCCCTGTTGTCATGCATGATGGGTTTATAAGCCCTATAATTTTTACTTTATATTCTTGAAATCATCAATAAACACCATTGTGAGATTGAATTACCTTTAACATATTTTGAGAAAAATACTTTGTTGGATAATTCTCAATCTATGGACTCAATATTTCTGAATCTGATGTTCAAGGAATACTTTACCAGTAAGATCGAGCTTGAAAGGTGGATGTTGGTGACCTGTGAATTGTTCTGGCAATTTTCATACTTTTCCCTTATTGCTAATTTCACATGCACGTATGATTTCAGACAATTTGCCTTTTTTCCACTGGTTTGCATGGTAAAAATTTCATTCTCAGGTGGTTTCTTTTCATAGAAGTAATTATAACAAGGATTATTATTCAACAAACTAGATTGATGAATCAGTGTCGTTCAATTGCACAAGGGCTTGAACTTCAATTTTATGGAACACATTTATGAATTTTCTTAATCTCATTCTTATCCCTTTAGCTGTCTGGAAATGTTTTTGGACTTATTTCTTACAGTTTATCTTTGGGTACATCAGCCTGCAGATAAATATCCGGGTTTGTTCTCTCAAAGCTCTATCTTTGGAAGGTATATAACTATCACCTTGATCAGGATTCCACAGAGAACCTTTCTATTCATCTTTACATGCTGGTAATATAACCTCTCATGCATATATGCATCTTTGCAGATATCCCTACTTCTTGCCGTGCCTCCTAATATCGATTTACGCGGCAGGAGTATTTATTTCTTGCTGGTGGCTACCTGTAAGTTTCAAATGACATTCTAGTAATCATATTTGATCAGAACATGGCAGTTTTCGGTCTTGTAAATCTGAATTCATCGATTCAGTGTCATATTTCAAAAGTCCAGCATGTTTTTGTCCCTTAGAAAGAGCGAAAACAAGCAACATATGAGATTTTATCCGATATGAAACCAAGAGTTCAGAAACTGAAGTAAAATCATAACTGTTGCGCATATGCATATGCTCTATCCATGCGCTCTGTTACCTTTGCCCAAGTTGGTTGATAGAATAATTCCTTTTGTAACTCAAGGACTTGATTTTTCTTTTATTGAATCATTGGGTGTCTGGATCAGCCCATCTGTTGATGTAGAGTCATCAATAACTTCTTCTGTGAGAAAAGTTGAAAGTTGGGGAAATGAAGCTGATAATAACTATTCTTGTTTGAAATGGCCATTATTCTTCATGATAGTACTAAACTTTGTTGTTTTGCCAGAATTTCCATTTCACTTGTAAATATGTCTCAGTTATAACTTAGAGGTAATTGCTTACACAAAGTTGTCATAAAATATACATGAAAATGCAGGAAACACTGCACATGCATGAAAGCACAGATGTTACGGGCTTGTGTGATGAAGTGGAAGTTTCCTGTGATTCTTCTGATGCTACAAAACATGATACAGAAGTTGAGGAACGGAAAACTTATGAAGAAAATCTCCTCAAGAATTGGCCTTTGATGTCCACAATCATTGTTTATTGTGTTTTCTCGCTTCAAGAAATTGCTTATTCAGAGGTTAATACTGTTCTTATCCGTTATATTTCTCTGATAGTGCTCTCAAACATGGTTCATATTACTATATTGATCCTCTTAAGTGATAGAATCTACTCAATTGTATGATTTGCAAGGTCAATGATGTGTAACTCAGATTTAGGTCATAGGTATCTGAGCTGATCCTTTTATCTGCCTATATAAGGTCCAGTATAAGTTCATGATTCAGGGTCTAACTTTTGTTTAGGGCATCCGCTTTCTGCTTCTGCGGTTGTTTCATAGGTGTTTTTGTTGCCTTCAGTTGGTTCATTTTGTTCAACGGTGAATCATTGTTTGAACTTAAAACAATATGTGCATTCTCAGTCTCAAAAATTCTCTCGTCATATTTCATTCTTGTAGTCCATGACACTGTGCAAGATTGGGATCAGTTGCTTTTTTCGAGTTCTTAGTCTTGAGAAAAAATTACATGCTATAAAATGAACTGACCTTTCATTGGTTCACAGATATTCTCACTGTGGGCTGTCAGTGAAAGAAAGTTTGGAGGGCTGAACTTTTCATCTCAAGATGTTGGTGAAGTTCTAGCTATTTCAGGTACATATTTTGGTAGATCTGTGCAACATCTGAATTTCCCACTAGCTTGCCAACTTGGAATATCGGAAATGGTCCTTATGCATTGACGAAGGAAAGCTTCTCATTTTTTGAGTAATCGGGTTGCTTTGTCATCTATGTCATTTTAATTCGTCTTCAAATCATTGGAGAAGTGGGAACAACTGGACTTACAAAGAAGGCAAATTACTATTGGGTAGCAACAGTGAAGGAGGAGGGTACATGTGCTTTTTGTTTCTATTTTTTTTTTTTTTTTTGGGGGGGGTGGTTGGAGCAGATGTTGAAGAAAGAGGCACCAACTGCAATATCATTAAAAAGTCTCTACTTTTAAGTGTGGATTCTCATGTATCATCAAGTTCAGTACTCAATACTGTAAGCTTAGGTTGACTTGCATTTGCATCATCAGATTATATGGTTCAACAGTTTAGCTAACCATTGGGAATGGCAATGTTATCAGGGTTTGGTCTTTTACTGTTTCAACTTCTTCTATATCCCCGGGTTGAGAAAATTCTTGGGCCAATAATAATCACTCGACTATCAGCTGTAAAGTTTGATCTTTCACCTAGTTTCTTCATTTCATTTTTTAAATGTAGTTTTTGTGATAGGGTTGAAAATTAATGATTTTGGTTACTTGTCCAGGGCATATCTATCCCATTGCTGTCAAGTTACCCCTATATAGCCATGCTTTCTGGATTGACACTTCACATAGCAATAAATTTCGCGTCCATATTAAGGAATGCTCTTTCTGTGAGTATTTGTCGCCCTTTCAAGTATAGAGAATTATCATTTGTGCCTCTATTCTTGTCTCTTTTTGTCATTTTCTAATTAGCCTTCATTGTCAAATTATGTTATCCCAATTGTTTCATGTATTATCTGGTTGGATAACAATATTTTTGAACTTAACTTAATGTGATTCCTTTCCAGGGAAGTCACAGAATATTTACTTAATCAAAAGATGTACATATATGTATTATTCCTATATCTCTTGATGATTGAGCCATTTATGATGAAAATGGATTGGAATAGCACTTACATTTTCACAATTCCATTATCCATGTCATTTTAATTGTTCTATCAGCCTCTTAGCATCCCTAGATTAGTCTGAATCCAGAGGGTATTTTGCTGAGCAGTTTGCAGACAAGAAATGATTTGATACTGACAAGGCCTCCTTTGAGAAATTTCTTGCAATGACATATTTTCTCATGCTGTTGTTCATGTCATCATTGTAATTGAATGAGTTTTTCTTGAGTGTAAACCTTTCCATTGTATATCACGCGATATGAATTTTATCAGACCTATGCAGGTATCTGTTGTCACAGGAATATTCATATTGCTCAACAATGCTGTGGTAAGTTTATTGTCCACGTTAATAAATAATTTGAATTGGCATTCTGTTTCATCTGTTTTTTAGTGAGAGAACTCCCTAGCTTAGCACGATGTTGTGTTTAGGACATTAGCTTTTCACCTTCTACTGCTTTGCAGCCCCAGCACCAAAGAGGAGCTGCAAATGGTATTTCCATGACTGCAATGTCTATCTCAAAGGCATTTGGCCCTGCATGCGGAGGTGCCCTGTAAGTCAAGTCAATGTAATTAAGATCTAGTTGATATCTGCTCGTTGTAAAAAGTTTGTATGGAGCTTGCAGTAGAGGCAGCAGCCAACTCACTGAAAGAGTAGTGCTAGGCAGCAGTCTGCCTCCTGTGTTTTTATCCGATTATTGAAGTACACCAAGGGGACACCTACACATTTACAAAATCATTCCCACAATATTTAGTCCACAAGGTCCAGGATAGCATTTACATCAGTGGTCATGCTATGTGATTCTAAAAATTGAAGTACAAAGCCAAGTGACTTTAAATTCCACAATTCAGCTCTTGGAATGTCAAAATTCCTAGTGTTTTCCCTCTGTATCAGCCAAAAAGTTGCCAGAGATTAAAGAATCATTTTCTCTGCATTCCTTCTCATGCAGTGCTTCTGTGTCCTCGTCTCCATTACTTCAGTGATTAGTTATTGGCTGTAAATTCAGTCCTCAGAGACTTGTGCATGTCCTCACAGGGTACTCTGCAAAGATGACTTCTGCAGAGGGGTGAGTAGCAGGGACAGATTTGCACAGCCACATTTTTTGTTCTTAGATCTTTTTAAACATAGGCATCTGACTCCTCCTTTTGGCTTACCAATTGGTTTTTGGTACGTCTCTGTCCCAACGAAATTGATCATCAGAGGCAATAATAAAGCAGTTGAAAATTGCTCTATCAAAGCCAAGACACCCTTTTAGAAGTGGCATAAATGTACCTTAATTTTCTAACTTAGAATACATCTAAATGTGGCACTTCGTTCAGTTAATTGATAGAAATATTTGGAGATATCTGTCACAGTTTTTAGGAGTCCTGCAAATGTAAGGTTAACACTGTAGTATTCAAAGCAATGGGCAGTGCTCACTGATTCTGGATAAAGAGTTGCTTGTGTTAGCGTCTGAACATGGACAATTGTCCAGCGTCAAGCGCGTATCTTGCAGTGTCTCAACTCCTAGTGTCTAGCTGTATCTGGGACTGGTATAGCTTTCCCTTTCAGGTACGAGTGTACTAGTTTCCCCATGCTCTTGTTATAAGGAAGTTCCATAGATCTCATTCATGTTATGATAATTAGATTTGTGGTGAATTCAGGATAATTCTTAATATCTCATTTAACCTTTGTTAAGCTCGCTCTCCTTTGAGTACATATCATCACATCAGAGTGAACCAGCTTCTCTAGTTAGATCGCACATAAGTGCTTGTTCTGTGAGTTTACTTGGTCAATGCTAAAAATTCGTGGATACTAAGGACATCTTTGTTAACACTCTCGGGAACAACTGATTTTGTTCTATTATTCCCAGGAACGGATTTGGAATAGAAATTCGTTTGGTAAATTTTTTGTTCCTGAGAACAAAAAAAAAAGTTGCTTCTCGCTCCTGAGAACAATTTTGATAATAGGTTCTTTTTTTCTCTTTTTTCTTTTTTTCCCTTTTCTTTCTTTTTCTTCTTCCTCTTCCTCCTCCCACCCCATCACCGCCCATTGCCGCCCCTGGGCTGCCACTGGCGAGTGGCCAGAGCAAGGTTCAGCAAGCTCACTGGAGCCTCGCTAGGCCAGAGTGAGCTCGATCTTGCGCCACTTGGGCGAGCTTGAGCCTTGCCGGGTTGGGCGAGCCTCACCCAAATCTGCGAGAACAAGCCTTGCCGGTGGCCAGGCGAGCCTCCGGCGAGCTTGCCGGACCTCACCCAGCCGCTCGCCAGCCACCATCGGTGCGGCCAAGAGGAAGAAGGGGAGAAAAGAGAAAAAGAAAAAAAAATTATAACAAATTATAACAAAAGGCATTAAAAATTAAAAGAATCAAAAGATCAAAATTTTTTACCAAACGCATTTTTATTCCTTGAATAAAAATTTTAAATGGTTTATCAAACACCTTAAATACTCAGAAATTGTTCTCGGGAGTAGAATTAAAAAAAATCATTTCTAATCAGAAATTGTTGAGTAGAAACGTTGCCAAACACATCCTAAGTATATCTGGCGATATGTGAATGTCACTGCTCCAGTAACTTCTTTTTCTTAATGTCTTCTCTATTTATGCAGGTTTTCTTGGGCCCAGAAGCGGCAAGTCGCGACCTTCCTGCCTGGTATACACTTATGTTCCCTTTGTCTGTTGTCTGTTTAAAACCAAAATTTTCCAGCACGTGTTTGAGCGGGAGGGCTTGGCGTAAACTCAGCATGCACCTTACTCTTGATGGATTGTGGATATTTATGTCCCCATATTTGAAAATTATCTAGTCGCACTGCTTTACCTAGCACTATAGCAATTTTAATTAGTTCTTGATTCTGCTTTCTGACAATGAGAGGAGCAAACTATTGTTTTTTTTAGTTAGCTGGCCGTGCATGACATTTTACAGTAATTAAAATCCTGTCTGCAACTGAGGATGTTACAATCCCGGGAGGTTGAGCATGAGAAAGTATCTTAGCAAGGATCTCAAGCTGCTAGGACGTACAGGATTGCAACTAAAAATCTCGATTTGGGCATCCTTTAGAACGTATGAGCTCACCTTTATATAAACTTAGGATTATTTAAAATCCTGAGATTACTTTGCATATTATTAATCTACTGATTAATATATTTTGAAATTGTAAATTATGTAAATCTAGACTTAAATTATAGGTTTATGAATGCTATTGCCTTTTGTAGTTTCGATCTCACCAAAGCTTATCATCATAATTATTCAACTTTTCTTTGTATGTTACAAGATTTTGCATGATATCAAGGATCTCTTCTCTGGTTTCCCGTGCTGCTTCTTGTTTCACAGTAATCCGTTAATTTCAATGTAACCCTATTTGTTCCGTCTCATTTCCATCCTTCTACCATCAACTTTGCTAATTTAAATATTTATTAGACTGCTACGACATTTGCAAATGGTGGCATGTGCTGATGTAACGTTACTGGTTAGCTCTTTGAGCTTTGAGATGGTTGTGACTGTACCGTGAGTTATATCCACATTACTTCCATGTTCTTCTGCATTCCATAGGACCGAATTGCTTCTTGCAGCCTACACCTCATATTTCTCTGGAATGCAGGTGATCAAATGGTCTTCTTCATATTGAACTTGGTTCAGATTATCGGGTTGATCCTCACCTTCAAGCCTTTCTTGGCCCAACCACATGGGCGAAGAGCGACTTCCCTTACTTAAAAGTGATAGGAGGTTCACATATATGTATCTATATAAGCCTACTCTTCTAGTTTGTTAAGACTTTAGTCTAGCAGTGGGCGTTATATGTACATGCAGGTGTAGCATAGCATGGCATACAAGATCCCAATGTGTGATGCACTGGAAAATGTCTAGATAAGTAAGATTTATGCTTACACAAATGTATATTCATCATGCTGGGCATGTCAGCTTGTCCATTTGGTGCACATCATCATGCTTTTCAAAGAAACACGACTTTGGTGCATTTGTTAAAACTGCCTTACATTTGAAGCATTGGAGATAGGAAGCCGCCATCGATATGGTGTGAACAAGGCAGCAGACGTTTCGGCTGTTAGAGGATGGAGCACTGAGGAATGGATTTCTTGCGACGCCTTTTCTTGGTTCCGTTGTCTTCACCTTCCTTCGAGGGCTGGCCACCGCTTGTGCCGGGCCCCTTGCTCTGTGCCCTCTTTTGCCTTCTCCTGCCATTAAAAGTTATAGAGATCGTTAAAGTGGCAAAGAAAGGACAAAAACCCAAGGCCATCTCTTTCCCTGCTTTCTTTCTTTATCCTCTGTTTTTTGCATCGAGGACAAAGATTTCCTCGATTCATTTTTTTCTGTCCTGGGTAGGTTTCACGAGGCAGTATGGCGCACAGCAAGAAGAAAGAGAGAGCAGAAGTGGAACGATGCGACGAGTAGCTTCGAGTATCAATCCCCAAACCATAATAATGGAAGAATAAGAAAGAGCGTAAAAGGTGACTGCAAAGGATAGACTCCCTCTGAAAAAATTCTATTCGGACGTGGACTTGGCTAGCCGAGTAAAATTCTCTTTCGGAGTCTCCCCTTTGCGAAATTCCATGTGTTACGTCCAGCGAATCTCCTTGTCCGGAGGTCCACGTAGCGAGAGAGGAGGCAAACGAAAATGCTCTTAGGGCTATCGTATCTTTTGAAACGGGCATCTTGCGCAATGGCTCCGCACACCCCCCTTTCTTAAAGGAGTGAATTCATGTGAAGTTTTGAAATGAAAAATGTGTGGTCAAATCAAAGGAAAAAGAGGTGAGGTATTCAATCAAAACATAAGGAGATACTTTATATTATGTTCGAATGAAATACTAATTATAGAGACTTTTGTCATGATATTTTGTATCAATATCTTGTACATAAGTGATCAAACAATCTTATCGTATTTTTAGATCATTAGACCTCTCGATTGAAAGTTTTCTTGGGAAAATATTTCTAGTCTTTATGCAAAATATCATAAAAAATAAAAAAAATAAAACTTACTCCGACAGTTTTGGACTAATGACGTATCGAAATATTTCCAAAATCGAAAAACCCAAAACGTTCTTATGTTTTTCTCCATTCTCCACTTTGAAGGTTTTCCTTTTGAAGTACGTCCTCAACTGGGCCAATCAAGCTTTTGGTAATCAAAGTAGGCCCATCTAGATAGATGCAGTATTTTCTAGCTTATGGACCCCTTCTTACTAACGACCCAAATTCTCCCAGTTTACATATCACGAAACTTATCGTCTAAACCAAACAAATCACGTTCTGACCAAACAAAAAACAAATCACGTCAGTATCAGCCCACTAAATCCACTCGGAAGCCTTACACGACTCACATAGACTCGTAAGAAAAGCACAAGCCTAGGTGTATGCACGTGACATTAAAGATTGGAAGAGAAAGCTCATGAATTTCAAGGAAGGCGAAACGCTTCATCGATCCCTCACCATAAATTTTCCATGGAAAAATCGCACCAAGCGTCCAAAGGGAACAAAAGCATCACGTGATCCTCTACCTTCACTTTTACCCTTTGGATCAGACGAATTGCTTTTTCATTTGTTTTACCGACTCTTTCGGTTTATTTGTGCGGTCATTGCAATTGCATGTGCAAAAGTTTCATCCTAAAATTAAAAAAGAAACCCAAGGCGAATTAGAATCCCAAGGGTTGGCCAAATCCACTGATCTCCGAACACAAGAAAGGGTTACGAACATATTCCCCCAACGGAATTTTTTTGAACAACCACCCAACTTGGCCGCGAACAAAGTTCACGCCCCCAAAGTATAAGTGCAAAAGCTAGGTGATGAAGATTTAAGACCAAGGTAATCTCTAGAAAATTGGAATAGACGAGCCGGTGTCACACAATGAACCAATAATGATGCGCATATACTATCCTCTCCTTTCGTACCTTAATATAAGCAGGGAGACCAAAAACTTAATGACAACTTACTTAAGTGCACACAAGCTCAGCGGAATTGCAACGATGCATGCGTACCCAAATTTCCTGCGAATGGCTGCGTCCTTTGTCTTGCCTTCTACCTTACGAGCAAGATAATGTCATCCAAGCGGCCGATTTATGCAATTAACTAGAACAATGCTTTATCTCATCGGAACTACTTGGAGCACAATAATATCGACCTCCTGCTCTTAGATTGTATCCCACCTTGGTTTTCATTTTCACCTTTATGTGGCTTACTTGAAGGAGACGAATTCCATCTCACAAACATATTCAACCATCACGACCCAACAAATGTGAAAGGTCACTACTCAGCCCGAACAAAACTTACATGCACCTCCATTACTCTATGGACCAATTAAGCTAATATCTACTCAACAGAACTTGTGACCGTTCTTGGATAAAGAAATTGATATTTTGGTTACAGTATTGGACGAGTATAACCAGGAAGAGGAGGATTTTACTATCTCTCCAGCCCTCTATGAAGGTTTGGAGGATCTTGAAACTGAAATGAATTTCCTTTTAGCAAATAATGTGAGCGAGCAACGTATGGGAGAATTGCAAATGGAATCAATTCTCCATTGTCATGCAAAAGAAGTGGTGAGACATGAAGAGGCAAAAGGTAGCAACCTTTCAATCACATTAATCTGACAAAGAACAAGCTATACGTGTACCAAATGATATCAGGTATCACCCAAAGGGGATAGACCATCAAACAGAAAGGAATCAAATCTAGCTTTCTGGATTACCTTTATCCCAAACCTGCTGTTGTTCGGCACATTTCCATAGGAAATCCACCAACAAGTGCTCAACTGTGAAATTTATTAAAGGCCACACTACCACTGTCGATATGCAAGCAAAAGTTCAAGCCCCTGATGGAGAACATCAAACTCCATTTTCCAATAAGACAGGAAGTATTCACACAAAAACTGCAAAGATCTAAACTAGCAACCAGAATTGCTATAAACAAGGGGGAAAACATGCAGTTCTCCAATTGTTCTAGATTCATGTACCAAGCTAAGAGGCATATAAGAAAAGGAGAAGGAAACTAAAGGTCTGACTAAACTAACATAGAAAGCAGACCAAACAAGTAAACATACAGACAAAAGAGTGCCACTCAAGGATGCAAAATAAGGAAGAAACAACCACCCAAACAAAAGCTACTGACACAATTCATGAGGACCTAGGAAATAAAGCATCATCAACTTATCTGTCCTGTTCCCTTTTCATTCAATCATACGCAATTAGGAGACTGGTTTAGGTATGTTCTCACTTGGCCATCATGACTCTGACAAACTCCTCATAATTGATTTGCCCATCACCATCCACGTCAGCCTCACGGATCATTTCATCAACTTCCTCATCCGTCAGCTTCTCACCAAGATTTGTCATGACATGGCGGAGCTCAGCTGCCGAGATGAAGCCATTCTGGTCCTTGTCAAAAACTCGAAAGGCTTCCTTAAGCTCCTCTTCAGAGTCGGTATCCTTCATCTTCCGGGCCATCAAATTGAGGAACTCTGGAAAATCAATGGTACCATTTCCATCAGCATCAACCTCATTAATCATGTCCTGGAGCTCTGCCTCAGTTGGGTTCTGTCCAAGTGACCTCATTACAGTCCCAAGCTCCTTGGTGGTAATGCAACCTGTAATAAAGCTGAACATCAGCCAGGACATTGGTGGAAGGTTCAACATGTAACAAAGGTGACATTAATTATCACTAGAAGTATTTCCTATTGTTGCTTCCATAGTCTACCCGTGCGTTAGCTTATGTCCAGCTCTGGACATTCCAGACTACTGACATTCTGACAAAGAAATGTCATTGAATGACGAGAATGAAATGAAAGTTCCCCTCCTAAGCAACCAGGTTTGTAACAGCAAGTACTAAAGTACATGGAAGTGATGAACGACATGATCAAGCACCCAGCTTCACTTTTTAACATCAAGAGCCTGGAACATGTCTCACAAAAAATAAAAATAAAAATCCTGGAATACAACAGAGGCTGATGGTCTTTCGGTAAGAGGAGAAAATGAACTCAAGTATGGTGGGCACCAAACCTACGAAATCAACCTTCAAACAAATTAATTTTACTGCTAATCATCGCTAAATAGTTTAAGATTCTACATCCTACTATGTTGTTTTATCGATTCCTAGTCAAAGCACCAGAAGGGCCTATTATTGTTAATTTAGAGTAGATAAAAACTTTTTTTTTAATGGTATAAAGCGATGATGCCATAAAGAACGAACAGTGCTTCCTGCTCTAGAAGATCTTCGAGAGCCTCACGCGCACCAAAAGTCCATCTACGCTCGTAACGGAGCACCTAATTTTCCAGCTCACGTTTCTGCCAATAATTGACGACACGGAGTTCAAAGCCATGGAAAATTTCACTCCATACAGATAGTAGAAACAAAAGTCAAAACTCCCAAGGCAAAACATCTAACAGGAGACAAATCCGATGACATGTTGACCGAACAATCAATCGGTACACAACGCGAACAACCTCACGAACTAGTCACGAATCGCCGGAGACCATCAAAGCCCCAACGCATCAACCGGAGCAGGACCTGCCATCCCCTCCTCGAAAACGACATCAAATGAGCTCAAACACCAAAAAAACAAAAAAAAAGTCCAACTAAGAACAAACGAGAGCAAAAAAATCACGCGCCACCGCTCACACGGCACGGTGGACCAGCCGAGACAAAGCGAACGCCAGACAAAGGATCCATCGGCCACCCGAACAGCTCCGATAACCGAATCAAAACAGTCAAGAGCGAAGAAACGTCACGGAACAACGAGAAAAATCCGAACTCGCGAGCCGGCGAATCGCACGGAAATCTAACGCGGAGACGGACAGAGCTAGAGAGAGAGAGAGAGAGAGAGAGAGAGAGACCGTCGCCGTCCTTGTCGAAGAGGCTGAAGGCCTCCTTGAACTCGGAGATCTGATCGTCGGTGAGCTGATCCGCCATCTTCTCAGTCCCGGCGGCGAGATTTCCTTCTTCTTCGCCCTCTTCTCCGACGAGGCGGCGGCGGCGGCGCCTGCTGCTGCTGAAAACGGGGAGGAGAATTCAACAAGAGGGGAGGCGAAGGAGGAGGCCAGGTCCCGGTTCGTCTGAGAAGGACTTCGACGACGGAGAGATTGAATTAATACTAGTCGCCCCGATAGGTGAGTGTGTCCAATTTCTATTTTTAAAAAATAAGCCAAAAAAATATAATAAAAAAAGAAAAAGATAAAAAAAAATGGAGGAAAAAGGGAAAAAAGTTCCGCCGCCCTAACTGGACAAACTCCTCCTCTTCGAGGAAAGGCATCTCTCTTTCTCTCTCTATCTCCATCTCTATCTCCATCTCTCTCTTCCTCTCACGAAATCTTTTTCTCATTTCCTGTGATTTTCCTTTCTTTTTTCCTTTTTTTTGGATGCCAGGCTGGCGCAGCTTCCATCCTTTTGCAACCCCCTCCTTTTTTTATTATTCCTTTCCCCTTTTCTTTCCCCCGTGAAAACCGAAAATTAAAATTAGGGAAAAAGAATCCCCGTGTTTCTCATTACTTCGTCGAAAATAAAAGAATAGCCCAAAAAAGAAATCTTACTGTTGGAAAAAATGCGAATCGAATTTATGAACGGGAAAGCGAGAAATCTAGATTGGGAAACCCTCTACTTGAACCGAAATTTACTCGTGCTCGATTAATTATAAATTAATTGGATTTATCGATTGTCCTATTTAGCTCTCTTTATATTGAAATGGGGATTTTCATCATTATGTTCACACCTTGAACTGTGCTTGAGAAAAACTTTATCCTATGCTTTGTGAGCTTTCTCAATAAGTAAAGTCGGCCCTTCCTCCATTGGAAAAGTAAAGAATTTAACATCAAACATTCTTAAATATCGTGCCTCCAATAACACTTTAAAGCATGTTAGAAATCAAATCACACCGACATCAAATCTTCTAGATTACCCTTATGGTTTACGAAATTTTCTTGTTGAAATGCCCTGTCCGTCGCCAATTGTGTCCGTAAATGCATCAACCTTAAAAATTTGTCAACATGGTCCATCAAATCCAAACATGCACGACAATGTCTTCTTCTTATTCTTTTTAAAAAGTTTTAAGCATCTTATGCTAAGATTGGTCATTTCACTCACACCATGCATTTGGGACCTACCGTATGCTGTAATCAACTCAAATTAAATTTTAGAAAAAAGGAGTGCATATGCGATTACATCTTATAAAAGAAAATTTGTCTAGCGTCTAACTCCTCGTCCGTTTGCACCTACAAGGAAACATTTTATAAGTTGGAAAGCTGTCTTGATAGGTCTTTTGCAAAATTCAATCTAGGTTTTTTTATGGTGATATTCAACGGTTTAATCACGATCCTTTATATCATCATAGTTCTATTCTCTTAGGAATTATTGATTTTTATAATTATCGTTCAATGGAAATACAAATCGCAAATTGAAAAATATTAATTCAAAATCAAGTCGAATGGTATTATTTATAGAAATAACTAATATCAGCTTTTCCCAACACAAAGTACGAGGATTAACATATATTTTTATTTCGTAATTTCCAGAAATTCAGAGAAGGTTTGGAATTTTGATGGAAAAGTGAAGAAGTTACTATTGCTTAATACCCAAACAAGCAGATTCTCTTTGTAAAGTTCCTCACTTTCTCGATGGAGAATTTAATAAATAAATTTTTTTTTTGGTGATTCGATTTTTTTATTAACTTCTCTCTCCCTCCCTCGCCCTACCATGCTTTCGCAATCTCCATTTTAATCCCTTTTCTTTCTCTTCTCGGAAACGACGACACGTGTCCTTTTCCTTGTGACGACAAAAAGAGCGAAAATATTAAAATAATACGGAAAACCCGTAGCTGTCGATTCCACGTACTCCGTCCGTGTATATCTCCCCAACACGCCACCTGAAGAAAATCATAAAATAAGAAAAAAAAAAAGGAAAAAAAAAAATCTAGCCCCTCTCGAGCGGGCCAAACCCCGGCCCGCCTACGAAAGCCCGATACCCGAAATCCGCAAAACGACATGCCGTTTGACAGAATGGCGCTAAAAATCAGAGTCGCATTCCACGGTCGTTGTAGCTGCAATACGACCAACGGAGCATTGAACGTGGAATTCTCTCTGTTTATCCGTGTCCACTGTCCGACAAGGAAAAGCCACGTCGCGCGAGCGGTCGAAGTAACGCAACCGGAAGGATAGAACGGAAGACGGGAACTTAACGAATCGGAGGGCTAGGCTTTCGAGTGGCGTGGCGTGGCGTGGCGTGGCGTTCTTCGTTTCGCCCTTAATTCTCGATCTCGACCGAGAAGATGCTGTCTACTGTGGATCGGACAAGTCTAGTGACCCGTGCACTTAAAAATCAACGGTGTTCGATGACGGTGGATTTTAAGACGAACCTCTAGTGAATCTCCAACATCCACGGTGAGCAAATGTTGACTGTTGACTTCCTTTTTTCCCGGGGGAATGGTTCGTGAGTTACCACAATCGTGTTCAATAAAGTTGTTTTAAATTTCACATGCGAACACATCAATTATTAGTCAATTACCAATAAAAATAGTGATATATCGATCTAAAACTTCATGACATATTGTCAAATGTTGTAAAGACTTTGCAATTGGCTCATCAAGCAGTCTGCAAAATGTTATTGAAATACCTAGGTGATATTAATAAGCTTATTAATTCCATATTGTGAAGACTGAATACATTTAGTGGCATATTACTAAAATGCTTTGAAAACTTATAAGTGGATATGACAAGTAAGTCATCGACAGTATAATAATTTTACCACTCCCACATATAATATTACATTATGAAAATCATTAAAAACAAATTTACAAGAATGCCAGAAATGAGAAGCAACTTACCCCAGGAGTGATGGCTCTGCTGCCCTCAATTCTAGCAAAACATGTATGATACATACACAGGAAAGCCCGCGTCTCCGGGTCGGAAACCAGCAACGGACCTCGCCCAAACGGAAGATAAAAGCACCGGTTCATGCGGCGAGGACTGCTGACGGCTTGTCATCGCCACTCGGCCAGTCGGTCGTCATGAAGCTGAGGAATTCGTTGTAGTCGATCTTGCCGTCGCTGTCCACGTTGGCTGCCCGGATTAATTCGTCGGCTTCCTCCTCAGTCAGCTGCCCCCAAAGAGTTGTCAGGACCCGGCGGAGCTCATCCACGGATACGGAGCCATCCCGGTTCAGGTCAAGGCGCCGGAAAGCTTCCTTGAGCTCCTCCACTCTTCCGGCCATAAACTTGACGAAGTCCTGGAAGTCGACGATGCCGTTGCAGTTGGTGTCGACCTCGTCGAACATGTCCTGGAGCCCCGACTCAGTGAGGTCCTGTTCGAGCGCCATCATTGTAGTCTGGAGGTCCTTGGCAGTGATGTAACCTGTACGAAATTACCGACGTTTATCGATTGGTTGCCACCATAACCCATTGATCACCAGAGACCTCCTTATAAAATGAAAAGAACAAGAAAACAGTACAGGGAGAGACCGTCGCCATCCTTGTCAAAGACGTCGAAAGTTCCCCGGAACTCGGAGATCTGATCGTCGGTGAACTGGTCCGCCTTGTTCACCATCATGGAGTGGACGACAAACAGGGCAAAGCCGGATTTATAGAGAGAGAGACCACGCGATCACGCAACTCTGCATGTTGAGACGAGAGGAGGGTGGACGTAATAAATAATACCAGCAGTAACTACAAAGTAGTTGCTGAGTTCTTCTCTCTCTCTCTCTCTCTCTCTCTCTCTCTCTCTCTCTCTCTCTCGTGGCCGGCCTCGGGTTCTTTGTCCGGCTCTAGAAGCGTGAGATATCTCCTCGTGTCGACAATGCCTAGGATTTCTGTTAAATCAACCCTCTCCTGTCCTCTCTCGACCCTTTTGTCGCATATCAGTTCGCCATTTCCAGCCTCTTTCCCTCCCGGGATCGTCACCTTCGTTCGTTTCTTCCATCATGTGTACATGAGTCAGGGCACAGTCACTCGCGCCTCACCGGGAGCTCGAAAAGCTTGACAGGTGAAAATGACGGCTCGATGAATCGAAAAAGCAAATTAAACAGAATAGAACCGCGACGAAGAAAGACAGAACTCGCCTGTCTTGCTCATCCGGTTTCGTAGGTTGTTTCGTGATCCAAAGTCCCAACGGTGTAAAGGATTCCCACTCCTGGAGGACTCCGCTGGTAGGATCATAACGGATGAGTACAGTTTCGGTACTTTTAAAAATTCAAGCGTTGCTAGCATAACAGTTTTTAGGTTATTGTTATTCTAACGGCATATTGCGAGTCACGAATTTCCGAAAGAGTGGATCCTACAAAAATTTCTAATTTTTTTTTGTGGCTTAAAATATACTGTTATTCTTATAGTAGATTCAAGATAGTCACATAAACATTTCTTTTTGAGTTTCGGCATTTTTTGCAATTTGGTCCTCTGATTTGTATATTTTTTCTATTAAGTCTTTTAATTTTCTTGATTTGTTGAATTCAATCATTTATGTTTTATTTTATACAATTAAGTCCTCTAACCTTTTCGACTCGTGGAATTAAATCTTTTGATTAAGCGCTCTCATTAAACTATCGGATTAATTAATAATTTGGCATTGTCATCACGGTAGAAAAATATGATATGATGCTCAGATGACACCCAATGAGCGCCAAAATAGTGAAAAACAGGTTAGTAAAAAAAGAAGGGGAAAAAAGAAGAAACCTTAATCTGATATTGTTAGCTATAACGGGTAAATGATGCACTTAATTGCACAATTCAATCTATTGGAGGGCTTGGATGAACAAAATAAAAATAAGAGGATCAAATCACATAAATCGAGAATGATGGAAGATTTTATTGTATAAAATAAAACTTAGAGGACAAACTTATAGGGCTGAAACTATGCTTGAATGTCTAAAAGTACTTTGGACGATGTATATATGTTGCGATACAAGTAACTTGTGGAACATTAAAAAGTACGGTCACATCATGCGATGGCGATACATGTGGCGCAATAAATCAAACACATTTAAGTGGTTTCAAAATTGAAATGTTGCATGAGTGACATGGTTGATTGATCCCACCATGTCACTCGTGTAATGACATAAAATATATTTCTGACATCAAAGCAGAAATTTAATTAAGAAGGCATGAGTAAATATCACCTAGGCTTATAATATATGATGACCGAAAAAGAATAAACTAGGTTTTGAAAATTGTGAAAAATTAAACATAATTCTACATATTAATAGTGGTACATTTTGAAAGGTTTTAGATGTTTTACCAAATCGAAAGTTCAAAAAAGAAATTATGAACCGTTATGGCCATAAATGTTCAACAATGGAAAATTCAAAAAAGAAATCCTAAAACCCATATTGTTGTACCAAATTCTAAGAAGAAATTGAACATAATTATGAATTGTTATAGCCACAATTTGTTATTCAAAATCGTATATAGCCACAAAAGTCATGCATTCAGGGCATGTGTACGAAATACTTCCTCTTATTTTGTGATTTAATCAAATGTTGGGTCAAGTGGATTACATATGCGATGATGTAATGGTATTTAGAGCGATTTGATAGCACTATCAAGAAAAGAATAGTGCTAATTAATAATCATTAATAAAATTAGTATATCGATCGATATATCGAATCGTGACTGGCTCTTTAAATGAGTGAACCGTATCAAAGAGTCACTGATAACCCGACACGTCATAGGTAAATTAATCATCGCATTCCGGTCTTCGCTGAGCCTTACAAATTTCCAACCTTACAATCCCTTCCTAAGCACGGCAAAGCGCGCAAGCAATAATTGAATCAACAAAAAAGAAAAAAAGTAAAATGCAGCGCCCTCTAACGGGGCAAAACCCGGGCCCACGTAGGAGAAAATCGCACATGACCCATTTTCGCCAAAACGGCAGGCCGCTTTCGAAATTGCGCCAATCCCAGAGAGCTCCAGCCCCCCTCGAGACGCACGAATGGAGCGCGTCTCGAACGCCTTCGCCGTGCTGGAGCTGGACGCCGTCGACGACCGCCTCGACGACGGTTCCTCCGCCGCCCCGGGCGCCGCGCAGGAGAAGAACGGCAGCAGTTCAGGTGACGTTCGCGCTTCCTACTGCCCACTACTGTCTGCTGCGGTGGAATCGCGTAGGGTTCGAGTGCCTCGAGCTCGAAGAAGTCACCGGGCGGTGGCGCTAGGGCTTGGCGACCGCCGTCGGTGGTTGTCGACTAGCTGCTGTAGATGCGATGGGACTGTTTAATTAGCAGATTTTCAGCTTAAAAAGCAATGAAAGTTTAGCACAGTTAACTTTTTGACAGCGACAAGTGAGAATTCGGATGCAAAATTAAAACTTTTGAGCTTATGCCTTGCGCATGGGCAGGCGATCGTGTGCATTTCTTTGAAACTGTGACTGGACTTACTTCATGCCTCGTTTCGATATATAGTTAGAAAACTGGAAAGTCGCAATGCAATTGGCAAATGTGAGAAGATTGATATGTAGAAACAAATTTGATAGACTTCTTACTCGGCGTCAAAGTCTGAAAGACTCCGAGAATGGGTTTTTATCCCCGGCAAGGACTTGGACACTCATAGGGAAACAGAAGTGTGTTTTGATGATCACTAGGATTTAGCCATAATCGAACTTTTGCAGAACACCCTTCTTCTTAATAAGGTGTTGGAAGTGGCATGAACTTCAGTAGATTTTTGTCCCACAGTGCATTATGCGTTTTTTTTTTCCTTTGTAACTTTTTGTCTGCCGGTAAAACTGGCAAGAGGTTCCTACAACTGGCATGAGACTCAGGTGAGACACTTCTAGGTGATGCGTAAATAATTACCACTAGACATTTGCTATGTTGTAATTGTTCCCACGTCATTGTTGGAGATTGGTGTCCTCACTATGTCGACTGCTGAGGGTCCGCATTGGAAACTGGGGTTTCTGATGTACATGCAGTAGCTGCAAGGATTGTCTCAGAGGCAGTAAGTGGAGTGAGACGGCTATTATAGTTGAACAAGAGATTGCCCTGAGTGATATGTTTTATTGTCATGATATGTAGATGAGGCAGTTTCAGATACTTAGCACTTGCTTATGCATTATTACACTATGTATATATCAATTTCCACTATTAACTAAATTGAAGTGGTTTTTCGGCTGATATGTAACTCTTATATTCAGCTGAGAAGAATAAAAAGGCTAACTGTTCTGGTAATGGTGTGCCAATGAAGAACGACAAACCAGACGAGGGAAGTTCAGCGATGCCTTCGACTGAGTACAAGATGCCTCTTGTGTGGATTGACCTGGAAATGACTGGTAAGTGATGGTGAGTCAATAGTATTAATAGCAAAAACCATTTCTGCCTCTGCTGCATTACCATTTGCTTAAGTCTAGACACGTGTAACTAGAGTTGCTCTAGTTCTTCTCTAGCTTTGGACATTTGTGGTGAATATAGGTGCTAATTGTTATATTGGCACAACATCTTGGCTATTTGAAGAGCATGCCGAAGCTACTGGACATTTGTTTCTTCTTCCCTCTCACCATTTTACTTCTTCTGCTATGCAGGTTTAAATGTTGAAGTTGATAGGATTCTAGAGATTGCTTGTATAATAACAGATGGAAATTTGACCAAATCTATTGAGGTACTTTGTTTCCCTCAAGTGGGGCTTTAAGTTTGGTGTGGCTTTCAAAGATACTACTCGCCGTCCATTTTTACATTCTTGCCGAGTTGCTTATCATCATTAGCATCATTTTTGTCATCCATGTTTGTATTAGAGCCAAAGAGCAAAAGTTGTTTAATACATGCTTTTGAATCTTGACCTGCTAGACAGGAAATTCTTCTCAAACCCTTCTTTCTGACCGCTTGGCATTAGTCTGGTATCTATCTCTCTTAGGTGCTTCTTTTATTCTGATGATTTCTCTCTTGTTAGGGTCCTGATCTAGTGATCCATCAAAGTAAAGAATGCCTGGATAGAATGGGAGAATGGTGTCAAAATCATCATGAGGCTAGTGGTGAGCACTTGAAAGACTGGCTTCTTTCATTGGATTTTTTCAGGTTCTGAAGGGAGCTGTCTTTTTTGAGAAGTGTTGGGTTAAACCAAAGTAATCAAATTTATGCAGGGTTGACAAAAAGGGTCCTTCATAGTACGATGACAGAGAGAGAAGCTGAAATGCAGGTCAGGAAGATCTACTCAGATTTATACATGATGCATTATTCATTCTGGGATTGTTCACTTCTGTATGTTCAGATTAAACTAGTGTACTCATTACAAAATACCTGCAAACACTTCAATCTGTCACCTTATGAACCCCATAGGAAAAAAATTGTCATTCTCAAATTTTGAAGTTTAACTTCCAAGTATTAGGCATTATCAGGTGTCATTATCGTGAAATATAGCAGATTTACTGAGCTTTTTGCTCCTTATATTTGACTTCGTAATGAGAAAGAAGACTGGTGGGCTTATGTCATAGAAAACATCCAACCAACATGAAATTGTCCCACTTGTGATATTGAAGGCTGCACCCTCAGTTATAAACAGAGTTCCATCTTTAGTTTACAACTCCATATGTAAACAGGGGAAGCATGAATTCTTTTGTTGCCAAAAAATGTTTTTTGGTGATATGACTTTATTCATCTTGAGGATATTGTGATAGAAAAGGCTTATGGGTGTATAACTTTGCAGGTGTAAGGACATAAATATGGTCTGTCCATCTATAACAATCAAGATTACGGCCTCCTATTTTTATTTTTATTTTTAAAATTTTGAATTGCAAGTCGTATATGATTCTTTAGTAGGTACTTATTAATATCAGGATTTCTGATGGTGCAGGTTATAGAATTTGTGGAGAAAAATGTGGGAACTTACATGCCCCATTTAGCTGGGAATTCTGTTTATGTTGATCTTATCTTTTTAAAGGTATAGTTATGATATGTGTTGTGGCTTGAGTAGTGAGTCCTGAGGCCATTGATTTCTTGCATTATATAGAAATTACTGCATAAGAACTTATGGTGCCGATAGTGCTTTTCTTTTGTATAAATCAGGCACTTTTTGCAATACTTTTTTTCTTATAAGTTTCTGCATGATAATCCTGTTGTTCTAATTCTCATCAAAATTTAACAGATGCCAGTATGTAGAATTCTGAGTGGCATGCAGATGCTCAAGGCTGTTACGAAGTTTTTTCAAGATACATGTTAACCTTTTAGTTGTTGAACTTTGATATCTGGTCTTTGGGCTCATTTAAAATTTATTATAGTAGGTGAAGAGAAAACTTGTCCAGTAAGTTATCAGTCAGTTGGAAATTCTGAGTTGCAACTAAATTTGAGGAGAGAGTTCTAACCAAGTCCATAGGACAAACCAATCATTGCCAAAAAATGCATCTGAATGACATTAATGGATATTTAGATTCAGTGGAGACATCCTCTACAGAGGAATTTGTTCTTACATATGAAACTTTTTTGACCCTAACAAAAGTGGGTTTCCCCCTAATTAACTGTATTAACTTCACAAAGGATGTGTAATAGACCATGATCATGAGCAGCACCACATGAATGACGTTTAGAATCCTCATCTCTTTTGCTGTATTCCTTCAATACCTAGTCAAGGTCTTCTTCCGCCAGTTTCATACTAATCCAAATGATTTGGCATGTTAAATGTTTCATTCTTTCAAGTGTGGCCAATCTTGCAAAGCGGTTTAGTTTAATCTTGCTGTTGGGCTTGTTTTCTTGTTGGGTTGTTCTTGATGCATTCTTTACCTGTTGAATATCATCATCATAAGCTCCTGTTCTTATTCTCTGAAACATCTTGTTGTTTTGTCTGCAGAAGTATATGCCCAAGTTGGCTAGTCTTTTTCCGCATGTACTCGTTGATGTCAGTAGCATCAAGGCTCTGTGTCACCGATGGTATCCTAAAGGTAATTTTGTGCAGTTCCTCTACCTCTTTTTTAGTGCATCTTATGGCTTCTTCTGCGTGGCATATCTATGCCTCATGTTTCCTCGGATCTATCGTCAATGAAAATAAAATTGTGAGGGGTCATGAGACAATGGCTTATACATGAACTTTTGACAGAAAAAACAGAATCATTTTGTCAAATGTTTTGCTTGAAATAGTCTATAACTTCTTATGAACCTCCTTGTCCCATTTATAGACTGTCTATGTGCATATGTGCTTAAAGATGCGTGTGCTTTCTATCATAGAAGATCATTTTTGGCTGGTAAAATTCCTTCTGTATATTTGACCAGTGGTGCTTGCAACTAAGTGCTTGTTCTCAACTTTAAAGTGATTGTGATCTTTCATACAGACCACAGGAAAGCCCCGTCAAAAGAAAACAAACACAGAGCAATGGATGACATCAAGGAAAGCATCTTGGAGCTGAAATACTACAAGCAAAGTATATTTAAGGCATCCAGGTCCAGACAATGACGTAGATAATGTCTTCCACCATGCAAGAGTGCTTCATCTAGAGGTGTGATTTCTAAGTACATCCTGGATGGCTTTCATAATTGGATAGCACGTCCTCTTTGTGATTGGGTCAACTGTCTTTTTTCGGGGTTTTTCATATCTCAATGTTTTGCCTGCAATATTAGGAGTCATTGCCATGTAAGCCAATGTACTATAGATTTTGCTAACATTTCAGCGTCAATTATTTATAATGCAATTATTTGTGTGTTGGTGATTACTGGTCTGACAATGGGTGGATGATGATGGTTTCACGTTTAGATTCACGGGTTGCATGTCAAACAACTTTGTGTCGAGCATCACATTGTAAGGAACAGAATACTTTTTGCTGAAAATATATCTACAGAGAAAATTCCACACCCACGCTTCAGAATATCGGTTACTTCTTTGGACATTTCATGTTTTTTAATTTAATGGAATATTTTCCTTAAGGACGGTTAATTTGAATTCTTTCAGTTGCTAGATAAGAATGAGGAGTTCCATCTCATCTCATCTCTAAAGAGACCATAGGCACTCCAACTTAAGATTGATAATGAGTGGAGAGACTGGACATTCTCATTTGGTATACGGAAAAAAAACTTGGGACCATCGTTGAAGGTTTTCAACTATTTTATCGTTTAAAATAGGTATGTTGGCGTGAAAATATGAAAAGTTTTGAGCTGAAATGACAAATTTGTTAAATATGATTGGTTAACTTTTCAATAATTTTAGCGATTTTCATTTATTTCTTTGGTAAAATTCTAAATCTGTTGGTTAATCCCGGATTGTTATGGTCGTCCCTCATCGACCCGATCGATTTGTCAAAAGTAAATTCATTTGTAATTTGGTTATGATAAGTCCAAAACTGCTTTTGAGTGGAATCGAACCAATGCATGGACGATGCGGCGGTATCATTGCTAGAATTACGGAGAATTTCCGTTGATTTTCTTGGAATAAAGTTGAGGGGCTAAGAACTCTGGGAGTGTCAAATTTTATACGAAACTCATTTGAGTGTCAAATTTTTTTCTCGCACACTTGAGTGACACATCGGAAAAATCAATCAGGATTGTTATACGTGGATTTTTTTTATTAATTTCCCATTCCGACATGGATTTTTTTAAAAAAATTCAAATTTTTATTAATTGTCCATATTAGGGTTGATGATGCTATGTAGGACAACTGATGTCCACGTTTGATTTTCTAGAAAACAAATCGAAATTGACACTTAAATGATCGATTTTTTAAATTTATGGCACTTAAGTAACTATTGTATAAAAATTATAGCACTCCTAGAGTACTTATCTCAAAAATGCTTATACATGTATCCATCGAATAATTGATTATTTAAATATTCGAGAAAATTATCAATTTAGTTTTACCCCTATAGTATAGATGTCAATTTAATTTTGACTTTCCAATTTTGTTAGTATAGTTCTACGCATTTGTACGATATTTAAATGTAATCTTTTCTACCAATTATCATTGCAAATTGAAACATGAAAATCAACAAATTGCCCATTTTAGCATGCCACTTTGGCCAGCTGGCAATCACTAGGCACCATATTAGTGATTTTCAATTTCAACAGCAATTGGGGGAAATATTACATTAAAATATGACTCGTTAACAAAATGGAAAAGTATAGCCGATTAACTAAAATAATTAGTTGTTGACAAGAAAGTTATGACAATTATAATTGCATTAGAAGACAATCCTATAAAACCTTTAGTAATTATATATTTTTTGTCAATTCTAAATCCATCAGAATTTCCAAAGAAAGAGAAGAAAAAAAAATATAATAAATAATTTTAAATCTAGAATTTGTAAGAGATATTATGGTCAATTTAAGATAAAAGGGGTGTCAGAAATCAAAAAATGAATGGAAAAAGTGAGAGCATTTATGCGTTTATTATTTTCACATAATTGCTCATTCAAATGCTAAACTTAATTTCCTTATTTATATTTGAGTTTATGCAAGTAAAATTAGGAGAGTGGTTGGGAAAAATGAGTGGTGAATAATTAATATTACTTATGTATTAATACATAATAATTGTTTGGATGATATTTTAATTATATATATATATATATATATATATATATATGGTATCACCTTCTTTAATGTCTTATAAATAAATAATTAATGTAAGACATATGTCTACGTCGAACCTTTATGGTAAAGTTGATAGGAATAATTAGGCCCTCCCCAATCTTCACTTATAAATAAAAATATTGAGATAAGGACAACAAGAATGTCATATTTTTTGTATGAAGCTCATTGAAGTATCATAATTTTTCTTTTCGCTCTCTTAAGTTCTCCATCGGAATAAGAGCGATCATTTTAGTGCCATTCTCTGCAAAATGCCTTACGTGGATTTTTTTTTTTTTTGAATTTTTTATTAATTGTCCACGTTAGCACTGATGAAGCCACGTAAGATGATCGGAGTCCACATCAGATTTTCCAATGAGGTAAATCAGAATTGACATTCAAGTGAGTGAAAAAAAAATTTAACATTCATATAAGCATGGTACGAAAGTTTTGATACTCATAGTATACTTCTCCCAAAGTTGACGTATACTTAAGCTAAAAGAGGATTTCGATAGAAGCCCTCACCTGAGGGAGCTTTGACAAGGGGGAGGAGACTTGCATGTTCAAAGGGGGTGCCTTGTCAATGCTTAACAAGGATTCTATTCATTCTTTCGCTAGCTTGCCTTTCTGGACTGTTCAAACGATAAGAGAGTTCGACCCAAAAAAAGAAAACAAACGATAAGACAGATGGCCGAAGAAATTGCGACACTCTTTCTTAATCATGCAACGTGATTGCAACAATACGGCCGAAGTCTAGTTTTGTGTGATGATGCATTCCAAGAACGAAGATTCAAAGCAAAAGCGTGACGTTTGGGGAGATGGCAAGATGAATTCATCCTAAAAAATTGTCGAGTCCACCCAGCTTCTCTACTTCGTTTCTTGCATGTCTTCCTCAGTTTTCCAAACGATGCCCTCAAGGCGGTTCGCAAGGTTCTTATAGAACTGCAGGAAGTAAAGGAAAATTCATGAGGGTCATAGCAAAATCTCAAATGAGGCCAGATTTTCAGCATCCCTGTTAATATAGCATGCTATATGCAGGAGCCATTTACAAAGAAGCACTAAAATAACATTAAGCGTGACCAAGAAAAATATGGGTGGAGAACCTTATGGAACTCCAAGGTGTCTCCTTTTGCCTTTCGCAATTCAACCATATGAAGCAACGGTGCGACTTGGAAGATCTGAAAGTGATGTAGATATTGGAAGTTATGATATCAGCTCCATGTGTACCAAAATTGTAGTTCAGATGACAATACCTCTGTAGCAATGTTTAAGTTCCCCTTCCTCCCAGCTTTCGTATTCTCGAGCCGCATCTGAAGGACACAAGCAGAAAGTAGATCAAAATTCACCCGAGAACTCCTAGTATTTAATTGAAGAACTCTATTATTGGTTACTGCATTATCAAATTTATCAGTGTCATGAACCTTGTAATTTTTCTTGTGAATGCCGAAACCAAGGGGCTTTGCAGCTTCTTCAATCTTGTTTATGATCTCATTTGCAGCACATTTTGATGTGAACCTTGTTTCTCTTTTAAATCCCTGCAGCCATTGAGATCATATACATTCTTAAAAGTAGAAAATGAAAAGAGGTGAAACGGACAATAAATTCCATGTTGAGCTAATTTACTGGGGAAAACAATTCGTCTGATCCAGCTCAATCACGAACAACAATTCAGTCTGCCATTTCTTGAAATCCTCACTCTATAACTTTGCCATCAGGCATCAAGTACCGATATAGGATGGCGAAATTCTTCCTCTCTACTACAGAGTTTTCAAAGGCAAAAGGACCTCAAGTTTCAGATAGAACCAGACTTTGTGCAAATTCACTTAAAAAACGTGTACTTGAAGCACACAGAAGACTGATGATTTCATCATTTTTGTCTACATTATGCACTCTGTCTTCCACCGTTTTCTTCTCAGAACACGGCGGAGAAGCATAACAAATTAAATAATGGAAAATGTTTATCTGCGGACCACTTTCATCTAGTTGACACAGATTGGAAAGGTAGAAAAGAAACAAACCTCGTCTCACACACCTGTTCCACATCAAACAGATTCTCAAGGTTCAGCCCTTTTGACATTGAAATCAAATCAAATGCATTCATGGGGGTTGGCGGTTCCTCCTTCTTCTCAGTCACATGGTATGCCTGTAGTATTGACAGCAATGCGCTCCTCATCAGGCCACTAATCCAAAATGCCACAAGCACTTTTGTCTAGATTATAATGTGTCCAACCCATAACATTTCAGAATTCCAGGAGGCTCACTCACCTCTGAATCCATGAAAACAGCTTCAACATCATCCAAGCTTGTGTCTTCCTTCTCGTCAAAAATGGCGGGCTTATAATCCTTCTTGAACCATTCATCCTCCAAAATTTCAGGAATGATAATACGCTGCAGTCAGAAAAAACTTGGACGGTAACCAATCCAGCAACTTAAAGTGGAGCTGGAGCAACGAAGATTCCATGGAATTGCTTATAGAGGTAGACCAAGCAAAGGAAGTGACATATTTGGAAGATTAGTTTTGATACTCTGGCGGTGCCTTGGTGATAAATGAAGCTAGATGGCATTAGCCAGTTTCAACACAAAATTCTAATGTGTCAACTAGTGCTATGTCGAACCAGTCCAAAGGGTATGGCTTGTAAAAAGTAACGGAGGCAGGTATAGTCAACCTAATTTGCCTTATAAAGTTCCTCGAGAATGTTCTGTTTGCTGAGCACAGAATATCTACCATCAGGTATCCCTAGATCCTGAAAGATGACGCATGAGATTGTCATCACTCATCTGACAACTCAAACAAAGCTCATGCTTTGAGCACCATTTCAGATATTCCTATATGCTTCATAAGATGCATACAACTGCCTATCCCCTAATGGATGGATTAAACAATGGAAAGTCAAAAAGCATCGTTACTCACGGTCACGGGATTCGGGTCCAATAGACGAGTAATCAACTTCATGGCACCAAAAGAGAGCCAGGGGGGACAAGTAAACTCTGCAGCCAAAATCTGCAGGAAAGGGTAGCAATAGTGAGACAGTAAAGAAAGCTGGACTTGTGGAGAGCATAACTGTTAATTGTTAACAGAGCACGATGCTCACTTTTTTGTACAGGTTCAGGATATTAGCATCATCAAAGGGTAAGTAACCTGCAAGCAATACAAAGAGTATTACTCCACATGACCACAAGTCTGCAGTTGCCCCATCATAGCCTCTATCATTTAGGACCTAAACAGCAAGATGGTAGATTACTACAAGCCTAATAATCAAAGTTTATTGATAATATAATACACCATGGGAAAGAACAAGTGAAGGTGAAGACCTCAGGAGCAACATAGTTTGGAGTTCCACAAGCCGTGTGAAAAAGTCCATCATCCTGTCAAGGCAAATGAATGTCAGATTGAAAGTTCTTCTAGGAGACATAAAGTGATGTCCCTAACATTGGTTACATTCACGAAGGGGAGAGAGAAACAAACTAAACTTCAGGAAAGCTAGAGTGCTCTTGGAATTGTTTTATCGACCATAAAGAAAGGAGTAATATAACTATACCACAGTGTCTTCAAGTACAAGGCCTCAGGTTACACTGATAAGACTTCCCATAGTTCATACAACAATGGAATTTTCAAAATTTTAAGAGGTCAGTATTACCCTGACTTGTTGGGACAATGCACTCAGTCCAAAATCAGAAACTTTAAGATTTCCATAGCCATCCAGCAGCAAATTTTCTGGCTGCAATGAGGAAAATCAACACATGTAACATCACGAAGGGCCTTTATAACAAATTTCTGAAAGACCAGAGGCAGCACCTTTAAGTCTCGGTGATAAACACCACGGCTATGACAATAATCAACAGCATTAATTAGTTGCTGGAAGTACTTTCGTGCTTCATTCTCACTCATCCTTCCATGGTTGACCTTTATTAAAAGAAAAAAAGAAAGTAAAGAACACAGCAATGTTGGGCAAAAAACAATCAAATTAAGATGCCCTCAGTTTGTGTGCCCCATTCAATTAACATTCTATGCATAGAAGAATGCATCTGGATAGCCACAATTTCAAGCATAAGAGATTAGTATAGTTAACATGGAGGTTTGTGGAAATTGACAGAGTCATGAACCAAAAACAAATTAACTTAAAGCAAAACAGATCTTAAAAATAACAAAACCACGCACAGAAAGCAGGACAACTTACAATTTTGTCAAAAAGCTCTCCCCCAGTTGCGAATTCTAAAACAATGTATATCTTTGTCCTGCTGCCCATTACCTGCATTAGCGATTAAAAGAAAAGGAGTCTCTGAAGATCAAATTGGTTCAGATCAAAACAATCATTTGCTTTCAGATCATTTTATAGTTAATCAAACGCCCTAGCCCTCTGGTGAATGCCCATGTACAGTCATTCCCAACTTCTCTATCTATCACCTTTCAAACTTGACCTAGGGGTTTGAGGTAAATCTCAAACCCATATTCCAACTTAAATGACACAAACCACCCCATCACTTCCCTAGACTGCCATATGAACATGCAGGTGTGCAGAGAGAGAGAGAGAGAGAGAGAGAGACCTCATATAAACTGACAACATTTGGATGCTTTATTAGCTTCATTGTTGCTATCTCCCTTTTAATCTGAAAACAATAAAGGTAAAGAATCAGAGAGAAACTGCCCAAAGACAAATATAAATAAGCATTTCTGCTGAAACAGCCAGATGAAATAATTGAGTCACTTCCTCTAGAACAATGTCATCGTGTGAAAGTAAAGTCTCCAGATATAGCAGCGCCAAGAACCCTCCAGAGAATATTTTGAGGTGGATGATGATTTACATGGATGCAGAAGGGCGTCAATGAAAGAGCTTAGAAAAGCAAATGCCTTTGAAAAGAGGAACTGTAAAAGAAAGAGAACTATAAAAAATGACCTGTTCTGCCAATTTGTGTTTGAGGACCATCTCTTTGTCGAGGATCTTGATAGCCACAGCTTCCCCAGTCTCAGAATTCCGGGCGAACTTCACTTTTGCAAATGTTCCCTCACCAATTGTCCTTCCCACATCATATTTACCGATCCGACGCTTGATTTTAGATGCATTCATCATTGATTTTTCTTACAGAAAGTGATAGCTCCACTACTCTTAATCACTATATTCACTGTGCAACTGAATGCTTCTTCCGTATAATTGCTGATTGTAAGGCTAACCTTATCTGAACAGGTAGAATGGAGGTAAAATAAGACCTTGATTACCACAAAAATCAGATGACATAACACTCAAATCCTGCTTGATGAAGATGATCATAAATGGGTAATCAGGGTGCGATATACAATCACCTATTGATGTCAAAGGTATCATATTGCGGTACTAACTATAATCAAAATAAATTAGGCAATATGCCAACTCTCACCAGATAGTAAACCCGAAATTGGAAGAGCAAATCAATGACTTTGAGAAAAGAGATCAGAGGGTGAAGCTCTGAACATGAATCAGCTTTCCAATTCAACACTCAAGTAACAAGAACAACTAAGTTTTTTTTTTTTTTTTTTTTTTTGTGGTAGCAATATAACCATGAAGTGATTGGTATTTCCGTAAACCCGTTACCATTTCTCGATCTATATGGAAATCTACTCCGTCCACTTAGTTGCCATCAACCATCGTCCGCCATAACCACAACCGCTCGTCCAAGAAATTACTATGACGGGCTACTATTCTCCCTTTCTCAACATGGGGCGACGCACGAAAGCGAGAAGACGAGGGATATACCTGAACTCAGCGGAGAGAGATTCTTTGACGAGCAGGAAGGAAGACTAGAAAGCACGGTGAGTAAGGAGGGCATAAAAAGGGTGAGCGAGATTTATGATAACCATGAATCAATCATTGTCGCTGAGCTGGATCGTACGAGGCAGAACCCACAAACCAAATTGGCACCCATCACTGTCACTTCCCGCTTCATCGCACTGCGGGTCCGGACCGGGGATCATTCGTGCAGGTACGACAACGAAAGTACGTTCCTTGGGAAATTACACTAACCATCCGGTTAAAAGTTTCGTCTTTCTTGAAAAAGCAAAACCGGATTTGACTACCTAAGTTAGCTATCTCATCGGTAGCTATCCATTTCGAAGAAGGCAGAGAAACTCCCGCCTTCGGTCAACGAACATGCGCGGAACGATCATCTTTGGACGCCCGACAAGGCTCGAGTTTGATTAGATCGGGTTGAGCATGCTATAGAACGCGAATTTGTGTAGCAAAGGTGGAAACTTTAAAGCCGAAAATGGAAAAAAAATAAAAAAATAAAAAGGAAAACACGTGTGGATGTACACAGCATGACAACATGGTGTGCGAGTGAAAATGCGGTCGATGATCATCCACGTGATTGTGCTAGGCGGGACCGTGGTTTTTTTTTTTTTTTTTTTTTGTCTCCATCTGTCGGTTCTTTCTTACGGACAACAGAAGCTTGCGTTCGACAATGACCGGAGAGAGACCATTCTGATTCCGTTTCCCTTACGGTTCTGTCGCTTTCTCCATTAATTTGCATTCGCCTTGTGTTTCGTGTTTCGTCCCGGTGACTCCCACCTTCATTCATTTCTCGTTTCAGCCGCACGACGCTGCACTCCCATTTTCATTCCCAGCTGGACCCAGTCTTCCCTATACTTCTATTTTCAAGAAGTTCTTGAATCTACCGCTGCAAATTTGTAGGTAGGTTCGACTGAGAGGTAGTCGGGAGGGAGAAAACGCTTCCGGCTCTGTGATCCGACCTGAACATTCGTACGGTACGGCAGTTCTTCAAGACCCATTTAACATTTGAAGGACTTAATTTGAATCAAATTTACTCCATGGAACTTGAATTTAATTCATTCGCCGTACTGATTGGGTCGTTGATTAGGATGATGGACGGCGGTTGCATAAAGATAGTCGACTAGAGGCCATAATTCTTTATGTAGGCCCGCCAATAATCTCCATCTTCAATAATTGCAGCTCCCTATTTCTCCATTCCAATAATGCGATTCACACGATAAGAGTTGTCGCACCGAAACTGGGGAGAGACTAGAGAAAGGATGAGAATGACCACTTCATAAAATTTTCCCATTCAGAGACACCTTATCCAGATTAGAGTAAAGAACAAGATGGATGACGCGGCATAGTCATCTGAGGAACAGGGCAAAAGAACGGATACAGCAGCGAGGAATTCCCAAAAGCTTCCAAACACTGGACAGTTTATTTGTTCTGCAAACATCTTTCAATTTTTCTCACCATCAATCTCTTGCAATAAGTCATTTTGTACACATCATATGGATGCAATTACAAAGAAGAGCCATGTCAAGGGCGATATCAAAACAAGAATTTTCCCATGGCCCCATTGAACCATATTACAACTCCCCAAGTAGAAAAGCAGAAAAATTCAACCTCGACTCAAGCAAAGGATAATATATCGCTCAAAATGCTGGCCAATCGTCTATGCAGTAAAACTCAATACACTCTGTTGTTTATAGTTTGGTAGAGAGACTTCAGCTGCGTGTTCCACTTATCAATGGCAGCGTACTTCTTCATTCCCTTTGACCTGGTTTGAATTTTGGAAACAGACATCCAGGAGTTTCAGATTCAAGTACACATTTCAGATTCAAGTCCACAGAAAAATGGCATAAAAGACAAAAACTTGTAACATTGCACGGTGCACCAGAAAGATGATACAGTACCTGTCACCACGCTCTAACAACCGATTTACTTGATCAATGTGCCCATCAATACGGTTGTCCAAAATTAGAGAAACCAACAACTGCTCGACGTCCTTTTCTGGCACATTAAGCTCCTGGAAGTAACAAGTTTCAGTAAGCAAGTAGGAGGAAGGTAGAGAGAATAAAAGAGGCAGATGCAAGTAAAGATAATCATTAACGTATTGATTGACCAAATAAATATCACTATGGTTATTAGCCAAAAAAAGGACTTGCTTACAAGTTTGTATCTACGTGAGTGAATTTGCAGCTAAATCATAATAGCAATCAAGATCTAACACCTACTCTGAAGAAAACAATAACCTGTGAAACCAAAACCAGAGCCTTTACCTTCGAGATGAAAGGGATGCGGATTCTGGTATAAGGCTTGATAAGTTTAAGCAATACTTGTGTCCTGATATTCTTCAGAAGATCTTCAATATAATTCCGGATGAATGGGTCATCCATTATAGTTCTTCTGTTGCTCTGGAAAATGTGTCAATGGTAACTTAATTTAGGGAGAAAGGAACCAGTGCAACACAGGCACAAATCATTAATAAAAATAGACAAAAAAGGTGAACATACCTTAAGGATTTTCTCAAATTCTAGAATCTCATTTCGTTGATATGCAGCTATAAGATTTGTCATGGCTAAAATTTCAGGGTCATTCTTATACCTACGCAGTGCCAGACCATTAAAAAAAATGAGGGAGGAACAGAGGCCTCATTTGGGGAAGGGAGGAGGTAGAGAGAAGAAAGGGTACTTACGGCTTTGCTTCTTGGCCATCAAATGGATTAACTTCAGACTCCATCAGCATATTAGCCAGAACCAAATATCTGACATATAATGCAAGTAGACACTGTAGTGGCCTCAAGTTACACAAAAGTACAAACTCTACACTCCACAAAAATGGTAAAGTAACAGTAAGATAAGAAAAGAATATCTTCTGCTCTTAATATCTGAGCATTAAGTGGTTATTTCTCGCTTATACAAGGAAAAAGTTCATAGCCCACAAAACTGTGGTAGGGTAGCCAGGGATCCCAGTTCAAATTAGAAAAACATGAGAAACAAAACAAAAAAGACATTTATACATTTATATCCTAAATTTTAAAATTTCTTCCACTCTCTTAATGGAAGAATTTCAAACATATAAGAAAGTGAGGTTCAGTTGATAATCTTGTTAAAGGTCCCCCATCTAAAACTTCTTTCAAAAACATCAAAGACATTATTGCATTCTTACTAATTTGTTTTGCAAAAAGAGTTTTTTCTCCACACACCCAAAAGTTACAATTAATACATCAACTAGCAGTGGAAGAATAACCAATGTGCATTTTGCCTGGATAACAACAGATCAACCAATACAAATTGTCAAGGGAAACCTATTTTTCCCTCAAAAAAGCCTACCATGCTTGCTTCAACATGAGCCATCCAATGGGATAAATGAAAACAACTCCTACTGAATCCATCGAAGCAATTTAATCAAGAGAAGATGGAAGGATAAGTAAACCACACTTTAGACATTGGATTCGCCTTTGGTTCCCAGCTTCATCATAATTTTTGAAGGCTTCAAAGAAATCAGTTGCCGCATCAGCCCACTGGCGCTCGGCCATATGCATCTTACCCCCACATTCCCGAATTATACCCATAATTCTTGGATGGGGTATAGCTGACTTGATTGCAAGTGCTTTCTGATACAATTGCTGCAGCCATCAATAATTTCAGTAACTCAATGAGCAAAAATAATTTAAAATGGACAATTTAAAGAACAGCTTCCATGATAATTACTGCACAAGATTTTAAAAGTGGTAAAAATAATGCCGACCAGCATTCATCATCAATCAACAGAAATATTAATTTTTCTGGTCATTGCCAGATTGCTGAAAGAGTTCCATTTATTGGCTTGATAAGAACACTGACATTATATAAAGACAAAAAATCTACAGGAAGTTCAAACCATAAATAGATGAACCATTTTGAAAAACTTGATGCACCACTTGGAGAAAAAAGAAATTACCTTAAGCTTCTTATTGTTCTTAGTCTCAGTGTACATTTGGATCTCAATGGCATACACTTCAAGAAGCTGACTTCCTTTCTTGTGGTCATCTGTACCATCCTCTCTTTGGCAAGATTTGTGGAGCTCCTTCAAAATCTAGTTGTTTACAGAAGATTATAAGCATAACTTTGACAAATTAAGACAGCCATTCTGTGCTAATACTATCCAATAAAATGGCACCTTATTCATTCTTCCATATTCGCCCATATCAAACCAAATCTTGCAAAGCTTGAGATTTGTCTTGAACCAAAGTCTCTGCAGAATAATGAAAAGCATACATTTTACAAGAAAAATCACATTGTAGCAACAGAGAGTGATTAGACAAGATTGTGACCTCATTTTTTGCCTCTTCGAGAGCCTTCAGAGTGGTCTGATAAAACTCCTGTAGAAGACTAAAATTCTGACTGGCAGATCCCGAAACAAAATCCATCACATTGTTTATACATTTTTCACTGTAATTTCTTGTCACCGCTGATTTGATGTATGTTAGCATCACTCTATACGAATCCATCATTTCTTTATACTTCCCCAACCGATAATATAGTTTGACAGTTTGCTTAAGAGCTTTAAATCCCCTATAAAACAAGTTAAGAGAAAGAATGATCAATAACACAGTAGTACTCATGGTAATTTAGAAGTATAAAGGGGAAATTCTTGAACTGCAAAGTTGAAAGATAAAATTTACATAGTCACCTCCTATCAGTTCCTTGCTCCACAAACATTGCATGCAAAATATAAAAACCATAACTATGGAACACCTAGAAACATGTGCTTTGCATAGAGGAAAGTGGTCACAGTCCAATGCCCTTCACTTGACCCAAGAAAAACCTCTTCAGACAAAATGATGAGAGAGATGGAATGAATCCTATATAAGAGCTTCCATTCAATTTCTAAAACCTTTGCTCAAGCTGTTCCTTTCTTATCCATTGATATAAAACCAATGATCAACCGATTCACCAAAGAGTAGTTTTTCTCCTGTCAAATATCATTTCAAGAAAGCTGACTCAGGGTACATACAATAAATTCTTTCTTCTCAATGTTTCAGCTGCTATATACAGTTTGCGGCTCAATGCTGGCTGAAAAAAGCTCATGTTTATTTTATTTTATGTGAGTGAACTTGACTATGTCTGCATCATCTCCAAAGTTGATGTGAGGAACCACATGTAAATTCACTTGCAATTTGAAGTGAACTAATAGTTTCTTCCACAGAATTGATTATGCCACAAGTACTAAAAAACCTGCAGTACTCACCATTCAGCCTTCTCAGGTTCCATGCGGACAACCTCAGCAAAGCCAGCAAGTGCTCCTTCTGGATCAGTTTCTATAAGGCCTACATTGCAAAATCAAACAGTCAAGCTACACTAGGGATAAACAGTTAAAAAATATTGAAAAAAAAAAAATTGCACGTGCTACACATCGAGTGCACCGTGTAAGCAAATTAGATCGATTTGATCATGTACGTCTCTGCTAACAGAATAAATCTAGATATTTTAAGTTTCCTTAAAAGCAAAAACTTCCCTGAGTTGAAAAAACCAGAAGTATGCTGCTATTAATACAAGAACAAATAGGAAACCCTAACAAGTACAATGAACGAATAATTAAATAAAAGTGCAGAAAACTAAAATTTATATCCGCCCATCGCTTTTGGTAACATGATTACTCAGACATTAATCTAAATAATGTAGCCAGTAAAGGGACACAGCTCCCCAACTCTCCCAGGAAAAACACTAGGGTCTTATACATTTCCAACACAGACCGCATTGCAAATAATTCATCTCCCACAATAGAAGCTACCCACCACGGAATCCGCTTAATCCGGTCAAATGGGCGGAAATCAATCATTCCTCTTTCAACAACAAAGATTCACCTAATCGGAAAGAACCCCCGACGACACAATAATGATGCAAAGCACGAGCCAATTGGGCCACAATGAAAGAGTGCCCAACAGACCAGGTTTCCTAAAAGGTGTCAGAGAATACCTTTGGAGTTGTAATACTGATTCTCAATGTCAACGTCCTGCTCCTCAGGCTCCTCGTCCGAGTATTCAAACCCATAATCCTCCATATCTGCATCTGGGAATCCAGCAAACCAGTAAAGTAACCAAACAACAATCTCAAAACGGTAGCTAAAGCCACGAGAACAACAACGCCGACAGGACTCCCCGTAGTTAATTCCACTACCGAAAAGCGCCAAAAAAAGCATTCATAACGCCAGAGAAATCAATCCGCCTCGTCATCGATAAACCTCGTCGAGAAGGTAAGCGTTAGGACCAAACCCTAGTTCAACGATAATATTTCTCCCCCGTTTCGTCAGGGGAGCGATCAGACCAAGACAGTAAAAACCAACGATTCGAAAAACTCTAGACGTAAGGAGACCGGACCTGAAGCCATGGCTGCTTGCTCGTGAAGGCAGAAAGAAGTCTCCCAGAAATGAATATCGTATGCGATGATTCGATCTTCGTTTTGCTGGGGACAGTGGTGGAAGTAGAAGTAGACATCTCACGATAGATGGAGCTCAATTCAATTGCTCCGATCCAGATCCAGAACTTTCTGGCCCAGATATTTTGAAGCCCAATAGAGAAGTAGGCTAAGATAGCATGGATTGGTTTCTTGGCCCAGCGTTTTAGAATCTTCCTCTATCTAGGTTTTAAAAGACTAAAATGTTAATTAGCCAAAAAGAAAAAGTGAGCATTCTAGAGTACTTGGGGGCTATATATAAAATGTCCACTTGTATTTAAGAACTTTCATTAATTTTTATGTGGATTTATAGCTGTAATTTGAGGTTTCTCGTATAAATAGAGGTCTTGGTCTTTCATTTGGACCTCTCAAAAAGATAAATGACTGCTTTCTATAGATCTCTCTAAAATGAGGCTAGCACAGTAAGGAAACGGTGTCACAAGACATTTATCTTGTTCCAACATGATGTCCAACATTCATAACATCGTAGAGAACATTCATCTATCTCTTAAATGTCATCAATAATGAACTTGATAGAACCATACCCTAGTGCAAGATTTTTTTCTTCTTCTGAATTTTGTTAGGAGAGTGAAAGTCAAGACTGTAAATCGATTGTCAAAGAACCCTAGCGTAGGGAGGTCAGACCACTTGCTAAAGGATAGAAAAATCTCTCAATAATATGGTAAGTAGAATTGTTTGATGATTTGATTTTTGTTTTGTTTAAAGTGATGGAATAAGAAGAAGATGCTACACTATAAAGCTCAATTCAATCGCTCGGCTCCATATCCAGATTCAATGCTTTCTAGTTCACGAAATGTCTTGTTCCAAAGATTTTCAATCCTAACCGATCGAAATAGGCTAACAATAGCCCATTTTTAATCTTTGACACATAAGATTGATAATAAAAATCTATACAATAATAAACTAATAAATCAAAGCGCATGAAGTTCTCTACCTGAGTTTTCCTTTTCTAATAAATCAAATTAAGAACAAAATTATGTCATGCCCTTGCACACCACAATGATAGAAGCAATTTTTTACAAATGAATTTGCTCTCAATGATATGAACCATGCCTAGAGAAAGTGTCCAAAAAGTCATAACCTATTATATTGATGGTAATTTAATCTTAAATATTGTATTGGTATCAATGTAGTCATAAATCTTTTAACTTAATGTCAATTCAATCATTCCGATTAATTTTATCCAGATATTGTTAACATGAATGCCAATTGACTTATATTGCATGGCCCGCATTGATGTAGACAACTTTTAATAATATTTTTTGAATTTTTGAAATTTTCTTTTTCCTTTTTTTCCTTTTCTTTCTCTTCATTTTTTTTATTTTTTATATTCTTCCTCTTCCTCTAGCCAATCGACCTTGTAGCCTCTAGTGAGAGCGAGCCTCATCAGCCTAGCATGAGGCAGCCCTTGCCTTTGGCCAATCACTGAGTTCGATGACCGACTAGAGGAAGAGAAAGAAAAGAAAAGAAAAGAAAGCAAATTGAAAATTGAAAATTTGAAAAATATTAAAATATTATTGAATTTTGTTTACGTTAGTGCCAATTGTGTCATATCAATTGACCAACGTTCATGTCAACAATATTCGGCCAAAATTAGGTAAAAGAATTGAATTGACATTAGGTTAAAAAGTTTATAATTGAATTATTAGTAGGTCAAAATGTTTAAGATTATATTAACGTGAATAAAATATCTATGACTAAATTGACATCAATGCAATAAATTTGGAACTTTTCTAACATTTTTCTCGGCTGTGGTTAGAATAGGGAAAATTTCAAAAAATGATCCAAAGTGAGCCTATTTTCTCAAATAAGAACCTGAAGTGACCGTTGTCTCAAATTAGGATCCGAAGTGACTAAACCAGTCTCAAATAAATACCTCAAATCGCCGGTCAACCAAATGTTCACCGACTGGCGAGCGTGTTGTATTTTTGGTGGCCGGAATAAGGGCAATTTTGTCAAACAAATATCGATAGAAATTATCAAACCCTAAAAACAAAACCCCCAAACTCTTCACATTCTCATGTTTTCTTTTTATGCTCTTCATCTTCTTCATTCTCTGTCCTCTCTCACTTGGAGCACCCAAATTTTCTATTAATGGAGCACGAATTGAAGCACAACAAGAAACCCCTACCTTCGTTTTTTCAAATTTTTTCCTTTCTTTTTTTATCTTTATTTCTTTTCAATGAAGAAGACAAATCTTGAGTAAAGCCACATCTTCGTTATTTAGACACTTGTACGTAGCAGGAGAGTCTTGATTCTTCATCATCTTTTCCCAATTGAGAAATGGAGAACATCTCGATATCGAGAACCCACATCTCGGGCACAATTCGAATCCACTTCCACGGAGAGAGAGAGAGAGAGAGAGAGAGAGAGAGAGAGAGAGAGAGAGAGAGAGTTTGTTTGAAGAGAGAGAGGAGAGTCGGGGATGTTTGCTTTCAAACTCGTGCAACATCTCGATTAACAAAGGGTTCTCCGCGCAAGAGGGGAACCTAGAAGATGAAGTGCAAAATAAGAAGAATCTGAAAAAGAGTTTGGGGGTTTTGTTTTTAGGGTTTGTTAATTTCTATCAATATTTTTTTGACAAATTTGCCCTTATTCCGACCATCGAAATTGCCATACTTGCTAGCCAGCGAATATTTGGCTAGTTGGCAATTTGATGTCCTTATTTGAGACTGGTTTAGCTATTTAGGGTCCTCATTTGAGACTGATTTAGCTATTTAGGGTCCTCATTTAAAATCAATTTAAATCTAAATATGTATATCGGAAGTTTTCCTGAATTACTTACCTTTTACTTTACTTTTGGTTACATTTGGTCACATTAAACAAACTATAATATTTAAATACAAGCTTGCGTCATTCAAAAATATATATTTTGTTCTAGTTTAATAAGTTTTGTGAAATTACATAAATTATATAATTTCTTCTCATCCGTAGTTTGTTAAAATTATAACTTTTAAAAGTACATTTAGATGTATATCCTTTCTTTAATATTTAATGAAACGATACTTGTCGATTGAAGTGAGACACATAGCAAAAACTTTGTGGCAGTGCCTAATCGCATAATAAGGCTCCACATTAAGCTAGATGCAAAGTGGCGGGCATTGAAGTAAACACCTTTCAATTAATTCGTTTTATCAAGATATATCAATACTTTTACAAGTGCTTTTACATGTGCTTATTTTGATCCTGAGTACCTTGTCATTCTTGTGATTGCTATAAATGTCTCGGACCTATATCTGTGCATAAGTTCTAGAAAACATATGGCAAAGCTAGATATACAAAAATAGGAAATGCTTAAAATTAAACTTGGCAACAGGAAATTTAAAAAAAATTCTAAAAAGAAGGTTCGAAAATTATTAGCATTTTTGCAAATTTCAAATTATCTTTGAAAACTAAAAGTTTGAAAACAATTAGTCGGCTCGCACACCTTATAAAGCATGAGAAACACAGGAATAAGACTTCGATACCCCTGTTGGAGACTTTGTTATTTTGAATATCTAGCCGACCGTTTGCAGCAACTAATGACTTTGCGAGTTTAGGCCCCGAAAGAAGAAAAATTAGCGAGAAAGAGAGACCGCAATGCAAATTGAAGAGCAACAGAAAACCATAGGCATCTCAGATGAGAAATTCACTTAGATGTAGGTCGATCTCTGACTGTCCCCTGGAAGAAACCACCCAAAGAATTCCTTAAAAGGCCATCCCTCGTACTGTCAATATCACAACAGTAAAATCATGCATTAAAAGGGCGTTGTTCATCCTATTGAACATTTAATCAGCATCCATCTCTTCCAATGCCAATCGAGCTGCTGTCTTCGCTTCCTCCAGGAGGTTGTCAGGAACCTGTGATTGGGGGGAATTGTGAACGACTCAGCCAGACAATATTCAAGTTTAAAGCAAGGATGGTTCTGAGAGCATCATAAAAGTAGAAGGCAATGTCCCTCTGCATGTGAAAAGAAGCATGGAGAGAGATGATAATACCTTCTCATGCTGCCTCTTTGACTCATCGCAGACCCAGCTCATTTCCAGTTCAAATGCCTTGTCCTTTGCCTCATCATGCACCTTGTAGATGCTGCTCAGAGGCAAACCAGGTATGTAAGGAATTTACCATTCTTGATTTCCCATAAAACAAACTTCCCTGCTTTATATTTAAACCCTCTCTTTCCCCCCACACACAGTTGCCAACCAGAGTCAATTTCTAAAACTACTATGACTTCATGTGCCTCTCCACTACAATTAGTAATTGGGCAAGTGAATTAACTACTCATGCTCGGTGAAGATATAGTTCCAGCCAATAGATCCTGCTACTTCCCTCAAAGTTGATAGTTCTATGGGATTCTAATACTTCATCTGCAGTTGAGCCACAATTTTCAATCTCAAGCAATTATACTCTAACTCAAGCAACTCATTAAGCCGTGCCCGAGGGGGAAAAACTAAATAATTCATGCCATGGAGCAAGGGTCAAGGATGGTGCACTGAGGTTCACTGGATGTCAAAACAGAAACAGTACAAAAGGGATACATTTCAACATATTAATCAACAGCTTCCAACAACATAAACAGAAAAGAAGCAGGCTACAAACTACAAAGGATAAATTAAGAGAAACTCGGAATTAAGCACTATCTAAGAAAAAAAATTTCACACTATAAGGCATAAACTAAAAGGAAAACTTACATCTTAGCTACTTCAATAACTCCTTCCCTGCATGTCATCTCTGAGAGCTTTAACTTTTCAATTTCTCTGTTAACACCAATCAAGTCACATTAGACAACAAAACCTTAAGACGAGTTGTTTCATCAAGATTATTAAAACAGGCTAGCATAGCAGAATATAAGTGGTACCCCTTTTTATCAGAAACAAAAGTGATACCGTTGACCTGATATAAAAATGAACTCTTTTATAAAACCCCTCCCTTTGGCACCACCCCCCCCAAAAAAAAAAAAAAAACCCAACCCACCCCAAAAAAAATAAAATTATTTTGCACTATAGAGATGTAATGACAGTTTCACCACTTATTTATCAATTAGACACGGGGGAATCACATGCTGGCTCCAAAGTTCTACTTTACAAAAAGGGAAAAGCATTAAATGAAAGAGTATGGGATTAACTTTGATCCCATATTTGTGCCTCTTCCATTTGACATCTTTCAATAGCCAGCAAAAATATTAAATTCTCATTACCTAATAGGCCATAACTGGTTAATAAAATTAGCAACAACATGGAGCTATTGTTGCTAATCGGTTACAAATCCACTCCAGATTATTATGCGAAGGGTGCAACTTAGAGAGTTTCCTAAAAGAAGGACTAAATAAATCAAATAAAGGGATAGCAGCAGGCAGGTTTGGGACAGTTGACTCTGGCCCCAGCCCCAAACCCATTAGTCATGATATAACCCTAATAAACAAAGTGAGGGATAGCAGCAAGCAGGTTTGGGACAGTTGACCCTAGCCCAAACTTGAACCAGAACATAAGCTACGCGCACCCCAAACCAAAGATAAGATTTCAAACGGAGTCCCAAAAAATAAGAATACCACAATTACCATAACTTTCGTACAGTGCTTATTCGAGTGCCGAAAACTTCTTTTTTTCCAATCACTCGAGTGTCATATAATATTTCAATCAATCACTTGAGCGCTATAACTTTTTAAAAATGGTTGCCACAAGTGCCATGCCACGTTGAATTTTCCACTTTGAACGTTTTTAAAAAGCTATGCACTAGTGAACAATTGAAATTATGGCACTCGAATAAATTTATTTTGAAGTTATAGCACTCAAGTGAGCACCATTAAAAAGTTATGACACTTGTACTGTCCTTGTCTCCCAAAACTTGTGCAATTGAGTACAATGGAAACCAAAACAAGCATAATTGTGTCCAATTTTATATTCTAAAAAAATAGATATATCAAATACAAATTAATAACAAAATTACATAAACAGCCTTAGTGTACTTTTCTAGAAAGTAAAAGACCTAGTGTATTTGAATAGATAATTGTTTTAATGATTGGTCAAGTTTCAGATACCTGCCATCTAAATCTAAAACCCATTCCAAACCCTACAGAGTCTTGTAAAAGGAAACCAGGCACATCTATGATGCCAGCCCTAGCAAGAGTTTGAAATGCTATTTATTCCAAACAGAAGTAGAGTTTGAGTGAATATGAGACGCCAAAGATATCATTGCAGAAGTTGGACACATAAAAATAAAGCCACAGAAATCTCGCTTTCATGTGCTTTTCCATTTAGTTGCTAACACTATTACTGCACTAACAAGCAAGAGACTTACGTCTTTGCAGCTTGTTTTCCCTTGCCAATTGCAGCCCCGAAGTATCTCTACAACGAAGGTCAAGAGTAAGAATGTTCAGAACAGGATGACTAACAAAATGAACCAGTGGCAGATTTAAATAACATCGAACAAGTAAAAATAAAAGCAAATTATGGGCAGGGTAGCAGCTCATTTCTGATAAACAACTTAGAGGAAACCATGTGAAACAAAAATGTGAGAATTTGAAATGGGGCCACTCACATAGGAAATACCAGATGGTTCAATCATAAATAGTTGAGGACCATCTCTGTCATAACCTCCGAGAATAACTCCACAACCAAAAGGCCTGCAGAAATAACAGCGAAAATCTAAATATCCTGCACTCATAAGAAAAGGAGCCACGCACAGGAAAGAGGTAGAAAAGAGCATGAGCAACTACAAGGATGTCGTTAATCTCAACCTGAGCCACCAGTAGAGGGTGCACAGATGCACATAATTAGCAACACGTCCGGCAAGCTCCTTTACAGGAACGGCTTCACCATAAACGCTGCACTTGAGGACACGACGATGATGAGTTAGCAAACCATCCAATCCATGAGGAAAAGCTAATCAGTGATCAATTCATGTCTACAACTTAAAGCAACACATTCACCAGAATTTAACACAGTTAGACAACTATCTGAATCACAAGCCCAAGAAAAATCTTTATTTTACTTAAGAATCCAAAGAAGAGGAGTAGCAGATGTTAGAATCAGCATTCATATATCTTCACCTTATTTACAATATTATTCAAAATTGTATATGCTCAAGAACACTCTGAAAGTCACTTGCTACAATTTTATGCAAAGAGAACATGAAAAATTACCAGAAGACCAGTATGCAGCTCAGATTTGTTCATTGAGAAATTTGCGCTAGTGCTTGGACTCTCATCTACCTTAAAGAAAGAGATGCTCTTTACAGCTAACTACATCATTGAGAGGAGTTATTTTACTTCTAAGAAGCTACAACAACTTCAGTATGGCAATGGGAAAATGTCTGAAAGCTGAAAAAAGGATCCAGAAGATTTTAATTTACCGAATGACTTATGCATCACTTTTATCCTCTCTATATTTTCTAATAATAATTGTTGTTGCACACACTTTACAGCCTCAATGATACCCGTGCTCCAGAAATTTAAACCTTCTTCAATATGGAGCTATATCATACCAAAGGACCAACAAACAACTAAATACTTGCTAAAACAGGAGAAAACTCATAAAGCTGTTTCTTGAAAAATATATTCAGCTCCACAGTGAGCAAGGTTTCAGGTGGGTGTGCATCCAGTACAAACCTATCATAATTAGTCGCCTCAGACTTTGCTCGTGCAACAATTTGTCTCCCGTCTGCTGCTAATCCGGCAACAGCCTGATTCACACAGAGAGAGAGAGAGAATTAACAAATTACTCTGAAAACGCATTACCAGGGGATTACACAGAAGATGCAGGCATGTGCTTCTAAGAAACGATTGTCCCAAGAGGATACAGGCTTATGCTTGACACTTGGTCAGTCTTAAGTAATAGAGACTATAAAAGCATGAGGATTCCTTAAAACCTTCATTACTACCCAAAAGAGGACAATTTTAAAAATGACAGCACTCTTTTTGGAAGTAAAAAGAATGTTTTTCACTTGATCAGCAGATTCTCCTTTCATCTCGCAAAGGGTGAGGTGTTACACAGACTAATTTAACCGACCTCAAAAATGTATTTTAATGCTTTCATAATGTGCTCTAACAAGCATAGCTTTGACATCCAGATTAATATGGTAGCCCTTGGTCGTTTTGTGGTATCATGGTAAAAGATTTTCATAAACTTGCAAATTTCTTGTAATCATGTGGATGGAATGTACATGTGATTGCAGGAAAAATAGTAATAATTCATCTAACAAGGTGAACACGTCCAACCCTTTAATTTACATCTAATCCTACATGAAAAGGCATTCTTATAGACAACTTAATTAGCATGTTATAAATCTTAAAAGTATCTTCTTGTTGTCAATTCACACAATAGAAGTGTCATCTTAGATACACCAAACTAGATATTGACAAACAACGTATCAAATGCTCAAGCCACAGATATCCAAACCCAGGAAGAAAGAAACAGAAACGATACGTATAGAAAAACCATAGGGGCTGTACCCAACTAAGTCGACAACAAGAAAGTGTAGAAATTTTGCCGTGTTGACATCTTCTAAGTCAGATAATGAAAAAGATTGAAGTGTAGCTAAGAGGAACTAAAGAAAAAGTACCATGCCGGAATGACGATGGACAGAGTGGATTCGCCGATTGGAACCAGGCAACATCATTTTCGACGTTATCAGCTTCTCGACGCCCTAATCGAAGCCCCAATACATTCAACCAACACCATCAATTTCCATCAATCGTACGGATTGACAGGAAAACCATCATAAAAAGAAGAAAGAAAGACACGATTCGACAAAGAAACCTACCATGACAATCCCGTCCTTGCACTTAATGCCAATCACAGTACTGCGAACCGCGAGAAAAGAACCCAGATGTAACAGATTCAAACCGAAGAGAAACGGAACCACGAAATGAACAATCTAGAGAGAGAGAGAGAGAGACCCGCTGTTGTCGACGGCCTTGGCGGCGTATTCGATCTGGAAGACGCGGCCATCGGGGGAGAAAGTGGTGACCGAGAGGTCGTAACCCGTTCCGATGCTGCTCATGCTTCTTCCCACGGGAGTTCAAGCTCTGCGATTTCTTCCGTTTCGGTCCGTGTTCGCTTCGCGGAGTCTGGAGGAAGAAGAAGAAGCAGCAGCTCTTTATGAATCTCTCTCTCTTACTTGAATCTCAAGACAGTGAGGAAGAGCGAAAGCTCCAAAAGACTCCCCCTTTCGCTTTTTTGTCCTTCTTTTCTTTTTTGGGCCCGTGTCTCGGTTAGGACTGGCCTAAGAAATGCGGTGTGTTGGAGGCCCGTTTTGCATCGGCCCAAGGATCAATGACCCATTTTCGAATAAATGAAAATGGGCAGCAAATCTCAGCCCATCATGAGAAATGCAGACGTCTATGCTTTGATTCTGCCCTTTGATAAGGAATGTATTCACGTGATACTTCAACTATTTTTAATTATTTAATGTAGTCCCCAAACTTTCAATTTATTCAATCTAATCCTTAACTTTTCCATGACAAAGCTGATCAGTCATTCGACCCTATTCAGGAGGTTTCATAATTATGTTATTGCCCATATTCTAAAATATTTTTTTATTTTGATCTATTTTCAAAATCAACAATAATCAGATGGCTATCTGTTTATTAAACGTACAAAAATAACGTTGCACATTATGACAAAATATAAGAAAAATAGTGTTTCTTTCCTTGCTGATGTTTATACAAACTATGAAGCAAAATTAACGTAAAATTGGCTAGGTGTTCCACACAAGGTTAAAGAAAGGAGGTAGAATGAAGATGTCCATTAAAAGCATGGATATCTACATCGATGATGTACCTATCGACAGTGATACAAAATCAAAATCGACCAATAGTCAAATGGCAATGAACAAGACATGTTGACAAAGAACAAAAGGAGTTGGCCGCCTAAATTTAATCAAAAGGGGGAAAATTATATTATAAATGTAACAACTTTTGTGAGTATCCATTTTTATTTTAAATTTTTTTTTACTGGATCAATTTAACGCCACATGGAGAAAAATGTTCAAACTTTTCACTATATTACTTTAGTGCTACGTTGGAGAAAAAAATGATGACTTAAGTGTCTCTTGTGACAAAATTCGACAAGCATTCTTAGGTGACTTTTTAAATGAAACATTAAACACCTTTTCCTAATAAAAGAGGAGAACACGAAGACTAAGATGCCGATTGAAGGCATAGATCTCAATCGATGGTCGAGGACAGCATCCAAATAGGAGGTCTAAAATCTTGAAAGTGCAATTACAACCGTATCTAGCATAATAACCACTGATGGGTGGTTATAATTAAGGATTATATATGACGACCTATAGTTACCGTAGATAACATGACCATTAAGAACAAACTCTTGATGTGTTTTTAAGTTCATCACTCTATTTATTTTGTGGAAAATAAATGATTTGAAAAATATTTTCTTAAATTTAATTGTTCCGTATCGTTTGGAAAGATTAATGTACAAAATATAACTTCATCATCCACAATAATATTCAAACATATATTATCGCCGCTAATGAAAATAGTTTTCGTCAACTGATTATTTTAAATGATATAATCGATCATTTTTAATGAATTTGTAAACTCGAGCCATTTGGAGGTGCTTTACTTTTAAATTTACCGTACATCTTTTTTGTCACGTGGATTCAATTCCTATGCAAAATTACTGCCGAACCTTTAGCGAGAGGGCTTTTTACTGGATATTTGGGTCAACGCCCATTTCTAGGGAAGCGATGGCGGAGGAAATTATTTCTGCTCCTTGGCGATTGAAAAGGGGCTTGTCTGGCTGGACCCATTGACGACCCGCGATGCCGTACCGCTTCGGCAATTTCCACGAGAAAGCTCGCTCCAATCCCGTATACTAATCACTGGGGAAACGTGCGGTGGAGTAGTCAAAGCTCATTTTGACCCTTGACTGTGATAAAAACAAAACAAAACACGGAGCTGTAAAAAAATCGAATTAAAATAAGTTAGATCATGACACTAAACTGATAAAACTACACCTGTCGATGAATGATTACTGAAATTACCTGAAAAGTATCTATTTTTGCGACTTTAGACTTCAACATTTTTGCAGGAATTGGTGTCTTTTGACTTTGGTCATAACATCAAATCCAATGCAACCAATTATTTTTTGTTAAAGTTTTATACGCTGCATAAGATGAGAAGTACATAATTTGAAAAAGAGAGTAAATGATCGATCGCCATTATGTGTATCCTAATACATGAAAGTTAATGCATGCTCGTGGGATGCTTGTGTATGCCACTTTTGGATAAGGTTTCGATTTTCAACGCATCGATCGTGCAGACGGTCGATGCATGATTAATGTTCCCGATCAAAATAAGATCGTCAACCTTCCTAGAACTTCGAAAAAAATAAAAAATAAAAAATCCTGGGAAGGAAAATGCAGAAGCAATCTTCCGGGGAAGTCTCGGCGGCGAGAAACTAACGTTTTTTTTTTTAAATAATATATAAAGGAAACGTGGAGAGGTCAGACGCTTTGAACGATCTCGAGGCAGCCGGATGATGATGCCTACGACCCGGTCGAAGTTCACCACACGAAAAGACAAACAAATCACGAATCTCCGTCGCCGCCGTCACCACCGTCGTCGTCGGCGGCGGCGAATCATCAACATCATCATCACCTCCCCGGGTCAAACGAGGCCCTTCAATGTCAGGGACGGTGGGACCCGGAATACCGTTTGGGGGGTCCGTTCTACTGAGAGGGTCGTCTAGTCCTCATTCCCGTCGCTTTCGATGGAGGATTACTCCGCTTCATCTGCCTTGACTCGTCGCCCCCACTCATGCGCAGGCAGGCAAAGTCCGCACCCCATTACTTTTATTGCCGGCGACTCTTTCAACCTCTCTCTCTCTCTGTTGTTTTTTTTTTTTTTTTTTTTTTTTTTGGGGGGTGGTGGTTGTCTCGGCGGTCCTTTATAAATGGGCTGCTAGAGCGCTTTGGTTTGACCGTCTCCTTCGTGCCGACAGGGTGGATTGCGTTTCGTTCTGTGGAGTTTTGAGAGCTCCTCTCGCTGTTGGGGAAGCCATCCGGCATGGGAATCTGCGCTGGGAAGCCTGCGAAGTGCGCTCACGCTTCGTCCATTTCCTTCGCCGGTTGGTGCTCTTGGGTTCTTTTCTCGTTTCGTCTATGTTTTTGTTTACGGTGTCGTGATTGCCACGAGTGATGGAGCTGCGTTGGTGATCAGTGGCGAAATAGGGATGTTCTTATGCCGTTTTAATGTTCCTTGGAAATGCTAGTTTGTTCGGTCGTTCTCGAGTTTTGATCAAGGCGCGTTAGGGGCGAATCAGTGCTTTTTTGTTTTGATGGACCAGAATGTTTACTGCCTTGCAAGGAGAATATAGTTCTAAGTAGTGCGCTTGATCAAGGCTGCATAGTTCTCAATCTTCCCATGGTTATTCCTGAATTGGCGGTCAAGCTGTGGGAATTCAATTTTGGAGTTTGTTCTGGTTCTCTGTTTCTGCTTAAGTGATTGGTTGGCGCGGGATTCTCCATATGGTGTGCTGATAATCTTCTCTCTGTTTAGTTACTGGTGCAACCTATGTCTATCACAGTTCAGTATCCTACTAGCAAAAAGGACCCAAATTTGTGTTTGATGGACATTTAGTGAATCAGGGTAGTGATGACTGTGGCGATGTGTTTTGATTAAGGTCATGAGCTCGACTGCATATTGAATTTTTATCCGATTTTTAGTTCTTTTTGTTCTGTTATGTGGCAACAATACCGAGTATCTGTTTATGTTATAACGTTGAGCTTAACTTATGGCTTCCTTGTAAATATTGTTTCAGAAGCTAAACGATCTATTAGCAATGTTGGGCGGGACCCGCCCCCTCTCAACCACCAAGAGGCTATACCAGGCTTGGAGAAATCTCTGATGAATTCCAAGCTTGATTCCTCGGCCTCAAACAATCTCAAGTCCTTTAGCTTCAATGATCTCAAGAATGCCACCAGAAACTTCCGCTCTGAAACTATGCTTGGAGAGGGAGGGTTCGGTTATGTATTCAAAGGATGGATTGACATGAATACACTTTCTCCAGCTAAACCTGGAAGCGGGATGGTGGTGGCTATAAAGAAACTGAAGTCTGGAAGCTTTCAAGGCCACAAGGAATGGCTTGTATGTGGATTGCTCTTCTGACATTCTCTTCTCTACTCTTTTTTTTTTTTAGCGTCTTGTTCCTTTTGCAGTTAACTTGGTTCTGTTTCATTGGCAGGCAGAAGTAAATTATTTGGGCCAACTTCACCATGAGAATCTAGTTAAGCTTATTGGTTATTGCTGTGAGTCGGATAACAGACTACTCGTGTATGAGTTTATGCCAAAGGGTAGCTTGGAGAATCATTTATTCAGAAGTAAGTGCATATTCTTTTAAAGGCCCAGCCTTTTTTGACTTCTGGACTTCTCTTATTTGGAAAATTGTATGTACGATAACATTGCCGGGTAAAAGGCAGAGAACCAATGTGAAAGAAGGGTCTGTGAATTGTGTCCCTTCTCTTTTCTCTCTTAAAAGCTAATTGCACTTGATCTGTCAACAAGGCCTAGAAAGACTGGGCAGGTTCTACTTCATTATGTCGAAGGATGACAGTTTTAGTTTTTGAAGGGGCTGGACATATTATATACGGAACATAGTCACTCGATGAGGAAAGGAAATATGACAAGATAGCACTTTGTAAGCACCCTGAATTGTTGGAAAATGATTTGGGTAAATCCATATGCTGTTTATTTGGTAACTCAGAAAATGCACAATCATTTCTGTATTTGGGAAAACTATTTGGAGAGCAAAGTTGAGGATTATTCTAGGAGAGTCACCAAAGACAGATAACACCAGATCTCAGTTACTGCCACATGAAAATTCCATACCCTCTAATCTACATCTTGAATGTGTTAGTGGACGGGATGTATTATTAGTTGAAATTAATTTGGAAACATCGGGTTTCGATGCACTAACTATTTGCTGACCTTCTATCTATTTCTGCAGAAGGCGTTGAACCCATTCCTTGGGGTACAAGGATGAGGGTTGCTATCAGTGTTGCACGAGGATTGGCTTTCTTGCATGGCTTAGATGCTAATGTCATCTACCGTGATTTAAAGGCTTCCAATATTCTGCTTGATTCGGTGAGCTGAAACTTTCTAAACATTGTCATTTGTTAATCATATAAGTGCGTGGTTCGAGTAGAACCTTGCCTTTTTGCTTAATGAAGTAGGGATTAATTTTTGCAGGATTTTAATGCCAAACTTTCAGATTTTGGCTTAGCAAGGGATGGGCCTACTGGGGATAAAACTCATGTTTCAACACGAGTAGTGGGAACCCGGGGCTATGCAGCTCCAGAATATGTGGCGACGGGTGAGTCTAACCTCCCTGTCGTGTTGGACTTTTCATTTATAAAGAGCTTACGATCTCATGGAAAATTGCACAACCAGTACAGCCTGCCAAGTTTGAATTGAGATACACTCTTGGTTGGGTGACTGGGTCAAATCAGTAACAGATATATGCTGCGTATTTTCAATAAAAAATTTGTGGGGCAAGCTTGGCTCGCTTTTCTTGAGACTTTGGGAGCTTCAGCTTCTACACCTGATTTATTCTTGCTGTTTGTCTAATCACCGATTCACGTGACACAGGTCACCTAACACCAAAGAGTGATGTCTACAGTTTTGGCGTCGTTTTGTTAGAACTACTCAGCGGAAGACGGGCTCTGGATGATGAAATACCTGGATACATAGAGGAGACCTTGGTTGAGTGGGCGAAGCCTTTCTTAAGTGACAAGCGGATCTTTAGAATCATGGACACAAGATTGGGCGGTCAATTTTCTAAGAAAGAAGCCCAGGCCGCTTCGGCTCTTGCTTTGCAATGCCTCCATACGGATCCGAAGAGTAGGCCACTGATGGTCGACGTTCTGGCGACTCTAGAAGAGCTTCACAGTTCACATAACAAAAAGAATGGGCTGAGAACGGCCGCCTTCTAAGCTCGACCACCATGGGTGTTGGGATTAAGCATCTCGAGTCGTGCTTACGCCACAAGCATGATATGAGGTCGTCACATGAGTAGCTGCGTTCGCATTGTCAGTTTGAATACCTGAATTAGTGTGAGAACCCAATAATCCATGCGACGCCATGCTCATTCCTGGCGTACATGTAAATTTTTTCTTCTCTTTTTGTATAGGTGAAGGTTTCTCTTCCTTAAACGCGGGGTCTTCTTAGTGTGTCAGTGAAACAGAAAAACATGCTGTTGGACACTTGTATATTGCCGTCATAAAGAAAGTTAGCTGAATGAAATCGCGATGATTTTTTGAGGGTGGTTGAATTTGCAAGAGATCCTGAAAAATTCGAGATGAAATCCGTTGGAACGCCTAGATGGGCAAACCGAATTTGGAAGCTGATAATGTTTTCGTGCCTGTCCCAGAAGACATTTCCTCTTTGGTCAGACATCCCTGAAGATATCGTTCATCCGTTTAGTCAGTGATTGGCGGCGGACTTATGCCGCAACAAAACTTCCACAAACCCCTGTCGCTGACCTTGTTTGGTTTTGAATGACACTTGTGACTTGGCTAAGGTGCTGACTCACGAAGGGTCTGAAATCTGACTCACCCTCAATCAAAACGCCCGCAGATTTTGAAAAACCCTGTTAGCTTTATCAAAAATGAATTGACCATATTGCCCTTTGCTTTTTCTTCCTTTAGATATTCTATTCCACATAGTCATATGTGGGTCTTTTATGAATTTATTTCTTTTTTTTCCTTCCACTTTCATTTTTCTTGTTCTTGTTCTTATTTATGTTAAAAGGTATTGCCAAGGCTTCTCCATCTTCCTCCTCTGGCACCTTCATGCACACCAACAAGTAGGAGGTCTCATATAGACTCTCATAAATTTCCTATCTACCTCACCATCGCTTCTCACAAACTCTTGACATGTCTAGCAACACCACTCCATGTCGGTGTGAGCTTTCTTAAGATGTAATTCTTTGCAACAATAATTTGATTCTTATGATGATTTCTTAAAATTGGAATTGAATAGGTGCTGGAGTCCACGGGCAATGTGAATAAAAACGTGAATGTGAAGATGATAACTCTAATGTACTGTAATTGGCCACCCAAAAAAATAAATAACTTGACACTCTTATTAATAAATCATCATAGGAGATGACGATATCGTTAGATTCAAGAATCCCTAATTAACAAAACCACCAAAATGAAAGAGGAAAGATGAAAGAAAAAGAATAATCATCCTATCTTTGACTCGTCGCGGATACTAATGGAAATAATGAGAGGTAATATAGTTGATATACTGTAAAAGGGAGAGTCAAAACTAAACGAGGGGCGGAAAAAGAGCTATCCCTTTTAAAAGAGATATACTTTCGATTTCACGTACACATGACTTTTCCGTTTTGTCCACGGGAAAGTGATGGCCCAAGATTCAACAGGCCTTTATGGTCCAGTTCACTCCCCTGCTCCTCATTTCCACTTCCTCGCACGTGGGTTCCGTCTGGACCCTCGACCCAAACTCGCACGTTCTCCTCCTCATGCTCCAAGCGGATCGCTCATGCGACTCGGCGACTATGGAGGCAGGTCTTCCCATGGCCATTCTGGGTCTCGGTCCGAATCAGCCGGTCGAGCTGAGCCTGCTTCGCCTGCGGTTTGAGAGATCGGGCAAGCGCGACTAAATCCTGGTAAGGTCGGTTGATGTCGAAACCGATTGTTTTCCCCATGTTTAGCGCTTCGGTTTGCTGAACTCCTCGTTCTCTTGGTTCGCTGCGTCGGCACGTTTTGATGGGCAAACTCATCCATCATTCGTCGGAAGGGGCGGTGATTTCGAGAGAGCTTGTCTGGGTTGTTGTCTGAATTGACACTTACTGTGATTAGCGGAGGAAGTGCTGTGATCGCGTTAGAAAAACCTTGCATCGTTCACGTGATGCGATTCGCGATCGCGATGAATTGTAAAAGTCACCAACTTCTCCATTAAGCACCTGTCTAGAGATCTTTGGTGAATGAATGAATTGGTCTCGTTGTGTCTATGTAGGAGTTTGGATCTCGAAACATGTTTGTTAAGTTGGTCTGGAAGAGGGTTTGCTGAAACATATCGAAGTTGTCTTGCACCCGGAAGTGGAAATAATTTTAATCACTTGATGCTTTTGTTCTCAGAATCCGAAAGCTTTTGTTTTGGAAGAAGTGGGAATAATTTGGGGCCTCCTTATTCCTTGTGTTTAATGTAGCAGTTGCTTTAGATTCTTCTTTCTTTTCCAGATTGACGACCATGGAGATCGATATGGAAAGGAACAACAATCGGAAAAGACCTGCTTCTACTGACTTGCCCCTGCAGTGGAGCCAGTGGCAGCTGCTTGATTCCATCCTTCCCACAGGGGGATTTGCGCATTCTTTGGGTCTAGAGGCTGCAATACAAACCCGTGTGATCACCAGGCCTGAGGATCTCCATACCTTTGTAATGCATGTGTTGGAGAACACTGGTAGTTTACTTCTTCCTTTTGTCTACACTGCGAGCAAATCGCCAAGTGCAGATACTTTGTGCAAGCTTGACAGAATGCTAGACGCGATGCTAACTAATGAAGTGGGCCGAAAAGCATCTGTAGCTCAAGGATCGGCGCTTATGAGGGTGGCTGCATCTGTGTTTTCTGAAATCCCGTCGCTTAAAATGATGAGAGAGAGCTTTTTGAGTTCTGGAGCCTTCTCTTTTCACCATGCTCCGATCTTCGGGCTCGTATGCGGACTAATTGGGCTTGAGAGTGAGACATGTCAGAGAGCCTTCATGTTCATCACTTTGAGAGATGTTATTTCTGCTGCAACTAGGCTGAACATAGTTGGGCCGCTGGGAGCTGCTGTGTTGCAGCACCAAATCGCTCATGCTGCTGAAGCTATTACAGAGAAATGGAGTAACCGCGGTGTTGAAGAAGCATGCCAAACAGTTCCTTTGCTTGACACTGTGCAGGGATGCCACAGCTACTTGTTTTCGAGGCTGTTCTGCTCCTAATGACTGTTCGTGCATGTCCGTAATGATCAATTCCTCTTTTATGCTCACCTGCTGATATCGGATGCTGAATTAGAAATGCTTGCTTCTTCTTTGGCCAGGAGGATCCTTGCTCTTGTTTTATGTCGTGTAAGTATCAAATTACTTTGGATTTTCTGTGACCTGTCAAGTAGGGAAATGTAGATGGATCCATATACTGATTTGATTGCTGCAACACTGAACACTTTTATGATGTTTTTGAAAGTTAAGACGATCTCAATTTTGAATGTGGTTTCATGGCAAGTCAGTTCTGTCGTTGTAGTGGACTGAAGTGTCGTCTACCTCCTCAGTCATACCTTTAACTAATTTTTGCTTGTAGAATTGACAATTTCTATGTCATTTGATATGGTTTTACATTGAAGATACTACTGCATCAGAGACCCCATGTCCAAAAAGAGCTTTCCCGATCAAAGAGTTCTCGATTGTTATGTTTAAAGCCTTGTTTCTTTTTTTTGGCTTCGGATCTGTATTTTACTAAGTTCCTTTTTCTTCGGCACCATGCCTTTCATCTAACAGTGCAAACCCAATGTTTATTGAATTTCTCCGTGTTGGCCAGATTCTCCTGTTTGGCGAGGTCGCTATCGTGTCAGGGAATCCTCAACAGAAATCTTGTCTTTCCCAGTTGGAAAGCTTTCTGTGGCAGCGACGTCCAGTGACTGTCAAGGGGTGAGTGCTCCATTTTTGGTATGGGACTTGCAGTTGCAGCACTCGTTTTCTCTTGCACAATTCGCAAGTTACGATTTCGTTGCCCGTCTCGGCCACATCGTCACTCTATTTGTTAACTTGGTTGTCAAGGCATTGGATGGCGATCATCGCCATTTGTTTCCAGCATCGTTTGCATTCGAGAGTGACCCCTGTGTGCCCATGCGAGACGATCCTGTTCGCCATTTACCTTCGAATTTGAGTAGTTTGACATGGGCGAACTGGGTCTGATATGCCTTTTCCTTATACTCGGCGGCCTTGATCAAACTGAGCCTCCGCAGTTTCAGAATTTCCTGGTCGAGTGGCCTGTTCTCCCCGGTCGGAATAGGTGGGTCGATTCCATGGGTATTCCTAAAATTGTGATTGGGCTAGGATGAAGCTAGAGAAATTATTAAAGTTCCACCATGTTAATTACTCCATTAATGAATTTTTCAAAGCCAGATGAAATGCCTATCACGAGTTGAAGGTTGAAGATAACGACATTCGCATGGATCTCACTTGATCAAACCATCGCATTGTGGAGACTTGACAGTCTTTTGGCTCCATTGATTTAGAATAAGAGGTGTAATAGTAACATTGATATATATTACTATGAAAAATAAAAGGCCACCATGAGGTAAATAGTATTTTCCCCCCTTAGGCATTGGCCAATGGTATACCCATTTCGTGGCTTGACCATGCGTGATAAATCTGAGATTGTTCTTCTCTAATTTCCTTGATGGATGGATATCTTCCTCTAAATTGGAAAAAATTCATCATGATAATCATAAACGATCAGTAAATCACTAATTTGACATTGGAGTCACTCAAAAAATGCGAATCAAATTTTGAATGGCGGGGTGAGGGGGAGTACTACCATGAACTTAGGCACCAATTTTCTTAATCAAATTTCAAATTGTCGTGAATTACATGTGCTTATTTGTCATCATCTTTCACATTAGTTTATATTTTGTTATTTATCGTTAAAGCTTGATTTATAAAAAAGATAATGTCAGATTAACCAAACTAACGAAATGACGGCGTTGAGCTTAAGAACGTAATTCAGGGACTGCAATGAATAATTAGCAATAATGCAGGGTCCACGTATTAAAAAATTCAAATGATGATGGGGATTCAGTTTTGCTTTCGCCCAATAATAATATCTCCTCCCTTCAGTCTCCCCTTTGACTTGGCCCGGGAAATCGCCGATCTCTTTCTTCAGCTTCGGCGTACGTATAGCAGAAACTCAAAACTCACTCTTTCACTCTCTCTCTACCAAGAAGGAGGGAGAGATCCATCTCTCTCTCACCCTCCCTCCCCCACGCTCCACGGCTCGCGCGTGCGCACCGTGGAGCCACCATAAGCCGCCACCTGTAGCTCGTGGGAGCCACGCGCCATCTGTCTCCTCCTCCCTCCTCCTCTTCCTGCCGCACCCGCTTCATAATCGGGAAACAGGCGCCACCCTCTGACCCGATCAAATGATTAGCATTCAATTTCTTCCTCGCTCGGGATTTTAATAATCGAATCGAGGGGAGGGAGCGAGAGGCCCGAGCTCGATCGAGATTAGGTGGTGGCCAACAAGATCTCCATCGATCCAGTGATCTGCTGCATTCTCTCCCTCCCTCCCTCCCTCTCCCCTCTCTGTCTCTCTGTAAAACCTCCACTGCTCGGTTTCTCTCTCCTGGAGCTTGCAGAGGGAGAGTCGAGGGTGGGAGCGACGCGGAGGCGCGGCGACGGCGACGGCTCGGAGTTTAACCGGATGGAAGCGTGAGATCGGAGCGCGTCGAGCTACGTCCGCCGTCTCCCGTCTCCTGCCGGAATCCGTGTCTCCGGCGGGAGTGCAGTGCGGTTCGTTACGGAATTCGCTGCTGGTTTTGCGTCTGCGCGAGAGGCCGGCGAGCTGATTCCATTTTGCAGAATCCGTCGAGATTGCGAGAATTGAGCTTCGCTTGTTTTTTTTTTCGCCTCTCTCTCTCTCTCGCTCTGTGAAAATCGGCTTTCTGGAGAGGCAGTCTGCGAGGATCGGGTTGGATTCCGGAGGGGGAGGCTCTCGTCGCTGCTGCTTTAGGAGTGGAGCTGAGTTTCGAATGGGCCCGAAGGATTATTTTGAGGATGCTTTGGAGGCGAAAGCCAAGATCATGAGCAATGATTAGTTCTCTCGGTGGAATCTGACCAGGCGCCATTTCCTTCTGGTAAAATTTTCTTTCATGATCGTAGTAGGCGGCTTCGATTCCATGACTGGCAAGGAGTATGATTTCGATTGCTATTGTCCGAGAGGTGATTCTGAAGTGGATGATAGTAAATGGCTCTGATTCTGTGACTGACTGGAAGTAAAATTTTTAGCCTCTTTGGTTCTCGGCCTTGCATATTTGATGCTTTTGGTTACCATTGGTGCCGAGAGCTGATCGCTGTGTTCCATTTCTATATTTCATGTTGCATCGATCATCATGCAGGTACAGTTGCTAGGTTGCTAAAAAAAATGGCTAGAAAAGAAAAGTAAACAGTCATTAGGAAGAAGGGAAGAAGTTTTATCCATGCACGAGAATTGCAACTAGGTTTCGCTATTGCTGGTCGTAGTGATGCACCATGTCTCTGCTCTCTACCGCTTTCTCTAAGTCCATCTGTTAAATAGTGTGGAAAACTTGTTTTTCCTTTTTTTTGGTGGTAGGCATATTGGTCGAGATGCGAAGCACAGCAGATGGTGGCAAGGATAAGAAAGTGCGCAAGATTCGCAGGCACTCGCCATCCGGTGAGGAAGCCAGTGATGGAGGAGGGATTCCTTGAAGAAAGGCCCCTGGACAGCCGCAGAAGATGCAATTTTGGTTGACTATGTGACTAACCATGGGGAGGGAAATTGGAATGCGGTCCAGAAGCATTCGGGGCTTGCCAGGTGTGGGAAAAGCTGTCGTTTGCGGTGGGCAAATCACCTGAGACCTGATCTGAAGAAAGGTGCATTTTCTCCTGAGGAAGAGCGTCTTATTATTGAGCTCCACGCAAAAATGGGGAACAAATGGGCTCGAATGGCTGCAGAGGTTCTGAAAATGTTGTTTTTTTAAATGTTTTCATATAATCTCTTTTGGCTTTTGGTGCTTGTTTTGTATGTCTTTTGCTGCTTCTGAAATGTTACCATAATATTCCACGACATCTTTGATGGGAATGGTTGGGTATGATTTATAACAGTATGATTTATATATTAGATCAAGTGAGGAGTCAAAAATAGCAAAAAGGATTAGACCCTTGGCCAATATTTTTTGTTGGGGATAAGAGATGAAATTTGGAACTTTGATTTACTGTTTACAATATAGGGAGGTATCCTTCTAGCTAGTTTAAGTTGGATGATTAGGGGACAAGTTTTCAATAAATCAGCACATTTTTTTTCCTGCTTTGTGCATCTCATTCTATTTCATGAAGTCTTCTTTCTGGAAACGGTATCTTAACAAATTCTCACAGGTCCAATAGACATGATGTTTATTCTTTGTTAACTTTTGGGTCAAAAGCTTGTAAGTTTTACAATCGTGATCTTATAGTTCTCGTGATATCTGATAATTTTCTAAAAATAAATCAAAATTTGACAGTCTTATTGCTTGGAATAGGATATGCGGGAAAGAATTCCCCTCAGGGATAGAGATGTGGCCTCGTGTTTAATTGATTACATCTTGTCTCTTGGATGATGTGGCATTTTGAAAGTTACCATGTCCAATCTCTTGCTATCATTGGTGTATCAGAGCATGAAAACTTCTATTTATGATTTGAAAACTAATCTTGGTCATTAAACCAGAAAGAACGTTCCATTCTTGTTTTCTTGCCCTGCTGATGGATTTCTTCCTTCTCTCTTTCAGTTACCTGGACGTACAGACAATGAGATAAAGAACTACTGGAATACCAGAATTAAGCGACTGCAACGCACTGGCATGCCTATATATCCAACTGAGGTTTGTCTGCAAGTGTCAAGTGGGAATCAAGAAACTCATAACATGGGTAACTTGCATACTGCAGGCAAAGATAATTGTGACCTCTCACAGCCAGATACACTTGAGATCCCAGAGGTGGATTTTAGAAAACTGGAACTGCATCTTGGTTTCTCGTCATTTTGGTCTACACTTTTGGACGTTCCTCCTTGTGGCTTTGGGAGAGAGGCAAGGTGTCCATCTGATGCTTACTGCCTTCCATTTCCATCAATCCGGTCTCCTAAACGCCTTCGGGGGTCTGAGACCCCATTTCCTGTTTTGGATGCTGGAAGTAATGACAGTTTCTCATCCTTTGGTCAGTATGCTGATTATTCTTCTGAGATCACTCTCGAGTCCTATGTGTTGTCGTCACCATATGATGTCAATCCTGACTCGACTAACCACTCTCTAGTGGGTGATCTCCCCGGCAGCCATGCCTTTCTAAATGGCAACTACCCTTCTTCTGTGCCCCATTTGGAGGCCATGAAGTCGGAGCTCCCTTCACTCCAATATACAGAAACTCAGCAAAGTAGCTGTGGTACTCCTGCATCCCCACGGCCTTCCCTTGACTCTATTGATCCTCTAATGCAGTCACCTCCATGCGAGCACTATCAGTCAGATTGTCATTCACCGCGGACGAGTGGCCTACTGGAAGCAGTTATCTATGAGGCCTGCTCTAAGCAAAAATCTTGCGCACAGACTACGGGCGTTTCTGGCAATGTAGCTTGCAACTCTTCTCCATCTCAGCTCAGGACAAAGCAGGAACTGTATGCTGCCCCAGACTCTCCTTTTGGTGATAATGCCACATCAGTGCTCGATCATTGTGCTCCTGCCAGCAGAAGATCGTTTGAAGAACCCCAATCTGCCGACGCTATGCTTGGTGCGATCATTTAATGTTGCTTTTAGTTTGTAAAATGATAATGGTATTGTTTTGGTGTCAGAATTAAATTAAGCAGTTTCTCAGTGGGGCTTCCGGTTTGTCTTTCATGCAGGATTTGACATTAAGCCTGAGGAAGATAGCAAACCTTTCACTGATTTTGAAGGAAAGCAAGAGATCCTAGATCAGATGCACATTAATGGGCCAGATGCTTTTCTTGATTTAGATTGGTGCCAGCGCAAAAGTCAGCCTAGTGAAGACCAAATTGGACGGGCAGATTATATAGGAGCACTTCTTGGTACTGATTTTTACTGCGTCTCCCAGAATATGTGCGATAGGACTGCATGGCACTAGTATACAACCCGACTATGATGTTTCTTCTTGTCAACCCTTGGTAATAGGGAGTTTTTAGGATTTTGGAAATTCTGCCTCCTTTTCCAGCCTATGAATTTTGCAACTTCCACCTTATGTTTGGGATTTCTGCCTTCAAGATTTGAGTTCTCCTTTTTCAGTCCTCTAGACAATGTCAGGTGAATTCCTTTGGATGCTTTATAATTCGATCGAATTGTGGATTTGTTCTTCCTTTGCTGTTCTTATTGCTTAGTATACACCGGAAGCAATCATGTTGGACTGGCGCTTAGCTCTAGACTTGCGACTTCTTGTTGTCTTGTGGTGATTTGTTTGCTGGTCTCATTTCGATCTGTGGGGTATGACGCCCCAGACTGGGAAAAGTATTGCATGGAGCAGCTGCAGCACCAGCCTGGTGGGGCAAAGTGGTCGATCTCCCACCTAATAATTATATGTCTCGCCTCTTTACCTGGACTTTCATATATGCTGCAGTTGTAACGGGGTTTGCTCCGTGACTCTGGTGAGGCCATGCCATCCGGCAGTTCCTCACCGTCCTTCTTTGCCAAACCAAAAGGTAAGGAAAAGAATAGAAATTACAGAGATAGACTTGCGTTTCTTCATTAAAACTTACTGAGGTCCTCAGCAATGTTGTCTCTGATTAGAAGAAGAAACATGAATGAGATGATTGACCGACTCAGGAGATAATTTCTTGCAGAAGGCATGGACCATTTCAGTTGCCTTCCAACTTTGCACATCTCTTCAAAAGTTTGTCAGTCTACATACCAACACCACACCCAAAACCTAGATGCATTCCAGGACAAAAAAGGCAAAGGGAAAAGAAGAGCATGCCTCTGATACCCCCTTTCCTGGTTGAAATTTGCCTTACCGATAGAACAGATTAGTTAGCCATGCCATAAACTGCATGAAAAGCAACTTTCACTAAGATCATCTCGAGCGAGGTATGATGTGGGTTGGGGTTATGTTCACTAATCTCGTGGATTGGTTATTCGTCAGGGGTTGCATGAATGCTAAAAATGGTTAAAGAAAAGGAATCGGACATACTCCGTTAACGTTGAATGGTTCGTGATAAAGTATTGTGTTAGGACAAGAACTGAAATAAGAAAGTAGTACATTTCAGTTAGCCTACTCGTCGAGTTCTGATTGGGGCTATCGCGAATGATTACTAGAAAACATAAAAAGCAATATACACTTTATTTTTTTTGGGTGACCGGATATATACTTCTTTAAATATGAATTTGACGCCCGCTCAATTTTAGGTGGAATGCACGCTCCTAATACCGCAATAAATATTAGAGCGAAGCCACCAACTTACTCACTCCCTCCAACCGCAAGACCAACCCTAAAAAAATCTTCAGTGGAGTAGAAAAAGAAGAGCCAGCAAGGACGATATAATTTATCCACCTGTCTTAATCTCGATGGAGCGAGAAAGCTTTCTTTTTAATTTAATTTAATTTTATTTAGGGGATATTATTTAAGCTTCATTTTCCGTAGTTTCAGGCATTTATAATTATTTTTCCAAAAAATCTCAGACTTTATTTCGTCGCTGTGAAAATGACAAATGGAAGAGAAAAAAATTAAAAAATACAAAGGGGATAACGTATTAACGTGGGTAATGCGAGTCTTTTTCTCTCTGCTAATAATTGTCCCACTCATCCAGCTTCAAAAAAAAAAAAAAAAGAGTGCAAAAGCTCAGCTTCAGCTTCAGCTTTCATCTCAGCTCCACTAAGCTTCTCGTCTTTGGTGCAGGCGGCGGCGGCGGCGGCGACGATGCGGAGCTTTTAGACAGGCGGGGTTGGATCCTTCGCGAGCTTTCGGCGTCCATGTCTTGAATCGGATCCTTCTCCTTCCCCTTCCCCTCCGCCTTTTCCCTCTCCGTCTCTTCGGTGGGTTCTGGATCTTCTCTTTCTGATAATTTTCATTTTTTTTGCCCCCCCCTTTTTATGATCCCGGTAGAGATCAGATGCTGAGATGGTTGCGAGTTTGGATTGGATATTCTCCTCGGTGAAGAATCTCCTCGCCTTCTTTCTGGGTGTCGACTGTTTCGACTGACTGACTGACTTGAATTGATCCCGTTGTTTTTTCCTTATTTTTTCGTCGTCGATTTACAGTCGAAAGCTTCTTGTAATTTCGTTCTTTTTTCTGTTTGTTGATTTCGGTTTCTTTCTCGGTTTGAATTGTTGTGGGATGATGCTTTTGCGACGGATCCTGTTAGCTCGGATCAAAGCTTTTCTCGCTTCGCTTTGCGGAGGAAGGGGAAACTGTGTTCTTGTTCCTGAATCTCGTGCCGTAGTTTCCGTGCCTAGGCTTCTGCAATACCCGCTGCCATATGCATTGGCAGAATTTGTTGATGTCCAAGAATCAGCCTTTCTTCCTTTTTTTTTTGACGTATTAATTTGACTCTACTCGTATGAACGTGTCACCGTTGATTGTTATCTGTATTATTTTCCTCGTCTTTGATAGATTCAGCTGCTCTTGTTATTCTTGCTCTGGCTCTCCCAGCTTCTTTTTGGAGCTGCCATTGGCCGATTCAGTGATTGGATTTAATTCTCATTTTGGAAAATATGCTGTAAATCGTTCTTCCCAGAATATATCACAAGCTCTTGTATAAAGAAAGATGTAGGCAAATGGGTTTGTTGCCCCTTCCAACTTCTGTGAAAGCGACCCCTTTTGTCAGTGTTATATACATACTTTCAGATGTTATTTGGTGTGATGCGACTGTAAATTCTCTAATGCAGAAGGAAGCTGTGTGTTTTCTTTCGATATTTGCACTTGAACGAAGAAAGGATGAATAATGGAGAGGAGACGCATTGGTGCTATGTGTGCCGCCGGCCAGTTGGGCTTCAAGGCGGCGAAGTAATTTGCCCTTACTGTGATGGAGGCTTTGTGCAAGAACTCCGGGAGTTACAGGCTCTGGCATCAGCAGATGTTTCAGCACCGCAACCGATGGATTCCTCTCCTCAAGTACCTCCAGCATTTGATGCTTTATTTGCTCTGTTAGGTGATAATGGCCTTGGCCCCAGAAGCAGACTTCTTGGCTTATTTGATATGTTAATGAGGGATGCAGTTGCAGGAGGAAATCCTAGTTTTGATGTCAGAGGACGTCCAGGTTGGGACCTAAACTTAGTTTCAGTGTTTCTACTTTCCTTTTCTTCATCACCCCCAACACTCCCCTTCTCCTTTTTTTGTATTCACCACATGCATCGTTAAATAAGATATTCAACCTTTACCATAATGTGGCAGGACGAAGACCAAGGTTAGCTGAGTATGACTATTTCATGGGCCCAGAACTTGAAGATTTGATTCAACAGATTTCTGTTAATGATAGAAGGGGTCCACCCCCAGCACCTCAGTCAGCAATCACTGCATTGCCGATCATCAAGATCACTCAGATGCATCTTCAGGCTGATTCAGAGTGTCCCATCTGCAAGGAGGAATTTGAGCTGCAAGCAGAAGCAAAGATGATGCCTTGCCACCACATTTATCACCCTGATTGCATTGTACCTTGGTTGGAACGCCACAATTCCTGTCCTGTTTGCCGCTTTGAGATGCCTCCGCTGGGTGCCAATTCTGTTCAGGGTGGTCAAAGTTGGAGTGACCAGAATCGAAGCAGCAGCAGCAGCACTCTAAGGAGTGGTGATAGTGGCAGGGACAGTGGGAGGCAAAATCCAGGGAGGAGGAGGAGTCGATCACCATGGACTTTTGGTTCATCAAATTCTAATACCCAGCAGTACGCTGAAACAGGTGGAAGCAACCCGAGAACCATTCATGAACAAAATCACGAGATGAACTACTCTGGATGGCCGTTTGATTACTGAGTCCTGCCATACCTAGTATAACGATGGAGTTCATAAATAATCGTGGGTTGGTCTAAAGACTCAATAATCACTCTTGTTTTGCAATGGGACTGTAGTGAAAGTTGTCTCTAGGTCAAACTATGTGTGTTTCTGAAGTGGATATGGTCTTTGAAGCTGCGGCTTGATTGAATATCAGTTCCCACAACATTTTCCTGTGCATGGTCGTGTGTGTGGTGAACTTCAATATGCAATCGCTCTGTATTTTGCTTAGGAGCTGCTCGTAGAGTCGACAACTGCATGTTTTTGCAATCCCTTTTCTTTTGTGCGCGCGCGTGGGTGGGCAGCTACTACAATAATGACTGTTAATCTGAAGAGTGATATATGGATATTTGGGTGGAGCATTTTTTAACGTGGTCACATTGCCCTCGATGTACTGTAGTGTGGGTACAAACGATGCGGAGCAAGCATGTTTAATAGAGAAAAGTATTACTTTTCAAAGCAAACTTTAATTTTCAAGACACTGGTTAAACGCACCACGGGAAAAGCTACCCCATGGGAAATTGAAAATCGAAGTTTCTTTATTTTGCTGCTCAACCAATGTTTGGGACACTCGATAACAATGTGAGGGAGAAGATATTAACATCATTGTAGTTATGTGAGTCTTATTGCAGGTCGCACTTTCGAATTAAGATCTGATCATGAGGACCATCGCTTGCCGTCCATTGTTTGTACATTTGAATGAAAATAATGACTTGAAGGAAGAGAACCTAGGAACTTTGACAAAAGGAGAAACCTTGTTCTCGCACGCACCATGAAAAAAGGTTATGGTCACTGGCTGCTATTGTTGAAAAGGACATGTTGTGCTTGAGTTGTCCATTGAAGAGATCGTTGCTTGGTTTTTGGCAGAAATAATCAATCCTTGATGCATTATGTCTTCCCGAGGTTCTCTAGTAATTCAGATAGGATCACCCATCCCGCCCCTCCACCGATTACCGCAAGAGTGAGCTGTCCGCCGGGAACCAGCTTGGGTAGTCTCATCGATGTAATTGAATTCGACCGCCTATCTGACCACGACATTGCAGCAGGCAGGATTCCAAACAGTACCAGCACTAAAATGAACACAGAACAAGGGACATGAGAGAAAATGAAACGAATGAGTTCGCCAAAGCGACAATCTCTAGCTGCATGCGAAGAGACTAAACCTCCCCTCAGTGTGAGCTAGAAGAGTTAGGCCTACCTCCATAAGTTCCAGCAAAATCCAAGGCTTTGAAGAATATTTCTGGATCTAGCAATGAGAGTATGAGCGGAGGAACCAAGGTCAAGAGATATGGTAGAGGTTTGCTCTGACCAGTGGGGAGCTTCAACACTGCAGATTCAAGATCACCAACATCAACGGCAGTAATACGATCGTTTATTCTAGATTTTGACTTATGTCATGTCTCAGACAAAGTTTTGGGTGATTATTTTAATTAAGAGTGTATGGGGTGCTATGCACTCTCGTATGTTTTGGCGAAAGACATTTGTGATTGGCATGGGCTACATACTATATTGCAATGCATTACCCCACAGTGGTTTATTGCCTATTAAAGAGCTGCCTCTTGCATGTCCACAAGGGATTGTAAGATTTAGGCTGATGTAAATTACAGAATGTCCATAAACATGTACATATAGGCGCAAGAAAAAGTTCACTTATGAATTCTCTATTAGAATCTCTCATGATTGACTTTGGTGGAGAAAGAAGCCTACTTACAGTCAGCCAAGAAGTCCGAGAGGCCCAGAACAAATCCGATATAAGAAGTTGCAATTGCAAGAAGCGAGAATACCTCAATTATAGGCTGTGGAAACAACAAGAGGCACAAAGAGCAAAGAACTGAAAGTCTGTTTTGTAAGGTTTGAAACTACATAGAAGTGGATGTTGAAGCTTGACTAAAGAAAGTTGAAATGGTTGAAGCCAGACTTACGCCAACCACTCCATTACTGGATCGTAATTGTTGTAGTGGGTCAATGAAGTTATCAGAGCTCACATCAGCACTTGTAATAGTTCCTAGTATGACAGCATTCCATACAAGAAATAAGCCAAGAGGTATAGCTGTGCCCAGGACAATTGCAGTCCTACAAATAGCGCAATGTCATCATGGACAAATTAAGTGTCAAACAAGAAACAGGAACTATTTCAACATTCCAAATAATTTATGAAGAAGAGCAAATAGAACTAGAATTTTGACAACATAAGAGAAGAAAGATGCACTCTGATTAGGGAGCGAACAGTGAAGTGACCACAAGAACCGTGCAAAACTTATCTTGACTTATTATGCTCATTTAACCAACTTGATAATCTTGGAAGTTGCTAAATTTTCCTTCTCTTTTGCTAAATTCACGTGGAAAGAGTGAGATTTGAAAAGTGACAATTTATTTGGAATGCAGTTGGCCATCACATTATCTTTAGCACAAAGTGCTGAACCGCCATGTACACATAAGACTGCCCACGTCTCAAACTAAAAGTAAAACCCAACTCCTTGAAAGCAGGATTCAGAGATCAGCATCAAAAACGAGGATGAGGAGTGTTAACTAAAATGGACGATCTTGAGATGCCAGAAACCTGCCAGAACAGGCGCATCTAATAAATTGTATTACCTTATTTTTGTCAGGTCTCCTTCAAGATTTGTACAAAGAACAGGCACTACGTTCTGCACAAACCCAATACAATTGATCAATTAGTTCTTTATAAAAAACTGTCACGATTTCTAGTGTTCCAGTCTGTTGAAGTTACCTGGTACACAAATGATAGAGCAATAATAGGTATACTCATTGGAACAGCTTCAAAGTTGGCTTTGAGAAGAGCCTCCCAGTGCAGATCTCCACTTGCGACTGCCTAAGGAAACACACTCCACTTCAGTAGACATGAAAAACACACCCTACTTGAAATCATCAATACCGTGCTCTAATAGATACTTACAAATTGTAAAAGTCAAAAATACAAACAAGAAAAATCTAAATTTTTTTCCAAATTTTTTTTATCGGAAGCAATTTTTTGTATGAATAAAGCTCTGATAATAGAAGCAGTACAATTTCAGAGACTTTGAACTTATAGGAATGAATTCCATCTCAGAAGCAGTCCAAGGAAAATATATCTGGAAGATTTTCATAAAAAAGGAAAATATCTTGAAAATTTGGTTATTACCATGTAGACAATTCATAGTTCAGGAAGTATTAACATCGCTCAGCTGAAACTTATCTCAAGCTTACCACAAGAGCTGCAAAAGACAATATGATAGCAAGTACCAAAACCCCGTTCACTGCACCAATGAAGCGCTGGCTACAATAGAAGATGATTAGATCACTTCATTCATCCAAGCGGTGGCTAAAATGTTTATATAGCCCCATAGTCTCTCTAAAATCTACCCAACAATAACAAAACACGTGAACATTAGAAAAATGCAACTGACTTGAATCTTTACTGAGACCTTATAATTTTAGGCAATGCCAAGATTGTTATATTATTTGGCAGTTAAAATGAACCAACTAGAGCACATGGAAGCAATTCAAACGCATGCAGTTATCATAAAGGAGACTAGTAGTGAGCAAAGTCAAGATACGTCTCTAAATCAAACATTCTTTCAGGCTATATCGGCATGATTGTATGGCTAAGATAACAGGAAATAACATCTGCTCGTCAGTGGATTAATTGATGAACAAGTCGTTTTTATCTGTATCATCCATCTTAAAATCAGTTTGAACAGGAAGGACACTTACAGTTAACACCATAGTAAGCTTTCCAGATTATCATGTCTGGCTAATAGACAAGCTACTTGAAGAAATGAAATCATTTAGCTACACCAACCTGCCAAAATAGCAGATTCCCCCCATTACCAGTGAGAACAGGGTAGCACTCTCCCATCTGCAACCATAATGCTGCTCATCAACACCTACGAAAATACGACATGCACTTCAAATATGTGCCTCATAAGTGCTAGAGCATGAAAATTAGGAGGAGAAAAGCTAGAGTGATGATCCATACAGTGGAATGCCGAGAGAATTTGTTAAAATATCTGAAGAACGAGCCACATAAGCAACGAGGAGGGCATAATGAATGAAAATGTACGACCAACTGCAAGAATGAACGTAAAAATCAGAAAAGCAATATAAATGGAGTCATACATATTTAAATACGTTTCTAAGAATACTAAAATTTCATCCTCTGTCATCACTTGATGGCCTCTTAATGATTTGAATACAATAGTAGCATTACTAGAAATAAACCTCTTAAAAAAATAAAAATGGTGAGATGGTCTAATAGATAATCTCCTATCTGAATTTGCCACAAAAACATGAGTAGTGCTACATATATGAAACGTTAAAGACCAACAAAAGAAATCCTTCCTGGCCCATAAACATGGCAAACATGGCAGATTTTATATTATTATCAAACACTTTATACATTGACTTCACTTGCTAGCACATAACTCAAGGTATAATCATAATAAAACTGCAATCTCACTGAAAGAGTAGCCAAAGAAAATTCTTTACCAAGCAACTTGCACACCAAACTTCCCTAAAGTTCTCATGGCCATTGATACCTGAAAGTTTTTTTTGCATAAAGTTAATTGTGATTTGTATAGAAGTAAATAAACCAGATCAAAGTTCTGAATGCTGCAATAAAGTATGTCGACATTAAATGTCATAGAACGGTCCAAGTTTAAACTTCTTGCTGGGTTTGGGATAATCACAAGAAGTTGCATCGAATAGTAGCTTTTTTGGATTTTCAAGTGGATTCTCAAACGGATTACCAGCGACACACCTCCAGAACCCAGTTCACACATTGTGTTCACATTGACTTCAGCAACGAGCAGCCCTGTTGCAACCTGCAATGTTCAACGCCCAATAATTGCTAATCGTGAATGATAATTAGACTAGCTTGTTGTCAATGGTTCACAAAAGAAGAAAAAGAAAAATTCACAGCGTGAATATGTTCAAAAAGTATCGCACAAAATTATTACCATGAAGATCCAACAGAAAATACAGGTGACTGCAGAAGCTACGAATCCAGATTCTTGTGTCACGGCAGGTATGGCGAGAATCCCTGCTCCTATCTGTCAAACTTCGAATCATCAAACGAACATCGCAGCAAAAATGAGCCACTAGAATTCCTTGATAAATACGACCAGACTTAACATGCAATTTGTCATGCCCAGAATTTGCATCGGGAAGTAAGAGATCAGAGTATCAGAGAGTCCGAGATCCAGACAAACACAACCCATGTACGAAATTCACTCTGCACATAACGCGATGCTAACTTAGGCCAGTCACTGCAGAAATCGCACACCAATCGGTAATCGAATCCTTACCGTAGTGCCGGCGACCAGGAAAACCGCACTGGACAAACTTCCTGGAAACAGCAATACAAGAATACGAACGCCGTTACATTGGCAAAAGTAACATCGGCCAACGAGCAGCCACTAAGAAACGCTCGCCGCGCGAGGTTGGAGGATTGTGTACCAGGTTCCCGCTTGAGAGTGGCCCGGTTGAGATTCGAGAACAGCCGCTCGAGTTCGAGCTCGCTCTCTTCGGCCGATTGCCTCTGCGAAGAGCACCTGAGCCTAGCGGTCCTCGAAAGCTTTGAAGAAGAAGAAAGGCGGCGAGAACGTACGGACGGTCCGCCTCCTGGGAACCCCGAAGTCGGGGGCAAGCGAAAGGGACGGCGATATCGGGGTTGGATCGAGAGACAAGGCAGCGGAAGGCAAAGAGGAGAAGACGACGGCGGCGCCATCGACGGCGTCTCCTCTCTTCTCCGCCGTGATTAACGGCGGTGGTTTTGGGCGGAGGGAGAAGCTCTCGTCTGCTTGATCGTTGCAAGAATGGAATGGAGGTCGAGGGGAGGGAAGGTGATAACGTGGGCCCGCCTCTGCCATGCAAACGCATCATGCAATCCATGGAATCGCTAGCACGTGACCCACCGAGGATGAGGCGATTCCACTTCGCCCCAGCCGTCGCCGCGAGCACGTGACTCTTGAGCGATGCCACGGCCGCAGCCATAATTATAAAAATCAATTCATCGAGCGACATGTCGTTCCCTCTAAACAAGTAGATTATATTCGTTAACTAATGAGCATAACGCGTCACTTAGTAAGCGATACTTACTAAATCAAAACAATAAATTATTGTTAGTAAGTCTTTTTCTAGACAAAATTAATGTTAGTAAGTTAAACACTTCTTATGTTACAAAAGAAAATCTTTCTTAGACTCCGTTTGTTTCACGGAAAATAACTGCCAATAAAACATTTTTCGGATTTTCCAACATCCATTTCACAAAAAATGAATTGCTTGAGGAAAAAATTTTCCATCAAGAAAAAAAGTGAGGAAAATATTTTTCACTTTTCAAGATGAGGAAAATCTCTATATGTGTGTGTGGGGTGAGGCCTGACACTTTGAGCTCACTACTCGAGCGTAAGTCTCTAGCTCGCTTCTTGCCTCGAAACGCCTCGAGCTTGCCACCCGCCAAATTGGCAAGTAGTGAACTCAGGGCTCGCCAAATCAGCGAGCTCAAGCTCGAGCTGGAGCTTGCCTTAAGCTGGCACTAACCATCGCCATGGTTGGCGCTTGGCTAAGAAGAAGACAAAAAGAAAAAGTAAAGAAAAAAGAAAAAAATATAAAAATTGATTTGTAAAAATTAAAATAATTTTAAAATAAATTTTAAAATATAAAAATATATATTGAAAATATGAATGAGGGAAAATATTTTCCTTATTAAATAGTAAGAAAATATTCCGTTTTATTTTCAGATTTCACCTTAATATTGGAAAATAAGCACATTTTCTTGGAATGGTTTTTTAGAAAATATTTTCTAAAAACATTACATTTTCTATGAAACAAACGAAGCCTTAATTAATCATACACTTGTTAAAATAAATAAATGTTCGTCGTGTATTAGGCAACACTCCAACTAAAACGTAAATGTCCGAAATGAAAAACTGGAAGGCCTGATTAAGCAATTCTTTCCATCGGCCCGCCATACCGGCCTTAGTCTGCTCTGGTCGATAAATTTCACAAAAAAAATAAAAATAAAACCTCGTGGAAAGCACCCTGTGCCAGAATAATTAGGCCATATAATAACTTGGCGTAGGATTGCCTATTAATCAAGTCCAACTGCGTGCGAAAAATCGAAAAAAGATATGCATATAAAAACATCATCATTTATTATCATGGCTAACGCTTGCTATTACATGCACGGGACATTCAACGACGCGGGAGCAAGCGAGTTGATAACGTACGCCTGGAACGAACTCTCTCCTCGTCTTCGTCTCCCGAGTCGGAAGTGCCGACCGCCATAGCTGGTCGGACTGGACTGCCCCCCATCCATCACGCACTGTACGAATACAAAACACAGCACACAAACACAACCCCCCTCCATAACACTAGCAGAGCAGCTCGTTCCTCCATCGTCCCACCCACCACGCAAGTCTCCGTTCGTTCACCTCAGATCCTCCAGCATCTCGTCCAGGTGCAGAGCTTCATCGTCGGGCCCCAGGAAATAGCCTAACCCCTTCATCAGCCACACCAGGTAGATCTCATCGAACAGCAGCAGATGCCCCAGCTGGAACGAGTAATATGCGTCGGCGCACGCGTACTTCACTTGCCTCGGGGAGAGCCGCCTCGCGTCCCACTCGCTCAGCACGATCCCCCGCGGGATCTTCAGATCTCGCCCCATGAGCTCCCTCGCCAGCGTCGCCAGGCCCGCCCTCTTCAGCTCCCTCCGGTTCGTCTCCCTCGCCGCCAGCTTCGCCAGATCCACCGCCATCTCCACCTCCAGGCCGTAGTCCTCGCTTAGTTTTGCCGCGTCGGAGGCGATCCGGACGCCGGAGAAGACGAGCCTCGGGTCGCGGAGGGCGTCGCCGAGCGACCTGGGGAGGCGGCGGGCGCGGCCGATCTGGTAGACGAGGCAGCAGCGGCCGATGCAGAGGTGAAGGGTGGCGACCGGGTGGCGGGCGCCGCGCGCGAAGCTCGGTCGCCACTTGACGTCGAATCCGACCATCCGGGGGTAGTCGCGGGCGGAGAGGAGATGGACGGAGATCCACCAGTTGACGGCGTGGGGGCAGCTGGTGACGAGGGTGGAGACCGCCCGGCCGTGGACGACGACCTCGAAGGACTCGGCGCACTCGTGGGGAGATTCGAGTTCTTCGATGGTGATAGCCATGCGAGTATCACTTCCCCTCTTCCTCCTTTCTTAAACTGTGTCTCGGAAATCGGAAATGGGTTTAGATTTCGTCGGCGGAAGGAGATGATTCGGATGAAGGGAGAGCAGTGCTGCACCTACGGGTTACATGAAATGGAAGCTCAATAATGGACGGTGCAGGAAATGGACGGCATTTGATCAGCAAAGACATTTATCCTTCTCATCGGACGGTGAAAGTATGGTTGAAATCCGTACCATGTGTCATAATTAGTATGATGGAATTTAGAAAAATTTAACGCTAGAGAACAACTTCTAGTGATAGAGAATATGCAGTAGTAGTCAGATGTTATCGGTATGCAAATATTTTTATCTAATAAAATAAAAAATGCAAGGGATAAAAAATTATATACAAATATTTATAGTAGTTCGATTTTGATAAGTGCACGTCCACTCTCCCGCACTAACAGCCTATTGATTGAATTTTACTATTCAAACCAATAGGTTACAAGATCTGAGCAATGATTATAGACAAATTGTATTAGATTAGAAAATGCTCTTAGGACTTTGAAATTGTAAGCTTTGATTCTTGTCGCATTGTACACCTTTCAGCTTTGGGATCTTCTTTTATACTCCTCCATTGTCCAAACTAACAGCTGGACATATCTCCGGAGGATTATCCAACCAATGCCTAAATCCTCCTTAGAAAATCTGATTACTTCAAAATTGCCAAGAATAAAGCTTTCCATATATACTGTTGCCCATACATCAATTTGGGTTTCCATAAGTCGAGTAATCCAATTTGGAAGAATATTTCGTCTCGAGTCTAACGTTCTAGGAAATTCAAATTAAAATACTCATAATCAGAAATTAAAATTTTATTTCAGATAAAAGTCTTGTCAATCTTCAAAATACTTAGAGGGAATGTTTACTCAACACCAAGGAATCCTTCAACATTGCTTTATGTTCCTTTTCTATTCCTTAAAGGTGAATCGTATTTTGCATTCCGTATTTTAATACTTATTTAAATTGCCCCTGGACTTCTCAAGTTTTGTAGCTTGTATCTTGGGAATTTCGAAATCGATCGCAATGTCCTCCTAGCATTGACTTCGGCCATTTCTCAATTGGAGCTCTGGTCATGTATTTATTACATAATTGGTTTCTTTTACAAAGAGCAAATCTATCTAAAAAGTGAATTACATTTTGCCTCGACAATTTTGACACTTCTTGTAAATTGCACCTTAGCGTTGACTCCGGCCATTTCTCAACTGGAGCTCCGGTCATGTGCTTATCAGCCATCACATGAGAAGTTAAATTAACAAGTGATTTGCATTTTACCTCCCAAGTTTTGGCACTTATTGTCAATTGCATCTTGACTTTAGTTCTTGCAGCTTCTCTTTTAAAGTCTTGAAATTGATTGCAATGTCCTTCCTATCGTTGACTTTGGCCAATTTTGATAAAAGGCACACTTTTAATAATTTCTCTAATTTAGTTCATACTTTAAAAAATAATTAGTCAAATTACCAAACTCTATATTTCGTTTGGATCATGGTCTCCGAACTTTCAAAGTTATCATGAAATCAACCGAAGAATATATGTCATTTTCAAAAACTGGCCTCTTAGAGCTTTCCAATAAATTCAGAGAAAAATGGTAACATTACAAGACAAATTACAATCTACACAATATGTTATTTAGCATAAATAAGGTGTGTATCCGGCAAATCAATTATTTTTCTTGTTAAATAAACAATATGATGCTTTAGTGTTAACATCGATTTATAAATAATGATACTATTATTTAATATTTATGCAATGTGACGATGTGCCTTAATAATAAAAATACCTTATTGTTATAGATACTTTAGGTTTAATAGATCTTGTGCGAGCAAAATATTTATAAATCAAACCAAACAATTTAATAACTTCTATTACTAATAAAAATGAAAAGAAATGTCTAAGGGAGAGAGAGAGAGAGAGAGAGAGAGAGAGAGAGAGAGAGAGAGAGAGAGAGAGAGAGTGGAGTGGTCTAGCACTAGTTCTAGTAGAGCTATGCCACAACCGTACGAATGTACCAGGTGATGGCAATATGGCCCTTGCTTATGCAGTTCTTGATGAAGATAGATCAAAAAATTGGCCAAGATCAACGTCAATTTGGCACTGAAACTCATTCCAAAGCTCTAAAGGAACATTGAAGAAAATCTAAGTTAGGGGCAACTTGGTACGCGTGTCAAAATTGTGGCAAAAATGTTGATTTGCCATTTGTTATTGGACAGATTTATTCACTATAAGAGAGTAAATTAGTCATGTAACAAGTCCATGACCGAACCTTCAACTGAAAAATTTCAAGACTTCAGGAGGACATTGCAGAAATTGGAGTCAAGCAGCAAAAACAAATGCCAAAATAGTGTTTGGGCGATATGTAATTCGCCCTATCTTCAATCAATCAAAAGGATGATCAGAACAACTCAATTTCTCTCTTCCCATTTTTCACTCTAATCTCCCATTTTCCATTACTCATCAGGAGAAAATAAAAAAGGATCAATTTCAGGACTCACAGCGTGTTTGGTAAATGAGCATTCCATTACATTGCATTTCACCCACTCCATATGCGGTTTCTCCCCAGTCAAATGCCCAATCCACTTGTTGATAAATAAGTATGAAACACTGATTATTTTACTATTCCATCCTAAATAATTAATTATTTTTAATAACTTGTAATAAAAAAATAGGATTAATGTTAAATAATCTATTCTTGATTAAAATTAGGAATTATTAATTGTTATAAATATTCGAAATAATAAGTTTTAGTTAAGGCGTTGGTTCAATAATTCTAAACAATAATTGATAACTTATGAATTATATGATTAATAATAAAAACTATAATTTTAACCAATAGCCAATTACAACTAATGAATATTTTAAATTAATGAACCATGCAATTACTATTAAATAATTAATTATTCCAAATTATGTTTTAGAAATTAATATACTAATCATGTATAAATAATATTATTTTAATTTTGCAATACTTTACTATGTTAGAATTATCATCTAGTAAGTACAATATAAATTAAATTAATTAGAAAATTTTCATTTAGTTCCCCACTCACACAAGGTTTTTTGCCTACAAATAAATCCAATAACTTTCATTTCATTGCATTCCAACAATTTATCGAACAAAGATATTAAGAATGGTCATTCAATTCCATTTCATTCCTTTCCCATTCCATTTTCATCTTTTTGGAGCAAATAGCATGCTCATTAGATATGAATCTCAACTTTCTTATAGATACATATCTCGACTTTCTTAAGGATCCAAGATCGCTCTTTCATGTGTTCATTTGGAGGATTCTAGTTCATCAATGAGGGTTACCAAATTAATTTATGAGCCAATGCAGAAGAAATTACTAATACGTCGGAAGTCTTATCATCCCAAAGATCACCGTACATGCGTAGATGACTCGACGGTAGGGTGTACTAATGTAGACGTGAAGGGTACATCTATAAAGATTTATTCATCTTATTGTAAAGCCAACAATAGACAAAGTTGATTTGCTGAACACTACAGATGGAACAGGCTAACTTTTACAGCATGTGAATATTTTTAGATCAAAGTGAGTTTTTCTTTGTTCGGACAAGAAACTTCATGTGTCCGCAATCTTCTCTTGTCCCCTTTTGCTTTGAGCACAGAAGGCCTACGCAGATTCCTTTGCGAACCTGAAATAAGAGCACGATGTTGATGACATTTTGTCCATCCGACAAGACAAGAATCCGATGTTACGCGTCTGCTCAAGTCTACTGGCTTTAGTCCATTGTTTATACTGAAGAAACCACAAAGCATAATCTCGCGGGATTAAGGATCACTTATATCGATTCAGCTACATAAAAAGAATGCTCAAACAGGATTCACCAAATGCAACATCGAAATACTTGAGCAATTCGCAAAATGTTCTTTCTTTTGCAAGGCTCAACAGGAAATCTTCGAATGAATGCTTGGACCGAGTGATAAACAGTGCCTAATATACTTCCCTTTACTAGCAGGGAGAGCCAAAGGCGAGGACTGCCACGCATGATCATCTAATCTATACTTATATAAGCGTGTGGAATTGCTCATGCCATCCAATGAAAAAACCTGAATCAAGGATACTATCTACCTATTACTATCTCCTAAATTATCTTCTCCAGCATTGACAACTCTGCACGAAAGCAGAGCTGCAAATGCAAATCAAGTCAATCGATTCATGCAATTTACATCTTTCTGGGATGAGTGATCGATGATTACTCATTGTTTTCTTCATGTTCTTCGCTTCCTTTACATCTCAGGATTCTAAGTGCATCCCTATGGTCCTCAGCAAGCACAGTTTTAGGAACAAGTGAGTCCCTTCTAGCCTCTCCGTCATTTCAGGACCACATATGATTCCCTAGATGTTGTATTACCACACGAAGCAAGAAAAACGAAACGCACAAGCAAAATTCTTGGGAGTCTGCAACACTATAGTGGGCTTCACAAGAAAATTAGACAGAAACATCTCTAACTCATCCGCTGACATGTTCGCACAAGACAGAGCAGAGAGCAGATGACATACCACGAAACTAAGCACTAGCCTCGGCAGGAGCATCGCCGACGAGCTTGAACTCTTGCAACGACTTGAAATTCATCCATGGCTTCACCCATATCTTAGCATCGTACACTTTCTTGACGCCGCCATCAGCCGCCTCCAAGGTAACGTAATACATGATACCGGAAACCACCTGCTGCTTCACATTCACCACTTTCCTGAGCTCCAGAAGAGGCATTCTGCACCACCCATTCGCTCAATTCATGAGACACGACCACAAACAAATCACAAACACCAAAACCACATTCGAAAAAGCAAGTCCAATAAATACTTTTCACAGAACCTCAAAAGAAAACCAATTAAGCAACCAACATCGACCTGCCCAACCTGTTCTTTGCCCAAATTGACCTATTCTCCATCATCTGTCTTCTGAATGTCAAATTATTGCGAATTTTCTTGTAATTGTGTAACACAACCCACCAAAATTTCATGCAAATGCTTCCTCTAGTCCCTAACGAGAAACTGCAACATAGTTTTGTGTCGCCTCGCGTGACGAAGGAGCAAAAACAGGGGAAAGAATAAGAAGATTACCTGCTTCTTGTTTTGCTCATCGACGGCGAAGCGAGCGAGGCCGTCGATCTCGACGCTGTTCTGGTTCCCAGCGACTTGACGGACATCACCGACCCTCGCCATTATCCCTTTCTCTCTTTACTTCGCCTCTTTCTGCCTCGGATTTGCAGTCGACGGTCGAGAATTTCTTGGTACCTGCGAGATGTGAAGAGACTACTCTGCTTCTTGGTCTTCTTATAGGCGAGGCGATGGTTACTGCTCCCGTCACTGCCGGGGCTCTGTTAAGGAGTCTTCGCTCCTAAGACAATTTGGTCAAGGACGTTGGCTTGGGATGTGACGAGCGTGTTTACGTTTGCGGTTTGCTTAGTACCTAAGCTTATGCTTGTGCACGTTTGTGCGAGTTACATCGTGAGAAAAAGAAAATATTATAGACCAAGTCTGTCTCCATAAATAAAATAAAAAAAGCCCGTCTCCGTCTAGATGGGAGGCACAGCGAGACTTGTACAATTAATGATTAAGGTGATATATATATAAATAATTATTGATTGTGAATAACTTCTCCACTTGTGCTACCAAGTTAACATATTTATTAAGAAATCATCTATTTTCAAAATGTTTATCCTAAATAATAGGATAACAATTGATCATAAGTAGAAAGTTCATATTCCTCAGTCATTGATAAACAATTTGTTGGACATTAATGTATTGAAAACCATAAATATTATCTGATTCATTGCTTATTAGATGGCTTCAAAGTGCTCTTTCAATAAAATCCAAGATAAAAATATAATAAGATATATTCGTGCATTTTCTTGAAACAAGCTTTGTTACAATGCAGAATGTTAAGAATGCTACGCGAATTCTGAACCGAGCTAACTAAAAGGCTGGAGATAGTTATAAAAATAAGACAAATGACTTCGGTATTATATGAAAAATTATTAGTTAAGAGTTGGATGATGTTAAATGTACTTATTGAATATAATAGTGCAATGAATATTTGAAAATCGAACTAAGGGTGAGGTACTTGACTTGAACTTGGAATCTGCTCAGTCAATTCCCAATTCGTGAAATCTAGAATCAATCATATTGATCCTATAGTAGGATTCGCCATTTTTGGCTAGTTCTAAGGTCAACTAAAGATTTTTTTTTTTCAGTCTTACTTTACTCTTACTCAAGAGCTTATACTTTTGCCTTATCTCCTTATAGGGTATGGATGTTACGCCCTGAACCCGAGCATGTGACAACTCCCTAACTTTAGTCAAATGAATACGATGTCTCAAGACACGTTGCCAATCATTCCTTTTATCTTTCCATTATGCATAAGCGGAAACGATCTATCACCTAGTCAAACAAACAACAACAGGGATAGCAGGATAATCAAACACCATAGCAACAGACCGGCTCATTTATTTAATTACTAGATTAATCCTTAAATGAACACTTCTAATTACAAGCCCGTCAGTGAGCGAGTTCTTTTCCAAGCCTACAAAAAGATGTTAGGGCTAAGTTAATCTACTCCCTCAAAAACTTGAGCCTGGTATGTCCTTAAGGGACTACCAAAATACAAAGACTCCTCAAAGTCGGGCTCCGTTGAATCGTAATCAGAGGGGTACGGGTTTGCTATTGGTGGGACAGGATCGAGGTCCACTACTGTCCCATCAAGAGGGTTTATCTCCATGGGATCCCACTCCACATCCTCAAGGCCCTTACTAGGTGGGCCATCAAAATTATACAGAGAGCCGAGCAAAATCTCACCCTCCCCAATAAACCACGCAAAGAACCAATGGAGAACCCACATCCCAAGTCTCTCATCCACCCAGATTGTAGACACATACTTCTCGTACAAGTGTGCCTGCCCCGAAATCGATGGGTCGTGACAATAGTCTCCTAATCCTTGGGAACCTTGAACCGCACTAAGTGGTGCACCATCCTAGAGACCTGAAATTGTTTAACAATGACAAATGAGATATAATCTCAATGAGTTATCGCCCTAAATCCTAGTTAGGACATCAACTCACCTTGGAGTACCTATCTCACAATTAATTCATTCAGGCAGATCAATAGTGAAACAATTTTTGTTTACCTTAGCTAACAACTTGATCTGACAGGTAACCTCGGAATAACAACTAACAAGCAATCGACTTACATGCAACCTTACCTAGTCATGACATACCCTGCACGGTAAGTACACATGCATACTACAATTAATGCATCTCATACTCTCAGCACTGCATTAATCATTCACAATCGAGTCACATCATAGGAGATCTTACTCGACCATTACCACACCTTGCATGGTACCAACTCAAGCATGTCATAATTAGTACAACTAGCACAAGCATAATCAAAACAAATGACAACATGTTTCCCATGCACTTTGCATATTATTAATGCCCTCAAAGGGCCACGACTGAACTCCCGCCGATGTTTTCTGACTTTGCCAAGCATTGTTCCGTCCATCGAGCACGGCTACGTCTAGAACTCCCACCTAGACAGCATTTCCGAAAGAGCATGGGTTCAGCCTATACCGCGACTTGCATCCAGACTCTCGCCGGAATTTTCGACAAGTTGGACTTTGTCTCTTGAATTTCCATTGGGGTGATGGGTTATTTATATGATCATATGACACACCATAATAATTCATTTTCATGCATTAGCCAATGCAAATGTGGTACATGTTCAACGTAAAAATCTACCGCATATTTTTCATGTAAAAATTACAGAAAATAATTGCACGTTATCACATGTTATTTCAAAACCCGTTCAACTTTACATGCCTTATCAATTAAACATACCAGTCTCATTTTCATTACAAAACTTGACATATATACGCTTGACACTCGGAGTTTTCCTTTTATATATTCATACAATTGTATACAAATATTAATGCATAATATCCACATGACATTATTGTCTATTAGAGCAATCAAATACTCAACCACATCAATCAATCGATCAATATATTATTGATTCAATCAACAATTCAATATGCTTTAATAAGTATAGACTCGTCAAATTAGTCCTACAATTTAATTATAAATAATCAATATTATTCATAATTTAATTTAATTAATTAATTATTAAAATAATTAATAATAATAAACGAATTTAATAATAATGAAATAAATTAATTATTTTTAATAAAATAATACTAATTATGATTATCATAATAATCCTCAATTATCTTAATTAAGCACGGTTAATTAGCACTAAGCATGATTAGCAAATTAATTAAAGTTAACTTTAGTTAACTAAACCAACCATGCTTCCACCATAGTTAATTAACTCAATCCTAGTTAATTAACCCAACCCTAGGTCAACCATAGTTAACTAACCCAACATTGGTTAATTAACTTTACTACAAGTCAACCTTAATTAATTAACCCAACATTGGTTAATTAACTAACCATAGTCCAATTTTTGACCAATCAACCATGGTAATTTTCTAACCATCCATCCTAACCATAGTTAATTTTAATTAATCCCCTAACTAAGATTAACTATAAAATAATGTATCCATAAGCAAGTTTAACAGACTAATCGAGGAATTAGGATGTAAACTCACTTGTTAAGCGAACCGGAGACATGGGCGCAACAACGGCGGAGAAGGCTACACATGGGGACCTCGAAAATGTCAACGCAAGGCGGCCCGAGGATAGAAATAGTAGTTGCAAGTGTTGTGTTCCTCTATTTTGTAGAAACCAAAGGAGAACAATGGAGATCAGTGGTTGACCAGTGGTCCAATGAGCGGTTGGCTAACGTTTGGCCACTTTGGGTGGCTGAGGATGAGGCGAACGGTGGCTAGTTCGGGTGACGATGAGGCAGAAACAGTAGTGGCTAGGCGTTTCCAGCCGATACAAGAGAGAATAAAGAGGCAAATAGAGAACGGATGAAGGTTTAGGTGGATGGTCCGGTAACCTGAGCCGGCGAGCAAAGGGCATGGATGGGGTCTCCTGCTCATTGTTGTGGCTACACATTGGGGAAAAAGGAAGAAAGGAAGGGGGAAAAGGAAGAAAACCAAAGAAGGAGAAAAGAGGGGGAGGGGTTGGTCAACTAGGAGGGAGGAGAGAGAAGAGGAAGATGAAGACTTTGGCTTTCCCTTCATCAACTCCTTCATCAACTCCTCACTTTAATGCACATCACTTCACTTCATTTCCTATGCAAAGCCATCATTTCCATAGACTTTCTCTTCCTCTTTTTGTTTCTCGTTCATAAATGCCAAGAAAGGCATTTTGATCTTTTCACCTTGGGCTCAATTACTAACTTGTCCTTGGGCTAAAGATAAGGAGTGGGCCTAGGAAACGGGCGAGAAATAAATAGGAATTGGGCTCTACAAGTCGCTAGGCTCGAATTGGGCTCAAAACGGATAATGGGCTAGAAAAAGGGTAAGTGGGCTAAATGAGCCCACTTGGCTGACTTGGGCCCACCTTGTGGCCGCCCACCCTTGGGCATGAGACCCCCTTGGGCCTTGCCCAACTCACTTCCTTGTGAGCTTAAATTTTCAGCCAAATAATCATTTTTCTGTCCATTTTGGGCTTACCAATTTTCTCGAGGATTACAGAGGCATCATCCAATGATTCGTTTCTAATGTCCCTAAAAGTTCGACATCCAAAATCGGATTACCATTCATAGCCAATTTCAATTGAATGCAATTTTAGTGTGTCTCGAACTAACGGGCAACTTCAAGGAATTACACGTTATCGACTCGTAATTGACTTAGCCTTAAACCACGTTCAAGTTTTATTGACATTAGGACGATTTCGATTATCATGAAATTGCGAATGATCGATTTTTATTTCAAAGTACTCAATTACTTGGAATTGACTTAAGATCGTTCGCAATTTCGATAATAATAAACAGAATCATCCGTTATCCCATTATATTTTGTCTACAAATCGACTTATAATTATTTCTTGAATTGGCCTATTTAACCATAGGATCGTCCTTTTGCAAGTCCTATGGTTGAATTGCTATTCCAAGTCAAATTCTTTAGTTGTACGTACTCATTTCCTCATTAGCCTTTCCCTTAGGGTTAGTATTTCGAGAGTGATCAATTCTTAGTGAAATTAACTAATAATGCATTGATATTGAAAATTCACAGTCATTATATTCCTCAATGGCTCAAATTTTAGGATGTCACAATGTGAATCAAAACCTACTCTTGAAACTAAATGGTCCCATCTCAACCCCTCTGAGAATGTGGGGATTCGAACCCTTCACCTCCCATTTCTTATGTGAGAATTATGGTCCCTAGGACAAACCCTCGTCGTTCAATTAAGGAGTTGGTTGTGTGTGTGTGTGTTTTTTTTTAAGTGACATCACTCATATGGAAAAATTTACTAAAAAGTTCTAAAGTTATTTTACTTATACCAATTCAATTTCAACCTTTCAATTTGATCAATTTAATCATAAACATTTTGCTAATATAGTCTATTCAGCCAATTTTGGTTGAAAATTGATAACATAGACATTGACCTTCTTATGTGGTATAGTCAATGCTAACGTGGATTTTTTTAGAACTTTAACTTTCATTTTCTTTTCTTTACTGTTGAAGGTCAACATAAGGCCGTCGGTTGCTGTGTGAGGGTTGCTAGTACTTGCTAATTGTGACCAAGGGCCACAAGCCCTTGATTGGTGGTTGACGGCCCCTTGTTGGCCCTTAACAATAAGGGAAAAAAAACTTGGCCATTTTTTTTACCTTCATCTCCAATAAGTGCCAGCTGAGAAATGATGCAAATCCTAGCACTCGACAATTCCATCGGTTTGGTCCGGTTCAGTACAAGGAACTGAGAACTGGACCAGTTCCCACTCCTCATAAAGCAGTTGGTTCAGTTCAACTCTTGAGTTGAACCGGGACCAATACTCACTTCTAAGTTTGAATGCATATATTCGTATTTGAAGCAATGAAAACGTCAAAAATGAGTTGTGATTTCGCGACAAATCGATATGTGACTTAAAATGAAGTGAAAAACAACGGAGCACATGAGAAATGATTCACATGATAAAATGTGAAAATGTTTACTAATACCGGGCAGCTCCTCTGAGTTGCCAAGAGAAAGGCTATTCTTTAAAATATTGATCAGCTTATCGATCTTATAATTTGTTCATGCATTGCAACCCAAAGCAAGTGATCCTTGGTTAGTCAGACAATCACTTAGAAGGCAAAAACTAAACAACAACAAAAAAATTTTAAAAAAAAATCAATAAAACGTTGTTTAATTAGGGGAGACATTTCTAACTATCTAAAGTCAAATTATTGCTTGAAATAATTAGTCAATAATTTTTTTATTATAGTAATGCTTTATATGTAAACATATTTGTAGACGATGAAAATATTTCTCGTTTATTCACTTTTGTAAGCAATATAAGTTATCATTCTTATGAAAGTATTTTATAATTTATTTATTTTTTACGAAACAAACAAATCTATATTTAATAGCCAAAAATTTTATTTCCCAAAAAATAATGAAGACTTAAAATAAGCAGTTCTTACAACAAGCTTATCAAATCCAAGATGCTCCGACCAAACCAGAAATCATAAATACCACAAATTAAAGTGATATCACAAACAAAGATTCCATTTAGCTTTAAAAGGAAGCTAGATTTGCAATTACCAACACAAATTAATACAAAAATCTCAACACGAACAAAGAAATATTACTTGGAAAGAGAGGTGAGTGCAAGGGTAGACGTAAGGGAACGCGGCATGACGAAGAGAGCTCGAGGGCGGCCCTAAGGGAAGAGAGACATGTCCTTTCATTTTCCTACTTTAGCAAGTCAAATATTACATCTTAGGATAAAGGGACAAGTATTAGAATTATTTGAGTGCTATGCAATAAAGGGATAAGCATTGTTGATTCCTTTCATGAAATTTCAAGAAATTACTCTATTCACAACCATGGGAAGCAAAAGGGGTTTTAGATAAATATACAAGAGAATCTGGAGCATTCAAAAAGGAAAGCACTCACTCAAAGCTATTCTTGATTCTTGTCGGTTTGAAAATGCTACTTCTCTTCAACCCCAGAATTAGCAAGGCATCGCAACACATAACACAATCATTCAAACGAACATCGCAAAATCGAGAACGAATATGGCTGATGTAGCAATTACCCACACAAATTTCTTCAAAAATCTTAACGCGAACAAAGAAATCTTACCTGGACAGAGGGGAGCATGAAGGCAGGCATGACGAAGAGAGTTTGAGGGCAATGAACGTGAAGGTTCGCAAGGTTAGAGGAGAGCTAAAACACCTAGCAACCGTGAGGTATCGTGGCTCCAAAACCTTCCAAACTAATCAAAACTGAAGCAGCACTAGCCCAAAAAAGGAGGAAAAAAGAAAAACGCTTAAGTAGCTATCAATACTTGCAATACTCACTAATAGCAACTAAAGCCAAAATCCAACCAATGCTAGAATCAACCAAAGAAAGGGAGAGTGGGGAAAAATGGATACAAAAGGAAGTGGAGTGCTGTGAACTTCTTAACTACGATGGGATCAACGACGGTGGCAATGTTGACATTGTTGTCTGAGCTGGTGTGCTCAAGAGGGCAAGAATCCTAGAGGGGATCTCGATGAAAGAGACCTATGAGGCGAGAGAGTGAAGCGCGTGAGAGGGGGCGAGTGAGGCAAGAGAGTTTGGACGAGAGAGTTGAGGCGAGAGAGGTAAGCGAAGCCTTTAGGTTTTTTAAAAGGGCAAAAATGGAATTCACTTAATAAATAAGGATATAATGGGCAACTAATATATTTTCATTAAATCAAGGAAGCAGCATCCTGAAAATGCTACTTCTCAATGCATCTCTAGCCCTCCATTCCTCTAAAAGCATTTGGAGTCTTCTGAGATGCAATCTCCCCAAAGATGCCCTAAAGTCCTCCAAAATGCTGATCCGGGGCCTTGGTTGGCCGTGAATATGTGTGTCTTTTTAGAGAAGTCACTTTCAAAGCATACTCTGATCGCAGTTGGTCTTTAAGAGCCTAGTGACCCCTATGACGATGCAACATGGATAGTCCGTCTTCTCTCTCTCGGCGTAGCGGGGTGCAATCGTGAATTTCCACAAATTCAGGGCCTCGCCCGCAAATTCATTGCAGGTCAAACGTTCAAACACTTCTCGCACTCTCCTCAGAGCATCTCCCTCCACCACGCTGCAGAGTCGCCGTCGGGCTCCGTCGGTCGCGAGTCGAATCCCGCCTTCCCGATCGCTCCTTCTCCGACCGAAGAGGCCCCCCGTTCTCCCCGCGCATCCATGGAGGCCCCGACGCCCGAGACCGGATCGAAGGGCCTGAAAGCCCTCGCCTCGTTGTACTCCGGCTACGTCTGGAACCGGCTCTTCGGTCCCGCTCGCACTTCCGGTTCCAATTTTCTCGGGAGGATCTCCCGCCTTGGCCGCCGGAACGCTCGCCCGCGGTCTCGCAGGCGCACGTCGCGTCTCCCTCTTCCGTTGCCTTCCAATTCAGCCGACCGCTCCGTGTATGGCCTCTCTCTTCGTAGAGTTTATGTCCGGTTGCCGAGAAAATGGGAGGGCCTACGACTTTTAGGGAGCGGTTGAGAATGTAGCTTGTTGCAGCTTGTGCAGTTGATCCAGATGTTCGGTTTTGCAGGCCGTGTTGATTGGGCGAACTGTAGTCGGTCAATGTGTCTATGCACTTCATTTTGAGTTGATCGCATGTTTGTGAGCCATCATAATCATGTCTTAGTGGTTAGAAGATATATTCACCGGGAAAGTTGCATGGCGATTAAGCAAGTATCTGGAAAATCTTGCTGTAGTGGGGATTCGATTGCTTGCTGTGGTTGATGTCAGTTGGGATTATACTCGTGCCTAGTTTTGGTTCGTGCTTCCAAGCAAAGGTTCTTTAGCTAACTCTTGAACGGTGTAATGCAGGGCTATAACAGAGGCATCTAGAGTTTACGATGTCCTGGAAGATGTTATGGCACATGTATTATCATATCTGCATGACATTCAGAAGCATTTGGAGTTTTGGCTAACACGAGCTGAGGTTATTAAATTTTGGTTCATACTTATGGAATACAAGCTGTAGTGTTTGAGAGCTTACTTCTAATTTTGCCTTTCTGAATTCAGGGTTCTGATGGTCAGAAGATGTACTACATGATTTTTGAGAGGGGGCCTCTTGCTTTCGTAGATGAAACAGCTCAGTTAATACGACAATCTGTCACAGAGGGTTATTCATTCCAACACCTTTGCCAATCTGCATTGGCACACATGTCTGAGAGGATAACCATTTTGACTTACTTGAGATGTTCGCTTGCTTCTTTTCTAGCCGAGGTTTGCATTACTTGATTCTTACTTTTGGCTTGTTTGGTTAATACTTTCTCATGTAACCTTCTGAACATTCGTAGCACATTGGTAGCCATTAGATGATCACACAGCTAGCACACATTCTCTATCCTCTTTACTCAATGTTGATCCTATCCACCAATTAGATGATCTGAAATGTATACTTTTCATTAGTAGGTCACACTTGTTATTTTGTGTTGATTTGTGAAATGACTACGAGAATAATTCCTCGAAGGAAAGTAGGAATCTCACATGACCGAATAGTGAGGCCCTATAATCTCATGTAGTTGGCTATTGTTTACTATCCTTGGTTTGACAAGTTACATGAATTAGGCCTAACCAGTATCATTTAAGTTCTTGTCTATCTCCTGTATAAATTAAGGATGCTTAATTAGCTGACCTAGGTTGGGAAGACTTAAGTTTGCTTTCTTCTAGAGCTTTTGTTTACAATAGTAGTGATTTAGAATTATATCAGATTTTAATAGTAATGCTGCATTTTAGTTGCTTTCCAATCTTGGCTGGCTTTATTATGTATTTTCCGTGAGTGTAAAGGATGAAGTCAATCATTTTTTATGAATTTCTCATTGCCTCCATCTGTTACCTGTATGAACTCAATATCTAGCTTGAGAAATGAAAATTTTGAATGCTTGGATGATAATGAGGGATGACTTTTCCTGGATGAAAACATAATTGGGATCAATAGTGTGATATAAAATTTTCATCTATCTATCTACCGTATGTGTCAACAATCGATTTGTTAGGATGTCTCAGTCTCTTAGCTATAGGAGGCTTATCAAAATATCTAGGTAGAGGTGTAAATTCGCATCGTATCGTCATATTAAAGTCACTTATATTATTTGTATCATTTGTAAGATGGAAATGAGCACAAATTTAACCAATAGAAAAAAAGTCTTGAAGATGTCAAAACAAAGTCACACATGACATTTTGATTCAAGTAAATAGTTTGTGTGTCTGTAGGATATTTAGTTATTTTGCTCATGTTTTTGCCATGCATGTCCGCAGCTTTTGCTGCCTTTGTTCATTAGATAGGTTGCTTTGGACACATTTATTGTAATTGACCCAATATCTGTGCATAGCAATGTCCATGGATGCAATGACTTATTTTTAATTCGTCATAAGGGCTTATAGGTCTATGTTGAAGTTGACAAACGGGGAGAAGAATTGGTCAAAAGCCCGGAGAAGTCTTTTCCATCTTTATTGGTTGTTTTGGATGGTTTATTTTCAAAGTTGGAGGACTCTATTGGCTCCTTGCCCCTCCATAATCAGGTGTGGCCTTCTGTTACTAACCCTTTCTTTCCCTGTCATACTTATTCTTGACCTTGAGATCCTCTCTGGAAGTCACCTTGGAATTTTCTTTAGAGTTTTCCCTTTTGTTTTACTCCAAATGCTGAAACCTATGGAAGCCGATTCTCTTTATATACCAATATATGAAAAAGTTTTCATGTCTTTTCTCATGCAGAATAATTCTTCTCCTGATGGAAGCCATTCTCATCAGCTTGCATTTAATAGTTTGCCCAAAGTAATTCAGGAGGGATCTCAGTGGACAGATTGTGAAATTAGTGATGCTATCAATTTGATCTACCAGAACATACAGAAACTTGAGTCTTACTTATCTTTTGCGGTAAGTCTTAGTTTCTTTTTTACACCAAATGATCTACTTATTGCATTACTAGAGACAGTAGAGCTGTGCTGGTAACTCAATGCTAACTCAATACTTTTTAAATGTAATGTGCTACTAGCATTTTTGTTGCCCTTACAAAAGCAGTATGTTAAATTCTTTTATTTTTAAAAAGAAGAATGAAATAATAGTTGATAAATAATCGATACAGAGATGAAGATTGGAATCTTTTTGCAGGGATGTTTTCTATATCATTCTTATAGTGAGACTGCCGCAAGGTCTAAACAGTGCTCAGAGCAGTTTACAACCTCGCAAAGTCCATCTGTAGTTATTATTTTACAGAAAGGACTGGCTAATTTATTGACATTGGGTGAACATGTTTGTTTTCTTGCCAATTGGACCATTCCCCCATGCAAGTAAATCTCTTTTTCTTTCCTTAGGTGGCCAAGTGCAAGAAGCCCAGAAAAGTTACTCAGTACTGGATCGGCTATGCATGTGGAGCAGTTGGAATTGCTGCCTGCTCTATGTGGCTAGTCAAGCACAGCAGCTTGAATGGGAAGTTCCGATATTAGCAACTGGATTCGTGAAGCAAAGGGCTCTACTGTTAGCTTTTACAGTGATCATGTAGAGCAACCGGTATAGTTCCATGAGCTTTTCTTGGCAGTCTACATATATATTTAAATCAGTATACAATTTATATCAGACATTTGAATTGCCTTCTGCATATAGTTTTTCAAGATGATGGATATCTAGAAAGTGATGGCACTAATATTAATAATACCTCATCAGCTTGTGTCCATCAGAGACGAACTCTTTGAAACATTCAGGAAGAGACATGAAAGTGCAATGGAGCAGGAAGAAGTACAATTAACTGCTAAATCTCTCCATAGGTTAGTTTTCTGCTAATTTTTGTTTTCCCAACACGGAGAAGGTAGCATATTAAAGTAAGAACTTTGTATTATACACTTCAGTGTTTTAGTTGTGGGAAGATTTTGAATGGGCTTCAGTTTGGGAGAATGCTTTCCTTCTGGTTCTGTAGACGTAACATAGGTATGTGTGAGGCAATGCCATTTTTCTTTTGATATACTTGTGAAACTACACATGGAATGGGAAGGGAAACGGACCTTGATAAGTAATACAAATAGGGAGAAGAGAAGTTCATTGCTTCAAAGATTGCCTTTACCTAAGCCCCAGCAACAGAATGAGCAACAATGCATGTAGATTGACTTGCTAAAACTATTGCCATTCTATTTGAAATGAATCAAGATACTACAGAAACCTACTGTGGTTCTGAACTTTTGGTTCATGATTTGACTTCCAAATTGATTTTTACCCCTTCATTCCTTCTTTCTTTTCTGTTAACATCTTCTATCATTGGCAGAATGTTGCAGGCTTTCAGCGAGCAGACTGAGGGCCAGGAGCTGCCGGAGGATGCATCTGATCAGCAAATGCTAGAAATAGTTATGGCCAGGTATATGATTAGTAAAAGAGTATTTTAAGGGATGCCAGATTAGAAACATTGCAGTTACAATTTTATAAGTGTCAGGTCTTAAATCACTTCTCTGTGGATTAAATACCTGCTTGACAGACAACTACTTGTGCATATGCTGTTATTTTGATACTTTTCCCTTTGGCTGATAAGCTCACGAAATTCTAAATCCCATTCTTCATCTCTTTTTTGTAGATATGAGAAGGAACTGATGCATCCTGTGAAGAATCTTCTTAGTGGAGAGCTTGCCCGTGCTTTGCTCATTCAGGTAGCACAGATAATGCTTAGTTGTTTTGCTTTTCTGGTTAAGGTGACCATACCATATATTTCTGTGGCTGCAGGTCCAGAAGCTAAAACTGGATATTGAGACGTAAGTTCCTTTGTATGGTTCTTTTGGCCAGTCAATATTTATCAGCTTCTAATCACTCACTCTCTCCAACTGCTTTAGTCTCATGATTTCCTATTGTCATCAGGGCAATGCTTGAGCTTAACCAGATACTTAGAGCAAATGAAATCAACTTTGCAATTCTAGCTGCCTTGCCAGCATTTTTCCTCTCTATTGGTCTGCTAATGATAATGAGAGCTTGGCTAAAACAGGTGAGATGACCATGTGGTGCAATTATACAAGTAAGAAATGTGCTTTTCATTTCACTTTGATTATGATATATTTGATTATGATATATAGTACTTACTAGCTGTGGGAGTTGGTTTGCTATACATGCAATGGTGGGCTCTCGTTATATATCTCTCTGTGATGGCATTTGGATTACATAGTTGGCTTATTGTTTTCTAGCTGCACTTTGACCAATGAGAGTGACTAGGAACACTTTGCAACTTCCCGAAATTGCTGCAGTGTGTATAAAGACAAGTGAGATAGTTGTTCTGATCTTAATTTAGTTGAATCATATATAGTTGCCAAAGGATTTATGTTTGGGCATGCATGTACTCCATAAAATTCTTGTGTACTTATTTAAGCATGTTCATCTCCTGAAAATTTCCTGAGATAAAGATAATAATAGCACTTCGATGTGGCATGCTAAACTTGTGTATGGCCTCTAAAGCCTCCTCTCTTAGCTGTTAGAGTGTCTGAGTTGGGTGCTGATTTTCTATTTAATCATCTATTTTCCAGGCCATGGTTACTGTTTTCTCATGTCTTGCTAGCTATTCAGCGTATATGTGAAATAAAAGGAAAATGTCAGGACTCACCTATTAGATAGGGGTGTCGTGTTCTGTGTATGTGTCCACTGTCCGCTATGTGTTTTGTGTGGTTGTTAGTACTTTTTCTATTTTTATCCAGGATACTAAAGCTGAAGGAAGAGGAAGAGTTGCTCGTCTGCAAAGAAGATTAATTTTGGTGGAGATTGAGAAACGAATTATGCAGTACCAGAATTACATCGACCAAGGACTGGTAAGGATTCTTCATACATATTTGCCGCCAGTATCAGCTACACAAAATTTCCGCAGTAGTAACCAATTATCCTACTATGTTCATCAGATTGAATGGAACACATATTGCATATTTTCTGTCCTCTGTGGTCAAAGAGATGCATCTGTTAATTGTAATAATTTTCTTGGGAAATTACAGTAGCAAAAAAGTATGAAAGTTTTAATTACTGGGATTACTAGCAGTAGCAATGATAGCGTCCACGGTAATCTTTTTAGTTAGCTGGTCATTTCCTTTTCTCTTTTACAGTATAGGAGAATGGAGGAAAATGCTCTAAGCTTCTTCTTAAGGAGTCGGTGCCAGCCATTAGTTAGATGGATTGAATTTGTAACTTCTCTACGAAGCAGGAGCATGTCAACAGTATCTTCTTCATAGTTTTATAATGTTTTGCACTAGATCTGGCTTCTAATAGTTGAGAAATGTTTATGTCGCAATAGATGTTATGTAAAGTAAGTGCATCTTACATGCCTTCACGATGGGGAAGAAAAGAGCAATTCTTACACTGATTTTACTCAGTTGAGTGAGAGACACCTTCAGTATAATTTTTTCTCCATCCATCAAAAGGTACTGATTTTATGCATATGCAGGAAAATGATGCACGGTGCATATATGGCCTGATGTTGTACAGTCTAGATCGCCTATACCTTGCTGCTGAGAGGCATGCAAGAGCAACTGGGGAATGGCCGTGGTTAGTTGTTAATCTTCGTACTTTTTCTTACAAATATGTGCTCTCTAACTACTCATAGTCCCAATTGTTAGCCCGAGCATGTAGTATTAAGTACCTGCATGCAATGCTATGCACATTCACCATTTTGTACATGTCTTCAGAGATTTTAAGTACATCGCGTGGTTTGGAATATGTCGCCCAATCCCAAATCATGCGCGTCCCACATTTAGTGTGATTTTGTTGAGCTATAAATTTTCTTGTCAGGACACGAAAATTTCATTGTACTGCAATTGACTCTTTTTTGCTTAAGCATGTCTAACACTACCATGTTAAAACTATAATCTGGTCAGTGAATGAGCTTAAAAAGATTGGTTGGATGCCCATAATTTGGGATGGTGTGACTATCATAATGAGAGGGAAATTGCCAGCCCTTGTCTAGAGCCTGAAACTTTTATTTGCAAGAGCCTGCTAACATTTCAAGTTGAGCAGGTTGAGACAAGATATCATTGACCTGGCAAAGCCTGGCCTTCAGACGACGTACAAGTTCAAAGTGACATCACGGATGGAGCGGATATACGACTGCCTGCTCCCTCTGCCAAAACGACATTAGCACCTTGGAGCATTCCACCAACCCAAAACTTTTTGAAGCATCCATTTTATGTTCACACAGGATAAAGGCGACAAGCAAATGTATTGAATTTTGTTCGACTTAATGGTAGGAACTAGGAAGAGCAAGTTGATTCGCTCTTCATCAGGTCCTTTGGCTTCAAATTGAGGAACTTCTTTTTCTTTGTTTCTTTAGGTTCTTCGTTTGCTTAGAAGGTGTTGAACGTCGTGGACATAGATAAAAATGTCCCTGGACTGGCGGGGTTCGCAGTAAATTGCGTGATATGGTAAGAGGCGATTCAAAAGTGGAGCTCGACTTAATGCGACATGGCTTTCCTTGTGTTCTTTTTCCCTTAGTACTCTGCTTTTTACCAGTCTGAATGCATTGCACAAAAGTTCAGCCGTCGTCATCAGATTTCTTGGCCGATGGGCATTTGTCTGATGCGTAAGGATTGATTGCCTGTGTCTCAAGGTATCTGACCGAATTGGATGAATACACTAACAGGCACGAATTGCTTCCGGCATGTCGGTCAATTCCAAAGAATGAAATCATTCTCTTTGTTAAGAGGGGCAATAGAAGATCAGATTGCCAGCACCACCACCTCGAGCGTAATCTTCTTAATCCACAAAAAAAAAAATGCTGAATCGTGGGGACTACTTTTCAAAGCCAAACCCATCACTATGTTTCCACAAGGCGAGTGTCACTCCTACGTTGACATTGAAAGATAATCTCGTCCTAAATTTCAATAGCTAATGACATTTTCGTCTGATAATTTGAACATTTTTATAGTAATAATAGTCTTTCCTGGTTACAGAGTAAAAAGTAACGGCAATCACTTAAAGGTAAACAACACCATGCTATGTTTCTCTTGATTATCCACGGTTACTCTAGTAGAAAATATTAGTTGCACAGTTTTTACGATAGTAACTGTTGTCATATTTATCCCTCACTTTGGTAAATGTGATTAATATAAAAAACTTAACAACCCAATTGGATTCACGAGCCTACAAAAAAGGGGAAGATAATGTCAAACTCTGCTCAATCAAATAATCAAACTTCTCATCGGACTAAAATATAGCCTTAACTCTACTTTCTTTCTTAAAATTTTACTCTATTTTTTAGTAGAGCGTGAAAATCGAACTTCACATCTCAAATTAAATGTCCCCGTTCACCCAATTAATTTTTTTATTTTATTTGGTCGGAATTAGCGATGAGTAGCTTGACTAATTAGCAAAATTATGGGGAGACTCAAAAGGAGGCCCAACCCGGCCCAAAAAGGAGGTTGCCCACCCGAATGGCGTCGGCACGCCGCTCGCACTTCTTCAGTCCCCAAAACTGAACGAGGAACCGAGCGAGCTCTCCGAAACAATTGTAACTTTCTGGTACTCTCGATCGGTGCTGATTTTCTGTTGGGGGGTTTGAAGCGGGAGGACAAGATGAACAAGGCGAAGGTGCTGAAGCTAGCGAAAGGGTTCAGAGGGAGGGCGAAGAACTGCATCCGGATCGCGAGGGAGAGGGTCGAGAAGGCGTTGCAGTACTCCTACCGAGACCGCCGCAACAAGAAGCGCGACATGCGTTCCCTCTGGATTCAGCGCATCAATGCCGGCACTCGCATCCACTCCGTACGTTCTCTGAACACACCCCCCCTCCCCCTCTCTCTCCTCTTGTTCACTCGGTTGTGGGAGGTCGTTGATAAGAGCTTTTTTACCGGTGGATGTGGGTTGGTTCGTTTTGCTGCGGTCTGTTTGCCAACGTGGAGTTTTTGGAATGTCTTGTCGTGGAAATGAGTTTGCAGCATGGGGGCTTTCTTGTGATGGTTGTAAGCTTGACTTGGGAGTTGCTGTTTTCTGGCGACCAAGTGCTCGATGAAATGACGCTGGAGCTTGAATTGCTTCGAACTCCCAAATTTTTATGAAGTTTCTACAGCCCATCGCCCCAAAAGTCCTGAAAGCTTTCCCTGCCAGTCTTTCTCATTCGAGCTGTTCTTGTTTTCGGGTTTCTGTTTATTGATGTTTAGGATCGTAGTTTTCCTCGAGTTCTTCACACCTGACCCGAGATTGCAGCTATCTGTTGTTTGCTAGAATTGAGTGATCTCAAATTCATGGAATGTTCATACGATGATTTGACTCCATCGTCCTTCCTGTTCTATGAAGAATTAAAAGTGCATTCAGTTGTGCTTCTTCCAAATTAGAACTACCAATAGGTTGTAGCATTAATACATGGTGGTTCTCATATATGTTGCTCCGTAATTTTCAAGAGCCCATTTGATCTGACCTTTATCTTGGATGTGTCGTTCCACCTGTTGCCTATTCGCTTATAAGTCTGATTTTCCAGTATATATTAATTCTTTGTAGCCTGCAGGATTTCAGCACTCGGCAGTCATTTTTTCACTTTAGCGGTAGTCGAGATTTTTCATCTTAAACTTTCCATCCCTTTGCTAATGTACAGAATGGCCAGTAGTTTGAGTTTCTTGCCAAAGCAATGTCCCTCTCCCTTTCTTTAGAACCCAAATGCCCCTTGTAAATACGGTTTCCTTCTGAAAGTAGGATGGTAAGTTACTTACCTCTCGGTCCTAAACTTCTGATAGATGTTCCTGGCAGAGAACTGAGCCAGTTCTTGTCTCAAATGAAAGCTATAATATGGGTCTTACCATATAAATAATAAACACAAATATGGGAGCCAACTGCAATGGTTGGAGCAAAACTCCTGGTTCATCATAGTTCTTCAACATGTCTTGCTTGTTGACGTACAATTAAATTCATCCTTATGATTGTACCCCTTTCTTTTACATCTAAAACAAAATCGTGGTGTGTTTCCAACACCTAGAAATGGCTATGAGTTGTATTCTATGTTAACCTAGGTTCTTTCTAATCTCTGATCTTGTCCCTTTTCTTCTGGACATGGAACCGAAGCATTTAATATGCTTGTGGATTTTGTGCTGAAGCACTATAGCTTGTGACTTCTGTATGTGTTGTTTTATCTATGGCTGAAATAATACTCTCTTTGATTTGTTTCAGGTCAACTATGGCAACTTCATGCATGGACTAATGAAGGAGAATATTCAACTGAACAGAAAGGTCCTATCGGAGCTCTCAATGCATGAACCGCATAGTTTTAAGGCCCTCGTGGACATTTCTCGTAATGCCTTCCCAGGAAACAAGAACGTGGTTCATGCACCTAGGAAAGTGGCCCTGCCAGTTAGTGTCTAATAGTTGACTCTTCCTTCCTGTCTTACTCTTAGTCTCATGGAAACAAAGTGCTTGTTGTTCCTGATGCACCCTTTTGGGGCAGTGGTAATGGGAATGGGAGTTATCAATTTTATTTTCAAATCTTCTGGTCGGTGCTCCTTCTCTCTCTTGCTTGTATCTGATGGAAAAAGATTCCTTGGTGATCCTTCCCATACATATGAAACATTTCCCTGTCTTAGTGTCGCATTACTCTGTTACTGTGAGATGTGCATGCGAAGATTATGGCCATATCCAGGAAGGTGAAACGAAGCAGGAGATATAACTGTTCTCTCATTTTTTGGGGGTCTTTCTCTAGCGTGACAATTCAATGAGAGAAGGTAAGAGGTTTTGTCTCTCCTTTTCTCGTGATTTGATGTCTGGTATAGGAGACGGAGAGTTCGTTTCCTGGTGTCTGTTAACGCTGGTGACTTGTCAATGACCTGTCGCAACTTTTGCAGGCATTATTCCTCCAATGTTTTTGAAAGACGGAAAATAATTTTCTTGAAACAGTTTTCTTTTGAATAAAAATATCCTGTTATCAATATGGAGGTAAGTGTATAAGTAAATATCTCAACCCTACTACTTATGGGGCTACACGAGAAACATATGTGGAAGTAGATGCTAGTCCGGGCGGCTGAGCGAGGAGATAGGGTTTGTGTTTTGATGATTAGGAATTGGATGCGGTGGATTTGAGAAGATATGGAGTGCATCTTTGGAAAGTTAAATGACAATCTTGTAAAGAAATGCACAAGTTTTCTAAGTTGAGGTAACAAACTTGTAGTTTTGAAACTAGAGGTATGTCTTTCAAAATTAGGTGAAATTCAAGTGTGTTTTTTGGTATTTACAGTTGGTTTGGGGGACCATTTAACTTTGCATGACAATAGTGATGGGTCTATTACTAGTGATATATTGTATTTATATTAAATGATGTCAGATTTTTATCGAACGTTATACGTGGATCATGTGTTTAAATCTTCGCACATTAACATGGTTATACATTGAAAGGAAGAGCAACACATTTTCTTCATTCCTGTTAAGGTTTTTCTTTTTCCCTCTCTTTCTTCAAAAAAATTAATAGTTAAAATCAAATCATGATACACCGAATATGTAGGGGTGATGATATCGGTAGTCCTTTAACTTTTCTTCATTATTTGGTGTTATCCTCGGAACTTATTTTTTTGACGTTATCCCTAAATTTACAATTTTTATTTTTTTTACAATGCAGTACTTCCATTAAAGATTTAATGCAATTTGTTAACATGACTGTTAAAGTTACTGAGTTGTCATACTTTTGTTCAATTTAATTTTTGAACTTTATTTTTCTTTATTTAATTTATCCTTAAACCATTACTTGATTCTTTTCGGCAAAAGAAGGGGCTATTATTTAATTTTTTCTATGTAGCAACCTTCGCTTGAGCGTAGCAAGCATTAAATATTTTACAAGATAAATCTTAAAGATCCTTATATAAAGCTGATAATCAATTGACGAGACAAACACAACACATGTTATTATGTTCACATAAACTTAATAATAATGATCACTAAATATGTTTGGTATGAAGTGACTATTTTATTTCTATTTATGATGCATTTAGTTAATCAATTTATGACGCTCGTTTATTTATACTTAGAAATGGTCACGAACATAAAACATGAGTAAATATATTCATATATATAAAAATTTCTCATCTCTATAAGCATTCTCATGTCAGGATCAAACCTAAATTCGACACAGTGCAATTGCGAGACAGAATAAAAAAAATGAACAGTCCATAGACTAAAATTGAACAAATAAGCAAAATGTCAGGATGAAATTGTGCAAAGATAATGATGGACCGCACGTTAAACGGAAAATTCCGGATAAGTCATCAGATTCCGTCTAAGTACATTCAGTATCGTTACCCACAACGTTATATTCAGTTTTTTTTTTTTTTTTCCATAACCCGCGTGCTGCTTCGTCCGTCCCCGTGTCCCGCCCTACTTTCTATCATCTCCCTCCCTCCCTCCGTCTCTGCTGCGACACTGTGCTGCTCGCTCAGTCGCGTTTCGCGCGAGAGGGAGAGAGACGATGAGGATGACGATGGCGATGGAAGGAGCAGCTCTGAAACTCGCTCCTCGCAGACCGCTTCGCCCTAACTTCGCCCTCGCTCTCGCCGCCGCCTCCTCCTCCTCCTCCTCCTCCTCCTCCTCTTCTAGGGCTTCCTTCCGCAGACTCGCCACCTCCTCCTCCTTCTCCTCCTCCTCCGTGCTCGCCGATAGCGACCCCTCCGCTTCCGGCTCTCTCTCCTTGGGCCACCTCACCCGTCCAGATTTCCCCATCCTCCACCAGGTTCTCCCTCTCTCTCTATCTCTCTCTCAACCGCTACGGCGGCGGCGTTCTCCGGCGCGGCCTCGTTTCGTGAATCGAATCGGATTCCTATTTGTTTGTTCGATTCTTTTGGTAGATTTCGTTGCGGCGAATGTATATGTGTAGTTGCCGTTTTGATCGCCGCGATTTTGCGCTCCTCAGGAGGTGAACGGCAAGAAGCTCGTCTACTTGGACAACGCCGCGACCTCGCAGAAGCCTAGCTCTGTCTTGAAGGTCGTGCAGAACTACTACGAGACTTATAATTCCAACGTGCACCGAGGGATTTATTTCTTGAGGTGGTTCAGTGGATTGTGCTGTGCGTCGAGTGGTTAGTTTCGCGCATCTGTCTGTTAATGTTCTGATTCTTATCCAGTGCGAGGGCGACGGATGAGTACGAGTTGGCCAGGAAGAAGGTGGCCGAGTTCATCAATGCGGGAGAATCTAGAGATATCATTTTCACAAGAAATGCTACTGAAGCTATCAATTTGGTTGCCTACTCCTGGGGCCTCTCGAATTTGAAACCGGAAGATGAGGTAGGACTGTAATTACGGAGTGTGTGATTGTTCCTGGGAGTGTAATAGTCTTTATGTGGCGACTCCTTCCAATATTCCTGTTAATACAAGTGAAGATCAGATCATCGGTGATCTAAAAGTTATTGAATGACTAGCGACAGCATGATGTGTCAACATAAGTCAATTTGTTGAGTCTTTATATCTGCTTAAATAACACCGTGTCTGTTTCTTCGAGAAGAATCTATGGATGTTGGGTTCTCTTTTTCATCACTTGCGTCCCCATTCTTAATGTTATGTAATCTTCTTGCAGATCGTACTCACAATTGCTGAACATCATAGTGCTATTGTCCCTTGGCAAATCGTCTCAAAAAAGACTGGTGCCATTCTTAAATATGTGGACTTGGATGGAGGTGAAGTGCCAGATGTGAGTAAATTAAGAGGAATGCTCTCGAAGAAGACAAAACTGGTTGTAGTTCATCATGTATCAAACATGCTTGGTAGGTGAAGTCGTGGCATGTTTTATATTGGTTCTTTACTTTGCACGTGTTACTGTTGCATTTAATATAGATAAGGTGGGTATTTGCTTGTGGCTAGTATATAGTGTTGAAGAAGAAGCATTGAGATGGTTTATGTGATAATTAAGGATGATGATAGCATCTTTAGATGCCATTACATGGGATGAGTGTAACATTGAGTTAACTTCATTGGTGCTTATAATAGTTCCTATAATATCTGGATTGTTTCATCTGTCCAATGATTGGCAAAGAATGTTGAATCATTATGGTTTATCATTATTGTCTCCTGGCAGCTTCAATTCTGCCTATCGAAGATATCATTCAATGGGCACATGATGTTCAGGCTAAAGTCCTTGTGGATGCTTGTCAAAGCGTGCCTCACATGGTGGTTGATGTCAAGGCCCTTGATGCTGATTTCCTTGTCGCCTCATCTCACAAGGTTAGGTTCCTCCCTCTGCATTGAAATGTTTACTTCATTGAAGAGTTTGTGAAGTTCTGGAATAAACATCCTTCAGATGTGTGGGCCTACAGGCGTTGGATTCTTGTATGGAAAGAGTGAGCTGCTGACTTCCATGCCTCCATTTTTAGGTGAGATTTCTTGATTTGCAGAATGTAGGATCTATTTTTCCAGGTATTGCTCTTCTGTGCATGTGCGCAGTGTGTGTTTGTGTGAGATGCATGTAAATTGGTGATATTTCCTCCAAATTCTGCTGTGTAGGTGGTGGAGAGATGATCGCTGACGTCTTTCTGGATCATTCCACATATGCGGAACCTCCGTCCAGGTTGGCATACTTGACCCACCATAGCCTAGATTCTGCTGATGACAGCTCTGGGAACCTTTTGGGTTTCTGAGCATTCCATTATAAATAATGTGACGAAAGAACTAGTTCACTTACATTCAGTTAAGGGATATATTTCCTAGGAAATATTAATTTTGTTAATGGTTATCCCCCTTTTTTGCCTTATAAATGATGTTGAGTTTACTTGGAATAGGTTTGAGGCTGGAACACCTGCAATTGGGGAAGCAATTGGACTAGGAGCAGCCATTGATTATTTGTCTGAGATTGGGATGCAAAAGATTCATGATTATGAGGTGATAAGTCATATTTAGTCTATATAAACAATAGAAAGTTGCCTTATCTCTAATGGAAGTATTTTTCCCCCTAAGTTCAATATTTCACATAGATCAATGATATCCAAATAGTTTATGGTCTCAAGGCATGCATATTTCTATGGCTTAGGAAAACTGGTGTTCTCAGTTTCATGTTGGACATATGTTTTTGAGAAGGAAGCATACTTGAGACGGGTTTTTCTTTTTTAGCATGTAACAGACAAGTTGGGAGTAGATTCAAGATACAGTAATTTTGGCTGAAGTCTATGCTTCACTTGGATGGTAAATGATTATTTTTCTCCTGTGTGTAGAGGGAACTTGCAAATTACTTGTATGAAAGCCTTCAATCAGTTCCAGGTGTCCGTATATATGGTCCAAAACCTTCAAGGAGTATCGATCGTGCTGCTCTATGCTCGTTCAATGTTGAGGGCATACACCCCACTGATATTGCGACATTTCTCGACCAGCAGGTACATAAGCAGTTAGGGTAGGCCAGAGTTGTGGATTGCCAGTTCCACCATCTCGTAGCAATTTTTTCTCCTACCAGTTATGTCTTTTTTTTCTGTGATTTCTCTTTTCACTGCTATTCTTCTTATTTTCAGCATGGGGTTGCCATGAGATCAGGTCACCACTGTGCTCAACCCCTACATCGCTATCTAGGAATCAGTTCGAGCGCACGTGCCAGTCTCTACTTCTACAACACTAAAGAAGACGTAGACAAATTCATTCAGGCACTCAACGATACAGTCAGTTTCTTCAATTCTTTCAAGTAAAAGAGGCCTCCCTATATTATTTTCTACGGACTTGTGCATAAATATGCGGAAATTGGAGCTAGATGGGTTTTCTTTTCGCGCCTTTCTTTTTCCAGTCGTGATCATTTAGTTATACCTTCTGTCACGTCATTATCAAAGTGCTTGCTTCAGGAAGTCTCTGGGGGATACTCTGCTTCTAAGTTAATAAAAACCAACATTGTATCCATTGTAAAATAGCATCGGGTGAGTTTATAAGTTCTGGTCACTTGATTCGTGTAAAAAATCCGAGTTAATGTTTCACGAGTACGCATGTGGTGGTCGATTGTGTCTACCCCTCTGGCATTGAAACTCCAAGGTGATTGGATTAGCATCATGTCGACAGTCTAGACGACAGAATTTCAAAAGAAAATCTGTTATGTTTCAAGCAAGAAAATTGTACTTCCTTGTAATTTGCTGGACATGATGCCGCTCTCACTCTTAGCAGAGCTTAAAACGGTAATATTTCTTATTTTTCTCTGCCAACGCGTGCGCGATGGGCGGGTTAAGGGTCAGTTCTCGGGTACAAATCCCAAAAATCCGCCCTTTTTGTGCCTAGCAAACTGGGGCGGCAGGGTTTATTCTTGCACTGGCCCGGCCCAACTCTTTGGGCCTAAATTTGGGTTAGGCCTTGACTGGGACCTGGGCTGGCCGCGCCTGAACTTCTGCCAATCGAGGCCTAGTTGACGGCTCCCATAATGGCCATAGCATGGGCATTGGCCCATTTACGATCGATAGGCCCAATACGAACCGTAAATGGGTCTGGATAGCCTTGAATGGGGTCTGAAGTTGGGCACCACCCAACCTGGCCCAATTGGAGCCTATTCGGCTTACTGGTTGGATTGGCCCAATGTTTACCTCAAATGGGCCTTAAATTGGCATGCCTGGGGTGACCCAAAAGCGACCATAGATGCGCTTGGATAGCCTCATTATTGGGCCAAGCCATTTTGGCCCAGTGGCCTTAAATTGGGCCAGTCGAAATGACGGGTGACCCAATAGCGACCATAAATGGACCTCGATAGCTCCTTATTGGGCCTTAAATTGGGCCAAGCAAATTGGTCCAATGGGCCTAATGACGGCCCGGTTGGCCCAATATCGACATCAATTGGGCCAAGCCCGACATGTGGCCCAAGTCGTTGGGCTAAAATTGGCATAGCCCAGTGGGCCTATGATGGGCCTGGATTTGCCCAGTGGAACTTAAATGGACTTATCTTGCGCAGAGCATGTTGAGCATCTACTGTGGGCCTGGCATGGCCCCAGTTTTGTACTAGGCTTTGCCTATTATTATTTTTGGGCTTTTTGGTAATAATCCGGCTTTATTTGGGCCATTTTTCCAGAATGTCAGACCTCCGTTTTGGGCCTGGTGCGTTCCGCTGTTAGGCTTTCCCAGCTTCTATGGGCTGGAAACCCAAATAGGGCCGAGGTCAACCGTTAAATTCATGCAACCCAATGTTTAACCAAGAATTGAATGACCCACCCAGGGGCTCGAAATAGGCATTTCCTGCCATTGATATCTCGGGACTAAAAAAGACACCGTGGCCAGTGCAAAAAATCTCTCATGTCGAAGCACAAATCGAGAAAAGCAACCTGAAGGCTACGGCGTCATTTCGTGACATGCATACTAGCTGACCTCTGATCAACGATATATATATATACGCCACTGGTAATCAGCATCACTCAGGCTACGGAATCTTTCTTTAAAGACGGGACGAGCATTGTGCTACTTTTAAGCACGCACGGTATATTCATATTCTAAGGTCGCAACATCACGTGATGTATTCCTTAAACGCCCCATCAATCGGAATCTTACTTTCAGATCCTCTGGGTGGAAGCACGAGAGACTGTCTTATCATCCCTTTTCATTCAATTTTAACCTTGGAACCGCATCTCTACAGCTGCAAAAGCATTTAAAAAGAAGAAAAGACGTGCCACAGCAAATTATAGTTCCCGGAACAAACTGTGTGAGGGTACTTTTCCTTAGTGGGAAGTGAAGTGGCGCGCACAAACAATTACTCCCCAGATCAAAAGCCTAGATCATCTTATCTAGCAATTTCCCCTAAAATCTCTGACCATATAGAATGATAACAAGGCAGACAGAACAAAAACCTCCAGATTTGGGAGTTCGGATAGCAGGGAAAAAATCAGGGTCGTTCCCCATATATGTGGCTCATCAACCCCGCAAGAGTAGGACAGATGAGCACCAGCAATTCTCTCATTGGATTGCCACTTACCACATGCCCCACAGTTCGAAGCTGGATAGAGGATAGAGGAATAACGGTAAGTCCAAGATCCGGACAATAAAGAGATGAGTTGAAGAAGATGAATCAACAAGGCAGCGAAGCAAGCCCCACTTATATTGATACTGTCGAGTATCTTCATAAAGTAACAACCTTCACTATAAGCAACTCGTAAGAGATACAATAATGCTAGGTAAATTAACACTTCTGCCCAGTTCGTACACCAAATAATGTGAAAGAATGCAAGTAGCAATTAAATTACTGGGTCATATTTAACACTTATCAAGAGTGTCATATCGCCTGGTATATCAAAATAAATCAGCTTCTCAAAAGGCAGATGACGGAAATTGCCAACAATTGCACACGATAAACTTTGCACAGCTGCCTTCCAAACAGATTATCTATGATAGAGAGAAATTTCAACAAAACTGATCTTAATCTATTTTGATATCCTCTAATCAACAGAATTTTTCTGCAAAATTCAGTAGCACCATTGGGAACTTCAATGAAATAATTATGGGTGAAACAAACGAGCAGAAGAATAGATCCAAAACATTGGCTTTTTCATCCCCACCGACAACCCTCTCTATATTGACTTCGGGCACAGCAGTCACCACAAAATCTTCCCTTGGGTGGATCATGGAAAAACTCAGCTACCTCAGCTAGGTACAGGAATACTAATTGCTCTCTTCCTAGATAATAAGTACACAATTACTCATTTCTCCTTCTTAGCCAAGGACTCTCCCTTATACTCACCACCTGCAATAACAACAAAACCTGCTCCAACCTGTAATCAAATGCAATGTATTGATAAGTTGATTTCAGCCTACTGCAGGACTACATGGCTATTAATGGACATGCAGGCTTCAGCACGTGAAGCATGTGTCCATATGCATGCACGCATGCACAGTGAGAAAGAGAGCAAGAGAGATAGAGAACCTGGCAATCTTTCAAATTAACACGTTCTTGAAGCTGTACGTTACTGCAAATTACAGACCCATGTATCGAGCAACCATCTCCAATCGTAACATGGTTCATAACGATAGAATTAAAAATCTGCATAGAGGAGAATGGGGAGAAGCAGAGGAATCGTCTCAAAAAACATATTTTCCAAGAATTTTTATATTTTTGGCTGCTTTCATACGATGCTAAAAAAAGTTATTGAAAGATGGAAGGCATTATTTTGGCCTTTTCTTGAACGTTTCCTTAGCTTGATCTTCCAGTTCAAGTAAAATACCATACCTTCACATTGGAACCTATCCGGCAGTGACGGCCTATAACAGATCTCTTTACACTACATTTATCCCCCAATTGAGATCCTTCCCCAAGCATACAATGTGGTCCCACCTATTACAATAAAACCACTTCAGGACACTCATACAGGAACTTGCAATATACATAAAACAATATGCTTTTCAGCCAAACATAGGCATCTTGTAATCACCCTTTACCAATTAAAGGAAGTAGTGATGTTCAATTTACATTGGCTGCTAGATTCTAATAAGATGGACACATTGAATTACATTAACAACTCACAGTAGTTTTAGATCCCAGCTCCACTTTAGGCTGGATAATATTGTGATGAGCAGAGAAAGAATAGCCTGACAGATGATTTACCTCTCCAATAACCTGAGACAATTTAAATTTTGACAATAAGATGAGGCACTAATATTTCAAGTTGAAATTGGAGAAGTAGAAAAAAATGAATCAAGCAATAGATGCTCACATCTCGATTGATATCGCTAAATGCTTGAATGGAGTTCAAGCGGGCGCAATACTTGCTTTTGCTGGCAATGTATACACAACATTTATGCATTCTTCGAGCGGAGGCAGAACCATATGAACCTAACTCATGGAGTTCGTGGAAATTTGGCCTCGATGAATTAGACAGAATTTGTGACAGCAATACTTGGTTGTTCTGGGAAGCAACCTTTTCATTTGCATTCTCTTCGCGTTGTGGTGCACCATTAAATAATATTTCGGATTTCTAAGGTTCAGATAGGAAATGAATCAACTCTGGCCATATGTAATTATCCAACCAACTGATAACAATTTATCTAGGGACTTCAGAAACTAACCAGCTGGCTCCGCACTAGATAAGGCAACAAATCCTCCTTTAAGCTTTGGAATGTATCCTTCTGATCTAGAACCTCTTGCAGCACAGTCCTGGGAGGAAAAAAAAGACCCAAGGAAGATTGAGGGAAAAGCGTCCATTTATTTATACTTGCAAATTTAGGAAGCAACAAGATATCAAACCTTTTGAAGGCATATAAATGAGCATCAATGAGATCAGCACGAATTTCCATCTGCATCACAGGAGGATGACCAGTTGATGCTAATACTCAGAAGACATTAGGAGTAGGATCTCATTAGTTCTCATGCATAAATGCACCATGCATTACAATGGATGCTTAAGGCAGTGCAGCACCGGAGTAGACTACTCTTTCCTCTTTTGCCACATAATGAAGGCATGCATGAGGGTATCAGTGTCATCTTTATCAAGCAACAAGTTTCTGGGCATTATGCAATTAACCAGATTAGGCATAGAAAAAAGTTGGAAGAAACATTAACTACCTCGCCTACTGCACGAAGTATACTCTTCTGAATACGGAGATCGTTCTCAAGTTCAGCACCTGCAATTAGCAAAAGAGGCTACCCTATGAAGTTTCTAAGTATGTAAGCAAATGTATTTGCTATATCTCTATTTTGTTGTTACATTAAATATATGTTGAACCTGTGGCAATGTATAATAGGAACTGCTTTGAGTGGTCCAACCCTATAAGGTTGTAGCGTCCTGCTTTCTTGGTTTTGTCCTTTACCACAGAGGATCCTGACTCTGCAGGACCACTTACAGGAGCGGAGCAAAGCATTGCAGTTACCACAGCATTGTGTCTTCTATGTGCAGCTGCCACAGCTCCAGGAGGCACATCAGAAACAAGATCACCACTCACAACCTGCAGAAACAGATGCAACAGAATGAATTATTTATGCTGTATAACGAGAATTTTAAACAGGGGACATGCTTTACCAAGATGTCTTTTGCAGTCAGATGATGTGTAATGGCTCGAAGGGCTCCAGCTGTCCCGATGTCCTCAGGTACAGCAGCAACCTGTAGTCAAATAGTATTCCCTAACTCTTTGATGAAGAAGATTATTGCAAAGAATTGGTTTACTTGAAGCATAACTTAGATCAGAAAAGGGGAGCACAACAGGATTGCATTATTGGCACTACACTAGCCATCATAACTAATAATATGTTGATTGAGCAGCTGGAGGATTCCAAAAAACCACATTTATATAACTTGTCCCGCTATAAGGCCTGAAGTGGATCAAATAATCAAAAGATCACGCTATTGCACAGTAATGTACCACAAGCTGCAAGATATCTTGGTAAAACAATTGGCATATGGTTCCATAAATCTGATTAATTGCTAAATTAATTGAAGGGCAAAACCTGAAGTACATAAGACAGCTGCATTCTTCCAAGTCCTAAACAAAATACTTTCCAAACTGAATAGTATAAGCCAGACATGTAAGTTATAAAGAAAACTAGATAGGGAAATTAAATAAATGGTTGAACTCTTCAAATCTGGAGATTTCTAAACTTGTAGACTGTCAGCTTGAGTCTCTATTATCATACAGAACATTACTGGCAGAAATTGATTCTCAGAACTTAAAATTGTCGGTGCATCATAACTAGCTATGCTACTCTACTTTCAGTGGGCCCATCCTAGATAGAGTGCCATCAGCCAAAATTATGTCACTAGAACAGAGAAAATGAAGTGAAACCTCAAAAGGGACAGCTATTCACTTCAAGAGAAAAATCAAGGAAATTCAAAATCAGATGATCACTAGGCCATGCAGAAGTTTTCCCAGGATTTTTAGAATGATTTGGTCTTGATTAAAGTTTCTACTCCCTTTCACTAGAAATATGTTTCAGAAAAACTTTTTGCAGTAACTAACAGTACCCAGCTTAATCATCAAGACACAAAATAACATAGGATTATAATGCCCTGCTTTCATGAAGAATTAGAACCATTAATTGCAGGCAGCAAATGAAGCTGTTTTCAAGGACTCGAAACAGAAGCTTGGAATTTCAATGGAAAATCTTGTAACTTTGAAATGCTTACCATCTTTGAATCTCCTGAATCCATGTACTGTAACTTAAAAAAAAAAAACAGGAAGGGCCCTATTTTCGGTTACTATAATGTGAGCTCAGTGTAAAAGCATTCACAAAATTTGTCCAAATATCTACGGCCCAATCTCCATGCATCTGACATATGTGACGAATTTGCAAAGAAAGAATGATTTGCAATATATCAAAATGCTTCAGGAACCTCTTTAGCCTCCAAAGCACAGCATTAGCACTTAAACATTCTTTATAGAAATCCAATTATGTCAACTAAATTAAGCATTACATATCATAACACTAAGTCTCTTCTCCTCAAATATATCTCAATGTTATTTCTCTCCTCCTCGGCTCAAATTGGCTAGGAATAAATAAAGGTTAAGTACCATGACTGGAACCACTCGATGCCATACTGCAGCGAACTATAGTTCCATACCTCAACGTTCAAACGGTCCACATAAGCGCCCGATATCCAGCCTCCAACAAGGAGAGCCGCATCTTCTCCTTCGACAACCTAAAAAACACAAGACAGTACACACGCTAGCATCGGTACCACAAACAATTAGAAGCACAAGATAAAACATGCAATCAGTAATCCTGACCAATTCCACATCACAGAAAGAAACAAACTCATAAACTTATACTCGCGTCAGATCATCTACTGCAATCCAATTACCCTTGGGAAGCACTGCGCAAAAATCTGGCGAAGCGAAATCACCGCTAATTTCCTCTTTCCGAAAGAAGAACACGAAGCACCAAAAAGCGCTCGCGAATGCGGACCACGACATGCTGGGAACCGCGATTAGGGTAAAGAAAGAGAACGAGCGAGAGAGAACTCACGACGATGAGATCCTTGAGGTTACTTTGCTCGAGGAGCTCCAAGACGTAGGAGAGGACCGGGCGGTTGGCCACCGGAAGCAGCACCTTCGGCACCTCCTGCAAGCGAAAAAAACACACGACGAAGGATCAGAAAACCCTTCGAGAACGGAGCGAAGGAGGAGAACGCGTCGGTTACTCGGAGAAAATCTCCGCTGCAGGAGGTGGAGGGCAGCGACCTTCGAGACGAGAGGGACGAGCTTCTTCGAGAAGCCGCCGGCCAACACCACCACTTGGAAATCCATCATCGGCGGTGACGAATCGCGGAGCTCCGTCGGTCCGCTGGTGGCGAGCGAGAGAGAGAGAGAGCGACTTTGAATTGCAGTGAATGATCCTCTGCTCTTTTTCTCCCTTTTCCCTTTTGTTTTTTGGCAGTGTGAGGGAGAACGACGGCGACTCGGGTGCAGAGCATAATAATTAAAATACAAACATTTATATTATGGGGAATGTCAAGCAGCTGGGGATGTAGCTCAAATGGTAGAGCGCTCGCTTTGCATGCGAGAGGTACAGGGTTCGATCCCCTGCATCTCCAAAAATTTTGGCTTTTCCTCCGATTTTGCTTCCTTTTTGTTTTTCGATCGCATGCTCAGGGGCATTATCTGATCACCAGTAGCAAATCAATTTCAATCTCACTTGACAAAAAGATCCATATAATTAGTTCTCGAGATAATGTTTTCTGTCAATCTTTCTCGGGGTCATTGACGTTAGTCCTCTTTTTATATCTTCGAGTTGCTCTCGATGCTAGCAATTCTTGTTTTAGCTAGTTCCCGGGGCTGCCAATGACACAGCATAATCCTATCACATCGAAACTATGAATCGTCCTTCTTTTTTTGGTCTTGTATTGTGAAGTTGCTGTCGGTACTTGTTATCGGATTGTGAACTTCCAACTTGCTTTCTTTAAACTAAAGGATATGGATATTGTGAAGTTTCAACTTGGCTATTTGCACCCAAATTCTGTTCTTTTGCCGATATACCTATGCGGCTAAAGCTATCGCCATCCAGGCCCTCTCCAGAAATTGCTATAGTTTCTCGCTCCATCCATTCTATCTATAATCGATGCAACGCATGGTGTGCTAAATCACTTTCAACATACTGCACAAAAAAGGGTCCGGCATGAGGTGGATAGTCACCCAAAGCCTGAAATAGTCTCAAATAGGGGACCAATGCTCCACCACGAGCAACCAGATTCGTTACAAAGATCTCAAACGGCAGAACAACAGGATAAAGGAAAGTTTGGGCTAAAACCACCCGAAACAATGAAAACCAATGGAGAAAGGAACACGATCTCACAAGACATATGATGATCAAAAGCGCACCAACTGATAGTACAGTAGATAAAGCAAAGGGCAAAGTAATTACACTCTACAAAAAGGCAAAGATTTGAACAGACTATCAGGTACCTATAGGTGCTCTGTCATCCGGTCCAGCAAGCATGATCTGGCAAGGGCAATTTGAATAGTTACAGAAGAAATCGGGGAGAGAAGTAAGAAATGAATCAAGCGGAATGGACTGGACAGCACAAGGCAGCATCATAGTCAAAGGCATTGTGTTGCATGCATATACAAGAAGAGGGCTAGAAAAAGTTAGCAAGGACTTACATTACAGTCATAAGCAAATCTTCTGGCAAGCATTATGGTAGCATTCCTTTCTCTCTCTGATTCAAATGCTAATACAAATGAAACACCTTGCTTAGCTTGCCAAAACAATGCCTGAGCTGCAGCATTGCCACCACCTCTAACCCCGCACAGCTAAAGAGACAATGAAGGACATTATAAGGGGCACCCAAGATACATGGGCTTTTAAAATAAGAAAGAAGAAAAGACTAGCATGGCGTGGGGGGAGTCACATGTAATTGAACAAGCCACCAGATATTTACTTTTACAGAAATACCACCAACAAAAAGATGGGATTAGAGTAAGAATTTGGAAAGTTGTCAATCATAACACTCATAAAAGTCAACAAATACGTCTGTTGAGTGCAACATACAGCGAATCTCATAAGGGTGTACCTTTCCAAAGCCACATAAGTGCATGGTACAGTGAACATGTGGAAAGACAACAGTCCCTCACAGTAAGTGTCAAGACTCAAGCTGATAATCCTTGGGACCACACAAGAATGATTACTGCAAACAAAGTATTACTAGCCACACACTGTTTTGATACCTGCATTGAGCTCGAATAATATTCTTTAGCTACGGTTGTCTTTTCTTTAGAAAGTTTCATTCTCATTCTCCCAATGTGAAGAACGTGAATAGATTCCAATGGATGTTCCACACCATTGGTCTGAGCAACCACCACCTGCAAAGCAACAGCCACAAGGACCAACAGAGAAGTTGATGAACGAGAATATACATGGGCAATGATAGGCCTTACTACACATGTAACTTCCCTAAATTTATCTAGTTGAAGCTTTCAGACCAAAAATCAATTTGGTTTCCATATTCACGTGACATATTACTCTTCAAAAATGAATATGAAACTAACCACAAACATCTGAACGCAGCAAAAAAAAAGAGAAAAAAAGCTCAGTTAGAGTGATAAGGATCGGAAATTTCTGATCAGTTAGAATTTTGACACAATTAAATGTGAAAATTTCACATAGAAAAATAAAAAGTCATAAAAAACTAAGTACCTATCCTGCACAAGATAGAGGGTGCAGGGCGTGGGTGGGTACAGAGTAGTGCAACTCCAGACTGTAGAACCTAACCTGCACTCACAGGCATACCATACAAACTCTAATACCCACCCTCAAATCTATCCGATCACGCTAGTTTTGCAGGTTCCACAGGTTCTCATGCACACCTCTACTACTTAGGCAGTGGCCTTCTAAGGTGGATCACAATTTATGTATCACTTCACAAGCCCCCTCCACTAAATGTAGAATTTGAGATGTCACGAGCTTTTCACTTATCGCACTAACATCCCTTTACCAATGCTCGATGAAACCCAGAACAAGACTAGGTGTCGCTGCATGTTGAAGAGGCAGCTCTCGCATGTTGCTTTTTTTTCAGGGGTGGATTCAAGAAATGGTTCACGTGATGTAGTATTTTAACTTGAACTATACTTAAACTGTGTCTGGATAGGTTTTTTGGAGTAGGTGAGGAAAATAAAGGTGAAAAAAAATTGAAGCATTAAAAGGAAAGGTGAGAGAATGATTTCTTTTGAGTGTTGTTTGGGATGGGTAGAAAGTGAGTGTGAAGAAGATGTGACAAAAGTTGATCGTGTACTATTTGGAAATAAAGGAGAAGTATGAAAGAGAAAAAAATACCTTAGAGAGAAAAGGACATTTTTGGCCTTCTTACTATAATGTCCAAACGACAGAAAAGCCTCGTGCAGTTTGGGAATTGTGTTGAAAAGGCAAGGGTGAATTTTGGAGAATTGAGTTTATAGCTCACCTATTTTCTAGGTCCACTTCACAGATGTTGAGAGAAGAATAACTGGTGGGCCTGGAAGATTTTAAAGTCCTTGAATTTCTACACCTAGTTTATCCATCAATCAGGATGAATTTCCAAATTCTCAACCCAAATCTTTCCTTCGCTCTTCTTCAACCCACTTTTCAATGCATCCAAACTCAGTGTTAGTTCCTATAATGACCTAACATACCCCTCGAGAAAAACCCTCAAACTTATTATACATCACTTGAGAAGCCCTCTCCCATTAGATGTGGGACTTGGGAAATAACAAGAATAATTGTCCGAGCTATGAACACTTTCACAAGTTTCAGTTTACATTAGTTTGTAAACTTCAAGGAGAAAAAATTTGTAAAACTTCGTTCAAAAGCACAGTATGTAGGGTGAGCATGGCATACCTTAAATTGTGTGTCGTGTTTCCGCACAAGTGCCTCAACATAACTGCCCAAACCTGCGGCTGCATGAAAAAACCAAACAATGCTGAATGAACACAGGCAGCATTAAGCAATAAAGAAGCTGGAACCAAAACGGTGACCTACGAGGTAGGAAAGAAATAGAGAAACCTAATCAGACCTGGGTCAATCGGACCAGTAGTTGTCAAGGCAATGCGTTGGTCATCAAAAACAATATCAACTTGCAGTAGTCGCCCCACATCAAAAGGCTCTGGAGCATAGAGAGGTTTGGTAGCTCCTAAAAGTACCAAATAGTGACACCAAATTCAAATAATGCTATCCAAAAGAAATGTTCTCTGAAAGGATAAGTAACATAGTTCCAGCATACCCAGTCATTACGATACATTCAACATAATCGAGGAACCACAAAGATTTTTTTCTTTTCTTTTTTTTTTCTTTTTTTGCTTAAGGCATCCATGAGCCTTACCTTTGACATAAGATGGAGCATATGTTGTACAAAATGTAACTATGTGGGAAAGCATCTAAATAGCACATGACATACAAGGTCAAGAAAAAAATTAGGATCAACCCTGTATCTCAAGAAAAATGCAAGCAAGTCTCCCTCCACTTTTCTCCACGTCATTTTAATTTCTTTTCACATCTCAGACAGAAGGGACAAAAACTATTTAAGAAGTTTATTCAATTCCGTGACCATAATAAGAGATGGGGTCACTCAACTTTTTGAAGTTTATAAGAAGTACCAAAGAGAAGCATCATCGCAAACTACATAGCATACATGTTATGTCTGACTATACAAAATGAAATTTGCAGAATTGATCATATCCCACTACTAAGTAGTTTAGAGGGAGCTGTTTCATAGAGTTCGCATCAAAATAGTCATTATCATCATAAAGCTGAAGCGAAGAGCTTGAGATCAATTTAATTAAATGAACAAGCTGGCCACATGCTTTAGTCCTCCGCCTTATGAAAATGAGTTTCCATCAAACCAGAGATAAAGAGAAATGACCATTATACAAGTTCAGGAAAAGGCAAGTGAATTTAGATTTTTATACAATAAACTCCTATTACGTAAGCTAAAAACCATTAAGCATGAGCAGTAGCATTTTATATTGCTTCACTATATGTAATTCTGACACAACCATGTTGCATGAATTAAAGGAAAATATTGCAGTAAAGTTTTGAGTTAATGATGCAATTGAATCACATGGTACTTGGCGTGGTTATTGCGCTTAAAATAATTTTTATGTTTTTTAAAATACAGAACCATATGATTAATGGAGAAACTCCATGAAAGAAAAATTAATGATTCATATAAATCACTTGATGGGAAATGTCCCGAATAAATCCAACATGTGACTAATAATCCTTTTATACAGAAAAAAGTAGCTATCATGTCAGAATGCAGGCATGCCTCCATGTATGCATGTCAGCCTAAAGATATTCAGACATATACCTGATATAAGTTCCTTACTGCCACCTTCAGATGACATCCGGTGCCACTGAATCGTACATTTAGATAGTCCTGGAGCATTGTCAGAGCATGGCACAATCTGCAGATAGGAACCCAGTGCTTCGGCTCCTTCTAACTCATATAGAAGCAAGCTCATCTCTCCCTTTCTCATCATTGCAAGCTGGATGAAGAGAGAAAGCAAAAGGAAAAAGGAAAAGGAAATTGATTACTTCACTTCACTAAAACAAATTTACATTCCTACAAGGGGCTCTACCCACAGGAAAAATGTTTCATAAGTAAATTCCCACTGAATTAGGAAGTTAAGCAAAGAAGGAATTGTAATCTTTTCATATCAGATCTGCAAGAATAAGGTAAACATTAAAGGAACCTCTTTTTGAAGCTCTAGTGAACGCTTGGATTTCTCTGCAAGTTGATTCCTCAAGGCATGCAACTCATATTCCATGTCCATGACCTATGTCATTATACACATTCAATTGCCATAAACACAGGGAATGAACATAGACAAGGAAAAGAACACTAAGAATAACTGAATCTGTAAAATACATCAAATCAAAGCAAAAGCAAGATCTCATACTATATTATAAACAAACAATATATGCACTAGTTGCCACTCTAACAATCTTTGAAACTTTTCACATGTTCGTAATTGAACAGCAGGAATTCCCTTTCTACTTTTATTGAAGAAATGAAGCATATTCTCCTCCATATATTTGATCTGGTTTCATGCAGTGGCTCCACTTTTAATATTTTAGCTGCAGCAGCCACACTCTAGAAATTAAACTGGGCTTTTATCTTTGACCTCTTAAGCACATGTGAATGATTAAATTTCCTTTTTGGTCCCAGCTTGGCTATGTGATCAATATTTGAGAAATCTTGTCTTCTTCTCTCCGCAGCAATTTAAATTATATTGCTGAATCGGAGAAAATTGACTAGAAAGATGATATTGAAATTTTATGTTAGGTATAGGATTAAATTGACAAAATTGAAAACTTTACAACTGAATTAGCAATCTATACAACAAAATAGGACCAATTGGGTAATTTCTTTTTATTTCTTACCTTTACTATCAAGAGAAAGTTATTCTTTGTATATCACAACAGTAACAAAACTGATCTTGAGGCAATCTATAGCAGTTGAGCTTGGGATATAACCCAATATTCCCCTTTTCATGCATCAATTGAGTTTTGTTCTTATTTTTCCTTTTTTACTCTGACTGTGACTATTAAACACAGTGATAAAATGGAAGAATCACTTTGAAATATAGAAAAAGAAATGGCGGATACTCATATTAATGTGAGAAATCAATGTTGAAGACCAATTTTCTTCTTTTCAACTTCTATTGCAGAATTCATGAAGATTGAGTTAGATAGAGAAGAACCCTGGCCCATTCCTATAATCAGATCAAGAAACCCACATCCGCCATCTACTCAGAGCCACCTAAAGGCAGTCTTTGCTCCTTGGAGAAATTTCCTCCTCAGATTGCATATTATCACCTAAGTTGCACCTTCCAGGAAGTCATCATATTCCTCAACTTGAGTTTCCTTTCCTCTGGAACTCATATAGGGTCATGAATCATGATTATTTGCATCTAAGGACTACCCAAACTGAAACAAACTTACTTTGCTGCAGTTATAGCATGAATCTCTGAAATTGCAAAAACTATTAAATTTAAGAGAGATGCTCATTGAGGCAACATATAGGTGCAGTTTGAGAGTGCATCAAGCTGGCACATTTACCTTACTTCGCTGATGCAGCATAATGATCCGCCTAGCCTCTTGAACCTCTTTCATTAATCCTTCCAAGTCCTAAAAATCCGAAAGAGTTCCGTTAGTTAGACACTGCAAATTCATTGTCGAAGGCTAACTTTCTTGAGCTGTTTGGAAAAGTGAGATATGCAATTAATACTAGATTCCAAATGCTACTGGCCATTGTATCGTAATTCTAATTTCCAAGATACAAGCAACAAAAAGCTCATCTTTGGGTAGTCATGCAAAAAATATCACAGTGCCTGGAGAATGAAAAGAAAAGGTAGCCATCATCAAGAAACCAAACTAGACAAGAGATCAATTCCAACAACACTGCTATCAGAGGACACGAAGACAGCAGGGCTTCTGCAACTCATACTTGTTTCCCTGAGGCTCGAGATGTACGTTCATGCTCCTGAAGGGCCTCTTCCACTCTCCGAACGGCAGCTTTGGCACTCTCAATTTCAGCACGAGCAAAGGCCCTTTCTTCATCAACAAGTTTTTTGGCATCCTCCGAAGCCTAACATGGAAGAAACCAGTCAATAGCAGAAGGAAATTTGTGCAAAGTCCGTCCTATTCAAACAGATAATTTTCTTCTCGTCAATTTTGAGCTGCTATCCACTTTTACAAAGAGTTCTTACACAACCTAGCAGCTTCTACTCAAAGCAATTTCACTACTCTGAGACTTGACGGCTCTAAAAACCCTGGGCCAAGTTCATGCAGTTCCCAGAAAATTAAGGGGATAAAAAGCAATTATGTCAAAAATGGATCTCCCACAATTATTTTCTCATAGTCAAACAGGCTTGTCATCAATTTCTTGCAGGGTATATTTTTAGTGATGCAAAGCACAAAACCTATATCCCAAGAAAATTAAGCCCATGTTTATAATCATCTTTTGAGAGATCTTGTTTTGGCAAACCCAATCCACCCTTTGGTCCTGCAAAATCGAACAATGTGATATAGCCCGTAGCCCCTATAACAACAAGATGCACAATGCACTGCCAAGAAAAGTCCCCTCAATATGGTACTTTAAACATCAAGCCCAAATATAACCTTTCAGCAAAAGAACGAGTCCAGAATGCTTATTTATTACCCATCAATCCTCTAAATATATACTTCATGTCTCATTAGGCAGTTTTAAATCAGCAATCTTCCCATCACTCATCATTTTCCCTCAAAAAGTTAAAACTACAGTCAACCTCTCCAAATACCAGGTACCAATATATCATGATCCTCTTCAAGAACAAAGCCCAGAAATTTTTAGCTACATGATGGCATAATCTCAATGTTCAAACCAATGGCCCCTCAAAGCTCTCAGATTGAGTGTTCATATTTTACTAGCAGTTCTTTATAATGTCTAAAGGGTTCATAAAACAAAATTTGACTGGAAAATGTGTAACAGAGCCTGATGCTTACAAAGAGAGTATCATGTGAAAAATCAACCATCTAAAACAATCCCACAATGATAATGCAAGTAGGATCTATTTGACACTTGGTGACAGACGCTATATAGATTAACAAACTTCTATTAGGAAGAAGTGCACCTGCTTGAGGAAATTTGCTAATTTCTTTACTTCAGACTTCTCCTGGATTAACTCTCCTTCTCTTTGAGTCAACTGAGCAGCCAAGGACTCCACCTACAAGAAGCCAACTTCATTTAATTCTTTTGCATTACAGCACCCACTTTAACTAAAAATACTATACTGTGCTTTCAAAAATTACAATGGAATTAGTCATTCCTATAGCTAAGATGTCCAACAAACAAATTCTATGGCTAAAGAGGAAATTACAAAAAACACACTCCAAGATTTAAAAAGAAAAAATTACCAAGCAACTCAATCTAGTGTGCATTTTAGTAAATTCTTTCCTGGCTAAACAGGGATACAATTGTTAAAATACTTAAACAATATTCTACAATGTTAATTCCCACCTGTACTTATCTTTTTCTGTCATGATAACCAGCTAATTGCGACTTGCTAGACTCAAAGAAGGGGCCATGGGGGGAGCCTAGAACCACTCATGCAGATAACCAAAAAGAAGTGGTGCTATTTTATATAGCCTGCAATTTCTGATGAGCAGTGCTTAATAAGCTCACAGGAGTCAAGAAGTCAACTTCAAATTGCTTTCCTGTTTCCAAGGGATGCATATATTTCGGAGGATCATGCCATTTAAGGAGGGGGGAGTGCAGAGGACATAGACAGAGGCCTTACAAATATTAGAGAGACAGTTTCAAGAGGAGAAAATGTAATATCAGGAACAGACATGAAAACTGACCATGGCTATTGCTTCTTCGACATCATCCTTGCTTCTACCTGTCACCCGTCCTCGCAAGGATTCCAATGCATCTCTAAGCTTCTTCAAAAGAACATGTTTCTCCAAGGAAGCAGCCTCCCTAAGTCGAGCCTATTTACGTGCATTCGCTAATGACATTGTTAGTATTAAAGGGCAAAGAAGAGCCCCTGTGAAGAAAATTCAACGTCCAAGTTATAAATTCACCGCATGACTGGAAGGTGAAAGTAATTGTTAACATCACGTCTACTCTATTCAGCTAGTAGAATCAGCATACCGGAAAAAAATTTAGTGAAACAACCTGGCTCATGTCACCTCATTTGTGTGGGTACACAAAATCAAACAGTTTCACAAAAGTAATAAGCAAGAATTCCCTTTGTTTCCGCAAGAAAGAAGCAGATGTTGCATTAACACCACTACAGAGGGACGGTTACTACATGCGCTGCTGGCAAAGATTTTAATCTCTATGAGCATCACTTGCAAAGAGAAATGTTTACATTTTACTTTCAACTTAAAAGAACATTAGCAACGACGCATGAAAGGGGAAATCATTGTTTCACTGTAGAGTATATTGCACATTATTCCTGAAATGGATTGTAGCATATCCTCAATTCATCAGTTTGAAGTACAATGGCCAACAAAAGGTGAAAATACTAAATCTGCTGAATCTACATACCTCATCAGATAATTTAGCAGCAGCAGCCAGCCCTTTCTCAAATTTACTAGCAAGATCACGCACTGATAAACGCTTTTGCTGTTCTAGCAGCTGAGCAGTCTCACGTGCAACAACTTCTTTCAGAGACAGAATCTTCGCATCATCTCTTCCATCAATGATCTGATTGTTGGCTCCAATTTTATATTTTGGAAACCGAGTAGATGCAAATATCACGTCAGCAGACACAGCAGGGGCCGGTCTTTGGATTGCAGTACCAAAATCACGAGTTATCCTCGTCATGGTTGGGAATGGATCACCCCTCTCTAAAACGATAAATAAGCATTACAATATAAGGAACCCAACGAAATTGCTGAAATGAAAAGGGCTTCTCAACCTACAAAACAATGTGGGACAGGGGATACCAAACCTAATCAATTCTATTAGGTGAACAACCGCAAACATTATGCGCTTAATGACTATAATAAACAGTGTAACTAGAAGAAACAGGCCAAGTTGCCGAAACAGAGCTACCATTCCGGAATCCGGACTATCCTCGAATTACTCAGCCCCAAAAAAAAAAAAGGATTCCCACCAATATTAGCCGCAATGCCAATCAATGCTGAAGCTGAAGCTTAAATTCCCCAAAATTGACAAAAAAAACTGTTTTTTGTATTTTAGAAGGTTTATTGTGGTTTAGTTTCCATATCCATGTACACCGGGCTTCCATTTCCAAAATGGGAAAGAAGGCTTATTAAACATAACAGTCGAACGACAGAGATCAAGAGCAAAATGCCGCCGGCATAGCACGGCCATCGCATTTAAGTCTCGAACAGAGAACAAGTAGACGAAGCCGAACCAAATGCTCGTTACATCAACATCAAGAAGGCAAAAAATGAGCGAAAGTCGAGAACGAGAGGTGTCGGACCTACAAATCTCGCGCGAACGAGCGAGAAACGAGCCGGGCTTGAACGTCGAGATGCTCGGATCAGGAGCGAATCGCCTCGAGCTCCACGATCCGGGAGCGCGATCGCATTGCGACGGCGAGTCGAGAGAGAAATCGGGAGCAGAACCGAGTGCTGAAGTGAGCAGGCGGTGTTGTACGGAGGAGCTGCTCCGTTTCGTGCTTGCTTTTTCGAAAAGGAAAATGAAATGGGAAAAAAAACCGCGTCCTACGTTTTAATGGAATTTTCAGACATATAAAAATATATTCCGCCGCGGGCATTTTAACGGTCGGGCCGGAATCTTGACCAATCAGCGATGATAATGGATTAATTGCATTTTGTCCCCCCGTATTTTCAGGATTTTGTCTCGATCAACCTCGTAATCTAGTTTTATCTCGGCCAACTCCTTGAACTTTATCTCTCGTTTGTTAGCATTTGCACAAAAGCAAAATTTATAATGTTATTCGAATTTTAAAAAATTATAAAAAAAAGCATGTGACATATCTATTGTCAACACGGGAGAGTTCCGGATTTTTAAAAAAAGATCAGAGTGCACTTATGGCAAAATTTAGATTAAGAAAAAAATATAAAATAGTAAAAACTAAATCCAGATCGGACTCATGTTTCAATTTGAGACAGTGTCTTGACTCTGAATTGTGACTTGATGGGCTTTAAGCATGTGCCATCGCATGTCATAGTGTGCTAGCTAGCACAATTCTCATTTCTCTTATGAAAGTTCAAAGTAAACCAACTATTGTTATCCTCTTCAAATTTGGAGTTATTAGAAGAAAATGCATGTAACTTTTGAATGCCTTCTAGAAGAAAAATGACATATGTTAATCTTTTTCAATCGCTTCAATTAGCCCATCTGATTCAAAGTGACTCCAAATTTCACCACGTAGGTATTAGATCTCAAACTTTAAGCAAAATTGCTAGAAATAAATTTGTAGCAATTTGACTATATTAGTTAAAATATGGGGATTAACTTAGACAACTCCACAAACAAGGCAATGTACAATTTTCACAATAACGATGACCATTTCCATGATGATAATTCTTTGGAAAAAATTTTAAAAAAAAAAAAAGGTTTGAAATATCTACATTTTCTCAAATAACGATCCAAAATAAACATTATTTCAAATAAGAACTTAAAGTGTCATCACTTTCTCAAATAAGAGCCGAAAGTGAATCTTATTTTTAAACAAATATTTGAAATGACTGTTTTTTAAATAAGAGCTTGACTTTTCAACAATCAATGACATTTTCATCATTTACCATTTTTATTTTTGTTCTTTCCTCTTTTTTTTTGGTGTGTCTTCTTTCTCAACGTCAGTTGGCACTTCCCACAAAGGGCTGGTAAGGGTCACCTTTGCCCTAAAGGAGGCCGCCCCTCGCAGCCATCCACGAGGTCAGCCCTCACCGGCCCCAAGTGAGGCCGACCATCGCTAGATTTGGCAAGGGTGGCCTTGCCCACAGTCATTAAGCCCTTGTCAGCTGCGAGCAAGGCCGTCCCTTTTTGTGGCTAACGAGGGCAAGGGTGAGCCTCACCCAGCCACCAATGCTAAGGAAGAAGACACGTCAAAAAAAAAAAAAAAGAAAATTTAGACGAAAATGCCCTTAATCAATCGGAAAATTTAATCGGCTAACGAGGTCAAACCCTTATTTTAAACAACAATAATCATTGTAAGCCCTTATTTGAAACAACAAAGGCCACTTCAGGTTCTTATTTAAAATAAGGTTCATTTTGGATTCATATTTGAGAAAATGAGGGGACTTGGGCCATTTTTTGGAATCTTACCTAATTATTTTGCTAATTAACAATTCAATGTGAATGAAGGAGGAAAAAAAACCAAGGTTTATCCATCGTACTCTTGTATCAACATGTTGGAACCTGGAGTGTATTTGTTTTTTTACATTAAAGATTCAATTACAAAAACTAATTTGGCAAGGTAAACTTGGAAAAAAGGTAGTTCATAACTATAGAATTAGGAAGATAATAAGGAACCATTGTGATAGAGGAGGACAAAAGCGACCTTGATAGAGATCGTCATTCCTTATTAAAAGACCTAAAGTTGAATAGATCAGGGGATCTTTTGAGCACAACCCTTGTGTTTAATTGCCACCGTTGAGTTTGAAACTTTGAACAAACTATCGATGATAAGTCAAAGGAAGGTGAGGATGACATCAAGTCATCATGCCCCTTATGCCCTGGGCAACACACATGCAAACGATGCTTCAATTACTCCTTTTGATTTAGAAGCCTTTTGATTTAGAAGAGAATGTACAAATACTCTTTGAATATTTAGAGCTATAGAAATGAGGATTAGTTCCTTTATCATTCAATGAGCATCTTGTATTGGCTTCTCATGTGTATGAGAGTGGGAGAGAGACTCCACGAGGGCTCCTCATTTATTTGGAAAAATACTAAAAGCATACCTTGATTTTTAAATTATATATGAAAGAATATAACTCTTATCTTTTTTTGAAAAACTTAACTCTATTTCGAAACTATAAGTTTTATACTTTGCTCAGCTAGCCAAACTGAAATGACCAAAATGCCCTCTCTCGATTAAAAGCGCCTAGCCTTGCATCACTCAAAACACCCAACCTCTCGACTAAGTCAACCACCACCTTCTTCTGCTGCCAACCACCACCTCCCATCCCACACCGATCACCATGGCAACTGTATTAGTCTCTATTCCCTCCAACAAAAGTTAGCTATCTCTCTCTATCCCTCCCCTCACTTTCTCAAAGGTTGCAATGGCCGATAGCGACTTTGACGCAATTCCACAGGGAGAGGGGGGGGGGCATCGTGACAATTCTCTATTCTTTTGGGTGGAGTTGCCACGACATTAAAGGAGACTAAAGGCTTGTTTGTTAACAGGTTAAATAATAATTGGTTTTATTTATTTTTTGTTTCTAATAATAGATTTAGAACATAAATCTGTTTAGTAAATGTTTTATTTTCAGAATAGACTTGAACATAATCAAGAATTAAAAAAAGTTATTTTTTTATTCTCAAGAACAATTCTAGAATCAAGCCTAATTTTTCTTCTCCTCTTCTCTTTCCTTTTCTTATTCCTTTTGCCTGATCGCCGACCTCAACCATGGCCAGCGACCTTGCCGGAGCATCATCAACCTAAGCCTCGCTATGGCTGGGCAAAGCTTAACCTCACCTAGATCTGGCAAGGCCAAGCTCACCTAGCCATTAGGCCACCATCAAATCAGAGTCACCTAGCCAAGGTGAGGCAAAGCCTCATCAATGGCTAGACAAGGCTAAGGCTAGCCAGATCTAGGCGAGGTCAACCTCACCTCACCATCGCTTGGCATCGCCGGTCATGGCCAACAACCAAAGGAAGGAGAACATGAATAGGGAAAAAAAGAGAGAGAAAATTTTAATAAAATTATTAAAAAATAAAAAATGGTTTGGACTAAAAATTTTAAGAGTTTTACTAAACGCATTTCTATTATGGGAATAGAAATTTTGAGTAATTACCAAACACCTCAAATGCTCATAAATTGTTTTCAAGAATAGAATAAACAAATAATTTTTAATTAGAAATTATTCTCGAGAATAAAATGCTTACCAAATACACCCTAAGTTAATAGCTGAAAACATTAGTGGCAGGCAGAGGTAACCAGATCATGGCGGAGATTTACATTATTTGCTTTTTTGGCTAGGTCTTGACCGTGGATAAATGTGGAAAAAAATGGATAGGAAAATTTGTGAAAAAAAGGAATGACAATCTTCCAAATAAGTGCACCATTTTGATGAGTTGATGTATGTAACTTAAAATTTTGAAAGTAAATATATGTTATTGTCATTGGTTAAACATTTGATCATGCTGGTTTTTACATTTTCCCTTGTTTTTGTTTTCCTTTTCTTTTACCACAATTTGGATTTCTTGTATTTGTTTTCCCTCCTTATTTAGCCCATTTCCATCGGGACCGACCCAACTCATCAAATGTTGCGGGCTTTCGCAATTGTTTCTCGGACACAGATTTTGGTGATCCTGAAGTCAAGAAACGATCCACTTTTACTAATGGGCCGTGACAATTTCGTTTAAGCCCAGCTCGATTTCTCCATGGATTCACATTGAATCAACTCGTGAACTCTGCTTGTTGATGCATAATTAACATAATGTCCTCCCCATACGGATTATCAAGGCAAACTCGTGTGCAATTCGATGTCACTAGGGGGGTGATATACACATCGATTCATCTGTTTTGTGTCGGTAGAGATGGAGGAGAAAAGGATTAAAAGGCATATCAAACGTTTCACTCTTTTCCTCAATGTTCGACGTGATTTTGAACAAACACATCATGCATGGCAATAAACAATAAAGTAATTAAAGGAAGTATTGATTTGCTTAATGTTGACGAGGACAAGCTCCCCCATGGGCTACCAATAAAGGAAAGAGAAGCTAAATCACGGGCCTTGATACTCAATAAGCTTTGGGCTAGGTCATTTCTTATAAGCTTATGGAAGATGGATTTTAGCATTCTCTTTATTTTATTTTTTTTTCCTTTGAACAAACATATACTGTCCTCAAGAATATTAGTTGAAATTCACTTTCTTTTATATTAGTAGTTTACCAAATTTTAGTATTTATATCGAGAACCTTTTGCATAGTCATCAAATATTCTTTTACCATGTTCTTGTGGGGGCAGAGAGAGAGAAAGAGAGAGGGATCGTGAATGAATCCAAATTTATCTACGTATGCCAAGAGAAGAGGTCGGCCCAAAGGATAAAAGCAATTGATTACGGATCGCAAAGGTATCTTGAAAGGGACACGCATTAACTTTGTTTTAAGCTCCTAGTCTCATTCAATTTTTTTTAAAAAAAAAATTATTCACATTGATTTTTCCTTTGTTAAATCATTTTTTGAAATTTGAAACCTAGTCTTGATTGAGTCTCCTGTCATCTTTTCTTGCAATCTATCTATGCCACGTGTGTCAACAGATAGTAACAACAATAACATTAATAATAATGAAAAACCTACGGTTTTCATTTTGCAATCATTTTTCAATTCAGTGGTCTTCACTAATTTAGATTGAGGAAGTCGTCCAAATGCCCAAAGTGGCACAAAGTATAATTTTTCTAAACTTCAAAAGCATTTTTTATATGCAAGAGAGCTCTCATTAGTGAACTAATAATTCTTCCGTGCATCGAAAGATGGGCAAAACTTAATCGTCGCAATGGCTACTTCTCATTTACGGAACTTTACATTGAGCAATCGGTCATTCGCATTTGATTGGACTTGATAAGACGCGATATGACAAGATAAGGAAGATAAGCAAGTTTCGTGTTCAGCGAATGATATCGCAAGATAATGTCGGTTGCTGTTATCTGACTATGCAAAGTTAGTGTTGGGAAATTTGTGGAGTGACAAGGTTTGTGTCCCTGTTTCGCCATGACACGTCCGGGATCCAAGAAAAGTAGAGTGGCAAAAAGGTGAATATGAAAGAAAAGCGATGCATTTGGGAATCTAGTGGAGCGAGGACCAAACGGGAGGTGACAGAAAAGTATCTAGCATGGCTCAATCCGGCTCCCAAAAAAGCATGGGCTAAAAGCATTATTGCAAAGTCAACAACTCCGACTGATCTCATTATTGAAATCACACGAGACTTTCTTCATCCCGGAGCAATCGCCTCCATCACCGTGTTGGTTCTCGTTCTTTATTACCTAAACATATATGAGATGTGACTTGACACGAATTTAAGATTGACTTATTTAAAAGGGGGATTATTTTCGAAAAATTATTTTCCTACTTTTTGATATTTAGACGATGAAAAACTAATCGATTTACGAAAAATATTTTCCATCAACTGAAAAGTGAAAACAACAAATTTATATCGAGAAAAACAATTTCTTCTTTTAATAATAAATAAATCACTTTTTTATATATCAAATAAATGAAAAATGATTCTTTTCGTTAAAAATGATTTCTACGAAAATATTATAATTTATTATGAATTTTTCTCCTGTTCTGATCGAAATTTATCTTGAAATTTACAGCGTAACGCGCGCGTAACATAATCTTGCACTTCAATGGAAGGAAATGCAGTGGCCTCAAAAGGGTCACGACATGCTGCTCTGTAGTGTGATTGGAGGGACGATCACCGTACCGGAAGAGCCGCCTTAGGATGGCGACACGTGTGCCCACGTGATTCCGAGAAAATAAAGGAAAATAAAATCACAGAGGGCGGTCGTTTTCCACGGCTGTCTTTTCGACCTTTAAGCTGGCCAACAAACGGAGCATCACCAATTCACGATGGAGACTTTGCTTTTTCCTCCCATTAGATTTTCACGTGAACTCATCTCCTTGGCAGCATCCTCGACCGTCCCGAACGACAGAGCCTCGATCTCTCAGAAGCCGGCCCGATTTGCCCGGCCGGTTCCCTTCGAAGATCCTTAAGTAGGATTGGTCGAGGTCGTGGATTAAACTATAGACCACCGATCTTAGATCTATGGCACTTTCCACTTACATGTCAAACCAAACACTTATTTTTCGTCTTTTCTAGTTGGCATCTAGCGTCCTCTTTGTTTTCTGGGTAAGCAGATGGGCTTGTTGATAATCAAGCTAACATAAGGGAAATTAATTTCATCTCAACCGATTATGCATTTGGTACCGGCCTGTGCATATTAATATAAATCACTAGTAGTGGAATGGAGGTGCACAGAAAAACACATCAATAACTAGAAAAGGACCGCTTAGGGTTCGATCTCATAATTGAATTTTAAAGGTTTTGAAGTCAAAATAAAATTGAGCGTCCTATAAATATCTTGACACTTAGTATGCTGTTTCTCGGTATCTTTGTGTTACGACCCATGAGAAGAAAAAAGAAAGTGGAAACGGTGGAGGGAAATCCATAAAAAGGAAAAAAGAAATTGGGATGCCATGCTAATACTGCTTGGTCATCCATGTTAGCCCTGTGCTATTCATTTGCCTCGGTGAACTCATGTGCCGATTCGAGCTGCTGCCAATCTGTACTGTGCAGCAATTATTGAGCCTCCTGACGATATGACAAAAGCAAACGGATTCCGGAGCAACTTGGGGTCATCGGATTTTTCCCGTTTTCAATGATCAATTCGGGCCGAGATTACTCCTGGGCACCCGACAAAACCACAGACAAACTCACCCCCCGAGCCCTGCCAAATGACATCGATTTCCTAATTCCACCCAACACAGCCCGGCCACGTCCTGCTCGCACCAATGGTGGGTGGACCAGTACTACTATCCAATAAGGAAATCTCTTTTCCGAAGCGATCTTAACATCCCCCGTAATGATTCTTCCTTAAGATAAAGCGGAGGGATCTCATCGCAATCCCACCGACCCCACCTTGCCGATTTATATACAATTCGCTTCTGTCGCTTGGATCTGGCGCAGCAATCAGCTCCCTCTACCGTCTCCGCACAGTGGCGATGTGGCGTTTTCGGCATGATTTTCGAGTGTACAGAGAAACCCACATGATGTGTTCGGACATAATTGCAAGTTTTAGACAGTGAGAGAGGAAGAGGACCACATGGATGAGCCCGTTCTCTCTTTCATTAATGCGAGGATCCTGGTTGGTGCTCGGTGTTTGTCTTGTTTGATCTCATCAGGCACTCAGGCACATGCCATGCAATTATCCAAGACGCTCAAAACCCTCTCTGTCCTAAAAGAAATTAGCGGTCGTTACATGGAATTTATGAGAGAAGTGAATGTGTTAGGATGGAATTTGAGCTTCGAAATACTTGGTTCGTGAATTTGAGCTCCAGCTTTTGGCACGAGATTTATGAAGTGCAATGTCAACCCGTGTCTTTTTGTTGTGGTCTCTCGCACTAAATATCAAATTCTATCTTATCCATTAAAGTCGACTCAAAATGCTATATGCTTGCTAAAAAATATTCATTTTCTATGTCTGAATTTCTAGAGATAAATATAGTTTATATCAAAGGAGTTTATTTGAGAAATCTGAATATATTTATTACTAGATGTGTTGCAAGATCTTTAGACATGTCGAGCTAAAACATGAACCTTGGAACTCTTTAAGGAGTGCCGTGGTCCAAGAAGCAACCTCGTTGACAAAGAATCGTGTTTCCAAGGGCCAAGGTTTAAGCTTTTATCCTTGCCGTTGGGACCATATACACTCTCCATCGATGCCTCGGCATCAATCACTCATGCATTGGAAGGAAAAATGAAATCGATGGTCCCCATATCGATTAGACGGGCTAATTGCATGGTGCTAGCAAAATGAGTGCATTGGCTCGGTTAGTTTTGGTTGAGCAATCACCCATGGAAGCACATCAAGACTAGTCATGAATCTCGGACAAAATTCATTTTACTCAGCAATTTAGACAAATGTACCACTCGATGAGACAAAAACTTTTTCTCCGTTTGGTTAACGAGACCTAAAAAGAACCTTTGCATTTTCAAAAATGCTGATTACATATTTCAACAAGGCTTTAATGATAAATTTGCATTTTGATGATTACCTAGGCTTAGATAGAGATGTGTACAGTATACATATCAATCAAGAAACCGGATTCATAGGCCGTTTAGGGAGAAATCACCAAAAACACATTTGATAGTCCCGATACATACATAATTAGAACCCTAACACCAAGTGAAAAGACTCACTGCCATCATATCAAAAGGAGTCCACATCTTCTCATAATAGCAGCTCAATCAATTGACCCTACGCGCCAATGTCCACGGAAGTACAACGATAGATCTCCCTCCAAGAGACTTCGAACTCAACCTCCCCATGCCGACGGGATTCGGAAGAATCAATAGCTGGCTTGAACCTTTCCGATCTCGTTCTCGTTTCGTCTTCCCCTCCCATCAACCTCAAACGCCTCCGATCCCAATCCTGGATTTGCCATATCGTACCAAGAAGCGAAAGGGACGCCCCAACGAAGATCCAATTTGGTGGTGGTCGAATTGAATGTAGGTGGGGAGGGAGCGAGGGCGAGATTTTGGAGGCCGGAGGGGAGGGAAGTGGTTGGCAGGTCACATGCCCGCATCGCTATCCCGTGCGGCCCCACCCGGATCCAGCCCAGCTCTCCTCTCCCACTCTATCCGTCCTCTTGCGGTCCTCATCCACCGTCTCGAGAAGCAAAGAGAAAAATATCTCCCATGCGATTTTCCCCAAAAAAAAAAAAAAAGATACCGAGAATGCTCATCATCTCATTCCTCTCGTACTTTCAATTTTTTTTTTTACAGTACCAAATACTTATTGAGTTTTACCTACTTTGCTCCTTTGCATTGACTATTGAAAAGTTGCAATGTGAGGTAGGGGCTTGGAATGTCGATCGGCATCTCCTTGAGTTTTGTACCTTTCGTGCCATTGCCAAGTCCAGATTATATGAACATGATGGTTCTTGCATAATTTATAAGAGATTGGTTGAGTTGGAAATTTGATTATCTTCCATCCTCGACAAAGGGATTTCCAACGCATTGACTAGAGTATGATTGTTAGCACATGCAAGAGATTCCAATTTGATCAGTCCACGAGATTTAAAGAGTGTTGTATAAAAGTGACACAAATTACTCAAAATTGAGATGGAAAAATGACACATATGATTCTTAAACTTTTGCCGGATATACAATATTATTTATGAATTTTTAATTTATTTAATGTGGTTCACGAACTTTTATTATATGTTTAATTTAGTTAATATGATTATTGAGTTTTTGGTACATATCTAATTTATTCTGTAAATTATATGAAGATAATTAATTCTATCATTCCATTAATATAATTCGGGATAACATTAAACATTTTCATATTATTTAGGAATAAGATTGAACATACATCAAAAGTTCAATGGAAATGATTATATTAAACAAATTAAAAATTTTAGGGATAATATTACATATTAAACTAATATTCATGAATTATATTAAATAAATTAAAAATTTTGAGATAATATTACATGTTGGACTTAAGTGACCATTTGTATAATAGTCCAAAAAAAATCGTCTTTAAAAAATCCAAATCCTGTCTCATCAAATGCGCAACGTCTGTTCATTCGCTGAGCTGTACCTGTTCCTGCCATAGGTAAGCTATACCTTTTCGAAATAAATTAAATCATTTTACAAATCCGAGTCACCTACAGGCCCCAGTGGCAACATCGTCATTTTGGTCAAAGGTCACTAACGTCAACCACAGCCGAACGTCCAAATATTTCAAAAATCCAAATAATGCGCCCTCGCCCGGCCAAGCGCCATCCCCACCGTTCAAGCCCCGTCATCCGACGGCATCCAACGGTCCGCAAAGGAAAGGGAGGGAAAGAGCCACGGCCGTCCGATCTCATAGCCCAGCCCTCCCTCCCCCTCCCCCACCCCCACCCCCTCTTTTTCTCTCTCTTAACCCCCTTATAAAACTCCTCATTTCTCGCCATTGTCCTCTGCCATCTCTGAGTTCCCTTCCTCCTCGCGCAACCCGATCGGGCCTCGCTCTCCGTCGCTCGATCGCAGCCGCCGCGTTCCGGCCTCTCCTCGCCGGTATGTTCCGCCGACGCGTTCCTCGTTTTCCATCGCCGTTCAGTGCATTTCGGTTCCGCCGGGATTTTGAAAAGACGTGCGCTGAGTTCGATTACTGCGGTTTTGCTTCGCTGTTTTCGGGTCACTGAGAGTGAAATGAAGAGCTCAGAAGTGATGTTGATTTCTCTGAGCAAGTTTTTGTTTGTTCCGATGGAGCTGTGCGAGAGTGTCACTGTTTCTGGCCTTTTTGTCGTTGAGAAAACGGACCGGATCTTTTCCTTTTCGGGTTCGATTATACGATTTTCTGATGTCTAGGGTTTTGTTTCATCCGGTTTCGTGCTACATTTCTGGATGAATTTGAGATCTGGGCATTGAATGGGCGCCTCCATGCATGGTAATGATGGTTATGCAGAGATGAGGAGGTCGTTCGCGGGCGAGACAGAGAGACATATTGAATGCTTACCCCGAGTTTCTCCTCAGTTGATTCGTTTGAATGTTCTTTTGAGACTCGTTTGGATTGTCGGTTCAGTGTCGTTTTACTAATTTCTCGAACCTGCTTGATTTATGTGCTGAAATGGCGTGTTTGATTCATGTAAGGGTTTCTATTGCCAGATTATTGGTCTCATCCGCGGTCCTTTTGAGTTTTGAGGCATGTTTTCTTGTGATGTTATACCAGATAAAGGAAAATGAGAGAAATCTTGCACATCCAAGGTGGACAGTGTGGCAACCAGATTGGATCCAAGTTCTGGGAGGTTGTCTGTGATGAGCATGGCATCGACCCAACTGGACGCTACACTGGCACCTCTGATCTCCAGTTGGAGCGTGTCAATGTGTACTACAACGAGGCTTCATGCGGCCGCTTTGTACCTCGTGCCGTGCTGATGGATCTTGAGCCTGGTACTATGGACAGTGTACGGACAGGTCCTTATGGCCAGATCTTCAGGCCGGACAACTTTGTGTTTGGCCAGTCTGGTGCTGGTAACAATTGGGCCAAGGGGCATTACACAGAGGGTGCGGAGCTCATTGATGCCGTTCTTGACGTTGTGAGGAAGGAAGCAGAGAATTGCGACTGTCTTCAAGGTACATCCATAGCTTTCTTCTTGATTTTAGCTGCGAGTTTATGCATTATCTGTCCTGGATCTAATCTGCTTTTGGTAAATACTAATATTCTAATGAACTTGTGGAGAAGAGGCAGAGAGTAAAAGTTTTTTTGTAACTAAACTTCGTTTTGCAAGGATGTGGCATGTGCTATTCGATTTATTCACTTTACTAGCAAAACCTTCTTACCGAGGATTTGTTTATTGTGCAGGGTTCCAAGTCTGCCACTCGCTTGGTGGTGGAACTGGTTCCGGAATGGGAACCTTGTTGATTTCAAAGATCAGAGAAGAGTACCCTGACCGAATGATGCTCACTTTCTCAGTGTTTCCATCACCCAAGGTATCAGACACAGTGGTTGAGCCCTACAATGCCACCCTGTCTGTGCATCAGCTCGTGGAGAATGCTGATGAGTGCATGGTCTTGGACAATGAGGCTCTATATGACATTTGTTTCAGGACTCTTAAGCTGACGACTCCTAGCTGTGAGTATCATGTAGAAGCAGTGGATTCATGTAGCTTATTGGCCGTTATAGTATTAACATTGGTTGACTAACTTCATTACCGCTTTTCTGTCTAATATTATTCTCGAGAGACTCAATTAGGCATCTTCTGATTGCCAATGCCTTGCAACTGATAATTAAACTTGGACGGTTGTGACCTCTGTTTGCTGTTATTCATTATATGTCATTTGAGTCTATTGATGAATACTAGGAACATAAGCTGAAGCCAAATTTGGATGTTGTCACATGCTGATATTTTGTCTTGGAAGATTATCCTTGATTATTTAGATGTGTAGATATGTTTAGATTGTTATCAGTTGATATCTATTTCAAATCTTTTAGTTGAAGTATGGCATGGAGGTCCACATGATATGTGGCTATGGTTTACAACATTTGATTGGATTAATCATGGGGATAAATTAATAGTGGTAATGCCGTCAGACTGCAGTCAATTTTTTCCCTGTTCGATCTGCTGCTAGCATAGCCTTTTCATTTTCTCATGCTCTCGTGAATCGTATTCTGTTATGGATGCCCTTACTGTTGGAGTGACTTTGGTATGAGATTCATGTATTGTTCTATAGTATTTTGTGAAGGAATTGTGCTTTGGACATTTGCTTCCAAAGAGTTCGATTTGTTTCTCCATATAAGTGGTGATATCTCGATGCTAATGATTGTATGATAATGGGTCCTGGTAGTTATACAGCGTGTGTAATCTTAATTTGTTTTCATTGTGATGTATAATGAAGCTTATACGGGTTTACTTCTATTGCAGTTGGCGATTTGAACCATTTGATTTCTGCTACCATGAGTGGGGTTACATGCTGCCTCAGGTTCCCTGGGCAATTGAACTCTGACCTCCGAAAGCTTGCAGTCAATCTCATCCCCTTCCCTCGTCTTCACTTCTTTATGGTTGGATTTGCCCCTCTCACTTCCCGTGGCTCTCAGCAGTATCGTGCTTTGACTGTCCCAGAGCTCACTCAACAGATGTGGGATGCAAAGAACATGATGTGTGCAGCAGACCCACGCCATGGTCGCTACCTCACAGCATCAGCCATGTTCAGAGGCAAGATGAGCACCAAGGAAGTCGATGAGCAGATGATCAATGTCCAGAACAAGAACTCCTCTTACTTTGTTGAGTGGATTCCGAACAATGTGAAATCCAGCGTCTGTGACATTCCCCCTAAGGGACTCTCCATGGCATCGACTTTCATTGGTAACTCGACCTCGATTCAGGAGATGTTCAGGAGGGTCAGTGAGCAATTCACAGCTATGTTCAGGAGAAAGGCTTTCTTGCACTGGTACACTGGCGAAGGCATGGACGAGATGGAGTTCACTGAAGCCGAGAGCAACATGAACGACCTTGTGTCAGAGTATCAGCAGTACCAGGATGCAACAGCTGATGAGGAACTCGAGTATGAGGATGAGGAGGAAGCTGAGCAGGATATGTAAATGTAATATCGAGAGGGGTATTGCACCTTCGTTGCAGCAATTTATGGTGGTTGATGCCTAAGTACTTCGTCCGGAGAGGGTCTGAAGAATGCTATTTTTTTTTCAGTTTAATCTCAGTACTTGGATATGCAAAAGTTACTTTCGTCACTGTTCATGCTTGCTTGCAGCTATTACTAGTATCTACTTTGCTATTACATTTTTAGTAAAACCTCTAGTCATTCACATCTCGAGTAGTGGCTCTTAGCCTCGAGCGATCCATGATCTGTTCTTCGCTTCTCATATTCTCGATGAAAGTGGCTTCTGATTCCAAGCACGCGAACTGCAGTTTTCACTTGGACAGGTTCTTGAGGAAATTCATAACTCTGTTCTTCCAGATTGATCCAATTGTCTGCTTATTTAGTTGACAAGAACTCGGTTCTCAGCTTGACGAAAATAACGACGATACTTCAACCGCAATCATTTATCGATTCTGATATCCGTGAATCGAGTAGCTGGCTTGCCTGTGCAACTGATAGCCATGATAGGTACTTATGATCGCGATGCCATACGCTTTATCGGTTTGAATTCGCTACATGATTGCAGTACCGATCGCGAGTCAATTCGTCCGACATGGGCATGGAAAACAAGTACAGCAACCACCGCCCCTACTTTTAATTATTTGCTTTGAAATTTGGAGCCTTCAACCGAGTCAGAATTCGAGGAAGCTGGTGAGTGAGAACATATGGCCAGCTAACTAGAGATGAAATTGATGACATTTTTAATGGATCCGGACAAAATTTACGTTAGTTGGCCGTATTACAGAGTGTAATTCACCCGATTTTTTGCATTTCGTAATTAATGGTGAGGACGAGCAGGACGGGCCGGCAATGGGCAGAGGAAAGGTCAAGTTCAACGTACGTTTGGCATCTCCATGTGAAATGGACCGAAAAAGCTATCATCCCCATTGTAATTGGATCCCCATCCCACCCCGCCCCACACTACCGACACCAACTTTTATGTCACTCTCCTCCGTACTCTGTTTTTTCCCTTCTTCATAGTAAAAGAATGGAGCGAGGCAAGCGCGCCAGCGGTCCCCCCTGCACGTTATCGTAAAAGATCCCTTATCATTAGGAAATTCTCGGTTTGAATGATGACAAGGCTACTCGATACATGTCATTCAAAGGTTTTGCTCTCGACGTGTATCGGATCCTTTTTCACTGTTGGGTCAAAGCTTACTGCCGAAACCACCATAGCCATGCTGTGCGCCCGTTCCGCGACCATTGATTTCACAGAATCTATTGGACCCACGAATATCAATCTCGTATAGCGCCGCATGACGCGTCGGTTCTTGATTAAAAGACCCCAAAGTAATCAGAAAGCGCATGTGATGCCTCGTGTCGTGACCATAGTAATGTCCATTGCAAGTCGCACACCTGTCTCGACGCCCGTTTTGCAATCTTATCTTTTAGCACGTACAAACATGCAATGCAGAGCCCCCAGATCAGCCATCCCTTCAGAATTAAACCTCCGACCCTTACAAAAAGCAAAAAACCCGAATTTATACCGCACTGAAATGCGTTCCGTCAGAGCTCACGTGGCTCGTTCATTGCGTCTCGATATGGGAAATTGCTTGAAGATGCCGGGTCAATATTTACCATGCAATATTGGGTTAAGCTCGTTATAGACGCAAGGCATCTCCCGCTACCCTACTTTCTCTCTCCTTTTCTTCTTCTTTTTTTTTTTTTTGGTCGAAGTCCTTTTCTTCTTTTATGCAGCCTGTCTTTGCTTTCTTTCTTTTTTCCCGTGCAGAGGCTTCTGCGGTTCGGCCGCGTTTTGGCGGGGTTGCTCAGAAGATCTATTCCTTGCTTGATTCTCACTAGAATGGGTTTTACTTGCTTTGATGAAACAGAGTAATAACTGATTTACAAAAATATGGGTCGTTGGATGGTCTTATTCTTTTGATCTTCTGGCCTTACTTGAGTTCATGTGATTTGCCGACATTATCTCAGTGCAAGTGTCAAGCATTCATGTGAGCATATAAAAGAGAGAAGGTACAACCGCAAGCCGAGTTACTTCTCTCACATGGTTATCTCCTGAATGATCTTGGGTTTTTCCTTGGGAAACCCAACATGATTTGGACAGGATAAAGCATCCGGACAATTAGTCTCTAGTCTTATTCTAAATTAAAAGTGAAATCCTCCTCCCACATTAGCCACTGCCGACTCCATTGCAGGTACCACAGTGCTAGGCGCACGAATTAGGACCCCCAGAGACAAGACTATTTGGCAATTTGAGACGGCAGTGGGGTCATATTAGTTGCAAGAAAAGGTTGGAAACAACTCAACCCTCCACGCCCACCCTCTCTCTTTCTCTCTCTTCCTCTCCTTTTCTTGTCCTGAAATCGGCTGTCCTGGTCCACACTCGAACATAACATTCAGCAACTGCGACTTCCTTCCTGTGCTCCACAGATCCCGAGAAACAATGGCACAGCGAGGGTACGGTTTTGGGCTTGCGACATCTTTCTTCTGCATCTCCTGTATTGCCCTCATTTCCCTCTCAGGATGCGCTGAGGCTTATCAGAACTACACCGTGGGCGGCTCTCTCGGTTGGTATGACAACCAAGAAAAGCCTGAGATTGATTACCAAAAGTGGGCTTCTGGCAAGAACTTCAGCTTGGGAGATTTCCTCAGTAAGCTCTCACACAACCACAACGATCTCAATATCATCTTTTTCTGTGGGGGTTTCTTGTTTATACATGAAAGCTTCTTGCTAGCTTTAAGTCACAGTAGGCATTACCACTCACTGCCATTGAGGCTTGTTTGGCCTGTGAAACTATCGGAAACTGATTACGGTGCCCCTAGAATTGTTGCCTGTATTTGGAGTAAGCTTATTACAGGTGTTTGATCCCATCAGTTGTGATAATGGTTTTGCCAGTTTGAGAAATTTGTGACTTGTCAGGATCTGCTTGAACATCATGCGGAAGGTCTGATTTTTAGTGTTCACGCCGAAGTGAATTCAGCAATAAGACTCATGGTAGTTAAGTGATGATCCTCATCCTAATTGATCAAGTGCTGTTCCCTCACTAGTTTTATCTTTTAAATATTGTATGATTGCACAGGAGTTATGTTTGAATTGGATCTTTTCTTTCTTATGATTGTCGAAACTTTGTGGGTTATGCAGTGTTCAACACCGACACCAACCACTCAGTTGTGCAAACATACAATTTCACCACGTACAAGCTCTGTGACTATGAGGATGCCCTGGAAAAGGACACCATCCAATGGTCGACCAGCGATCCTTCCAACACCGCCACTCAAGCAGTCAGCGTGGCCGTTCCGCTCGTAAAGGAGGGGGCGAATTATTTCTTCTCCAGCGATTACGACGGCGAGCAATGCCAGAACGGCCAGCACTTCATGATCAATGTGACGCACGGGCAAGGCCTGCCCGAAAGCCTGAAGAACCCATCGGACCAGTCGCCAGGTCCGGTGAGTCCTGAATCGGGGGATGACTCGGTACCCGAAACCATGGTTCCGTCCAATTTCAACAATCCCCAAGAACAGAGCACCGATGACAATGAGTCATCTGGGTCTGTTGCTCTAACAGCTCGTGGTGATGAGTTCTTGAATGGATTGCTCTTGATGTTTTTGGGGACGACATTGCACACCCTGATGATTTGAGTTCTTCATACTCTCTGATCCATCAATCTTCGTCTTTGTTTATTTATTTATACAGATTTGTATTCAAAATGTTTACTCGATACGCTATATACAGTATTCTTGTAGAACATGGAGTAAATGATTCAACGATGATCTGATAGATAAAGAATAAGCCTTTATTTCTTTCTAGAAGACGAGCAGATCAGTCAATGATTGCAACGCCAAGCTTGGGAAGAAATTTAGATTCATTGCAAGAAAAGTGAAGCGGACACGTACACATTCGAGCATAATGAATGATGGGTTGGTGCACATGAAGAGTTGTTCAGGGGTTTCTGTTCTCAATTAAAATAAGTTTTGGGGCGACATGGCTTATGCTTGCTGAACCGAACTGTAGTGAAGTGCTTTTTGATTGCTGAATGAGATGCTTCATCAGATTTTAACTCACGACTCATTAGGACGCACCAAACAAAAACGACTATGAGTAGCAGTTAATAGGTCCTTGTCACCGCGATCCTGACTTTATTATATAAAAAAGACGCAATAATGATAATGTCAAAGAGAAATTTGCCAATACCAGCTGGTGATTAGTTGGCGGTTTGCACTGCGATAGTTGATACGTGCAGTATAGAACATGCAGTTGATAGCTCTGCTTTCATGACAAGGAAACATGGTGAAACAGCACTGCTCGGCTTATTAACCAGAGCTGTGATTTGATTTTGTTAGGAAAAGATGAATCAATCGCCTGAGATTCATTACCTTTTCCCCTTTCGATATTTGGTTTCTAGACAATGAAGAAATTTCTTCAGGCGAAATTTGTGGATGTTACGGCGCGTGCAGATATTCAGCTTTGTACAGGTCAAGAAATTCGTTGTTACTAACATGAGACAGAATACACTTACTAGGTTTCATCGGGGGACGCCTTGGAAGCACTTATCTAGCAATTAAATAGAGAAGCTTTACATGTCATAACGTGTAACTCAGGAGAAGAGCTTGAATCCGTTTCAGCACGAGCTTAAGCTTGTGACAATTGAAAGCTGGCCATCGGCTAGCAAAGTATCTATGGATGTTTACAGGGCTCGTCGTTTGGTGATGCGTCTGCTGAAAACTCTTCTGCTTCGGAAGCATAGGCGAAGTACTGATTAAGCACAGTGAGGCAAACTTCAGTTGTCGATACCCTACAGCAGCTAATTCCTGTCTCCCTCATGGTCCAGGCGCCGGACATTTTTGGAACATCATGTGACGTGGTCTGTTTCGCTTGCATGTTGCAAAACAGCAACATGTAAGGCACGCTTTGGCCCGTTACCTAAAGTTTGCCAAAGCTTTAAGAGGTGCTGTGATTTTATTCATCGAATCGTCACGCTAGGAAAAGGTTCATGCATTGTATGAAGAAACGATGAACGGTGTCTCGCAGGGTCAATTTGATTGTAAAGATGCTCGACCAAACAAGTATTTTATGTCTTGCAGGGATTGATGGAAAGGTCTACCACGCGTCGGTTGTAGGAGCCAAGCGCCTTGAGAGCCTAATAAGAAATGGTCCCACCCAACGGGGTCTGAACACTAGACCAACTGCACACTCAAGTGATAATGTTGCCAATGAGTCACTGACAACGATGACACAGAAATCAATGCAATGAGGATCAATAGCTTTCCATTGCAACGTAGACTCAAGTGTTCCTGAAAGCCCAGTCCAAATCAGTTCCAGCTAAGGTTTGAAGTCTCATGGATCATTTAAAAGACAGAATTAAGTTGCAGAACAACAGTACTCCTTGACAGTAATTGTTCAATGCCTCCGAGTACAAAAGAAGAGCAGGCTAATCATGGAGAGTCCCCAAAATGTCTTCATCTCTGTACAGATGATACCTGCATCATTGAAGGTGTGACCAAATGTGAAATCTAAAGCTAACACAAACATACCCTGAAGTGGGTATTGCAAAAACAGGAGAAAGAAGCATGAAGAAAGCTTGAGCACGTGATGTGATGTGCAGAATGCGAGCCAACGAAAATGTTCTACCCCATGGTCAGTTGCCACTGGCTCAGTGTAGCAGCAAAGTAGACCATGATTCTACACCAACACGAACCTTAAAAATATGACCAGAGGAGGACATGATATATGATGAGTCGGCATTGGCAAAAAATGTGAAGTCGTCCTAGTAGCCAATCTTTAAGGGGGGTTACCCATGGAAGGGTATTTTATCAGCTTCCACCGTTTCATTCATTTGCAGTGGCAAGTGATTGAGAAGGCACTATTAGAAGAGGGGAAATCCATAGAGCAAATGAAGAAACTGGTTGTTGCAGTATTTAACAGAACAGAGGCAAGATGTACAACTAGGGATGCATCCAAAAGGAACGATAACTTCATGAGTTGACTGAATCAGTTGCAACTTGCAAGCAGAAAGCTGCAGAAGATTATAAACTTACTCTTTCTCGCCAAGCTTTACTTCGGTTCCACCATATTCAGGCAAAAGAACAGTCTCTCCTTCATTCACACTAACAGGAATAATCTTCCCATCCTTATCCCGAGCTCCAGGACCCACTGCAACAACTTTTCCAGAATTCAGCTGCACCACAGGCATTGGGAAGAATAATGAGACCAACGAAGCATTGAAATGTTTTAATCGCAATGACAAACAGCAACATCAAATCCTAACATAGATACAAAAGTCAGTTAAAGACAATGCCGTAGATTGAGACATGTCAGGGCTTTCATCCCTAAAATCTTCATCTCCGTAGTTTAGACAACCCCATCTATTGTATGGATATCCCGATATGTGGGTGTGTGCGCATGTGTGTAGAGAGAGAGAGAGAGAGAGAGAGAGAGAGGGCACTTATCTTTACTCATCTTTACTCAACTAAATATGATGAATTTTCTCAAGAAGTACAGAAGGAGACCCAGTTTTAAAGGGGAGCTATGAGAGGACCTTAATCCTACCGGAAGAATGCACGGCAGTAGTGAGAGAGCATCATGGTAACAGGACCCACAATGCGTCCAAATCATATGAAATACTCAGTCAATGTCTTCCGACCATATTCAACTCATCAGGGATTAAGAACTCATGCAAGGTATGACCGAACCACTATCCTCGCTCATAATGTTAGAAAGAAAAAGCCTCCTTTAATCCTCGCTAATGCCAAACCCTGTTCTAGCCAAAACTTGAGAAATCATATTCAATAATCGGAAATATCTTCAGAAAAGGGAACACTCCGAATGTTACGATCACCATTTCATTATAACAACAAAAACAAAGGCGAGGGAGAGTTCGAGCTAACTTGATTAATTGCATAAACGATCCTCGAGCTCCTAAGATAAAGGAGGGCGACAAAGAAATGAAAAAAATCAATAGCATCGCCGCAGTAGACAAATCCAACGAAAACAAAATCAGCAACATCAAGAAGAACTCGTGCAGCCGGACCGACATCGAAGAGAGGATAAAGCACCAATCAACTCAAGATGCAAACTTTAAACGAGACATTTCCCGTCCTCCTCCATCCATTCCAAACCCAACATTCGGAGAGACGGAGAAGCACGTCATGGAAATGGATTCTAGCTGAAAACGCCGGATCAAGAAAAAGAAAGAAAGGGAGGAGGAACCTTGGTGGTCTTCTCGGGGAGCAAGATCCCGGTATTGGTCTTGGACGGGGGAATGATCTTCTCTATCAGAACGCGATTGAGGGTCGGGATCAGACGCTTCGCCATGGGAGAGGAATGCGAAGACCTACAGCGAGAGAGAGCGAGAGAGAGCGAGAGAGAGATGGGGAATGGCTGGAAGCTTCTGCAATTAAGCTCCGGGAGAACGGTTTGGGGAGGGAGAAGGTAGGGTTTTAGGAGGATTTATGGGCACGTGCAAGTTCGAAAATGCCCCTGCGATGTATATTGTTTTCTTGGTCACCAAAACTTTGCATTTAGCCTTGTTTTTGGTCATTTACAGCATTTTTCCTTAGTCCCTGTCGATAGATTTGGAAAATTACTTTCTTAATGGCTTGAAATAATTAATTAATAAAAATAATTTCATTATTGATTATAATTTATATCTAAATGTTTTTAATGAATATTCATGAACAATGAAAATAGTTTTCTTTCATTCGTTTTTATAAGTGATTCAAACAATTATTTATATGAAATTTTTTTCTAAGTTATTAATTTTTTATGAAGCAAACGCACCCTTGATTTTTTTTTTTTTTTTCAGTTATGGGAGGATTATGTAGAGGATAAATAAGCCCCCAAAAATAATAGGATTGGCTCTCCATCTTTTAAAGATAAACCATTTCCAATTAAGTAGAAGATTTTGTTAGAAATTACTTCCCAATTACCTAATTATAGGAAGCCCTTCCTAGCAAAGAAATTGATCGGAGTAACTTGTAAGACGGAAGATTCTGTGATGTTATGATAGGTGTAGTTTTTTTCCTTGCAAAAACTCAGACGATCGTTTTGTGCCGATTGCATGATGGATGAATAAAATTGCAAAGATGACCCCACATTATGTAAGTTTGGAATAAAGTCTCAAGACACTCATAAGCAATAATCAAAAGATGACTGGATTATTGGGGCTACTCTTATTCTTAAATTGGTACGTTTTGCTTTCTTTAAAATTTTTGGAGATAAAGTAAATATTTTTAACTAAAAAAATACTCCCGTGTTCTAAATTGCTGGGCTTTTGTTTTAAATATTTGATGATAAAAATTACATTTTGACTGTCACAAAATGAAAGAAACGTAAAGAATTTTGTTAGAAAGCATGATTTGAGATGGGTTCCGTTTTGAGATATACATACATTTTCACAAATAAACTGTCCAAGACTAATATTTGTGGATCTTTCCATGGACATTTGTCGAAGCCATTTTGAAATAAAGTTGTAATTTTTTGAACGTGTTTTTTCTGATGTCATCTGTAATTAATAGTTTAGAAATCGAAAGTAATTCAGGCTACAATTTCTTGTGACACTTTTTAACAAGACTCCAAAGCAGACGGATAGCAACAAGACAATGCCTAGGATCTTGCGCACGCTTTAAGGCCCGGCCATTTTTCTGTTGGGGTCAAACCAGGCCCAGTTTCTCTGGTCCTCAGACAAAAATTTTGGAAGGTTTTAAGTCTCCCAACTTTCTCGATTTTGTGTAATCGAATCATCTAGTCAATCGCTCTCACCGGCCTGTCGGATTAATTAGTGACATGGAATTGTGAATGCGGGAGAAATTGTCACATGATGCTAAGGTGGTGCCAAAAGAGCGTCAAGTCAGCGACGACAAACTAGGAGAAAAGGCAAAGATAAAACTGATCCAAATTTGATAACATTGGTTACGTGTAAACCGAACATTGGATTGTACAGCTCAAGAAAGAGCTTGCCGGACCGGATCGCCCAAATCGAAGACGATGGAGGACTCGAATTGTATAAAACAAATTTGAGAAGATGGAATCGCACGTAAGCTGAAATTTGAAAAGGAGTAAATCTGAACTTCACCATTGCATGCCAGATTATTTTGGGTGCAAAGCGAAACACCAGCCAAGCGAGCATCAGATGGTGCTAATTGCTCAGCCGTCTGTGAGAAAGCTCTGCAGCACTAATTCCAGCTTCAGATTCAGATGGAACAGGAACAGGAACAGCCGCAATTTCCCTTTTCATCTTTTTATTTTTATTTTCTACTTTTGGCTTTTTACCTTTTGCAATTTCAAATTCACGATGTAAATTTCGCAGCAGAGATACACCATTTTCGAGTCTGCCTCCGCCACACACCTTCTTGCCTGGCTGCAGCCTTGTGACCTCTGTCTGCCAGAACTTGCCCCCTTCCCTCCTCCTCCCTCCCTCCCTCCCTCCCGCCCTCCCTCTCTCTCCTTTCATGGAGGAACACTCTTTGCTAAATGAAGAATCAAGAAAATGAAAAGCTGTACTTTGTAATGGAGGAAATATCACAATTCTGACAGGCAATAAGCAACGACCCTTTGTAATGATTTCCATTGGCGACAGTACCCGTCTACGAAATTGGACAAATTCAAATCACTCGAAACCGATAAGCTTGGGTTCTTTCTTACCTCAGCTGTGCAAGATTTTTCACTGTTTCCTTCTTGTCTTTTTTAGCTTTTGTTTAGTTTGAGAGGAAGGCAACGAATCGATTCCCAGGAAAAGATCAAAGTGAATAAAACACAGCCTTTCAGCTTCAAAAGCCCTCCTCAGAAGAAAGTGACAGCTTAAATTAACCCCTTGGCCAGTAATCCACAACCACCAAAAAGTAGAAAAACACCAAACCACTCATAACGAATCCAACCCAGTTTTACTCATTACCCAACTACTCCATTTATGGCAGCTATATCACCAGTTCTTGATTCATCTTCTCTGTTCATATTTGACAAACTATCCCTATTCAAAACTGGAGACCAAAACTTTTACATGAAATTCTGAATATATAGCTCAGGGCATAACTATGGACAGTACATACTCAAACCTCAGATATCATTGACAGAGATATCGAGAAAATAAATATATAAAAAAAGAAATCAAATTTCAAGAAGGAGACACCTTCAATTCATAGCTTGATGCAGCACAGAAGGCAAAACTCTGCCTCAAGAGTTCATCTGTTATGTAAAGGGTTTGGACCTGTGTAAACTCTTCTCTTTTCTTCACCAAAAGGGCCATCGCCCTCTTCATATCTTGCTCCACCGAAGCTTGCATTGTCTGGCTTCACTGGACTCAACCCAGAAGGACTGGGCTTAGTCCTGAAGCTTGCGAATCTAGCAGAACCATCAACGGTAATGGAAGTTTCCAACAGCAGAAGCAACAAGAACAGAAGAGAGAAGCAAGCAAACTCCTTTCCCGAGCCCATCAACTTCAAGAGTGTGGCCTAATCCGTACATGGAATGTTGTCACCCTCAAGATACTGAAAAGTGGGAAGGAAGCAACTTTTGCATTTTCTTGGATCTGATCCCAAGAAGAAGCAAAGCAAATTCAGTGTTTTCTTTTGGGGGATGATAGCATGGGAAAGAGACCCTTTTCGTTTTCCCCCTTTTTGTGGGTTTCTTTATCTTGGTTTTCTGGGGGTTCACGTTGGAGTTCGAGCTTTGGGGGGGATTGAAATGGAGGAGGGTCAATGAAGGGAGAGAGTCAACTTTCGCATAGGGCTTGGTGCCTGAAAGGAGATGGTAAATGAGTTTGCAGAAGGTGCTTGCTTTCTGATTTCAGAGCCCGTTTTCGACTTTGGGAAGCCTCTAAAAGCCACGAGAGTGATGGCACTGTTGAAGTTAAAAAGACAATTCTGTTTGTTTGTTTGTTTCTTTTTCCTTTCTATGTCAAGACGTTGAATAAATGTATTGCATATGAGAGAGAGAGAGAGAGCGAGATTGATCTCCCATCACTTTCCAGGTAGTAGATGCCATTTACTCAGCCACTCCTGTCACATAATTATGAATCATCTATATACGTAGAGTCTCTCAAGGCATGTGTAGAAGTGAGGGCATGCAGACATTGATTAAAAAGTAAAAGAAATTTCTTAATCATCTTATCTTGCTTCATTTTTGGATCAAATGAGACAGAACTTTGGTGGTTCTGTCTCTCTCTCTCTCTTCCCAGTATCAATCAGGGCAATGTAATGGGTATTAGCATTCAGAAGTTGTAGCGACTCCTTTCCTTTTTTAATGAAGTAAAAAAAATACCTTCAGTTTTTTCTTTTTGGTAGGTATCTTGACATTGATAAAAGAGCTCCTTTTCTTGGTCAAAAGAGGAAAACAAATGCTCTAAATAGTCAAAATATTAGGAGCTGATAGGTGGACCATGATGGAGAGGGCGGTGAATATGTGGAGTATTCTTTTTTCCTAGGGCAAATGATGTTGTCTTCATTCACTCTCTCATTTGCAATGAAAAAGAAAGTCTCAAGTGGATGAAAGTCATGGACAATTGATTTTTGCACACTCCTCAGATGGCCCAGTGACTTGTTTAACAATGCAATATAAAATCTTACTTTAAAGATCACCTCCTTTTCTTTACCTTTTTCTCTTTGCCTTTTGCCCACTGGTCATCTTCCAGTTTTTTTTTTTTCTATTTTTCTTTTCCATCTAATTCTCTAACTTCACCATCTCTCTTCCAAAACTCAGAGATCTCAAAAGGAGCTTAATCTGATTTGAAACCCACATGAGCCCAAAATTATAGCTTTGCCAGTTGTGTAGGCCACCACAAAACCCAAACCCAGCTGATGAGTTCTTCACAAGCAAATAAGACTTGATTAACTGTTTTCACTCAAGGCCCCATATGATCATAGATGCACAGAAGACAAATAGAGGGATCATTAGATTCATGGGTTTCCTTATATTTCTGGGCAGGAAAATTGTAAATAGCATGTATACACATCGGGATGGGGCTACTGAATCAAGATTCGGACATTTGCAAAAAATTCATCTCGCACATAAAGCAAAATACAAAATATATGATAGCATCCTCAAATGATGGTCCAAAAATACTCGAGTTTCAGAGTCAATACTTGTCATTTGAGAGATTTTTGGTTTGTGGATCTTAGACATGATGATCTGACATTATACAACAAGCAAGCTGATTTAGCAGGAAAATGCTTAGCACCAGTTCATACTGCATGTAGTACTTTTAACATGTCTTTCACGTTGAATTTTTTACTTTGAGAACAGCTTAACAATCCACACTAAGAAAAAGAGAAGAAGAAGAAACCCCATACATAAGCTTTCCTCTTTCGTGCAGGATAGATGATACAGCAACGTTACAAGAAACAGTGCCTCAGTGGTCCTATTCAACGACACAAACTTGAGCCCTCCAGCTTTTTCATAATGAGTTACAACAACTGATACCCCCAAAAGCAAAGAGGGTTTGGGGCAGATCAGTGAAACACATCTTGATGGATTTCATGAGTGCCCAAAATAGCTTTGACCGGGATGGGAGGACACAGGTGAGATGAGACAATGTGGCTAATTGAGTAGCCAGAGGCATCATTAGGGCAAAGAACATGCATTTTTGGTGGACTAGCAATTATCAGTCTCTTTTTTCACCACCTCTTTTGTTTCACCTTTTCATTCTCTCTTTTTGCTTAACTGGTCAAGGTCGTGGTGCCACACACCATCATTGGAAATTCAACTACTCCCATGAAAAAAAATTGCAACCGGGGGGCTCCATTGAAGTCTCGGTGAGGTGATATCGTGATTGAGTTAATAAAGGATGATGTTAACAAATTTGAACGAGTCATGGTGTCATCGCTATCAAGTTTTGGCAGGTTGTTTCGTCTCTGACTTCCTTACATTTCCATTGCCCAACGTGATATAATAAATTTACAACTATCTTGCTCTGTTGTCTCGAGTTGAAGGTCGCGCATCCGGTTGTCGTTAGACATGATTTGAAAATACAAGGACAGAGCCAAGAAAATTAGCTATGGGATATTTTATCTCAGCTTCTGAATCAAGCAAAGAAATAGATTATGATGTTGAATTTCAATATCGAGCATCATCGAAAGAATACACTTTCTGGTTGCTTCTACACTTCTCTAGATCCAAGGCAGTGTACGCTCTTGACCAGAATACATATATTAAATCATCTTGCTTTGGGCAAGAAAATGATATGGAACACTTAGCACTTTAATTTCTTCATATCTTAGAGGCATCTGCAGTAGCACGGCATAAGGCAACGGCTGTCTTCGAACCAGATGCCCGGCTCAAATGTTTGCTTATGAATTCTCCAGCCACCATGAGCTTTGTGAGGTCCACATTGGTCTTCACCCCAAGCCCATTGAGCATGTACACCACATCCTCCGTGGCAACGTTTCCTGTTGCTCCCTTCGCATAGGGACAACCGCCTAACCCCGCAACGGAGGAATCTACTGTGCTAATTCCCATCTGTCAAAGTTAAGTGCAACAATTAGAAAACAAATATCATCTTGAGCACTAAGGTCTATCGTAGGGCTAAACAGCAACACACTCAGTAAGATATATAATTCCGAGGTAACATTCAACCAAAAAAATGACTGAATAGTAATATGCTGGAAGAGGGTGAAATTATGCATCAAGATGAGAGACTTTCCAATGTCCTCTTTTGAGAAACTTATTAAGAGGATACGACCAAAATTATTCAATTTGACCCGCATTATCGAAAATGAGCTGCAAAATGAAACAAGAAATGCAAGAAGATGCTTTAGAACCCACAGCAGTCCAATTCAAGTGAACATATGTATACCGAGACCTCCTGGCATCGCATTTCAATAGAGAAGTGGTTTTCCAAATATAGCGAAAGGCCATAAAATTATGGGAAGATCCAAATTCAAAGATTTGCTGGAAAGAAAACCACTCATGCAAAGACAGTTTCTTTTTTTGCCACAGACGGTATGGTAAACAGATTAAAGATAAGAGTGTAAGCTGCTTTAGGCATGATAAATGCACATTAGAAGATCAAAGGCAAGACAAAAGATGGTTTTTTAGCAACTCACCTGGAGGGATATCAAAATATTCGGGAGAGACTGCCCATAGGTGTCATGAAAGTGAACAGCAAGCTTGTCAGCTGGGACAACAGCCATTACAGCTTCAAGCATTGGGACAACATTTCCTAAAACACATGTCAACAAAGCGAGAAGATCAATGGAAAGTTGAAATCATGTGGACAAATGCTTCAGACTAAAAGAATGTGAATAAAGGAAACTCTCTTTTATTTCAAAAATAGCTAAGGTTACTAATGGCAAAGATCAAAGAGCTTCACAAACTGTTATGTTCTCCAGAAATTGGATGCTTACTCAGGGGAAAATTTAAGGCGTTTGATCAACTGAACAAGTGTCCTCAACAAACATAGCATCTTAATCACAGAGCGAATTTTGAATATTCACCGAGTAAAAAGATAGGATGATGACATGCTTTCATCAAGCAGAGCAATGAAGGTAAGACAAATGGAAGTGAGTAGTTGAAGGTTTTCAATACATGCCAAGAACACTAAATTATCACGCTTCCATCTTCGTCCAATTTGCTTGTTGGAAAAGTACATCTTTGTTGATTACTGGACATAACTGAAACTCAAGACTCACTAACATCTCTATAAGTTTTCTATCAAGATAAACCCAGAGACTTTACTTAAACACATCATGTAACAAAAAGAAGTTTATCCTAGGCAAAACTTTCTGCAGCTAAAAAATGAGGACAAGCACTTGTCGCTTCTGAAAATTACCAGGAGTACCAATCCCAATCGTATCTCCGAGGGAAATTTCGAAGCAGCCCATGTCATGTAGCTCTCTTGCCACATAAGCAACCTTTGAAGGTGGAATTGGTCCTTCTACAGGACATCCAATGGCACATGAGACATACCTAATGTTTTTTCAAAAAGCTCATTCAATTGAACAGCCAAAGTTTGATGAAGTGAACTGCTGCAACATATCATTGTAGATGAAAAGAATCGATACAGTAACTCAAACAAACACCACAATAAGGATTGAGAGCATATTGAAATTAGCCCTGAAAAAATAAGTCTCACACTTAATTACAGGTTTTTAGGATAATATCAAGAAAACTGTAATGTAGGATAAAATCTAGAAAATTATTTCCACTACTTCTCCCCTTTCTATTCATACTGCAGCCAAAAACATTTTCAATTTCCAGCATCCTCTTTCCTTCACAGCTGGAGTAAGTAGAAAACCAAAGCATTCCAAGAAGGGAATCGCCAAAAATCCTAACAAGGGGATTCGCTTTTATTATCATCTAACCAACATATTTCACAGGCAACAAAATTTTCTTTGCTACACCAATTTTGATTCCAAAGTTCAGACTCTAGCAATCATATAAAGCTTCATAAGGCTGTATCTAGTTTCAATAGAATAAAACAGACACAAGCATATTGGTAGGGAACTGCTCACAACATCAGCACAGTTTAATGTGATAAAAGTTAATACTCTGTAGATCTGCAGATTGTGCTGTGTGGTTTCTCTCACACACACAGGAGAGAGAGCACTTACCCACGGACAGGAATCGAGAGCGCTTTAGCAGCTTGAGTAACAGCACGGTAACGTGCAAGGCTCTCTTCAATGCTACAATTAATGTTTGACTTTGAAAAGGACTCAGAAGCAGATGCAAACACTGCTACTTCCTTAGCACCAGCTGCTACAGCTGCTTGAAATCCCTGAAAGGAATGTGCTAATTTATATAAGACAAATATTCATGATGCATCTTTTAATTCAAGTAGCATAATGTTATATAATTTCATGATTCCGCCCACGACTACCTACTTTCATATTCGGGGTCAGAACGGGCAATCTAGCATTCTCCAAATCACGTACTGCTTCCATGACATCCTTGGCATCCGCCAGCTGAAACCAGGTTCACAGATTAGACAAATATAAATAGGATTTCAGGAAGATGAGTAAGAAAGTTTCACACAATTGAAAATCAATGAGCTCTATATATTTCAACAGATCTTCATTCCAAATATGTAGGATAATAGGTATGCATAACTGCTGGATAGAGTGTATGGACTAACAGGGACCTAGAACTGCAGATAACATTGCAGTAATTCCAGAAATGTGAGCAATGAGGCTCGTGATAAGGAACACTTTGAAATTATGGCATCACTTAGAATTGAGAAGCCCACTAACCTGGGGAACCCATTTTGGTGATACAAAGCTTGTGGCTTCAACCACAGGCAACCCACAGGACACCAATCTTCGTATCAATTCCACCTTAATTGCGGTAGGCACCGTATTTTTCTCATTCTGTAATCCATCTCTTGGACCAACTTCCACAATCTTCACAAACTTTGGAATACCTCTCAAAAACTGATTAAGCAAAACAATGTTCAGATGAGCAACACTTGACAATAGAAAGAAAGATTCTCTTGAGCTTAGATGCCAAAACAAATTATAAGCATGTGGGTGGCCAGTAGTTCACCTTGTTCGATGTGGTTCGCATGTTTTTTTCATCAGACTTGGATCTATACTGATGGTCCGGGAAGTACCAGGAAGCACATATACTCCCAGCCCCCGAGTCCTTCCTGCCTCCATTTGAAGATCGATTGTAGGAGTCATTTTTGGACCCATTTCGGTTATGCCTTGTCCATGGGAATGAATCTTCTGTAAACTCATTATAATCATTGCTGAATGAATAAGAAGAAGAAGAAGTCAGCTTTCAATATCAGGCCTATTTTAAAAAGAATGACTCCCAAATTTCACAGGATTTTCTTCCCAAATTTCCTAAATAGTAGGTGCTTTTATCTTACTTCATGATTGATACTCCCAAGCCATTAAAATCAAGCTCCCATAATCAAGCATGAACTACTCTAGGCTCCTTAGATATCATCTAAAATACAAGAATGCACTTCTCACTCTCAACTACAGAAAAGAGGACTTCTGGGTCGCACTAATTCACTGCTCATGATCTCATTTTCGTTAATCCCTCACCAACCCAAAAGAAAAAAGAAAAAAAAAAGGAAAAAAAGAGGAAAAGATGTTACAAACACTTCAAATACAAGCAAGTCATTTCCTAAATTCATTAAAAAGTTCCTGGTTAAATCCTATCAGAAGAAACAGAGAAGACAGCTTAATCTTGTAAGTCATCTTCAGTGATTCAAAAGGATACCTGCAACTGTTCGATGAGCTACAATCCCTTCCTTCAATCCAGCAACTCCCCATTCCCATATCATCCATTCTTGGTCGACATGCACCAGATGAGAACCTCTGAATCCTATCAATAGTATTCATGCTGGGCAACTTGTCAAGACCAAGTGGTTCCTCCAAACTCGACATTGTGAAAATGGGGACAAAATTGGAAATCCTGCGTAATGATTACAAGTATAAGATACATCTGAACCATTAGAACACCAGATTCTAGTTCAGGCAATGCAGTTTCAGCACTTGAAGATAACACACAGATTACAGTACATGTTGTTCAGCTTCCTAAGATAACAGAGTCGAATAACACAAATATCAGCCACTCAATAGATTGTGTGCACATCTACAAAGGACCGCATTATGCTCATATTTGATCTCCTCTAGTTACCATCTTTTGTTATGATAAGCAGATTTTAAACTTCCATGCAGTGTAAGCATCAAGCCTCGTGACCGATATGTCGTTGAATCTAAGCCACCCCCACAGGATTAATGCTCACAGATCAAATATAGATACTTTCTGGTGGGACAGCATTATGCAAAGCATAAACTCCATGACCAATAATGTGGCAACCATTGTTTACATAGATGGTGTTCAGACGTCTCTTTTGTAAAAACTTAGGTTGCTGCTTCCTCGGTAATTAAGCAATACATTGAGACATGACTGCAGGTGACTTGATAAAGAATGAACAAGAGCATCTAAAAACAGCTACACAACATTCACTGATACGACTTCCGAACCACGAACAGATCACACATTACTCCAAAGACACAAGGTTTCGTCAAAAAATCAATCAAAACCAACCAAATATTTCACTCATTACTCTAGCTTCCTAGCGTGGATCACCAAGCCCCAACTAGCAATTGGCGCTCCTATTGACTCTGCTTCTTTGCTTTCTCATCCACCGACAGAGCAAGTAAAAGTTCACAGACAACAAACTAAAGAAAACTCAAATCAAAAGCAGAGAAGACAAAGAAAAGTACCAAATCAAGACGAGGCAAGGCAAGGGTTTCCGCTGGATATGTAGAAACCCCAGACGAAAAGATCCAATTTTATGGGGACCCAATCAAGAGGACATCGAAAGAGGAAAGAGAAGCTCCTAAATTTTTTGGTTGGGCGTGGGGTTAGATGGAAGAAGAAGAAGAAGAAGAAGAGAAGGTCAAGAAACGTGACGGAGTCGTTCAAAAAGCCTTTTTGTTTGTGTTTGGTGGAAGATGTCAATCTGGGAATTGCCTATCTAGACCTTCCTTTCTTTCTTCTTTTTTACTTTAGAGAGAGAATTAATTCTTGAGCATGGGCGTCAGAAAGAGAGAGAAAGAGGCAGAGAGACAGGAATTGAATCGCCCCGAAGCAGAGAAGGTGGGAAAGGCAGCGGGAGAAGGGTGGTAGGTAGTTTTCAGTTGGAAGTTGGCCTCTCTCCACAATTTTTTCTTTTAATTTAATTATTTAATGGAGTTGGCTCTCTTTCTCCGTCCACATTCTTTTTTTTAATTCTTTAATTAATTTATTGATATATTTTTTGCCTTCCTCTCCATTTCCATTGCCTGCGTAAGGGCAATTTCTTCTTCTTCTTTTTTAAATTTTTGTTGGTACAAATTTTGTCCGACTAGTCCGATCCTAGAGCCGGTTTAAAAAATATGAGAACTTTATTGTTTGCATTTTGTAAAAGAATTTATTAGGAGTATTTGCACCGTGATATATTAAGAAAACTTTAAAGTTTTCAATATATCCATCTTTTTGTGTTACACCTGGCTAATATCTTGAAAGATAGATTATTTCGAATAATGTAGATCAGAATTAGCTTGCATGAGCAAGCTCCATGATGGAACTTGAGGTGGCTATCCAAGCTTTGTCATAGCCTTGTATGTATGCCACGGGAGACTAAGGTCCCAACCTAGACCACATTGGATCACCCAACCTCGATCTAGACCAAACATAAGGCGGTGAAAGTTAATTGCCTCAAGCCTGAGGTTGGCAATGGTCTTAGACCAAACATGAGGTGGCAACGGTTAATTGGCTCAAGCCTAAGGTTGGCAATGGTCTAAGGCCGATGACGGCTAGATACTACAGGGGGCTAGGCCTGAGGGGTGGTTGGTCAGTGATGGGATACGAGAGAGATGATGGAGGAGAGAGAAGTGTATGTTAGGTTTTGGGGATTTGTTTTTTAAGAGTGGCGATTTTGGAAAGGGCAGTTTTTGTAAATAAGCAAGGCTGTAAGGATATAAATTAACATGAAAAATGACGAAACCTCAAAACACAATGTACAAGTTTTGAAAGTGTCGATGGCATTTGATATGTGAGTACAAAGTTCAGAAGATTTTTAATGTTCACCCTTCATTTGAATTTCAGTTTTATACTTGCAAATAGAATTCAACTGATGCTCCGGTCAATTATATAAATTGAATTCTCGACTCAGTGACAAAAGTTCATACAAGAACAAAAATAAAAAGAAAAAAATCCATAAAATCCCCTAAATTGCTATCGATGGTTCTTTCTTTAAATGCACAAGAAAAAAAGAAAACGCCGAACGCACGTTTTGTTTTTCCTATTCTCACTGACTAGAAGTTCATCCCTTTGACTCCGGAGATTTACCACATGATTTTATTTTCCAGCCGTTAGGATAAAAAGAAAAGGGGGGATTCAATCAAGCCGGCTCGTTAAATTGGTGGACGAGAATCACATCTGGTGGAATTCCGTTGACCACGACCAAAAGGGGGGTTCATGTAGGAATTCACATGAACATTTAGACAACGATCCTAGAACAGAATCTTCTAGGATCCCAATTTCCTAATTTTGGAGTTTTGTGGCTCTAGATGCTTTGAAGTTTCGCGCCGGGGATGTCGCTCTTACGTCGGTAGACCAGACTGGTAGGTCCTTGTTCTTCCCTAGTTTTTATCAAACCTACCGCTACACGCCATCGTTTCCCACTTCCTTTCCCCTTTTTCTCGCTAAACAAACGGGAGTCCCCACCTTTTCTTGCGCCTGTTTCATTTTCGTGATTCATAGCAATTGCCGTCCCGGACATAGCAGACAACGACAGGAGGTTCATGGCGATTGAGAAAAAGCACGAAAACATTGAAATCGTGCGTCCGAGTGATTTGAAATCGGAACGAACTCGTGCAATTCACTGGCCTCGCCGATTTGATTCTGTAATTGAATAGGCCCGCTGGTCATGATCATCCTTTCGGAGCAACGCATTTCCAAACATAAGCAAGATTTTCTTATTTTTCATATTTTTTTCTTCAGTCGTTATGAAATTCTCGCGGAGTTGCAGGTGAAAAAGAAATCGCAGTAATTTTCCAAAACGAATCACCGGCAGAATTCAGTGTCTTTTCCAAGACCATATATTTCAGTGAGAAAAATGATATCGATATTAATCTCTCTTTTTTTAATTTTAATATTTTTTGTGGTTCTTTTCAGACACCAGCGAATAAATATCCTATGATGTCCGGTACTAAATTAGGGAGAGCCACACGAAAATAGAGTCCAGGTGGACTGTTGTTTGAACTAGGGGTGGGGGGTTGGGGAAGGAGCCGTCCTACCACGAGTGGCTCTAGAAGTTGCCGCGTCCAGGAGACAGAGACGTGGATTGATGCAGACGGCGACACGCGTCTCTGCCCAAACAGCTGTGCCTCTCGCGGCTGGCCTGGCCGGTGGCCAGGCAGGGACTCCTCGACCTGGACTCGGCTCCTAACCACCGCACCAGTTTCTTCTGCTTCTTCTGTGGACAATCCTCTCTCAGGTTTTTATCTCGTATCATTCCATTTCATGGAGATTCTGTTCGAGACGACAGGCGATTGAAGATTTGGTAAACCATCAGAATGAGTGATGATGATGGCGGTAAGCAAGCCACCGGCCTCACGACCACGCGCTCGCGAGTGATTTGGGAACAAATTCAGACCATCCCTTTCGTGAGACTGAATCATTTTCCATACTCAAATCCTGCGATGCGGATTGCACGGAGGAATTTCGAGGTGATTCTGCCGAGAAATGGACCATTTTCTATGGACTTAGGAGACGTAACCAATGCCCACTCGTCCTTCTGTCGGGTATCAGGCCAGATAATCAGATGGATGCACGCCTCACGAAATGGGATAGCTAGCTCCTGTTCAGCTACCGACTTCTCAACCTTGCAAAAGGTATAACGTGGCTAAATTCATGTGGAGCTGTCTTGAACGATAACCCCAAATTACGGAAAAAGCCGTGGTGTCCCGGTCGACATCCGCACACGGTCGTCGATAGGGAATGTCTGTGCCGAGTGGGTGGTGGTTGTGGAGTTTCGTGGTTGGTCGTACATGTTTCCTACGACTACGAAAAGCCCATGAATGTAGAGATGGGCTTGAGTTGTTCACCGACTCAACAGCCCATTGACCTCCAATTCCGGCGATCTTATCGACCCTGTCCCATTCACTAGCTTTCCTCCTCGTGCATGAGCCGTGAACTAAACGCCTCAAGCAGATTATCTACCTCCTCTATTGTCAAATTTACATTGTGGGCTCGTTACAAATGAGAATACATACGACCTGGAACAATTGCTATGGTGATCTAAATCCTGTAAGATATGAGACTCCAGAAGCAATGTGTTCGACCGGCTTTCTGGAATCGACCTTCGTCTAGTCTTTTCGCCTTCCAATGAAGTTCGATCCTTGGTGCGGAAGTTTGGAGCTTCTTAAATCATGTGTGGATGTTGAAGCTCTTGACCGGTGGAATATCTTAACCAGACTCATCCGCTTGCTCGCCCGAGTAATCTCTGAGGTTAGATTAGAGTTTCCCCAGAAAAATGAATTGGTGATAACAAATGGAGCAACGAAGAAGAGCTAAGAGACCAATTCCTCAACAATGCTTAATGAATCTGACTTCAACTTCAAGCCTTTCCCATAGGCGGCAATAAGAGCAGCCTCAGCTCTACCTGCATCATGGCAATTTGAAGAGAATGCTTTAGACAAATTCCAATCGAACTTACTCAGTAGATTGGTGAGACTAAATCCACTCAATTAGTCTAGGCTATTGGAAAGCAACTACTAGTGTTTCATTGTGACAGTTTTGGTAGAAACGAATTTCTCCAAAGGGGGCAGCCAAGGCTAGATGAGCTTTCCTATGTTGCAAATTACTGACACCTTAAATTAACTGTATTTCTATAAATGTATGGTCCGTGGCTCCACCTAAGTGATAATTACGAATAAATCCCATTTGGCATATCATTGAGAGCATTCATGTCACTCAACACAGAAATATGATGAGAAAATTGTAGGGCACAACCAAGAAGAAAACAAGAAGGAAAAGATCCATTACCATGGTCTTTCTTCCTTTTAAGTTGATCATTCAGAGAAGGAAACAGACTTGATGCAACCCTCCGACTGTCATCCTGTCCCAATCAGCATCTTCAAGGTGAACATACCAACTAAACATCTCAAAAAAGTAAAATGCAGAAATACTCCCTGGTGATTATCACCAGAAAAAAAAAAAAAACTCAGTCCACCATGCGAAGCAATGATGAGGGAGACAGAATATTCCAAAGTCACATGAGTATTGATTTGCTATAGGAGTTCTATATAACAGAGCAATCTATCCACTGGGGCCACAGCCATGATTTCATCCATCTGGAACATGGAACACTAACTCTTTTTTTTTTTTTGGGGGGGGGGTAGCTCTTTCTTACAAGGTAATTAGCCAAAACAGAACTGGCACAGAGATGAATAAGACTTGCATATTAGTGGAGAGCCATCAAAATTCTGACCAGTATAGTCAGTGTATCAACATTACAGAAACAAACTACTCTGCAGATAGATTTATTTAAGTGTCAAAACCTGGAACACCTAACTAGTACCTGCACGTAAGGAATAGATGGACACTTTTTCGCAGGCTCAACTTCCCAAAACAAAACTAGCATTTAATTTTATGTCAGTGATTGAGTTGAAACCAAATCTACCTTTGTAAAGCCACTCCCAGAGAGCTCAAATACATTTTTCCACAGTGAAGATGCAACTGGAACCACGGAAAATCCAGACGAAACCAAGATTCCAATCCACAAGCCATATCCAAAACCTCCACTCCACCATCCCTGAAAAGCATAAAAAGAGAATACTTAGAAAAATCACGTTACTCCTCTAAGCCTAAACAACAGTCGCTCTAACAACATTGCTGGTATGAACAGAGGCAATTAAAGAGGACTTCAAGATAAATATACACACCACAAATTACTCAGAAAAAGTGCAAGCGCTAGATTAGAAAGATACAAAATAATTGGAAAATTGGCACGTACACCATTCTCCAAATAACAACACACAACTTGCTTAAAGTCATGAACTTCACAGTTGTGTACAAACTCAAAGCCCTATAGAATGGACTACTGAATTTTGGATCATTCTCAATCATTTTTTTTTTGTGAAAATTCTTAATCAGAATGGAAGTGCATCTTTAATATGCATTGTTTTTTTCTTTAATGAAGACTTCCTTGCACAGAGCCATGGTGCACTAAAATTCATGTGAATGATCCCAAATGTCAAGACACTAGAGAAGGTCAGTACATATTAGTTCAATTATTCTCCCACAACGTAAACGTAACCACAATTCTCTCTATAATAAGGGTGTGTTCTGAGGTGTGAAGTGGGAGAGAATGAAAGGAGAGACAGATGATATCTGCCATCTGTTAAGTAGGCAAACCAACATCTCAAAAAGATCAAAAAATCAATTTTATTCAAACTAACCTGTTTACCATCATTTGGAAATGGACTTGACTGTTCTATGTATGCCTTCGTCCCTAATTTAAGAAGCTCCAAAAGTCAGTAACCTTCAATTCAAAGGGATAACAATGTATATAGGAAAATGAATGTGTGCTCTGATGGCTTGATACGAAAGTTATGATTTTATGGGAAAAAGGAAATAAGTGATACATTTTTGTATTGATTTCCTAGCACCAAAACAGGGAAAACATGATCAGTCCTGAAATTGCACTTCCAGAGTGATTTCATGGACCAACAATGCAAGCTAAAGATACTCAATCCAGATAAATCTAGCCACCATGCAAGTGGAAGCATAAATAAAAGCTCATATGCATTTCCAACCATTCCAATCTCACCAATCTGCCTCCCAACAGTTTGCATTCTTATTTATAGTGTACAAAGTTCTTTACATCAAGCAGATTGACTACTTATAAAGGCCAAAAGAGTTTTTATTATGCAGACTTGTATAATGTGCAGCCTGGGGCCAGCCCAGCCCAGCTAGATAGAAGACAACGAGGATAACCTTTACCAACAACAACATGAAGCATAGTGACAAGTTAACAATTACCATAACACCCAACAGAAAGCTGACACAACGGGCTACAACTTAATCTTTTAGATGACAAAACGAACAGTGAGGTGCAGGATTCAATGATAAAGGGATGCAGGATTCAATGATAAAGGAAAGTGAAACGCAGGATTCAAACTTCAAAAAAGTACCAATTGGAGCATCCAAGCTCCGAAGCAACTGAACAATAGACTTGGGATCCAATCGCCTCCGAGTTCTTTTACCAACCAGTACTGGAACAGCAGGAGAATCAAACACCTATACCAATTAAAATTTCTTGCTTAAGAAGAAGGATCTGGCAGTCCTTAGCAGATAAGAAAGATAATAACAACATGAATAACAGAACCAGCTGATGGAAAGAGTACTGAAATACATCCACCAGATCAATATAAGTTTGAAAAAGTCATGATCAAGTGCAGTCTCTATCTCTAAATTAGAATAAAAATATTATGCACATTTTGAAGCTAAGGAAATTAAAAAAGAAAATAGATCAGATGGCAAAATCATTATACAATTGACAGCTTTTCATATATTGCCCCCATTATTTCTACTCTAAAGCTTATCATCAATAGGCTCAACACAAACACTATGCTTCCTACAGGAGGCTTTTCACCCATAACCTTTCTTTCTTGGATAATGAAGGAGGCCATTCCAGTAAAAGACATCATTCTCAAATGCGTAATAACCTCAAATTTAATGTCTAATTGTAAACCCAATAACCTGATATTTACTACCGAAATTCCAGAGAAAAACCCGATATTGTCTATCTATCAAACACCTAGGACCTCAAAGAGCACTCTACTATGCGGCCAAAACGATATAGCTACATTAACTAACTACTCAGCTGCGCATTCAAATTAGCACTCAGTAATCAAGAAAAGAACTAAACTTGCACAAAACAGCACAATGAAAAGGCCATTTACAATCCCAAACCTGAGCTGAAAGCCCGGACTCGTCGGGTTTCAAGAGCGCCAAAGCACCCGAGATATCCGGATCGATGCCGATAACCCAATCCGAGCCCGAACCACCTCCGTCACAGCCCACCTGCCCGGAACTAGCGGCGACGGGGCAAGTGAGCGAGTCCAGCCACCTCTGCTTCAGCTGAACGTCGGCGGCGGACTTACCCTTAACCCTAATTCTCCCACTTCCATTCCCATTCCCACTTCCGCCGACGCCCTCCTTCCTCGAATCGGGACTCCGCGAGCCGGGCGGTTCCAAAATCGGAACTTGAGCCCGATTCGCGGCCGGAGCGGAAGAGCAGAAGAGCGAGGTGAGGCGAGACGCGGCGAAGGAGACGTTGGGCCGGAGAGCGAAGTGGTGGGGAGGGCTCATGAGATGGTTATGGAGCTGGTTGACGGCCGGTCGTTGCTGGTGGGACTTGACCTGGAGGGCTTCCATTACAGCGCCTGGGAATGTCGGCTGTTCTCGGATTGCGTTGGCATGTCTGAGGAAAAATCTGCCCGGAGATACGAGGAGCCGAAATTAGGCGCGGGTTTCCGAAATTTCAACTGCCTTGTCTTTCCGCCGTTGCTGCGGGTCGGAGAGATCTTTTCGTGCGCTCGGTCTGTAGCCACGCGTGGCAGTCGCTGATTGGTCTAGCCTAGACGGGATACACATTATTAGCAATTGAGACTACTTCAAAAAAAAATCTTAAATTAATACATTTATGATAAATTTATTCAAAACTCATTTTAAATTAATACAATAGTGATAAATGCATTAGTTTTTGTGAATTGCTAAATTGAATAACACATAACAGTTGACCGATTATGGTATTAATCTAATTTAATAAAAGGTATATTTGTCATAAATGTATCAATTTATGGTTTTTGACTGTCAAAAAATTAATTTGAGGGTAAAATTATGATAAATGTACCAATTTGGAGTTTTTTGTGGTCAGAAAATTAGTTTATAGCAAATTTATTAGAAGCATACTAATTTTAAATTTTTCGTGATATTAATCCTACGTTAATTTATATAATTTATAGATTGTGTGATAATTTCCTGTAACACGGTGTGAGAACAAGCCTTTATGGCAAAAAAAAATGGGATGACTTCCTGTGAAATTCACATAATCCCTTATAACTTTCCAATTAAACATAATTTGGATTTTTTTTGTTTCAAAACACAATTCGATTACTCGCGTGAATTTGATGCGTGCAAAAATTACCCACCAAGGTCAATCTTATCCTGGTTTGGTCGTGAAGGAGAGTCGGAAAATAAGGAACCTAGAACCCCATCGCTAATCCACATATTTCGGCTAATCGGGGAAAAAAACATCAAATAGTCCTTTTCATTTGCCGTCGAGAAAATCTTTAGATAATGTCAAATGATGTGATATGCTCGCGTTGCTTTCATCCCACGAATTCAAATAATAAGATCTAAACCAAATTACAATGTCAAAACAAAAGGACAAATGCGTCACTTGAAAATATTGATGTAAAGTTCGTCTTATTTATAAATGTACATGTACATATCTCACGCCATGAACATCCCACGACAAAGAAAATTAAAATGGGAGAAAACTCCAACACCCTCGACTCCTTCGCCGCAGCTCTCGCGTGTCCATCAAAAGGTTTCTTGCTGACTTTTTCACTACAAAATTGGATGATCAAAAGTCTAAACGAGCAAACACCATCTCCAGATTCAATCCAGGAAATCACTCATAACTTGTCTCCCATCGTGGATGCACACGATCCGATCCCCTTTTCTTTCCAGTAAAATTGCTGATTGTCCGCGTTCACGAGGCAAGAATCCCATCGTGATGGTCATTTCTACATTTGCACGATGAAGCTGGCAACTCGTGTAAATGGATGAGATAATCATCACCTGCAAGAGAATCCCATCAAGACGACATCAGCTGCATTCTCAGAAGGCTGACGAGGGTGTGATCATTGCTGCCGTCAGTTCTCTCCTGGGAACTTTTTCTATTTCATCCTGCCAAATCCCTTGGCTCCAACTGGTGCGACTCGTTCCCTGGCATTTCCTGCTCTAAATCTTTGCGTCCCTCCCGCGAGAATTACAAGGCCCCGCATCTTCAGCTCCTCCGGCATCAGCAGATCGCAACACTCCATCACGCGCGACCCGAAATATAAAATTGCCTGGCGTGAACCGTTCCGTGTCGTTTTCGACCCAGAAAGTCTGAACTTAACACACAAGGAAGATCACGCCACCACCCGCACGCGCGCATAAGAACAAAAACAGCGACCTTCCCTCCGTGACTTACCATGGCGTGGTGGACGAACACGACCCCCTCCAATCACGAGGAATCACGTCGACCGTATTGAACCGGCCTACGGGATGAGTATAACACCGAGGGATGCGACAGGTTTCGAGTGGACTTGGATTAAAGAAATCATATGCTTATATGGCTGCTAGAGATTCGGCTTATCAGATACCATCTTTGTTTTATAAATCGATCTTAGAATTCGGAGCACAAAAACTTAAATTTTATCAGTAATGCAGTAGCTCACGATGCCGAACTTTGCAGATTGCTTCGGCCACAAAAGCAGGCGCAACGAAACTCTTCTCTTATATTAGGCCGGGATTTTCCCTGAATTCAGGATCAAGAAAAAGGGTCGACACAAGTTAGCCTACAAAACCAAAGCTCTTTACAATCCTCGGCACGCTAGTTTTCCCTCCTCATTTTCTCAGCCGAGAAAATTTCAAGAAAATCATAGGAATGAAGAAGGCTTTTCACGACGTCGTCGGCGCCACCAACATCCATCTGAGATTTTCCGCGAGCCCGGACAATTACAGCTTCGAAGAAGGTCTGCTTTTCTACAGTGCCCCCGAGAGCCCCAAGACCGAGCCCCCCACTCCCGGAGCCTCCTCGGAAGATGGCCACGGCGGCGACTTCGAGTTCGAGACCAGTCGCCGGTTCGAGGACGTCGTTCTTGGGAACCCCGCGAGACGACAGCAGCACCAGCAGCGAGAAGAACCACAAAAGCGAGAGAGTCCACGCGAGCAACCTTGCATGGCGTTCGCGGACGAGCTCTTCTGCGAGGGGAAGGTCAAGCCGCTGAAGCTCCCGCCGCGGCTCCAGAACGACGGGGCCGACAGGTGGCGGGCTCAGACGCCGGGGGCTTCTCCGGCGACGTCGCCGCGTGATGCCGGCGTGAGGAAGAGGCTCGCGAGGCAGAGGAGCTTGTGGGACGACAATTTCGACCCGTTCGAGGCTGCGCTGGAGAGTGTGAGGGCGGAGGAGAAAGGTTTAGGCCGCCGAAGGAGCAGGTCCTTGTCTCCATTCAGGGGATTGCGCGGCGCGGGTGGCGACGGCGACAAGGCGGTGAGGATGAGGGCCTGCGAGTCGACTCGGTGGACTCGGCAGGGGACCGTCAGGGAAGAGAGAGCCGAAGCCGGCGCGCAGTTCTGGAAGGCTAAGAAGGTGGAGCCCGTGGAGCAATTCGGCCCGGCCCATCACAAGAACACTCAAATGGGCTCCCTTGAAGAAGAAGAAAAACAGGTATTTGTCTTTTTATTTAACTAAATCGAAAAATCAAAGATTTTTCATTTTAGATCAAGTTGGGCGTCCGAGCACTACTAGGACAATCGGGTCACAACATCGTAATCGGGCAACTCCGACTACAGGAGGCCCCTTAGCAGTGGTATAGAAAAGTTGTCTTTGTTGAGTCTTAATCAACTTGGTTAACTTTTGAAGTTAATTGACGAAATATTTTATCAATTTACAACTTTTAAGTTACATATTTGGATCGACTTTCCTTTGTAATTTCTTATCATGTCGACCATTTTAGCTTCGAATATGATTTTCATTCGGCATGAAATAAGCCAACATCAATCCTTGCAGAGGCAAAGGAAGCTGGCGCTCAAAGAGCCAAGGGGAGTGGACTTTGCAAGGAGAGTGAGGATAGCGATGATGGACCACCCTGCAAATCCATGCAAGCCAACCTTGAGCGCTCTTTCAGGAACTGAAGTCATGAGCACACCAGATCAGTGGAAAGAAGATGGAGGGTCTGCTACTTTTAGCATCACAAGAGTATCGAAGAAGCAGGGGATAAAGAAGTTCCTCCTAAAGGGCACGTCGCTGGGGAGAGAGCTCGGGATGAGAGAGAAGGAGAGAGACTCTCCGTGGGCTGAATCGGTGAGGAAACCGAACATGCTGAGGAGCTTCAGCTCCAGGTCAACTGGGTCAAAGTCGTCGGACCAGTGCAGCGAGGCCAAAGAAGTGAGCACGGTGGGTCAGAAGACGCTCATCCGCTGCAGGCTCAGAATGCTGCTTTGTCTGGGCTTCAGGGTCAAAGGCTCCATGCATGCGAAGTGAAGTTCTTGGGAGGCTTTTCAGGAGCACTCGTTGCTGAACAGCGCTAGTTCAGCTCTTGTGGCAATTGTTCTTTCTGGGTGAATCCATGTTCGTCTTGAATGTGCTCTTTTGTGTTGTCGATCCCCCCCTCAGTTTAAGGTAAATGTCTCCTCTTCTGTTCAGCAGGAACACGTACAGTTGTTGATTTGACAAAAACACGTTAGTTCTCTCGCTATGAACTGTTGTCGGAGGGTATTTTTCTTGGTCATTGTATGAAAAGCCCAGCCATTATTACAATGGAGGAATGAGAGGTGTCATCACCTTTCATCAATGATATCTGTTCAAGCTTCACTTCCCCTACTGTTCATTCATCTTGCTACTTGTTCAATTATTGCCAGGTTGATTGGTTTTTCTAGGATTGAAAGAAGCAAATGTTCAAAGAGTAGGCAAAAGTCACATTTTATACCTTCATTTGCATATGCTTATATATCATATATACATCAATAAAGAAAGCGATTCGTCAGAATTGCTGAGATGCGAATCAATCTTCAATCATACGTGGAGGAGGGAGAAAAAGACTTCCACATTCATCCAACTAACCGAGTTTCAGTTTCTATCGAGCCACCTTCGCCGTGTAAAAGATTCAACGGAGCTCTCCTTGAACGGAAACCGTTCCTAACTTATCCTCGCCATGTGCTCGAAGCAGGCTATTGGGAACATAACCTATTCCAATAGTTCAGCTGGCCAGAGCTGCCTCCACGCGGAAATCTCGTCGTTGGTCCTGAGCTTTCTGATTCCTCCATAAAATCCGTCCACCTCATTTCCTTCCTCCCTGTGGTTTCTCCTGTCTATGATCGTGCGACTCCACCGTGACCCTGCTGAATACTGATTGAATTCCAGAACCACAGAATCTGTTTGCCAAATCATCAATAGACTGTCAGATCATCCATTAAGAGCTAACAGATGAAGCAAGTATTGTTTTACGGAACATCACTGTAAAGCAGATTGACATAATTAAGCATGGTTTCTGAGGCAAATATTCCCCTACTGCATTTCAACCCAGAACGCATCCATTATCTATCGTGACCGGAATTCTTACAAAAATGCCAAGTGGAGATAGTGAATTGGCAAAAAGCAGTCGACTTTCTCATGTACTTAGCCGTTTGTTGGATCTTATGAGGAAGGATCAGTGCCGTAGGATCTGTTTGGATGGCGTATGACGCAGGTACATCAAACAGAACCTCAACCGATCATTACAAAAAGTATCAGCCCCACAAAGTCACGAGACTCCAACTTGAGTAGAAACAAGGGTCTTAAAGAGAGAAAAAAAAGGTCGAGATCTTTCATCATGGTCGGCCATTACTATTCCACTTAGACACAACTTATCACTTTGTTGGTGAAAAGCATGGCACGTTGATAATCATTTGTCTAGAGCACCAATCAAAACTCGCCCAAAGGGGAGGGTGGTCCATACTTTGGAAAGCTGGGGAATCAAGAAAGTTACCGGAGCAGCTGAGACATCGGTCTATTTCTCTGAAAGTCGTAGCTTTATGGTCATCATCTCATCCACATCTTTGAAAGCTTCTCACATTTAATGAAAGGTTTCATTGAAAAACTTTTCCTCCGTTACTAGTTTCTTTCTCTAGATATTGTTTTCAAAGGGGGTCATGTTGAGGAGTGGTGGTGTCTGGTGCTGATTTTGCCAACACAACACATAGAATCGGGTTCCACTGCAGAAAAGGGGGGCTAAATGATGATGAACTCACCGCTGCTAAGACAACGACAGTAAGTTTCGTTCCTGTCACACGATTCCAGATGACCAACGATGCCGTACCACCAACCTGCAATATGTGTAAGGACATTCGGTCATGTACATTGCCATTCAGAATCTGTCTTGGTAAGACAGGATGCAGTGGAATGCTGTACTGCATTGACCAAGTGTATGGATTTTAGACTTGAAGAGCCTGCTGGACCCAAGCCAGTTAGAGCTAGTAATCTCAGAATTAGGTACAACGAATTCGAATTTTAATTTCAAGTTAGGGGTAGTGTGGAAGCTTGAATAGGTCCTCTTTAATGGAGTTTGACACGACATAGACATGCATTTAGCTTGTTCTTGTCTTCTCAGTAAGTATACTATCTAGGAATAGGATTGCTTTTTTCTAGTTATAAGTTTCTTCCAAAATCTACGTTTACTTCAATTCCCAACGACAAATACCCAATAAAGGAAAGAATGAACAATCAAATGAAACGAGCCCAAACTATCTACTAAGATAGAGATTGAACTTCTCAGCAGAAAGTCGATGAAAAACTACAGCTTTTGATGAGACAACATACCATATGGAAACTCTTTGTTTCTTCTCCACTGAATCTCCACGTGGTCACCGGGGCACAGATCGTTTAAACAATCGGACAAGTGAAGGTCGTGTGGAGAAGTATCGACCGGAGGAGACCTCAGCCTTTCCCATGTCACCCCTGTCTCCAGCGCAATCGCCCTCCTGCCATGTGGGGGATACCTGCAAGAACCAAAGTCCAAATGATCCAAACAGTCAAGCTTCTAAATAAACTAGTGAATTAAATCTTCCAGGAACACGAACCAACAAGATTGTGATACTACCCATAGTAGTATAATAAAGTAGAAATATGTCAATTCAGCAAGCGTTGGAACGATTCATGGACACATGTTTGAAGGAGGTATCATCAGCAATATACCTGGCTCTGAAGGTATCGGTTCGAAAATCATAGCTGAGCTCAGCATCATAGCAAGACAACATAAACCCAGCATGCCCATTCTGCATAAATTGCAACGACAAAATTTTATAAGAGATGATCCCAAAGAAAACAGAGAAGAAGATTCAGCTGAATTGCAGGGCAAAATTGGACAGCAGTTTGCACAGAAGAAGAATAGAATGAGCAGGACAACTGAATCTAACAGATTTGCATAAGCATACTCAAGCATATCAACAACCTTGGATATTTTGAAATCAAAACCAGACGGATATCGTGAAAACTATATAAAAGCAGCATCCAATACCTCACGGTTATAGACTTGAGCAGGGAACCAGAACGTCCCAGTCTCAAGGGCAATATACCAAGACATGACCGATGAATCATGTGGCAGAGAACATGTCTGGTCTTGACCGATATTGATCCTCTCGCCAGCCCATGAACAAGGCCAAACAAGAGAAAACAACCTCAACAACCCCTTCTGCTTCCCCTGATTTGAATCACCATTATCCCTTCTCGAAGCAAGGCACAATTGCCACACCTTGTAAGCTGATGGACCAATTACTCTGTCCCACTTCTGCTTCATGTGCTTGTCCCAGAAATAGTCGCTCCTGCACCTATCTCTCAAAGCCGTGCACACGCCAGACATGCTCAAGAGCCCATCTGGGGGGAGCTTCTCGAGAATGCATTCCAGAGCAAGCTCCGGCAAGTCCAGCAGCGACGGCCCTCCTTCTTGGGACTCCTCCGCATTGCCCGCTTCCGAAGCTGGACTCATCTTCTCCTTCAAGGACACTCTCGGGGGTCGAACAGGACTAGGACGAGGGTAGTGACCGAGGAAAAGAGACACGCAGGCGCATGTCCACAAGGAGAAAATCTTGACGGGGCGGGACTTCAATAATAGGAAGAGGAAGGACAGGGAGGAGGTGATCAAGAAGCGAGCAAGCATCACCGGAGAAAGGTTGAATTAAATGCCCCCCCTCGAAGGCTCAGATATCAAAGTTAGGCGTAAATGATAAGCCTGAAAAAGGGTGAATGGAGGGAGTAAATGACAAGGGAGGAGGAGGGAAGCTTTGCTCTGTTTCCTGTGCCGTGATGTGAGTTCGTTCGTTCCTTTTTCAAGGGGAAATTACATCGTGATGATCTTGCAGAACCGTGCGATCTTATTGGGTGATCTTGCAAGAATGCGGGATCCTATTGGCTCGATGACACCCACCATCCCCACAGGTCGGGTCTTCTTTAGTATAATAATTTTGGGGAATGTGTCAACGTTGGCAAGCGTTTGACACGTATAAAGAAGAAAAACGTAGGTAGGAAGCTGCCTTAGTTACCACCACCAGGTCCAGAATCAAGGATGCCATAAAAAGTAGAAGAGGTCCAAGCAGCCTACTTTTGAATACAAAATGAATTTCATGGTCTGAAACGATATAAACGTGATGATAATCATTGTTAATGAATTATAGTATACAATATCTTCCAAAATCACGAGTGTTTTTGCTGTCGGACATGGTCTAAACAAGAGGTGATCATGACCTTCCAGCTTCCAAGCTCCTTCGTCTAAACCCCCACTTGGATAAGGGTATTAAGCTGATCCTAGGCCAGGTCCAAATACGGACCAAGTCCTGCATGAACCGGGCAACCTAAACATTTGCGCAGGTCATGATTGATTCAGACCTTTACACAAGGCAAGAACTCCCATACGAGGATTAGTCTTGACGAAATGCTTTTCTCTCTCCTATCTAGTAAAGATCCGGCTGGCTTTGATTGATTGAATACATTGGAGCATGTGCCGATAGAGCCGATGTCCCTTTCTGAGCACATGAAAATTCTTGATGGCAAAATGTAGATGAAGTAAAAGCAAGTCCAGGTGCAGAGACCCGTATCTCCATTGTCTCCAGGATCTTTGAATTCCAAGCGTCGGAGTCCCCAAAGAAGTGCTTGGAAGCATCATGGCGAGGCGTAGTACAATCTAGGTGCGATCCCACCACCGGATGTCTTGACAATTTTTGCAAGCTACGGTCCAAAAGTACAATAGTACAATACGCGTATATCTATGTATGCAAAATGCATGTTTTGGCTTAGAGAATGTACATTACATGGAGATTGGGGTCATTCGGACGCTTTAGTCCAGAGGAGTATTCCTCCTCGGTCGGGGACGTTTCCATCGAGGCAAATCGACGAACACGTAGCCGACAGAGCAACATGGGTATCTGTTCCTTGGACGACCGTATCTCAGGAAAATCTTTCGGGGCAAATTTTTGAGTGGGTCACGTATTTTATTATTATTTTCGGAGCACTTTATACGTCTTTAATGCCTAAAGGAGGAAAAATTACAAAAATAGTATGTGAAAATATGGTCTCTCAACTTTAATTTGTTCAATGCGATCCTAAAACTTTAGTCCAGTGTGTACCGTCCCTGAACTTTTAAATTACCTAATGTGATCCTTAAACTTTTGATAAATGTTCAATGTAATATTTAAAATATATAAAAATATCTAATATTATCCCTAAACTTGAATTAATAGAATAACAATATTGAATATTTTTATATAATTTATAGATTAAATTGAAATTATACCATAAGTCTAAGGATCGCTTTTGATAAATTAAAAATTGAGAGATCATATTGCACATTGGATAAAGTTCAAAGATCATCTTAAACAAATTAAAATTTAAGAATCACATTACATATTGAGCAAAAATTCATGAACTATTTATGTCATTATCCCTTAAGAGGAATATGAACATTGTATATTGCAAGAAGAATATGAACATTGTATATTGCAAGAAGACTTATTGTATTTATGTTAATTCAATCTTAAACTTTTCAAATTTGTCAATTTTTGCTGTAAATTATTAACTTGATGCGAGCTATCTTACATGACACATCGATGTTATTACATACAATTGTTTACTTTATTTTTCTTCTATTCTTTCTTCTTCTTCTTTTTCCTTCCTTTGCTAGTCATTAGGCATCGGCAACTAGCCACGGGAGAAGGTTGATCTCATCGGCCTCAGGTGAAGCTTGAGCTCACTGAAGGCGAGCAAGGTCAAGCCTCTCCCAATCTTGGCAAGCTCGAGCCTCGCTGGCCCTCTCTTATGGCCAATCATCCGCCATGGTCAAGGACCAATGATTGGTGAAGGAAAAAAAAGAGAAAGAATATTGATAAAATCAAAATTTTTGAATTTTTTTTACAATTTATCTAGGACAGTATCGATCGTGACATGTAAAACACTTGAAGTTCACGTCATTAATTTTCGGTCAGAATTAATCGGAACGATTAAATTGATAAATTATTAAAAAATTTATGACTCGATTGATATAATCGAAAGGCATAAGATTCAATTGGCACAAGTTCAATAAATTTAAAACTTTCTTAATAATTTCCCAATACGTTGCGGACGATTCCGAGGGGATATGGTACGAAATTGAGATGGTTGATGGCAGACCCACTTTGACCGGGGCACGAGGAGTGTGCTTTCAATTTTTTAATTATTAGCGATTGACCCGAAGAAAGGCGACGCCCCATCTGATCCTTGGAGTTGGCGACGTGGCTCGACGGCGGCTGTGTGGAGGAGACGGCCCCCACGGGAGGACAGTCGCCGCCAGCCCAAATGAATCCGCCCCGGGTCATATTATTGGATGATTAATAAGAGGACCACTATTAAACATATGGACACTGATTAATACATTTGACAAATACTTATTTGATTTCGAAACGCCATTGGTTCATCTAGGATTTGTTAATGTTTAAAAGAGGTGAAAGCAAGCTTTTATGATTCGACTGCTATTACTGAAAATAATCGGTTCTAGAATAGATCGATTTCCATCTTTAAATCAAAAACTGGCCCATCGATTTCTGGAGTCACCTCACGACACAGGTCCAATTCGATTCTTGAATGGGTCTAGGAACCGATCGTGATTTATGTCGATTCATCACATTTGCCACTCTTAACCTGAACAATGTAGACATATTAATTTAATAGTTTCATCGAACAAGAGCACATGTTATTCATCTACCTTCACACCTAACCATCAAGAGAATAGCTGCTCATTATTCACTACGAAGAAGGATTGAGGCCTTTTGAGAGAGGGAGCGACAAGTGAGGCTGCGAAAGGACCGACGAGCGTCCTGAGTAGCAAGTGAGAGTAAGAGAAGCGTGAAACTAGAAAAGGGCAAATGACAATTGGTTCTAGTTCGATCCGATTCTTTACAATTGCTCTGAATTAGTATGTTCAAAATAGTTGCCGATGATACATTTTATTGATCGATGTCAAGCAAACTCTCTTGCCTTATATGATTGGAACTTTTAAGGTGTGATTAGGAGACCATCTTTATCATCCAAAATCAATCTCTTAACTTTTCATTTTATGAAGACGCGATTAATATAATATAATATATTTATCCTCGGGCAATTTCAGAAATCTTTAGAGTTGTAATCCTCTTTTTCTAAGGAGAAGATACCTTAGCTAAATAATGACTATATCCAATGGATTGGGACAAGACTCCAACCATTTCTAATGTGGAATCTATATTTCAAAATAAGCTTAGAATCACTCTTTTTCTTCGGTGAGTGATACCACACAAGACAGAAATTCTATTTGCAGAATTCCAGAAGCCAATTCCAAGACAAAGTTGTTAACTAGGTTCACTCTTATGTGGAGGAAGTTTCATCGTTGCAAGTTCAAAATGGGCGAGCATATATAATAAGTTATATGGAGAAATAAGATTTCTCACTATCGTTGAAATTGTAGCCGCAAAAAAAGACGTAAGAAACAAAGAAAAAGAGAAAGAAAAAATCTGGGTGCAGGGCAAAGTCCGATTTACATCAAGCTGGCATCGAAGGTCGATTCGAGGTCCGATTGAGTTGAAATTTTGTCAGCGTGTTCGTAGTGCAATCTCCTCGAATCTGAACGGTTTGATTTTCGTTTGAAGCTCCCTACATCAGGTTTTTCGTGGATTGATCAAAACCTAATTTTTTGGTCAGATTTATCCTTGATCTCTTGTGAAGTTTATGTGTATTGCCAAGAATTATGTTCTTGAGTTCTTTGCTACTATGTACCTCTAGTATTTGCTAGAGAATAATACTGTTCACTCAATTTTGTTGATAGTGAAGATTTTCGGGTGAACTCCGGTCCCGTGGTTTTTGATCTCCTCATACCGAGGGATTTTTCCATGTAGAAATCGTCTTGTGTTTGCGTGCTCGGTATTTATTTTGCTCTACTATATCGGTTCCTATTAGGTTTACACAAGAGGGGAGATTATTTTATTCCGTTGCGTTAATTCGATATTGTTCGAATCGTTACCGTTCTCCCATCAAAAGTATCATGGGTATATGTGTGAACCTCATAATGTAAAGGGAAAAGTGTTCCAAAAAAAAAAAACATAAACATTTTAATTGTACTAATCCAATCCTCAAATATTTTAACTTAGAGCCAATTCAGTTTTTTCAACTCATTTTCCTAAATCTCGTCCTAGCTCTGACAATGCCTGGCGTGTCCGCCTTAGCCTACGCAAGGGTTGACTATGCCAGATTTGGTTAAATTGACATCCAACAGAGACATATTAGATGGTAAGATCGTCCAAATGATCTCTCACTCCCTCCCCCTTCTCTCTCTCCAGTCTCCAGTACCAAAACAAAGACGGCATTATAAGTCACGCTAGCAATTAGGCTTAACTCTTGCAAAGTAAGCAAGCCTTGAATAAAATCATAGACACGACAATCCATCTAGCAGAATTCCTCGCAATGAACCAAATTTGAAAATTCGAGCTGACTAATCGAATTAAAAGAATAAATTAAAATTTCTTATCATTAAAATAATCCCTCCAACAAAAACATTTCATGGAATGGTGGTGGAACTTCTTATTTTTTTAACAAAAAGTGGGGAGAAAAATGGGAGAAGGAACCAAAATTCATGGGGTACATGACCAGTCAAACAGAGGATGCTTTGTCTCCTAAAGTCGAGGCAGGCTTTAAATATCTTTATCTCCGACCCTTTATTTTTCCCCTTCGAAATTATTAATTTAAGGCCATGTGATTTGTACATGTAATTGGCTTTATTCAAAGTTTCTCTTGTTTTCCTCTCAAACTCTCGACCAGTGAGCGGTCCCGATGCCCCAATTCCTCTCCGCATGCCAAGTGTCCCACTACCACCATCCCACTAAATTTTCGTGACAGGTGTCCACGAGATTAAGTTTTGAGGATGGGGTTCGCAAAATAAAAGCAATATCAAAGATAAATTTTAAGGGAAAAAGCCATCAGAAGATATCCCAAAAAAATTCCAAATTTTGACACATTTACCCTCATTTTCCATCATTGAGCACCATAAAAAATCTATTTACATGAATGACGGACGTCAAGTCGTGATGACATGGCGTTCGGCGATGTGGTTTTGGCAGGAAGGTAAACTTGTCCCGTGAATGCATATTTGGGATTTTGAGGTGAAATTGTCCCTGAAGTCTTAAACAAATTACGGTTTTACCAATTTAATCATGAATATTTCGATTTTGTGAATTAAGTTATAATTTTTTTTCCTTTTGCCAATTTAATTCATTAAGCCAAAATTAACTGAAAATTGCTGACATGGATTGCTAGTGCTGATATTGACATTTTTAATAATATATTAAATTTTTGTATGGTTTTCTTCTTCTTCTTCTTTATTTTTCTTTGTTTTTTTTTCATTTTGGAGTTAGGACCAGTGAGCCTCGCCACCAAAACCAAAAAAAAAAAATGGTAAAAAGAAAAATTAATAAAATATTATTTAAAAAGTGCCACGTTAGTACTTGCCGTCCACGTCAACAAATTTTGGTCAAAATTAGTCGGATAAACTCAATTGGCAAAAGATAAAAATGTTTAAAATGTAATTGGCAAAATCGAAAGGTTTGGGCTTATGTCTTTTTGGATAATTTTCTTGAAATTTTGATATCACAATAAATTTTTTTATAGTAAATGTGTCGTAGCGAGCATAATTTAAGGGTTTTTGACGTCACAAAAAAGTTTAAGGTAATTGTGTTATAACGAACATAATCTGAAGATTTTTGGTTGCAATTTTTCCCCAAAGTTTAAAAGAGGAGAGCCCATTAAAAGATTGAATTAGGCCACGATTGTAACATTCGGACTGACTCAGATGGGTTTCGTTTCATGGGCCTCGCCTAGTCACGTGAGCTGACTGGCTATATTAATCCTTCGTACGCAGCCCAAGTTCTCAAATTCGAGGTGCACTTCTCCCAAGCGATTGCTCTCGTATGTAGAGTCCTTGACTGGATCCATTGCGTCTCCATATCAATGTTTGAAGATGGACAATCTCTACGAACCATTTTCGTAGGTAAACAGACCGTAGATCACACCGTATTTGATCACTCAAAATGGCGAAATACTACAATTCGCAAATTAAAATCAATCCTGCGAATTCCAAACCTTGGTACGAAGAGCAAAATTGGGCAACGGAAAATTGACTCTGAGTATTGCACGCCGATGATGCAAAATAAGCCAAACAATCAATAGAACAGGGAAAAAAAAACCACAAAAAATCCCCAAATAATCTTCATTGTAACACATTCACCACAAACTTTTTTGTATGGCACTAAAAACCAAAAACTTATATCTGTGCGACACATTTACTCGATATTATTTTTTATCACATAAAAAATTCCAAATTTATACTCATATAATCCCAACTTTTGAAGTAAATATGTTGCATGAATATAAATTTATGATTTTAGGCGTTACAAAAAAATCGGGGGTAAATGCGCTACGCTGATATAAGTTTAAGATATTTCAGGTAATAAAAAAATTTGGGGTCAATATATCATAATTGATATCATATATGATTTTTGGCGATACTTTTCTTAAAAAATGAGAAGAAGTTATCCGAAGAAGCCCCCGGCGAGGATCGAACTCGCGACCTTTCGCTTACGAAGCGAACGCACTACCACTATGCTACGGAGGCCTTGTTAAAATAACACCTTAGTCCGGATAGATCACCAAGAGGTTTGATTCCTTAGATAGGTGATCGGGTTGGATCTAATTTCTTAGTCATATTTTGGTAAAATTCTTGGGCTTCGTCCGTTATATTACCAAAAAAAAACAAAGGAAAAAGAGAAGAAAGTTATCCGTTCAAACGAATTTCCGGGGCGAAAATTAAAACGAAATCGTCAGCTTTCTTTTTTTGGGGAAATTCCCCTTTTTCCGGGGAAGGGCAAGTCGTCTCGGATCTTTTGCATGGGCAATGTACGACTTGACCACAGTAGTGGATGGATGGGCATCGTACGATCGATCCGATGCCGCGAATACCCATCGCGCTTGGAGTCGTACACACGCGTGTACTGCAATTAGGGCAATCGCTTGCCGTTTCTTGCATTGCTTCCATGCGAAAGCTTAGGTCGATTTTTTTTTTTTCCAGTACAACGTTGTCGAAAGTACACACTTGTACTCGCGGACACACTTGTACTCGCGGCTTGGCTTTGCTTGAACGTGTGGGAATCCCTCGCGGGCAAGTCAAATTTTTTTGCAGTACAGTCGGGCGCGGTACCGCAGCTTTGGGGCCCCTCTCTCGCCTATTAAAGTTGGAAGGAATCCGCAACCGGAAAAGCACGGTGTCGTTGTCGATCGGCGGTGCATCCGCCGGGAAGGTTACAAGGGAGGCTCGGGCGCGGGTTTTGGCCGAGGGCCCTACAGGAGTGACCTGAGACCACATGCGGGCGCGTGCATCGGCTGCCCCAGTAATATGCCGTCGCCCCCCGGCATTTGCGTCGCATGTGTTCTCAGGTCGCCCCTGCCGGGCCATCCTCGGCCGTTGGCCAACGGAGCGCATCTTGGTTGGAGTTGGGCTTTGCCCGAGAGGTAAACGGTGCTCGATTCAATTTCTAATGGTCAAAATTGGGGATTTGACTTTGTTGAATTTGCCGTGAATTCAGATGTGGAAGATGATACTCCTAGACTTGCGTGGTTTTGGATCTTGTTAAATAAGCAAATTTTACAGCTTTGATGTACTGTATCGTTTTATAGTTGTTAAATTCAGATTCTCATTATTATTCAATTTAAATTTAATTTGAGCTTCGAATTCATTGAATTTGATGTATAATCAGATGTGAAAATGATGCTCCTGTGCAGTTATGCTTAAGATTTCGTTGACAAGTGTCTTGAGATACTTATTAAGCAAGCAAATTTTGCAATTTTTCGATGTATTGTATCATTTTATAGTTCTTAGATTTAGATTCTCATTATTATTCAATTTAAATTTTTTTGGTCGAATATATTTTAGCGACATCCTAATCCGAGATCCTCAATAAAAATGAGGTTTCGGATAAATGGTCGTGATTGTAATTTTTTTTTAATCGTATGACGTACGAAACAATATATCTATTCGAAAATATATTATAGCGGTGCTGGTTGTGGTTAGTTGGGTAGTACCCGTTATTCTTGCAAGGTGCATTGAAAATGTCATGTCCAAGTCACTCGTGGTGGTGGGTCTGGAATTGGTTGGGGAAATAATTTTGACTTATTGAGATAAGAGTGATATGAGGTCCGACATTTCAAAACACGTTTTGCATTTGATTTAATCTCGGCCCATATGACAAAATAAAATGAAAATTAATACCACGAAAAACTTCAAACTAATAAATCCATGCAACATTTATTCCAAAATTAATTTTTTCTTATGAATAATTTCAAACTGATATATTGTGTCATATTTATTATAAAAAATTCAAAAATTATCATAATTTGTAGTAAATGTAGTATGGATATATTGGGCTACATTAAATCCAAATTGAGATATTTGAAGTAAATGTGATATGAAATGTACTAATTTGAAATTTTAGATGGTATTAGTCTTTAATAAATAATCTCATTAAGCAATGCCATGAGCTCGGTACTTTGCTTATAAATGCGGGAAATAAAAGAATTTGGGAAAAATGTTGTCAAGGCCAGTTTAACATTTTGGTTGTATTACAAAGAAGCAACATTCGCACTTAAACTATATAACCCTTATGACCTATGTAACCCTGTTTTTTTTAGGTCGTACGTTTTTAAATAAAACATAACATCTGGCAATTCGAATTTTGTTATTATCCTTATGTGAACATTACATGATTTTTAGCCAGTATAGACGCAGAAATGAAGTAAAAAAGTCGAAGTAATTTTCTTATTCGAGTATATTTACGTGACCTGTTTTGTACGCAAGCGCACGACACGTTTCACTATCGAAGAACGAGAATTTTTCCTCAAGCAACGTGGGGGAGACGGAAGTGTTATTGAAAATGACGCACCGAGCATGATCACAAGTTAAGCCTTGCATTAATTGAAAATTGCCAATACATTTGGATCGAATTGGTAAATAAAATTTCGGTAAATGGCCTAGTGAAATATAAGTCCAATTGACATCTCGCCATGACAAGAGCACCTCATAATTTCGAGCAAAATGACGGAAATAAACTAATGGGCAAGGGTAAACGAATGGTTTCATATCACGTTAATTGGGATAATTGTCCAAAAGGCCCTATATTTATTATTGTATGATAACCAAGTTAGTCTTAAATTTTTTGATTTAATTGATATAATTCTCAGCTTTTTGACGATTTGTTATTATAGTTGATCCGATCAAATTTGGTTGGAAATTTCTAATATGAACGTTAGTTGTTCTACATGATATGATGAATGGCTAGTGCCTATGTGAATGAATTTTACAATTTTTCATCTTTTTCTTCTCTTTTTTTTCCTTTTTTTTCTCAGCTTGACATATGCCACCTGGTTGGCGGAGGGAAATGGGAAACAAAGAAAGAGAGAAGAAAAGAAAAGGAAAATTCAAGCATCTTTTCAGATATTACAAAATTTGTCAATGTCAGCGTAGCACATGTCACGTAGGACTGCTAGAATTGATATTAGTAATTTCCGATTAAAATTGACCAAAAGAATTGTGTTAGTAAATCATCAAAATATTTAAAACTATATTGACCGAATGAAAAAGTTTAATATTGAACTGGTCATAGCCTTTTCAGATAATTTCCGTGATTAATCTAATAATCAAAATTCTGACCCAAAGAGGAAAATCTGATAACAAGAATAGACAACATTGCAACACATAGGAAATTGCTCATCCCGCCATAAAATTAGAAAGCTCAAGAGGCACATGCACTTGGAGAAAGCCTTCGGGTCACCATGGCCGATAAAAAAGCACAGCCTTTTGCAATGCAACACCGTATCCCTCGTCCATGTTGAAGTCATCCCCGCCGGCCGGCGACTTCCAATCAAACGAGTGCACCATCGTCCTCACTATGTATTCGACCAGCATCGATCCCCGTCCTCGTCCCGGGGCAAATCCTCCGCCCGGCCCCTAATGGGATCGCCCCGAGGTCGTTCCCGCCCAGGTCGATCCTCGCATTCCTCCTGCTGAGGAACCGCTCTAGGGCGAAGCCGAGAGGATTCTCCCACAAGTCCGAGTGCCGCCCGACCGCCCGTATGTTCACGGCGAGCCTTGTGTTCTTGGGGACGTGGTAGCCACCCACTTGGCACACCTCGATGGAGACTCTTGGTATGTTTAACAGCATTGATGTATGTTCTCGGAAGCAGGGGTGTCAAAATCTAATAAAACCGAACCCAAATTTTGTGCATTTTTTTTTGGTTTAGTTTTCAATTCAGATAATCAAAAAGTTATAGTTCTTTATTTTGGATCGATTTAGTTCGATTAATCGAACCAAACTAAAATTCCTAACAAAAATTAAACATCCAACTTATAATTCCTCTTTTTTCTTGCCCTTTATTCAGCTTGGTTCCAATAAATAAGGTAAACATAGAAAAACCAAAAGATCAAATTGGACCGAATTGGATTTTTGGTTCAGTTTGGATCAGATTAGCACCTTATTAGTTTGGTTTGGTTATTCAGGAAAACCGAAATGAATAGAATCGTTGACACTTCTACGCGGAAGGTTTCCCTGCATATATCGCTCGCAAGTATGGGAGCTTTGGGAGGTCGGATATTCCTTGAGGTAAGGAGTTGGGAAGAGGAAATTGTTTCCCCATCTTCGAAGGTAGTTTTGCCATCGATAGAAATTTTTTTCTTGATTTGTTTATTTTTCGTGAATTGAATGTCGGAAAATTTTTAAAATATTTTCTTAAAAGTTATTTTTTGCAAAAACAAACGGCATGTTTTTTGAAAGTTATTTTTTGGAAAAATTAACGAAGCTGTTGTTCATGAATTGTTTTTCTCTTGCAAAACCATCCGTTTGACAAATTTTGACAGGTTTGAAATCACTATGAACACTGGCAAGAACTCAAGCAACGACGGCTAAGGAAAAAAAAATCGCATCCTATCTCAAGGATGAATCAACGACTCGAAGTGTTTTATTTTTCATGAACCGAATGTTGGAAAATCTGAAATTTTTTTTCTTGAACGAACAGAATCTTTGTTCATGAATTTTTTTTATCTCTTGCAAAACCATCCGTCTACAAAATTTGATAAGTTTGAAATCATTATGAGCACCGGCAAGAAATCAAGCAAGTGGAAAATAAAATTGCATCCTATCTTGGCGATGAATCAACGACTTGAAGTGCTTTACAAGCATATTCTTTATAAGCCAATTGATGAAAATATTTTATCTTCATTTTCTTCGAAAAAAGTTCTTATCATTTCCGAATAGAAATTAGCAAAACCAGAGAAAATCCAAAAGAATTCTCTCTGCGATGTTGAGGTTTGATATCGAAATCCCTCGAAAATGCAAATTATAGCATTTAAGAGTGATACTAAAAAATGAAAAGGAATAGCATTTGACAGTGAAACATCTATTTTTACTCAAGAGCAGGGGAGTAAACGGTAATCCCGAAAAAGGGCGAAACCTCGACCCGACCCAAACCGGCTCGAAATTCCTTAACCTGGATTACCCTGGGCTGGATTTTCGGGCTTGAGTCTGTTTTTAATTCGCGACGGGCCATGTATTCGGGCTTTACCGTGTGTAGCCCAAAATGGCCCAGCTCGGCCCCTTTTTTCCTTTTCTCAATATCTTATATATTTTCTCTATTTTATAGTATTATATCGTTAGTATTCTTGTTAAGCTTTGATCAAACTTCTAGTTCACGTCATGACCGAAAAAATAAAAGCATGATTTGTAAGTATTTTATAAGTTACCATTAGAAAATAGGACTCATTTTGTAAAAACTCCAAATTAGTACTCCAATAATACATTTATCCAAAAATAATTTTTTAACCATAAAAGCCTCAAACTAATACACACATGACAAATTCATCCCAAATTAATTTTTCAATAACCAAACATTTCAAATTAATACATTCATGACAAATATACCCTTCGTTGTTAGACTAATATCACAAAAAATCATACACAGGTACACCTGATAAATATGAAAGGTAAACTCTAAATGATACATCAATTAACTACTATGTGTCATTCAACTTAACAAGTTCATGGTAAAATTTAACAGAAACTAGTGAAGGGTAAATTTGTTACAAGTGTACAATTTTAAAAATTTTCATGATAAAAAATCAATTTACGTTAAATTTATCACAAATATACTAATTTGGGGTTTTTCATTGCATTAACTCTTAAAAACACATTTAACTTTTGGTTAGAAATTGATTTTTGGAACATAAATAGATTTTTCTATTTTTATTCTTTGATAAGTTTCTAAGCAAAAAAACGTGTTTGATAACAAAACAAAATTTCTATTTCTAAAATAGAAACTCGTTTAATAACGATGTAAAATTTCTCCCTCTTGAATGGCGGTGACGAGGGAGGGGACAACGTGGCCACCATGCGGCAGCGGTGGGGGGGAGGGGGTGGTGGCAGAGGTAGGTAGGCGACCGATGGGGGGAGACAATGGCAATGCTCGGCTATTGGAGGTGGGGGAAGGGGTGGCGGCCGAAGGTAGAGGGAGGGGGCGGTGGCAGTGGCGGCTAACGATGTGGGGTGGGGGCGAGGGTGGTAGTGGTGGCTGATGATCGACGATGAGGGGAGGGGGTGGTGCCAATAGCCGGTGATCGCGACTAGCAGTGGGGGAAGGGATGGTGGTGGCAGGCAACTTGCGATAAGTGGCAAGGGGAAGGAGTGGCGGCAACCAACAATCAACAATCGGCGGCGAGGGAGGGGGCGGCGGCGACAAGGGGTTATGGTGGTGGGCGGCTAGTGAGGGGAGGGGAGGGGGCGGTGGCGAGTGGTCGGCAATCGGTGACGATAGGGGGAGGGTAGACTGTCAAATGGGTGGGTAAAGTTGAAAATAGTCCGACCCATATTAACCCATTTAATCCGTTTTGATTCATATTCATATAATGTATATCTAGTGACCCATACCCAACCCGATCCGTATCGTTAAAAACCATTATTATTATAGAGAAACCCAAACTCATTTTAAGCTCTATTTTAAATGAATAAAATTTCAAATAAAATTAAAAAAATTAGAAAATAGTAAATAAAATAAAAAAATGTAAAAACCTATAAATTGAAATATTTTTAAAGAATTTCATTAATTAAATATATATTTGTAAAAAACCTATAAATTGAGATGAGGTGGAGGTGAGCGGCGGAGTGTCGCGATCATCGGTAAGTTACCATTACTTACTGAACTTGAGGATAACTTAAAGAAGAAAAACATATTTTACAATTAGGTTAAAATGGGTTGAAAATGACTCATGCGTTCTATAGTTGGGTGGAAAATGGGTCACACATTTTGACCCATTTTCAATTCATTAAGATAAAACATGACTCACAAAATGGGTCAATGACCCATCTTGACGCATTTAGATCTACCTAATAACTCATTCAACTCATATTTAACTTTTATTTGACCTATTTAACTAAAAGTGAGTCATAATATGGATTTATGACATATTTTGACATCTCTAGAGGAGGGGGCAGCGGTGGCGACAATGAGGGCGATCGGTGGGGGGAAAGGGTAGTAGAGGGAGGGAGCGGTGGCGACGGCAAAGGGAGTGGGCGATGGTGGTTGGCGAGGGGAGCGGGTAGCGGCAGCAACAACGGTGGGTGGCGACGACCGGAGGGGTGGATGGCTAGAAGTTTGAGAGAGACTTCTTCAAATGAGAAGTAGAAAATAAAGAAATAATTTTTTATTTTTATTTCATAAATAGAAATTTATACTTATGATTTTTATTCTAAATTTATATTTGAAATAAAAATCTGTTTTACAAAAAGAAAAATAAAATTATTTTACTAAATGAATTTCTGTAATTTGAAATATAAAAATAGTTCTAGAATAGAAATAAAATGATTATTTACATGCCTAACCGACCATGGCCCTATACACCAGTTCCCGGATATCTCTCACCCGGCCCGAGTCTAGTCCGCACCGACTCACGGCTGTCTACGAAAATCGCCTCCCCCTTTCTGCAACCTCTGCCAATTTCCCCAGCCAAAACCCTAACGTTTTGCCGCACTTTATCGAGCCTCCCCACCCAATCGACGACCCTCCGCCCCCTGATGACGACGATCAGCCTCCGGAAGGGCAACGCCCGGCTCCCGCCGGAGGTGAACCGGGCCCTATACGTCCGCAACCTGCCGTTCAACATCACGAGCGAGGAGATGTACGACATCTTCGGCAAGTACGGCGCGATCCGGCAGATCCGCATCGGCACCAGCAAGGACACCCGCGGCACGGCCTTCGTCGTCTACGAGGACATCTACGACGCCAAGACCGCCGTCGACCACCTCTCCGGGTTCAACGTCGCGAACCGCTACCTGATCGTGCTCTACTACCAGCCGGCGAAGATGAACAAGAAGTTCGACCAGAAGAAGAAGGAGGAAGAGCTCGCCAAGATGCAGGAGAAGTACGGGATCTCCACCAAAGATAAGTAGACTTCCGATTACGAATCGTATCATTCTTCTCGGCAGAGTCAGGAGGCTTTCGATGTGTAAAAGTATCGGCGTGTTTTGTGGGGTGATGTAGATGTTTGACAGATTATGCAATGAAGCCCCTCATTTGACTTCTTCTGTGGTTACGTGAATTCTGGTGGTCGTGGTTTAGCTAATGTCTGCATTTGAACGATATGTTGAAATTCTCTGAGGAAATTCACGTAGCGATGTCTCAATGAAGCGATTTGTCAACGATTGTTCGTTGTGATATGCCTGCACTGCATTGTGCTATGCTGAGAAATTTGAATTTTCCTGAATTCGACAAGAGTAAGGGTGTAAGCTGCGTAGTTGCAGTTGTATTTGCGGTTAGGAGCTAATCTGTGTCTTCTGTCTTAGAGATTGCTTTAGGCTGGAATGTGTAATAAGAGCCAAGAACTAGCCAATCCGCGATTTCAATTTGTGTCTGTCAGTGAAAGAAGATAATAGGTGCTGTGAGGTTATATGCAGTGTCTTGCTTCTGCAGGAGGATCTTCGTTGTCCAGATGACGAATTTGCCAACTCTATGCTAGAATTGCAGATGAGATCGATGTCTCATCATAGTGGTAGTAATAGGTAGTTGATCTGTTGTGTGCTAGTGAGAGTACTGTGAAAGATTTAGAGATTCAATACCAGCCGGAGAAGTGGATTCTGTAGGGGCTTCTTTGCAGTGATTCCTTTTCGATAGTTAAATGATCTTGAATGTTTGCATGGCTAACATTGTCAAGAGCTGTTTGTTGGGGCTGTCCTGCTACTGTTGTTTTAGGGTTTGAAGCAGGGAATTGCCATTTTTACAAAGTTACTTGGGAGTAATCTGCTTTTGGGCAGTCTAGGTGAATGTTGAGAATCTTCTGGTTCTGTTTTTGGTATTCAAGCTCCCTGGAAAGCTCATTTTTTTATGAGCTCATTCTGTTTGATCTTGGCCGAAAAAATTTACTGGTTTCTTCAAGGAACTAGTCTACTAAATAAACTCTTTGATAAGAATCCTCGAGAATTTTAGATGTAATTATCAGAACATGTAGATGTTGTGGGCTTGCAACTCAAAGCCATTCACGGTAGTGATGTAATTCTCATTCTTTCAAGTGGCGATTCTTCCGAGATGAGTTCTGGGGGATCCCACCACACACCTGTGCCCCTCTCGATTGCCCTTCACAGCAAGTCAACTTACTAGGAATGTAGCATAGCCATTTTTTTGATATACTTTTCTAAATCCTTCTTTTCATTGACTCAACTGATGTGAATATATACTATGACTCTATGTGTCAATTTGATGGTTGAATCTATGATTCATCATTGAGGGGACATAGAGAAGATCCTTCCAATCAGGGCCCAGTCCTTAAGAGCATTGCCTCTGAGCAAGCTTGCTGAAATTTGTAAGTAAACGAACTTGCTCCAAAAACATCAAGCCTTTATCCTGAGCCATCATAACCCCTGTGAATACCATCTTCATCTAGGTTTGTGTTCAAGAATTTGAGTGTAGAGATTTGTAGGGGTGGCGAGTGGATACGGCAAACCCTTTTTTTAACTTCAATTCACCCCTCGCAAGTGAAAAAAATAAAAATTCAGATTGATCATGGTCATACAGAATAAACAACTCAGATCATCTAAAACCATTTTAAAGTTGAGAAGAAGAAAGATGAAGTCCGGAGCATTTGTATGGTATGCTTTTGCCAATTTGTGTTGGCCTTCTACATTGTTTCCTGAAGTATCAATTTGATTACTTGAGATCCTATGATTTCCAGTCGGTATAAAAGTTTCGGTTCTCTTTGCCTTAACTCTCTTCAGTTTTTCCCTTCTTTCAGTTCTTTTTAAGAACGGAGCCTTTTGCAGCTTACCGTTGCAACCTAGTTCCGAAGTTCTTTTGTCTGAGTGTCTCTTCCTTTTCTTTCTGGCCAACGTTTTCCTCTTGTTGGGTCAGGGTTTCCCATCTGCTCACTTGAAGCTATTTTGTTCCTCGGCATTCTCTGTCCATATCTAAGCCTTCGCCACCAGCGAAGGAAAATGGAGCATACTAGAAGTCGTCTGGTTTAATGTTCAAAGAGTACCAAAAAAGTCCTAAACTTATTATATCGATATCAATTCAGTATTAAACTTTTTAATTAGATCATTTTAGTTTTAAACATTTTTGCATCAGTCCATTTGGCTGATTTTAATAGGAAATTATTGATGTTAATATTGGCCATCTTACGTAGCACAACCGACACTGACATAAATATTTTTAATATTATATTAATTTTAATTTTAAATTTTTTTTGGGTTTTAAAAAAATTATTTTCTGTTTTTTACTACTAATTTTTTTGCTGAGGGCCAGCAAGGGCCATTGGGCGATCCTTGTCGACTTTGGGTGAGAGATGCAACGCACTAGCCTATGGCCGATGGTTCATCTTCTTCCTTGTGCTCGCTAGTTAGTCTTTGAGGTCGAGGTCAAGGTCGAGATCATTTGTAGCCAAGGTCAAGATCGAGGGTCGTGCATGCTATTGGGCCGCTGCCTTCATAAGAAGGTGGAAAATTGAACTGCAAAACTCCGTGTCCCCATGTGAAAATGATGACCACTGGGGTAACTCCTAGTGATTGTGTCGTGTGTTTCATATGTGGAGGCATTGAGGGAAGTAATACCAAGCCTTTCCGCTTCTGAAGAAGCATGTCCTGTGAGAGATTGCCTTTCACTGTATATATAACAAATGAGCCAAAAAGAGGAGATGGGTCATCACATTAGCAAAGTGATCTGGCATTGCATGAGATTGTCTTGGGTCCTACTAATTTCAACTAAACCATCTAAAAGAGCAAAAAAAAGTAATTAAATTATATGTTATGGGATTAGTAAATAATTGCAATGCCATTTTTATCATTGCTAGAGATCTTCCATTATAACAAGACGTGTATAACTTAATATCAAAGCTATTTATAATCAAAGTGAAGCACACACGTACTACGTACATTAAATAACACTAAGTTCATATTATCACAATCACATGAAAACACTCGATTACTCAAATCCATTAAGAAAGAAAATACACCGAAAGAGGAGCGCACGGTGAAACCGCATTCGCCATAGACCCCATCTTGCGACCCATCACGAGTCAATAAAGTTTCTCCGAGGATGATGATTATGTCGGATTCTCGTAGTGGGGGAGAGCTTTTTGCGTAAAGCTTCCACCTCGGGCCGTAGTCAGCAAAGACCATGTCCTGCGCGTCATAGGCCATGTGGGTGGCGCCCGCGTTCGGCGGCCCATTGGAGAAGTTGATGTCTCGGGTCTTCAAGAAAGCCCGGGCGGCGTCGGGGGTCGACGCCACGACCATGCCGCACGTGCCCATTTTCAGGTACATCACCGGCCCGTACTTCTTGGCCATCTTGGCCAGCGCCATGTGGGGCATGCTCCCAGGAGAGGGAGGGCGCCGATGACCGGCCAACCTTTTGGCCCGGCGGGAGCTTACAGGAGTTCAGGTGAAGCAAGAAGAAGCCGACGAAGAATCGGGTGATGAGGAAGAGGAGAGCCGCCGAGGCGATCTCTCGGAGCAGGACTTTGTCGGCGAGGACCGTCACCTCCGCCGTCAAGAGTGTCGGGATACGATCCAATATTCAGTGAAAAGCTTGGGCGCTTTTTACTGTGTTGTGCGCGTCATGGTATATGGACAGGTGGAAACGGATAGGAGTACGACCAAAGGTAGCTCGCATGCGACAGGGCACGAGATTTCTCGCCAACCCCCGGCGTGTCGATTTTGCAGATAAGGTTTTGAAGGGACCCCAGTGGTTTCGCCTCGAGCTCTTCGAGATCATCAACCATTCTCCCTCGAAGAATTATGGGATTATACTATGTTGGCAAAATATATGATGTAGGAAAAGTCAAATTTTTTTACGGAGCAGAGTGGAATGCAATTCGTTCGCAAATGATTTCATTTTCAAAGCCCTTCCATCCCTATTCCTCAGCCCTTTATAGAGTCTGATATCATCGTAAGCGTCCGTGCGATACGCACCTCCATTTATCAAAGTTTACCCAGCTTGTGTCTTCTTGTCGATAACTGTTTTGGGAACTAGTTAAGTTTCATAAAAGTAGAAATAACATGATCGGGAGGACTTCGAACTTTGAAAGTGCATGCTTTTAAGGAAATTACTTTTAGGCCTTTTATCCGGTAACCCTCATGGCAAAAAGAAAATCATGAACGAAAAAAAAATTCAACTTTACGGTGAATTGTATGTTGCTATCTTAAAAAAAAAAAAAAAAAACTCCCCCAAGGGGAAAACTTCATCTACCATTCTCGCTCTGATCCGAAGCACTTTCAAATCTTTGAGCGGGGCATGGTGGCCATGTTCTATGTAGTACATAATGGATAGGGATTAAAATCGGCGGCATTGATAGACAAAGAAATGCCTGGTTGATTAGTTAAATTGACAATGGGAAAAGTAACAAAAAACTCCTAAACTTATTATTTGTACCAATTCAAACCTTTTTAATTGGATCATTTTAGTTCTAAACCTTTTTTAAATTAATACTAATTCAATCATTTTGATCAATTTAGGGTAGAAATTGTTTACTTGTTTAGAGGTGAGCAGTTTTAAGTTCCATATATATCCATTTAGAACTTGGAATCTACTCACTAGAACGGGTTACTTATTTATTGGAACGAACCTAGAACATATCCTATCATAGGTTCTAAGATCGATTTCAAGTTCTATCTAGGTTCTACCTATATTATTAATTGAACAATTATAATGAATTATTATTTTTAATGACCACCACTTATTACTATAATTCACTTATCTAAAACTATATTTAGACATTATGAATAATATGAAATATTAATAAAGCAGTAGTTTAAGTCATAAAATGAAAACTCAAACAAATGATTCCAAATCATACACTCATGAATACGGTAGTATTGCATAAAGACATAGTTAATGAAAACACAAAAACTTATTTCAGCTTCTAGGTTTTAGGTTCCAAGTTTCATCTACCTAGAATCTACCCATCAAAACGGGTTATCTAATTTTTGGGAACTTAGAACCTATCCTATATACCTTGGAACCTAGAATGGGATAAGTTTTCATCAATTCGATTTTTAGGTTTTAGGTTTTACCTGAAACCATGCTTACTCCTAGATGTGGACATTTTCTTTTTTTCTTTTTAATTTTTAAGTACTCCTTTTGAATTTTTTATTAAATAGTTATTTTCCTTTCATTCTTTTCTTTTTTTTTCTTTCCTTTCTCTTATTATTTTTTCCTTATTACTCTTCGCCGGTCGCTGGCCGACGGAGCTCGCCAGCCTTTGTCAAGGGCCAGCTAGGGTACCCTCGCCCAGCCCTCTCTGGATCTGGTGAGAATAGCAAGATGGAGGCCGAGAAGCGCAAGACCAAGACAAAAAATTGCCAGCCAAAGCACCTTGGGTTCGATAGAAACGAACACGACTCGATGAGGGCTGAGCAAAGGGATGCTTGCCAAAGGCCTAGGAGGGCGTCCTGGCCCTGGCCCTGGCCAGCGACCTCTGCTAGTTGGCGACGGGTTTGTATTCCATAATCCTAATTCCAGAATCATCCGGTATAGGTAAATCTCCAGCACTGTTAGTCACGTGCTTAACAACATCATCTTTCTCTCTGTTTGCATAGATTTCTGATCCTCACTAGAATATAAAAGAAGATAAAGAAGAGAAGAAAAGTTTCCGAAGATTAGGATATGACCCAACGAAGACTTGTCGGCTATGTCCAAAATTCTTCCTAATTGGCATGAATATTCAAATCTTATAACTCGACTAATGCCCACGGACACGAACGAATCATATTGTTTTTGTGAATCGGATACCGTGTTTTATGGACTGAATTGTTGTATGAACTTGTCATATTTGATAAAAAGTTTTAGATTAGTATAGATGAAAATAATAGGAATGCTTAATAAGATCACAACTTACTTAGATCCAATCCACTTCTATAAATTTCTTTTCATTTTTTCTTGCTTTCATTTGATCTCGTTCACGCATGCTCCGTGCTCCCATCTTAATTAGGGTATTGAGTTTTTCTAGATTTGGTTAAATATTGAAGTGCTTTAACGATATGATTGGGTTGGAAATGTATCACCAATTTTATATTGCACCAAAATGGACCAAAATAGGTTAAATCAATCAATTTGGATTTGATCATTTTCGACTCAACTTGTTCTAGTTATCGTTTGTGCCGTGACTGTGCCCGATATGCATTCAGTCATGCGCTTTGCCCCGTTCATGCAAGTTGTATGGTCTAACTAGTAATCATGTCATTAGTGTGATGATCTAGGGAGACCGTAGTGCATCTACCAAGCGCGCTTAAACCCTAACCCAATCTTTATTAGACTTCTGTATTTAGAGAAAAACTCAGTGGACCTTGTGGGAAGTTTTGAAGAGGATACACATAATATATATTAGAAGCAAAATATAAAAATATAAACAAATCAGCTTTGTGGGTCATTCCTAGACTTTAATTAACGTAAACATCATTTGTCAAGTTCTTTAGAAAATTCCAACTTGAGGATATACACACACACATCGTCAGTTTATAAAAAAAAAATGCAAGAAAATATCAACCTATTTATGGATTTAAACTATGTGCTAAAAGAAAAAAAACTGTATAATGTACATCGAAAGAGAGTGAGTACCAATTGTGCATCGAGTGAGGATAACTCTAGCAAGATTTTGTTGGAAATTCAACTTAATTCTTGACTAGAGAAATGGTTTAGCTCTAGTTTTATTGAAAAATAAAAATTCGATTTTTTAAAATTTAAAAATAATTAAAAATTCAATTTTCTTGGTAATTTTTTTAGAAAATCAAATAATGAAAAAATATTTTTCACTTTATTTTCAAGTTTTAGTCGAATGCTAGAAAATATCATTATTTTTCTGAAAAATAATTTACTAAAAAATATTTACTATAAACGTGATATTTTTCGTAAAATAAACAGGGCGAATATACTCCAAACTTGTGAAAGTACGGTGGGAAGTCATAATCCCAATTGTCTTCTTGCTCGTGCTCACTAGCTTTCAAAAGCGGTTCCATAAATTTTGGTACATATGGGAATACAGTCGAGTCCGTTACATTTTTCCTTTCGAGAGTTCGTACTAGCAGCGTTGCTTGCTCGCCACTCATTGAAAGTCGACCCCATTTATATATATATATGATTCGACGAGATCGGGGCCTCCGTGAGGTTCACGGGGGCTTAACCCATCCAGGCGATTCGTGCCTCCACGTGTCGGGAAAGAGGGCAGGATGTCTGTCCTTTATTCATTTTGTATCGTTTGCTTCCCGCGCACGTGAGCCCCATCTCGTTCTCATCGAATCAGATGTGATCCGTCCGGGCTCATGTTTCGATACGACGACTCAGGACCGCTCGTTATCTTCAGGATTTCTCGGGTCTCGTAATATTTACATGATGTTTTGGCTCGTGGACGCGCTAGAGAAAAATATGTACTTCCCGTTTGAGAAAGTTACTATCCGTGCATCTTGCCCTACCGATCTTAATCATTCATTTATTCGTGAAATCGAGTGGAAAGTCGATTCTACTAGCGGACGAAATTTGAATTTTGAGCATATCAGTGCGAGACAATGCTGGTTTTTCGACGGGATACGTGATCTTGATGCTTACTTTCATCTTCTTTCGATTGATACATGCTTTAGTTCTTCTTTATTATTTCGAATGTGTGATGAATCATAATTTATTTAAATAATTGGACCATATATTCAACTGTTTTAGGAGTTTGTTATGTAGTTCGGTGGATTAACTTTTGTTGTTTTATGTAACCCTACTACGAAGTATCTCTTGACTTGATATGATAGCTCATGAGATAAATTTTATTATTATTATTATTATTATTACTATAAAAAAAGGGACCCGTTAACATTATGTCGTCGAATATGTAAGATTAATCAGGAAATGCTTTAGGATTGGAATCTTTTTCGTTGACTTGGTTTCATTCGATAGAAGCATGGAGAAGGAAATAAAATAATTGCGATAAAAGCCATCCACTCCATTTTCAAGTGGAAGGTTGGAGAAGCCTTTCGTACCAACTTCAAACTTGCAAAACTTGGCCCAGGTGGCATCACTTCTCTCATAGTACGATCTGATTTGATTGTACGAGTGGGGCTCGCTGATGGAGACACTGTTATCTTTGTCATATTTAGGTTTTTCATCCATTTTTTTTTCATTTAAAGGAAAAATTAACCATACAGCCAATAATCATTAGGATTAGTGCCTAGTCCATCCACGATGATCAGACAGAATTGGCTGGAAAAATTGTATGGATAAATCATCAAAATGCCTATAATTAAATTGGCGAAATTAAAAGATTGAATTAACGAGAAGATTTCATATAAAGATTTTAAGTGTTCTATTTTTTCAAATAATAACTTGAAGTAGCCATACTTGTTTCAAATAAAGGCTTTAAACGATTATAGTTATTTCAATAAGAGCTTGACTTTGTTGGCCCATATAGGCTTGGGAGAGCTTGCCCCTTGCAGCCATTCGTGAGGTTGGCTCTCGCCAGCCACGGGTGAAGCCAACCTCGTCTAGGGCTGGCGAGGGCTCGACAACCCTCACTAATGGCGACGGACGGCTGGAGACCGGGGAGCTAAAACTCACACACTTGATCTCTCCCGCTCGGCGAAGTTGAGAACTCCCTTCAATCGAGAAACGGGGAGAATGATGGGAATGATTCGATTGGAGGTGGGCTCTTCATGCTAGACTAAGGAGCGAGAGTTGTCGAGTCTTCATCGGCCCCAAGCAAGGATGACCCTTTAGATCTAGCAAGGTTGGCCTCACCTGCGGCCAACAAGGATTGATCTTGCGGATGGTTGGAAGGGGCGGCCTCCCACAAGGTGAGGGTCGCCTCGCATATGGGTAGCGAGGGTGGCTCTCACCAAATCGAGTGAGTGCAAAGGTCACCTTAGCCCTCTATGGGCTTTGTTGGTGGCCAATAAACCGGCCACCAACGATGATGAAGAAGAACCAGAAAAAGGAAAGAAAAAGAAAAAAAATGATAAATGACGAAAATGTCCTTCATCGCTGGAAAGTTAAACTCTTATTTAAAATATGCATAACCACTTCATATCTTTATTTGAAATAAATATAATCATTTAGGCCATTATTCAAAATAAAATCCATTTCGGGTTCTTATTTGAGAAAGTGATGGCACTTTAAGTCCTTATTTAAAAAAATATTTACTTCGGAATCTTATTTAAGAAAATGATAGTATTTGGAGTCATTTTTGAAATTTTCCCTTCAATTAACATCCATATACTAAATTCATACAACTTTTTTTTTGTTATAATTACCCCTCTCATCGATCGGCAGATATATTCCTTTATGGGATAAGTCATAGGAAGCAATACATTGCTGCTGTTCACGCATCAAGCAAGGCAAGTACATTGGTCGTGCATATCTTGCAGGATTCCCCACATCCATGCAAATAGAGAAGAGTGCCCCCACCCCCCATGCAAGTTAAAAGCTTGATAGACAAGTCGAAATGACCAACCCTATTAGGGGTGTCAAAATGGATCATTTACACTTTGAAAAGATTAGTTAAATAAATTTAAAAATTGCTAGCTTAAATTAGATGAATCTTAAATGGGTTAGAATTAAAACCCATTTTCAACTCAAGCCATACACTCTCTTTCCCTCTTAAATTTATAAAACTATTTTTTTTATAAAAAATTAAATTATAATTATTTACATTTCCTTTTTCTTTTTTCTTTTTTTTTTCTTGTCTTTCTTATTCCTCCTTCCTTAGCTGGTGGCTAGCATGGCGATGGCTAGCAACCGTCTAGGCGAGGCTTGAGATCACCGACCTCATGTGAGCTCGAGACTCTCACTGGTGTTGGGCGAGCTCAAGTCTCGCCGACTTTTAGCGAGGCTCGAGCTCGTCGGCCTCATGTGAGCTCGAGGTCACCAATAACTAGTGAGACTCTTGCTCGGTGAGACTCTTGCTAGCATCAGGCGAGCTTGAGTCTCACCGACTTCTAGTGAGGCTCGAGCCTCATTGATCTAGTGAGACTCGAGCTCGCTAGTCACTAGCGAGGCTATGGCCTCACTGATCTGGCAAGACTCGAGCTCACCTATAGGCAATCGTCGGCCAAGAAAAAAAAAAAAGAAAACAAAAAAGAGAAAAAGAAAAAATATTTCTAAAAATTAAAATAATTAAATTTCTATTTAAAAAATAAAATATTTATAATAACGATTTAAAAAAAAAAATATTTTGAACAAGGAAAATTTAATCATATTTTTCATACCAAACGATCATTTGCAAAAAACTATTGATGGATGAAAAATGATTTTCATTATCTATTATCTTTATATTTCGATTTTCATTTTGTTATTCATTTAGATTTTTCGTAAAAAAAATTATTGTAATTTTCTTGAAAAAAACATCTTCGAAAATATTTAAGAAAAAAAAATGAAGGCTTTTTTTTTTTTTTTTTTTTTTTTTGGTAATAAAAGAGATAAAGCCCAAAAAAGTTACACAAGAACACGCCTAACAAAACTAGATCTAACCTGATCCCTTATTAATAAAGGAGTCAAACCTCTAGATAGCCTATCTAAGATTAAGGTGTTTTTCGCATCACATGAGCGAATGGCCCAATTTGCTAACCAGTCAGCACATGAGTTTCCTTCCCTAAAATCATGCAGAATTCTAACATGCTGGAAATACATTAAAAGTTTCTGAATCTAAGAAATATGCGTGTCACTAAAGTTAAAAGTAGGAATTGATTTATGAAGCAGTGAAATAATAGCTTGTGAGTCCATTTCCACGATAAATTTGGGAATACCTAAAGAAATTGCTATTTTAAGATCCAAAAGAATACCCCATAATTTTGTTTTGAGTAAAGAGTACACTCCCATAGTTTGAGCAAAACCAACAAGTCAGTTATCTAATTCATTATGTAAAAGCTCACCTACTGAAGTGGGGCTCAGGTTGCCTTTAGAGGCCCCATCTATGTTAAACTTGACCCACCCGGTTGGAGGAGCAGTCCAACCTACAAGCTTATCTCTTCTTTCTTTTTGAGAGACAATCTATGTTATGTTAGACGAGCTGATATAATGTCCTTAACATAATTTAGAATCAAGCATAAAGGTTCTTTGGTAAGACAAAAATCATTCTCAAATAATTGCTTATTCCTCCAATTCCAGAAATGCTAACAAGCAACAGCAAAAATAAGAGACCATAGTTGATGAAGTAGATAGATTTGTCATCAACCATGGGTGTAGCTCTTGGGTAAAGAATTCACCATAAAAACTTGTAGGTAGAATCTTTTGGCATATTGCATTTGCTTGTTTACAATCTTTGAGTACATGTAAAATGCTCTTCGGAGAGTGCGGGCACATCGCACAACAAGAATCTACTGGAAGCTTACGTTGAAATCTTTCATCGTTAGTGAGCAAATACCGGTGAGAGACCAACCAGAGACCAACCATAAGAAGTAGTGGCCCATCCCAATTCCACACTAAACTCCACAGTCAATTAGACGGCATTTATTGTGTCGGTACAATGAATTCATAAGCTTCTTTAATCATGAAGGAACCATTGTTATTGCTACTCCAAATTAGCAAATCTTCTCTACCACAATCAGAAGGTGGAAGCATTGAGTGAATCCACATCAAAATTGATTGAGGTAGAATACCTATAGGGTTTGCTAGGTTCCATTTATTGTTGCAAACAAAATCACAAACTGTATAGTTGAGGTCTTGAGGTATGGCGGATGGAAGAATCCAGTGGGCAAGTGGACCAACATAATCAACCGAATTATCCATCCAAAATTTAACTGAACTCCCATTAACCACTACCCATCTCATACCCTCTAAAACATCACTCCAAACATCACCAAGAGATTTCCAAAATAACAAATGAGTAGTACAAGTAGGAAGAGTAGATGGTACTGGTTCAAAATATTTGTTCTTGTCAAGAGTAAAAGATACCCACAAAGAAGTTGGTTTTGAAACTAAATACCAAGCCAACTTCATGAGAAAAGCTTTATTATTACCTCTTTAGTTGACAAAGCTTCTCCCATCTTATCATGTGCATTTTTTATTTTTTTTACCTTGAACATCTCCCTAAATGAAGTTTTGGCACTCTCTCCCTATTGCTTCACATGTTATGATAGGCAACATCGCTACTTGCATAGCATATGATGGCATAGTCATTGCAACAGACTGAACAAGGGTGATTCTACCAGCAAGAGATAAATTTTCAGCTTTCCACCCACTTAACTTACTCTACACTTTATCAACAACCGGATGGTAAGCTTTGCGAGTAACTCTTTCATTAAACAAAGATACTCCTAAATATTTGCCAAAATTAGCAGTAAGAGGGTAGCCTCCCATAGTGCTAATAAGTGACATTTTTTGTCTAGGGACGTCCTTAGAACAAAAGAGCTTATATTTAGTAGTACTAACTTTTGACCCAAAGCATCACAGAAATTGTCTAAGCAATGCTTAAGAACTTGCATTTGCTTAGGAGAGGCTCTACAAATAGAAGGAGATCATTTGCAAACATTAGGTGAGAAATTGTAGGATTTCCTCTACGGGTACAAAACGGCTTCCATTTACCCTTATCAACAATTTCCATGATTAAGTGAGAGAGTCGTTCCATATAGAGCACAAATAAGAAAGGCATGAGTGGATCCCCTTATTTTAGACCCCTTGTAGGCTTAAATACTTCAGTTAGTTCTCCATTCTAAAGCAGTTGCATATTGCTAAAACACAGCACAATAAGATCAACTGATGATTTAGGGATACCAGCTAATTGCAGAGTCTCACGAATGAACTTCTAACTTAGTTGATCATATGCCTTCTCGGAGTCTATCTTAACTAGCAAGTAACCCTTCTTCCCCTCATATTACGCATTGAGTGAATGATTTCCTGATCAATGATGATATTATCTTGAATGTATCAACCTAGAACAAAGCTCACTTGGTTGGGTGAAGTTAGAAGAGGCATAACTTCCTTCAGTCACTTAATAATAATCTTAGTGATTATTTTTTAGGAAATGTTGCATAGACTAATAGGCATGAAATGTTCCAATCTTTCAAGAACATCAATTTTGGAAATCAAAGTGATGAGTGTTTGGATAATGAATGAAGGATTTTTTTAAAAAAATATATAAAAATTATCTATTAGATTTGTATTGCATGAAAGTGTTTTAGTAATACACTTTTTTTTTTTAAAATCATACGCAATAAACTTTCTTACATTTAGTTAAATGGGTTCGCTACGGGTTGAAAATGGGTCGGGTCAAGTATCGATCAAAAATTTATATTATGATAAATGGGTCATAAATGATTAAATGGATCAAGTTGGGTTGGACCATTTATGACTCAACTCAAACCCGATTCAATTCACCCGTTTGACAGGCCTAGTCCTATTATCACCTTATGGTTCCTTCTTGTATGTGCCCTTCGCACATGGAGGCCCCCCTTACAAGCACATAAGTTTTGGACGGTTCTTCAAAGGATTATAGAAAACGATGGAAGAACCCTCCTTGAGAGGGTGACCCCAAGCTGAATGACAGGGCTCACTCCTATGGTGGGGTGTGTCAACTGATAGCTATCGTCTCCTATTTAGATAGTGCCCAGCATTAAATCACAGGGATAGAGGTTGCTCCTATGCCTTGAAAAATATAGTGGCTAGATTAACACCCCTAAAACATGGACTTTTTTTTTTGTCAAAAAGATATCAACTTGAGCAAGTCCTTAAAAGGTACAAGGAGGTAATAGATAGGAGATCCGCCCTGGGGTGGGAGACCTCGCTTATCCTCCATGTTCCTAGGTTGGTGTGGAAGAAAAATGTGCGCTTGCCAAGAAGGAGGGCGAGGCATGTGGGCACGACACATTAAAATAAGAAATGTGGCTTAGTTGAGTGCCTTTCAAGGGATTACTGTAGGCAGCCCTCACTAGTGGAAACACTCGAGCAAATAGGAGGGTGACCAAGTTAACATGAACTCTAATTTACGTGGCCTTTTCACTTTGGAAGATTGAAGCACATTTGCAAGAAAAATTACATTGTCTTGTAACTGGGGATACTAAGTCGATAGGTCGATTACAAGATATTATGCGAAATACAGGCCAATCTAGTAGGAACACTTCCAAATTTCATCCTGTCATCCCATACATTGGTAGCTACTATATTGGCCAATCTGGAGGTAGCCCCTCCCAAAGAAGAGATGTGAAGACTACCCCCTAGATAAAATATTTTTCTTTCCTACCTAGGAGAAATACTCTCGAGGACAAAGCAGTTTAAGGATGTACTCGGATCCATACTATGCACTATATAAAACAAGCAAACAAAAAGAGGAGGCACCAATTGGGTCATCCATGGTATTACCAAAGTGTCTTGATAGACATTCAATGAGATCTTCAGGGCCCTTACTAATTTCGATTAGACCGTCATGTTTGAAGACCAAAAAAAAAAAAAAAGTAATTAAAATTACATTTGATAGGACTAGTAAATAATTGCAACGTCACTTCTACCATTGATAGAGATATTCTATTATAAATATATGAATATATACACACCATCAAAAAACCCAAAACTGATACATCTGTGATAGCTGTACTCTAAATTAATTTTTTGATTACCAAAAATTCTAAATTTGCATGTTTATGACAAATTTATCTTCTGTTAATATTTATTAAATTGAATTAATAGCACGAAAAATCACAAACAAATATACCCGTCACCAACAAAGGGAAAATCACAAACCGATACATCTCACATGTCATCCAACTCGGGAATTTAACGGCAAAATTTAAGATAAACTAAATAAAGATAAATTTGTCAGACATGTATTGATTTAGAGTTTTTAGTGATCAATAAATTATTTTTCAGTAAATTTATCATAAATGTATCTATTTGAAATTTTTTGTGGTATTAAACCTATATAGTCAAAGTGAAGCCCACTTCTATATTAGACAACACTGAGTTCATATTATCACAATCACATGGAAACATTCGATTATTCAAATACATTAAGAAAGAAAATACACCGAAAGAGGAGCGCACAGTAACACTGCATTCGCCATAGACCCGATCTAGCGACCCATCACGAGTGTAAAAAGTTTCTACGAGGATGATGATTACGTCGGATTCTCGTAGTGGGTAGAGCTTTTCGCGTACAGCTTTAAGATGCGTACGCGCTACTAGCGGAGAGCCGTGGGGTGACGACGGCCGACAATGGCACGGCCTTTTGCAACGCTAGGCCGAACGCCTCGTCCATGTTCAGGCCGTCCGCGCCGCCGTCCGGCAGCTTCCAGTCGAACGAGTGGACCAACGTCCCCAGTATGTACTCCACCAGCACGATCCCCATCCTCGTCCCGGCGCAGATCCTCCGCCCAGCCCCGAAGGGAATCAGCTCGAAGTCGTTCCCACGCGGGTCGATCCTCGCGTTCCTCCCGCTCAGGAACCGCTCCGGGTTGAAGTCCAGAGGGTTCTCCCACACATCCGGGTCTCGTCCGATCGCCCATATGTTCACGCTCAGCCTCGTGTTCTTGGGGACGTAGTAGCCGTTCACCTGGCACGCTTCCGTCGAGACCCTCGGTAGGTTCAACGGTGTGGATGGATGTTTTCGGAAGGTCTCCTTGCATATGGCCTGCAAGTACGGGAGCTTCGAGAGGTCGGATTCCTCAAGGCGCCGTTGGCGTCCGATGACTCGGTCCATCTCTTCGTGGGCCCGCTTGAGGATGCTAGGGTTCTTCAACATCTCGGCCAGCGACCACTCGATTATGCTCGATGAAGTATCGGTGCCTGCAGAGAACAAATTCTAGAAAAAGAGATAACGAGGCCAGTACTTAGTAACGTCACAAGTTGCTGAAGAAGCCAAGAATCAACATGTTAGACTTTGTTCAATTCACTTAGACATGTATATACCAAGAGAAGAGCCTTAATGTTGGTCAAGCTAAGCTTCTCGCCCCCGGCGTTATCTCGATTGGCCATGACGACATCGAGAAAATCCGGGTTTCCTTTACGCTCGTGGGCAGTTGCGGAGTGTTGCTCAATCATCTTGGTCAACAGCACATCGAATTTCTTGTGCAAGCGCTTCATCCCACCTTCAATCCCTTGTAAGTCAATCCACGCGATCGACGGGATGAAGTCCCCGATGTTAAAGAGCCCTATATCAAGAAAGGGAATTAGGTAATTTTCATGAGTGCGTGGTAGATTCGAGCATTAAGTACTCGCGCGATAGCTAAGCGTATTTTCATGTTTTTGTTTCAAATGTCCGTGGGTTGCTATACCTGCGCTTGTCATCAGCTCAACCACCATGTCCTTGAATTCGTTAGACTCGGAGCCCTTCGTCACGAACACCCTTCGGCTCAAAATGATTTGCCCTATCATGTTGGCCATGGCATAGGTCAACATATCTGGCACCACCACCGGCTCGCCTCGCTTGCTGCACTCACACATGGCGTGAAGCATGTACCCTAGCTCGGTCGACCGGACGTGAGCCCAGTCCTCGAGGGCCTTCCCTCCGAGCATGTGCAAATTACTTAGCTTCCTGAGCAACTTCCACCTCGGGCCATAGTCGGCGAAGACCATGTCCTGCGCGTCATAGGCCAGGTGGGTCGCACCCGCGTTCGGGGGCCGATTGGAGAAGTTGATGTCTAGGGTTTTCAAGAAAGCCCGGGCGGCGTCGGGGGTCGACGCCACGACCATGCCACACGTGCCCATTTTCAGGTACATCACCGGCCCATACTTCTTGGCCATGTTGGCCAGCGCCACGTGAGGCATGTTCCCCAGGAGGGGGAGGGCGCCGATGACCGGCCACCCTTTCGGCCCCGGTGGGAGCTTATAGGAGTTCAAACGAAGCAAGAGGGATCTGACGAAGAATCGGGTGAGGAGGAAGAGGAGAGCCGCCGAGGCGATCTCTCGGCGCAGGACTTTGTCGGTGAGGATCGCCATATCCGCGGTCCGAGTGTCAGGACTCGGTCCAATATTTAGTGAAGAGGGTGGGCGCTTCCTAGTGTGGTGTATGCTGCCGTGTTATATAGGCAGGCGAAAACGCATAGGTGTTCAGTCAGGGGTAGCTCGGCATGCAACAGAGCACGAGATTTCTCACCAAACCACGGGAGTGCCGAGATTCTGCAGATCAAGTTCTTGAAGGAACACCAGCTCTTTCTTTTCGCCTTGAGCTCTTGGAATTTGATCTACCATTCTCCCTTGAAGAATTATGGGATCACATCGATACCTAATATCAAATGATGACTATGTTGGGAAAAAGAGACCCGGGTCATGTGACATGTGTTGAAAGAAGTAAACATTTTACGGAACGGAGTGCTGATATTCATGAAATGATAATGATGCAGCGCTTGACGCATCGTTCAGGCAACTCACTCCTCGGTCCCTCCCCCGGAAACAACGAACAGAAACGCCGTTGGCATTGTGCATCGTGCTCCCACGGATGATGAGTTCCCGACACTAGTTAAGTTCATTAGAATTAAGAAGTGCGCTTCTAGAGAAGTTAGGGTGCGTTTAGTAATGATTTTACTCTGGAGAACAATTTCTGATCATAAATGATTTTTTTTTATTTTGCTCCAAAGAACAAATCCTAAGTATTTAAGGTATTTGATAAACTATTTAAAATTTTTACTTCGGAAACATAAATGTGTTTGGTAAAAAATTTTGATCTTTTTATTTTTAAATTTTTAATACTTTTTATTATAATTTTCTTTTTTTCTTTTTTTTCTCCCCTTCTTCCTCTTGGCTGCCGTCGGCGAGCGGCAATGGGGCAGTGATGGGGTGGGAGGAGGAAGAGGAAGAAGAAGAAGAAAGGGAAGGGAAAAAAAGAGAAAGGAAAAAGAGAAAAAAAAAACCGATTCTCAAAATTGTTCCTGGAAGTGAGAAGCAATATTTTTTTTTGCTTTTTTATTCTACTCCAAATCTATTCCCCGGAACAAATTTGTTCTCGGGAACAAAAAATTTACTAAACGCATTTATGTTCCAAATTTGCTCCCGGAACAAAAGAACATAATCAATTGTTTCCGGGAGTGTTATTAAACAGACCTTTAACTTCCACGGCTTTCATTTAGTATGCTCTTGGTATAATCGAAAGAAGGTTCAACTTCAAAGTAAAATATGCGTCGCTATCGAAAAAAAAAAAAAATTCTCGAGATGTGAAACTTCATCTATTGTCCTCACGCTGATCAGAAGCGATTTTGAAACCTTGAGCAGGGCTCGGTTGCCATGTTCTATGCAGTACAACGAAATGGTCCATTGGCTAAAGTTTCATGATTAAGCTGTTTCATCAATAATTTCCAAAGGTACGCATCCTTATCACAGCATGATGCTTATGAATTGGAAAAGCTCAGCTTAATCATCATTGGCGCGGATGGTTTTACTTTTAGTCGGGTGATTAAATCCCGGTTTATAAAAAAAAAAAGAATGTGTATAAATAAATCAATCGGGCAAGCTAGGAAGCCAAGATCAAGACAGATGGACGGTCAGTCTTCGCCATAATTGTTTAAGATTTGACGGATGACTTTAGGGGGTTGAATTTATATTTCACAATCCTAAGACCAGAAATCATCTGGGTTAGGTAAAATCACCGGCACCGCCGATCACGTGCCTAAACAACATCATCTCTCTCTCTTTCCATAGAGTTCTGAGCCTAACTAGAATATATGACAGATAGAAAAGAAGAAAAAGAAAAGAAAAGTTTCCAAAGATTAAGGAACGACAAGCTAAAGACTGGTCAGCAACATCCAAGATCCTTTCTTGATTTGCATTAATATCAGAACCTTTTGAATTGTCTAACGCCCACATGTATGGTATATTTAATGAGATTTTTAGGGCTTCCATTTGGTATTCTTACCATTGGAAAGAACATTCAAACGCTGACACATATACTGTAGTCTATAATATTTTTCCACACAAATAACCATGGAATGAAAACTCTCGTCTATTGATAGAATGAATTTTTTTTATTAACGTTTCAATCTTGTTCGTGTAATGAATTTTTCATATCTTGTTCATGTAATGAATTCATGATGCGTGTCCCGAATAGAAGTTCATATGCCTGTTGACACGAATGGATCATCTTGTTCCCAGAATTGGATACTGTGTTCTAGAGAATTTTTTTTTCCGGGTCTTCGCTTGGATATTTTTTTGGCAATGTTTGTACTTGTCATTTTGACGACTTTTAACTGCTTAAATGTTGATTTAGACCATGATTCCGTCGTGCGAAAAGATAGTTTCAGGACAGCTTTGACACAAAAGCTTCGCCATTTAGTACACCCGAAAAATTTAATTTTCATATTCAATTAGTTAGATAAGAAGCCTTGTCGTTGACTCTTCTCCAAAGTGATTATTATCACAGCGCCACGTGTTAACTACTAACGATTATATAAGCGAAAATTACTTAACGCAGTTAGACCTCTCAAATTGGATCATAGACCCATTTCTTAACCCCTATTTGATGGACCGTCATGTAGGTTAGTTATATTTGGTAAATGAGTTATACATGGATTTAGATTGATAGAGATCAAAACAATACAAGTACTAAATGAATTTACAATTTACTTAAATCGAACTCACCTCTATCATTTCAATTTGGATATGAGTTTTTCTATATTGTATTAAATATAGAAGTGCCTTTAAGAATATAAGGGAAATGTGTCACTAGCTTTGTATTATACCAATATTGGTCAAAACAGGTTAAATGGATCAATTTGAATTGGATCATTTTCGATCCAACCCGACCCAATGGTTTGACAAAACTAGCTACTGTTTGTGTTGTGACTACCGTGTCCGAGATGCATTCAATCATGTGGTTTGCGTCATTCATGCGATTGATATGATCCAACAAGCGATCATGTCACTAGTGTGATGATTTAGAGAGATCGTAGTGCATCTGCCAATTACACTTAAACCCTAACTCGATCTCAATTACACTTTTTTGTATTAAGAGAAAAGTCTTTGTGGACCTCATGTGGATCTTATGAAAGTTTTGAAAATGAAACACATGATAGATATTTAAAGCCAAAAAAGAAAATAAACAAATTAGCCTTTTGGGTTATTCTTGAGAGTTCAGATAACCTAACTATCATTAGTAAAGTTTATTAAAAAATTCTGACTTTATAATTTTAGAAAGGAAATATCAACCTGTTTAAGGAATTAAATTACGTGCTAAATATAAAAATGGTATATGTACATATAGAGAGAGAGTACAAATTGTACATCGAGTGAGGATAACAATAGCAAGATTTTGTAGAAAATTCAACGCATTCCTTGACTAGAAAAATGGTTCAGCTCTAGCTTTATTGGATATTTATGTGCTTTATTTATTTAATTATTTATTTTGTCTTTTATTTGATTGTTTCCTTTCGTGTAAATGGCAAATGCATCAAACTATTAAGCTCTTCTTGGGAGGGGGATTGAGTTTCATGTGGCTTAAACCCTAAAACAAAATACTCATTGGAGCCATAAAATTTCTCAATTCTGACATAATGTACTTATTCGATCGAATAGAATTATTTTGCTGTATCCAGACTAATACCAATTCAACCCATTTCATGAAAAAAATGTGACCAATTAACCAACCAACAAAACTACTTGTTACAAATAACATCTTGTTGTTGCATCGAAACATATAAATGTTGACTAATCTGGCTAACATTGAACTTGGTAAAATGAAATGGTTGAATAATTGAAAAATGAGATTATTCAGGAATATACATTGAATGCTAAGATTACGCATTGAATTTCTGGTAGTAGATCCATAATCAAAAAAGTGTTTGTGATTGTTCCAGAAGAAATGAAACAAAAGATACGGTAGAGCTAGGACAGTTATTGTATGAGGTCTACCCAATGCTAGATGCAGAGGCGCATAATAGATCGATATGAACATCATGAGCTGTCCCGCAATAAAACTTGTTATAAAATCTGATTATTGTTCAGACTTATGAATCGTGCTGTGTCTACTGACATTCAGATTTCTATCTTGACTAGTTTTATTCCGTATTTTTATTTTGTATAAGATTTTATTGTATCATCTATTCACCCCCCCCTCTAGATGATTCTTGCTAGCCACCCTCATTTCAAAAGAAGATAATCGACTTTTTCATCTCTCATTACTCATTTGGGAATGGTGAGTAGTGAATGATTTACCTATTTTAGAAATGCGCGAAAAAAAGGAGCTTCTGAACAAACCAAATCCTATTGGGAGGGAACCGACAGATTCGCATTCTTTAGTAAAATCAAATCAAATGTGTCATGTATTGAATCTTAGAAGTGACTCAAATCTTAAGATATTTTGCATCGGATTTGAAACCCTAGCAAGAATCCACACTCTATTAGCTATTTTTTCTGTTGCCTCTCTCTCACCTTGCGTTCCACGAGATACATTATCATAAACATGTAATATCTTAACATAAGATACGTTTACGTCTCGATGGAGCCAAAGCAAGAACTAGGCTCTTTCTTCCTTCCTGGACATTCGATGGTTAGTTGACAGGACATGCACGTGCCCATCTGCTCGTGGCTTGGCGCATAGCTGCTGTCTGTCTCGGATGTTGAGGCCAGCCATGGAGTGATGATGTGACGCCTCATCGTACCGACCCCCGACCATTCCCTTCGTTCCCTTTTCTAGCCGTCTTCTTCTGATTCGTCGCACCGTACAAAACTTGAATCTAAAGGCTGGGTAGCTCCGGAAAGGTCACTCGTTATTGCATAGTTATCCCTTATTAGAATATATTTGATAGCATTTTTATTCTTAAGAAAAGAAATGCATTTGATAATTATATAAAAATTATATTCCTAAAATAATAAAAAATAATAAAACGTTTGTATGACCCACAAAATTTTTTTGTTATATAAAATTTCTTTTATTTCTTTTATTTTTTTTCTTTTTTCTACTTCTTTCGGCATTAGCAACTAGCAGTTGACAACAACTAGCAACAACCAACGATGACCAAAGACAACTAGCTATGTTGGTAGTTTATTTCTAAAACAAATTAAAATGTGTCTTGTCCCACATTGAAAATATGTAAGTGCGCTCATGGACGAGATTAAGCACTAACAAATGATCATTAATTTTTATTTATTGAAAAATATGATTTATTTTTATAAAAAAATTAGTCATAGCATCCAGTTGAAACGATATGATTATGCATAAATGAGTAACGATTATTTTTATTTTTATTTATTTAATTCCTCATTTTTCACGTCTCTTCAAAATAACTTTTGAAAACATACATATTCGTTTTGCAACCTTTTCCGAAGGGTTGCTTCTGTTTAGTGGATAGAAATAAGTACGTCGATTTTTGGAATTAATCATCATTAAGTCATAATTGCTATCTAATATTCTCAATTGTTTCTCTAGAAAGACTATGGAGGAGTATTAAAATTGCTATATAGTATTTTCATTTGAGATTTTGTTATATACTGAAAGATTTTTGTAGTGACCATTAGAATTATTATGGGGAAAATAAATCTTTAAAGAAAGTGATATTACACCTCAAAATTTAACTTAATTGCTCTATTGATTTGAAGCCATAATTATACTGTTCCACACAAATTTGAAGCAATTTTTCCAACAATTTTAAGGATTTATTTTGCAATAATGGAGTTAGAGTGGATCAAGGTTATGAATCAAGACATGAGACCCCGAGAGAAATGCAGAGAAGCTGAGCGTGATCTCGCCTGGAATTCCATGCCGGTTGTGATTTTGTACGTGAATGATCATGCACAAAAAGATGGGAACGCGCGTGAGAATGAAGATGGGAGAGCTCATCTTCTAGAATGCTGAATCAAGCAGATTCACGAAATTTATTTTTTTTCCCTCCTGTGACGTGTGTACCCATGGATAAAGGGGAGAATCATTCGTTACAAGGAAAGAGAGATTAGACTCTAGAGGGGATGCTCAGACTTTTTCTCTCGGGGTGACCCTCAAAATCGGCCATTAACACTACTGGTTTATCATCTCCCACCATTGATAAGCCTATACATTGGGAGAAAAGCAGGGTAGAGGTCCTTGGTGGCTTAGATTGGTGTAACTTTGGAGAGCATTGAAGTGGTTTTCTCGGTGATTTCCTCCAAAGTCCCTCCTACTTCTTATTTGTCAATTGTTGCCTCCACCCCAGGGTTCCCTAGAGCGCGTATCATCTCTGTTCACTCGTTCGTCGCAAGGTATGCCCTGTTCGGTCATGTCCTTGGTCTTGGAGACTCAAAGCGAGTTGTTTGAATCCGAAGCCCCATACCTGTTGCTCACCTTCACAAGCAACGTCTCCCAGAGTTTCTTTGCGCTAACCAGACTATTGATCATAGGGGAGAATATCTCCTTGACAAGGTCATCCCATCTTTCATGATTTGCCCTGTTTTCGGTGAGAGTCAAAGCTGAGCGGTATTCATGATGCTTTTATGAAAATCACCGAGAAATATGGGATGTTATTTAATGGTCGATAACTTCCTTGTTTTTCTAAATGTTGGTTTCAGACAAGAAATAACTTCGATCTCTTGACTAAATTCAACATTTTTAGTGCATATGAACTGTTTGTCGAAATGCCCTTTAGACATCCCTGCGAAGTATTTTGCGATTTTGTGTAAATCTGATGATGCAGTGGTGTAGATTAATAATCTTGATATCATGTAGACTCAATTTTGCTTACATTTCATTGTTGTTAAGACCAAAAATCTGAGCACATATCTTTTTTTTTGTCATTTTGTTGCTCTGTATCTTGGCGTTTTCCTATGTCCGTCCATGGTGATCATTGGAGAGTGATGTCCGACGGGTGTGGATGCACATACAGAGGTTTCCCTTTTCTGATATCATTAGATACTGATTGGATCCATAATTATCTTGGTTAGAGGTGAACGTTTACAACAATGATTTGCTGATATTGTGATTCTGTAGTTAGCCATGGAAATTGAGCTAAAGCGTGAATAAAATTGCTCTGATTTGGCTTTTTGGATAGTATATCATCTTATTACTAGGAAATTTATATTTCTACAGGTAGTTATAAGATCGAGATGCTTTGATTTGTCTATTTTTTTTATTTGAGGTTGCCCTCTCAATAGTCTGTTCTGCGGTAATATTATCAATGTAGTCATGCAGAAAATTATGAGCATCTCTTAATACTGTCATGTCAGTGTCCTGGAGAAGGACTAGATTTTATTGTGGTCCAAGAAGGGATTGGAGCAATTTGAGTAATTGTGTTGCACAACTACTAGTGTTCTTTGAGCGTGAAAGTTTGATGATGCATAGTGACCTGGGCAATCGTGGGGTAATGGGTTCGTTAAGTTTTCTCGACTTTGCTTGAGTTCTTTTGCCATGCATTAGCTCATGGTACAAAGTCGTAGGAATCCTCCACATCAGAGGTCTCATATGTGAGTTTCATTGCAAGTACAACAATACTTCTCGCGTCATGGGGTGCTTTGTTCCCAATGGAAAGGCAGAGCCAATTTGGGTTCTTAAAGCCCTGGATGAGGGATTAGGCCATTCATTTTGCTCGGGCCCAGGAGATGGTTTGATGTCTGAGCCGATCGAGAGAAGGGTAATGTCTAGTCGTCTAGATGCTACAAATATATCCAACTTCTTGGCACCTCTTGGATGATGGCGTCGAAGACGTGGTCCCTAAAGTCTCATGAGGAGTGTCAGTGGGTCCATGAATAGTGTTATCACTTGAACCTCTTCTAAACATTCCGTGGGGTCTCATTGGATGCAAAGGTTTTTCTTGCACCTAGTGACCCAATTGGCCTAGCATCCTAAAGATGCATGGTTTTGTTTGGGTGCCTACTAAAATAGTCTTGAAGTGGGGTATCTTAAGGAGACTTTGGAACTGATATAACCGGAATCATTGAGACTAAGAAGTATCTAATTTTCATTTTTAAAATGAAAGATTTCAATGATGTAGATACTTTCTTTGGTATTAAAGTTAAAAACATAGTGGGGTTATTCTTTGAGCCAAAGTAATTATGTGGAAAAGATGTTGAATAAATATGAATATCTTAAGTTTCAAAAAAATGAGTAATCCATTGGATTCATGATAGAGAGTCTTTAATGTGAGTGCTATAGGAAATGTATGCAATGCACTGTACTAGACCCAACATTGTTTATTCCGTTTGTTAGTTGAATACATCTATTTGAAATCCAAGTATAAATTATTGGAAATCTATTGCCAGAATTTTTGGTTGTCTTAAGAGGACAAAAAAATTTGGGGATTGTTCTATAATAATTATCCGTGTGTATTAGCAAAATACATCAATACTAATTAGATTACTATGTTGTTTCTTGGATGAGCAAAAAAAAAATGTGTATAACTCACTCAAATATGGAATTTGAATCATTGCTTTAGCAACAATTGAGAAAGAGGCTGAATAGATTAGGAATATGTTGTTGGGTCTCAAATTATAACATAGTCCTATGCTTCATATTTCTATCCATTGTGACAGTTGGGCTACTTTGGCAAGATCTTATAATAGCATTAATAATGGTAAGTCTAGACATATTAGCCTAATGCATGAGTTCATGAAACAATTAATTAAATATGGTACAATAACAATTGTCTACGTGAGGTCAAGCAATAATCTAACTAATCCCTTAACAAAGGCTTTACCAAGAGACATGGGAAAAATAACCCCACAAGAAATGGGGTTGAAACCCTTTAATTAAAATCACTATTAATGGTAACTCGACCTTTTTTTAAGAACATCACTAGTTACAAGATTTAATGAATAAAAATAAGTTATTGAAAGTGATTATTTAATACTAACATAAGCCCTGATATGAGAAATCAGTATTATCCATTATGTTTTGTAGGTTAAATTGAATTCTTAATGAAGCATAGTACAAATTTATAATGTGCTGATGGTAATAGAAACATATGGTAGATACTTCACCTATATGAGCTTAGAATAATGCTGCTTCTTACAAAAGTTAGGGTTACTTTCTAGAGAGCTTATGAAACAAAATCAAACACAATGCCCTAATAGTGTGATATAATATAGAACTTTTCGCTGAAACATAAGGTTAGTATACATGCGGTATGACCGATTCTATTATTTAAAAGTACAAGTTTAAAGTCAAGCTATTTGTCACTTTGATAGAGTTTTGAGATACTTGCACTAAGTAAAGATTTAACTTGAAAGAGACATTTATGTACGTATATTAATTTCATGAAAAATTTGGCTGTATTTCTTTTTTTGTAAAATTTTGTTTTGGTAATTTTGTTTTATAAACAAAGTAGGGGATTGTTGGCAGTTTGTTTGTAAAACAAACCAAGAGATGTCTTGTCCCACATCGAAAAGATGTAAATGGGCACATGAACAAGATTAGACACAAATTAATTTTTATTTATTGAAAAAATTCAGATTTATTTGTTGAAACTATGCGACTTTTCATAAATGAGTTGCGGTTATTTTCATTTTTTACTTATTTAATTCTGAATTTTTCATGTCTTTTTCAACATAACTTTTGAAAACATGCCTATTCGTTTTGCAACATTTTTCAAAGAGTTGTCTCTATTCAAATGGGCAAAAATAAGTATGTCAATTTTGGGATCAATCATCCTTAAGTCTTTTCGAACTTTCTTTCCAAAAAATATAGCCATTGTTTCCAATTATTTTTCTAGAGAAGCTCTGAAGAAATACTAGAATTACTATATAATATTCTCATTTGAAACTTTGTTGTATCTTCGGGATTTTTGCTAGTGACCATTACAAAATCGTGGGGCATATAAATTTTTAAAAAAAGTGATATCACTTCTCAAAATTTGACCTCATTGCTTTATTGATTTAAAGCCATGACTTCATTGTTCTACCAAATTCGAATCAATTTTTCCAACAAGTCAGAAGAGGAAGAAGAAGAAAATAAAAAAATAAAAAAAGACTTATTCCAAAAATTATTCCCATAAACAATATGCTATTTTTTTTTTTTTCTTATGTTCCAAATCTATTCTATTCCCCGAGCAATATTCTATTCCTGGAAATAGAAATATTAACTAATGTTATCAAACAAGTTTATGTTCCTATTTTTTTTGTTCTGGGGAATAAAATAAAATAAATCAAAAGAAATAAAAACGTTATCAAATGGAACGTAGGTTTTTGTATAGTTTGATTGACCGGTCAAACGACCCCGCATGACATGCATCTCAATCATCTTCATGTTTGAATTTAAAAACATTCTCATTTACCTACATTTGGCTTATTTTTCCGAGAGCGACCACGTGTTACATCCGGTGTATGAACAATTTCTCCTACGTGGCAAGTGAACCTTTAAAAATTTAAAGTTAGACGAAAACTGTTAAAGAATAGCAAGGATGAGAATTTTTACATCTTTGAATCAGAAACTCTCCTAGCAACATATTTTCCTGTATCCTTCAAGTTCTTCCCCTTAAAATAGTGATTTGTACATCGAATGCCCTTGTTTTATCAGATTGTCTGCTCAATAGTCCGTGAACTTTCCCGGCAAAACCAAAAAGACACAGTAGGGTTCAAAAGGATGAGATTTTTGTTCTTTCTTCATCGCATTCCTCCGGAATCACATTGTCAGACGAATACGTCATGTCGCTTCTTCGGATTTACTTCTGGATTCCCCTTCCCATCATTGCCACAAACTTGTCGTAATTGATCCGGCCATCCTGCAAGAGTCGCACGTCATAAGTACTCGAACATAGAGCAATCGAGAGTTTTTGCATAGTCAATGCGTTTGTTGCTGACTTACATTATCGCATCGACTTCCGAAATGATCTCATTGATGTCTCTTCCGTCGTGCATGCCGTACCGTCGAAGAGCTTTTTCAAGTTCCTCAGTCGTAATATACCTGTACGCATCACTAAAATAGTTATACTATAATCTGCAAGATTATAACCTTCTTGAACTCTTGCTGCATCCAAAAGCAACTTTCAATGCTTGATCTATAAAACATACAAGATTTTCATTGCTTCTATAAAAGACTTAGCAGTAGCTTTTTGTGGGTTTCACTCACTTAAACTTACAGCAATGAGCCTGTGCTGTTCTTGTGGTTGGACAATCAATTGAACTTATTTAAATTTTCCAAGGACTCATACCTGCTATTGTCCTTATCGAAAAACATGAACGTTGTGTAGAGATGCTCTTCTCTGTCCATCCGGTTCGTGTGCATTGTTGCAGTGTTAAACTCATCGTCTATGGTTCCATCACCATCAGCAGAAGAGAGTAGGTATTGGCCTGTTTAAGCATTCAATTATGTATACCAGTTGCACGAATAATTGCAGCCCCACATTTGATGTGATTAGTCTCCATCGATGCCAAATTATATTGACAACTAAGATAGAGTTTGACTTACAGCTTCCATCAATTGTTGGTATCCATGCCCTTGAACATCTCCTTCAATCCTCTTATCTCTTCCTCTGAGAGACATCCAGCGATGACCTTTCGTGTTGCATTTAGAGAATCCAAGGATCGGTACTAGCAGAAACATCTAGCCACTCAATTTGGTAATTTAGCACCCTCTTTCCATCCGTCACTCAATCAGTACCCGAAGAGCTGCTTTCTTGAACTTGTTCATTGCTCTGAATTGCCTGAGGCGACCCAACACCACGTTGTCAAGAGGGTTATCAGGTGCTTCTCCATCCTCCTTGATCCATGGGTGATCTATTAAAATGTTTGGCGAATCCTCAGAATATAATGTCATTTAGAAGAAGACATTGTGGAAATATGGCTAACCATGATTCTTGCAGTTGCAGCATAAAGAAACTTGCTGCAAACCGAAACATTTTTTCACAAAAATAGTTACCAAGAACTTGGAAAGCTGTTAACCTCTGCTAAGGATCAGAGTTCAAAATCTTGCGTATAAGATCTTTTGTCCCTGGCAAGATCGATCGCCACAGATCACTGCTAAAATCCTTGCGGCCACTTAAGATAGCGTTAAAAATCCCGGTTTATGACTGTCATTGCCAAGCATCTCATTTTAAGCATCATAATGAGGAATTTTTATTCCTTGAACTGATTGCCGGCTCAATCATATGGTCTTGAAATGAATTAGTTTAAGATGAGAAATGAACAAAAAGAAGAGGAAAAAAGAATATGAAACATTAACAAAGTAGTTCTAAGTTCCATATATGTTCCATTTAGAACTTGGAACTTACCTGCTAGACCGGGGTCTTTATTTATTGAAACCTAAAACCTACCCTACATACCTTAGAACTTAGAACCTATCTCATCACAAGTTATAGGGTCGATTTGACATTCTACCTAAGTTCCATCTATATTATTAATTGAACGATTGTAATGAATCATTATCTTTAATGACCATAACTTACTGCTATAATCCACTTATCTAAACTTATATTTAGACATAAAAAGAATATAAAACATTAACAAAGTAAAAGTTTCAATTATAAAACGAAAACTCGGATAAGTGATTCTAAATTATATTCTCATCAATATTATAGTATCGCGTGAAGACATAAACTAAGAGAACATAAAAACTTGTTTCGGCTTTCAGGTTCCACTTAGAACGTGTAACTTACCCATTGAAACAAGTTATCCAATTTTTTCAAATTTGGAACCTTGAATCGGACAGGTTTCCATTAATTTGGCTCTTAGGTTATAGGTTTTGCCTGAAACCATGCTCATCCCTAAATGTGGATGCTAAATGTGAAATTTAAAAAAAAAATTAAATACTTTTTTTGAGTTTTTTATTAATTATTTTCTTTCTTTTCCTTCTTTTATTTTCTTTATTTCCTTTCTCTTTTTCTTTTTTTCTTTTTTCTACCCTCTGCCAATCACTAGCCAGTAGAGCTCGCCAGCCTTTGGCAAGGGCCAGCTAGGGGACCCTCGCCTAGCCTTCTCTGAATCTGGTGAGAATAGCAAGATGGAGGCCAAGAAGAGCGAGACCAAGACGAATCGCCGGCCAAAGCACCTTGGGTTCAATAGAAAACACGAAAACGACTCAGCAAGGGCTGAGCAAAGGGACGATTGCCAAAGGCCGGCGAGGCGTCTTGGCCCTGGCCCTGCCCAGCGACCTCTGCTAGTTGGCGACGGGTTTGTATTCCATACTCCTAATTCCAGAATCATCCGGCCTAGGTAAATCACCAGCACCGATAGTCACGTGCTTAACATCATCTTTCTCTCTGTTTGCATAGATTTCTGAATATAGAAAAGATGATGAAGAGAAAATAAAAGTTTCCAAACATTAAGATATGACCCAACAGAGACTTTCAGCTATGTACAAAATTTTTCCTAATTCGCATGAATATTCAAACCATATATTTGAACTACTGCCCTCAGACACGAACGAATCATTATGTTTCTGTGAATCGGATACCGTGTTCTTGAGATTTTTCTTTTTTTTTACGGGTCTTCGCTTGGATTCTTTTTGCAATGTTTATACTTTTATTTTTTAAACGACTTTTAACTGCTTAAATGTTGATTAAGACCATGATTTGGCCGTAGGAAAGGATAGTTTCACGTACAGCTTTGACACAAAAGTTCACCTTTCAGTACACCCGAAAGAGTCAATTCTCATATTTAATCAGTTAGACAAGAAGCCTTGTCGTTGACTCTTCACCGAGGTGAGTATCATGGCCCCACATATTAATTGCTAACGATTTTATAAACGAAAAGTTACTTAACATAATTACAATTAGCTGTGGCTAGATCTCTCAAATTGGGTCATAGATCCATTTCTTAACCCATATTTGATGGACCGAGTTGTTGCATGGGTTTGTTATATTCAGTAAATAAGTCATATATAAGTTTAGATTGGTATAGATGAAAAAAATGAATGCTCAATGAGATCACAACTTATTTTGATCCAACCCACCTCTATGAATTTCTCTTCACTTTTTCTCACATTCATTTGATCTCATGCTTGCTTGCTCCGTTCTCTCACCTCAATTTGAGTATTGAATTTTTCTAGATTTAGTCAAGTATTAAGTGCTTTAGCAATATGGGTCAAGTTGAAAATATGTTATCAATTTTGTATTGCACCAAAATGGATCAAATTAAACAGATTAATTTGAGTTGAATCACTTTTTACGCAACCTAGTTTAGTTGCCGTTTGTGCCGTGACTGTGCCCGATATGCATTCGCCCATGCAGTTTGCCTCGTTCATGCGATTTGTATGGTCTAACTAGTAATCATGTCATTAGTGTGATGATGTAGGGAGACCATATTGCATCTGCCAAGCGCTTAAACCCAAACCAGGTCTTGATTATACTTTTCTGTATTTAGAGAAAAATTTCAATAGACCTTGTGGGAAGTTTTGCTGAGAATACACATAACATATATTAGAAGCAAAAAATAAGTAAATAAATAAATAAACGAATCAGCTTTTTGGGTCATTCCTAAGACTTCGATTAACCTAAACACTATGCGTCAAGTGCATTAGAAAATTCCATCTTGAGGATGTATATAATTCGTCAATTTATTTAAAAAAAATACAAGAAAATATCAACCTGTTTATGGTTTTAAACTACGTGCTAAAAATACAAGCTATATTATATCAATCAATATATTAATTTATTAGTTAAATTTGTTGGGACAGCACGGCATAAGTCCAAAATTCAATACATTTACCTAGGCAAATTGCCAAGGGAAAGCCCAATTTCGAACCTATTAATATATTCAATTGGACACATCTTTACTCAAAAGTTTATATCAATGAATTATAGACCAACTAAAATATATTAACTACTATGTATTACAACAATTTCCTATGTGGGATTTCTCTAACCCCACTCTATATCCTAACAATCTCCCCCTCGCTCTCTAATCTCAATTATTGGGAGCGAACATCAAAAGTTTGATACTTCACCTTAGGTCTAGGGCAAGCCAAAATGACTATCCTTTATCACATGATGGTTCCCTCCACCCTAAGTCAAGGGCAATACCATACCAGCATATCCGGAGATAGCCCCTTCCAAAGGAGAGACGTTGAGTATACCTTTCCTGCCTAAGGTCCCTAGTTTTTAAAAGATATATTTGGAAATACTTCGAATTTTTATGTTGTATAATTCAAACAAAACAGTTTAAGGACATATTCAGACTTATATTATATTATGTATGACAAGCTAACAAAAAGAAAAGGCGCTGGTGGGGTCATCTATCACATTACCAAAGTGACTTGATGGAAATTGTACGAGATCTCTAGGGCTGTTTCTAATTTCAACTAGACCGTCATGTCTATAGAGCCAAAAAAGAGAGTAGAGTGATAGGATAGTAAAATAATTGCAATGCCACTTTAAATATAAATATACATATGTACTATCAAAAACTCCAAATTAAGAATATATTTACTTAAAATTAATTTTTTAATCATCAAAAACTTTAAATCGGTACATTTATAATAAATTTATTCATTAAATTGAATTAATACTATGGAAAATTACAAATTGATACATTCATAACCAGTAAAGGACAAACTAGAAATCGATACATCCTATGTGTTATCCGATTCAGGAATTTGACGGTAAAATTTAACAAAAACTAAATGATGATTAATTTGTCGAACATGTACTAATATAGAATTTCACTAATCAAAAAATTTTAATTTTGGATAAATTTGTCAAAGTGAAGCACACATCTATATTAGATAACACTAAGTTCATATTATCACAATCGCACGAAAACACTGGATTATTCAAATACATTAAGAAAGAAAATACGCCGACAATGGAGCGCAGGTTAACATCGCGTTCGCCGTAGACCCCCCCGGCGGAGAGACCCATCACGAGTCCAAAAAGTTTCTCCGAGGACGATGACGTCGGATTCTCGTAGTGAGGAAGAGCGTTTTTGCGTAAAGTTTTAAGATGCGTACGCGCTAGCGGAGAGCCGTGGGGTGACGACGGCCGACAACGGCACGGCCTTTTGCAACGCCAGGCCGAACGCCTCGTCCATGTTCAGGCCGTCCGCGCCGCCGTCCGGCAGCTTCCAGTCGAACGAGTGGACCAACGTCCCCAATATGTACTCGACGAGCAAGACCCCCATCCTCGTCCCGGCGCAGATCCTCCGCCCGGCCCCGAACGGGATCAGCTCGAAGTCATTCCCACGTGGGTCAATCCTCGCGTTCCTCCCGCTCAGGAACCGCTCCGGGTTGAAGTCCAGAGGGTTCTCCCACACGTCCGGGTCCCGCCCGATCGCCCATATGTTCACGCTCAGCCTCGTGTTCTTGGGGATGTAGTAGCCGTTCACCTGGCACGCTTCGGTCGAGACCCTCGGTAGGTTCAACGGTGTGGATGGATGTTTTCGGAAGGTCTCCTTGCATATGGCCTGCAAGTACGGGAGCTTCGAGAGGTCGGATTCCTCGAGGCGCCGGTGCCGCCCGATGACTCGGTCCATCTCTTCGTGGGCCCGCTTGAGGATGCTAGGGTTCTTCAACATCTCGGCCAGCGACCACTCGATTATGCTCGATGAAGTGTCGGTGCCTGCAGTGAACAAATTCTAGAAAAAGAGATAACAAGGTCAGTACTTAGTAACGTCACAAGTTGCTGAAGAAGCCAAGAATCAACATCTTAGACACTTTGTTCAATTCCCTTAGACATGTATATACCAAGAGAAGAGCCTTAATGTTGGTCAAGCTAAGCTTCTCAGCCCCGGTGTTATCTCGGTTGGCCATGAGGACGTCGAGAAAATCAGGGTTTCCTTTACGCTCGTGAGCGGTAGCCGAGTGTTGGTCGATCATCTTCGTCAACAGCGCATCGAATTTTTTGTGCAAGCTCTTCATTCCACCTTCGATCCCTTGTAAGTCCATCCACGCGATTGACGGGATGAAGTCGCCGATGTTAAAGAGCCCTACACCAAGTTAGGGAATTAGGTAACATTTGTGAGCGCGTCATAGATTTGAGCATTAACGACTCGCACAATGGCTAAGCTGATTCATGTTTTTGTTTCGAATGTCCGTGGAATCCTATACCTGCGGTTGTCATCAGCTCTACCACCATGTCCTTGAATTCGTTAGACTCGGAGCCCTTCGTCACGAACACCCTTCGGCTCAAAATGATTTGCCCTATCATGTTGGCCATGGCATAGGTCAACATCTCCGGCACCACCACCGGCTCACCTCGCTTGCTGCACTCACACATGGCGTGAAGCATGTACCCTAGCTCGGTCGACCGGACGTGAGCCCAGTCCTCAAGGGCCTTCCCTCCGAGCATGTGCAAATTACTCAGCTTCCTAAGCAACTTCCACCTGGGGCCGTAGTCGGCGAAGACCATGTCCTGCGCGTCATACGCCAGGTGGGTTGCACCCGCGTTCGGCGGCCTATTGGAGAAGTTGATGTCTAGGGTCTTCAAGAAAGCCCGGGCAGCGTCGGGCGTCGACGCCACGACCATGCCACAGGTGCCCATTTTCAGGTACATCATCGGCCCGTACTTCGTGGCCATCTTGGCCAGCGCCACGTGGGGCATGGTCCCCAGTAGAGGGAGGGCGCCGATGACCGGCCACCCTTTCGGCCCTGGTGGGAGCTTACAGGACCTCAAGCGAAGCAAGAGGGAGCTGACGAAGAATCGGGTGACGAGGAAGAGGATAGCCGCCGAGGCGATCTCTCGGAGCAGGACTTTGTCAGCGAGGACCATCATCTCCACCGTCAAGAGTGTCGGGATACGATCCAATATTCAGTGAAGAGCGTGGGCGCTTCTTACCGTGTTGTGCGCGTCATGTTATATGGACAGGCGGAAACGAATAGGAGTACGACCAGAGGTGGCTCGCATGCGACAGGGCACGAGATTTCCCGCCAACCCCCGGCTTGTCGATTTTGCAGATAAGGTTTTGAAGGGACCCAGCGGTTTCGCCTCGAGCTCTTCGAGATCATCAACCATTCTCCCTTGAAGAATTATGGGACTTGGCCATGTTGGCAAAAGATATGATGTATTGTAATTCTAAATTATTAATGGCTCAACATAAGTTCCGTGTTTCTTCAACTTTCGACCTTATCGGATGATTAATGGATGCATTCCTTCAGCTCTCGTGCATCAGTGTTGGAGCAATTTTATGAATTTAAAAGATGCATTTCTTCAACTCCGATGCAACAGTTTTTCAGCAGTTTTAGAATACATTAATGGACGAATTAATCGATACGTATTTCTTTAACTGTAGTATAGCAATTTTACAACAATTAATGGAGGCGTTAAAGGATGCATTCCTCCAGCTCTCATATAGCAGATTTATACTCTGCGTTAATGGATGAATTAAGGAGGGTTAATGATGCATCCCCACAAACTCATGTGCAAAGACAATCTTCAGAGGTGCACATGATTATCTTCTAAGTCTTTTTTTGTTCAATAGAGCCATTCAGTCTTTAAGAATTCTTCTCTAGAAAATCATTCCTCCAAGTGTGCCGGCTTTAAGAAATGTTCGACAAAGTCCTGTTCATATAGTATTAATACAAATAGGTTAGAGGTGTTGTATTTTGTGAGACATAATTCATGAAGCTACTTAACACCATTGGCAAAAACAAATTGCCTTAAAGGAGATTCGATTAGTTGTACCTCACCTCCTATTTAATTTCCTATTAATTTTATACAATCTAACAAGTTTGTATTTGGGTTGTAATTCAGCATCTTTTATGTAAACATTGGCTTGGTCATTTTTATATTATTGTTATTGCATTTTCAAGTTTATTACTTTTTCTTATTACAACAAATAATGCTACGTATTTTTCAATACGTGAATATTATTTTTTTTACCAACATGTGAAAATTATTTTTCCAACAGCACGTGAATATAAGTTTTGGAGAGTATAATTTTTTACAACAGAAAAAGTCAAATTTACGGAGCGGAGTGGAATGCATTCGTTTGCAAATGATTTCATTCAAGAGTGTCGGGATACGATCCAATATTCAGTGAAGAGCGTGGGCGCTTCTTACCATGTCTTGCTCGTCATGTTATATGGACAGGCGGAAACGAATAGGAGTACGACCAAAGGTAGCTCGCATGCGACAGGGCACGAGATTTCTCTTCAACCCCCGGCTTGTCGATTTTGCAGATAAGGTTTCGAAGGGACCCCAGCGGTTTCGCCTCGAGCTCTTCGAGATCATCAACCATTCTCCATTGAAGAATTATGGGATTTGGCCATGCTGGCAAAAGATATGATGCATTGTAATTCTAAATTATTAATGGCTCAACATAAGTTTGCATGTTTCTTCAACTTTCGACGTTATTGGATGATTAATGGATGCGGTCCTTCAGCTCTCGTGCATCAGTGTTGGAGCAATTTTATGGATTTAAAAGATGCATTCCTTCAACTTTGATGCAACAGTTTTCAGCAGTTTTAGAATACGTTAATGGACAAAAGTTTTACAACAATTAATGGAGGCATTAAGGGATGCATTCCTCCAACTCTCATGTAGCAGATTTATACTTTGCGTTAATGGATGAATTAAGGAGGGTTAATGACGCATCCCCACAAACTTGTGTGCGAAGACAATCTTCAAAGATGCACGTGATTATCTTCTAAGTCTTCTTTACTCCAATAGAGCCATTCAGTTTTTAAGAATTCTTCTCTAGAAAATCAGTCTTCCAAGTGTGCCGGTTTTAATAAGTGTTAATGAGAATCATGTTTTCAAAGGTGCACATGATTATCTTCTAATCTTCAAACCAGGTTCGAAATGTTTCCAAGTATTTTTAATAAGTGATAGAATCATGTTTGTAATATCAAACATGTTCGAGCTATTTTGGAAGACCATTGGCGGGAACTAATTGCCTTAAGGACATTTGATTAGCCGTACCCCACATCCTACTTAATTTCCTATTAATTTTATACAATCTAACAAGTTTGTATTTGGGTTGTAATTCAGTATCTTTTATGTAAACATTGGCTTGGTCATTTTTTATATTAGTGCTATATATTTTTCAATACGTGAATATTATTTTTTTACCAACACGTGAAAATTATTTTTCCAATAGAACGTGAATATAAGTTTTGGACATTATAATTTTTTACAACAGAAAAGGTCAAATTTAAGGAGCGGAGTGGAATGCCATCGTTTGCAAATGATTTCATTCAAAGTCCATGAATGGAGTCTAACGTCACCGTAAGCGTCCGTGCGAAACGCACACCTCCATTTATCAAAATTTACACAGCTTGTGTCTCTTTTTCTTTTTTTGTCGGGTCTTGTCAATAACTATTCCGGGAACAAGTTAAGTTTTCTATAAGTGGAAATAACTGGGTCGAGAGGACTTCGAAATTCGAAAGCCCATGCTTTCAAGGAAGTTACTTTTAGGGTTTTTCCTCGGTAACGCTCACCCTCGCGGCCGAAAGAAAATCGAGATCGAAAAAAAAAAATCAATTTGACGGTGAATTGTACGCCGCTATCTTTAAAAAAAAAAATTCCTCCAAGGGGAAAACTTCATCCACCGTTCTCGCTCTGACCGAAGCGCTTTCGAATCATTGAGCGGGGCATGGTGGCCATGTTCTATGCGGTACATTATGGATAGGGATTAAAATCAACGGCATTGATAGACAAAGAAGTGCCGGGTTGATTAGCTAAGATTGACGATGGGAAAAGTAACAAAAAGGGTCTTAAACTTATTTTATTGGTACCAATTCGAGCCATTTTAATTAGATTATTTTAGTCCTAAATATTTTCATATTGATATTAATTCAATCATTCGGACCAATTTAGACTAGAAATTATTGATGTGATTAAGGATGAATAGTTCCAAGTTTTATGTATGTTTCTCTTGGAATTTGAAATCTATCCATTAGAATAGGTTTTTTATTTATTAGAACCCAGAACCTACTCGGCATACTTTGAAACCTGGAATCTATCCTGTCACAAGTTTTAGGGTCGACTCCAGGTTCTATTCAGGTTCCATTTGTATTATTAATTGAACGATTGTAATAAATCATTATCTTTAACGACCACCACTTATTGCTATGATCTACTGATCTAAATTTATATTAAGACATACGAAAAATATGAAACATTAATAAAGTAAAAGTTTCGGTCATAAAATAAAAACTCAGAAGTAGTTCCAAATTATACATTCATCAATATCATAGTATCGCATGATAACATAGATTAAGGGAAAATACAAAACTCGTTTCAATTTCTAAATTCTAGATTTCAGATTCCATCTACCAAGAATCTAGAATCTACTAATCGAAACAAATTTCTCAATTTTTGAAACTTAGAACCTATCATGTATATCTTGAAATCTGGAATCGGATAGGTTTCCACCAATCTAATTCTTAAGTTCTTGTTTCTTCCTAAAATCATGCTCATCACTAGATGTGGACGCCAGCCAACGCTAACATAGACATTTTTTAATTTTTAAATACTTTTTCTGAATTTTTTAATTAATTGTTTTTTTTCTTTTTTTTATTTCCTTTCTCTTATTCTTTTTTCCTTATTACCCTCTACCGCCAGTCAACGGAGGTCATCAGCCTTTGAAAAGGGCCAGTTAGGGGACCCTCACCCAGCCCTCTCTAAATCTGGTGAGAATAGCGAGATGGAGGCCGAGAACAACGAGACCAAGACGAAGACAGCTGATTTTTGGTTGTCGATAATCAGATGGAGGCCGCGAAGAGCGAGACCGAGACCGAGATGAATCGCCAGCCGAAGCACCTTGGGTTCAATAGAAAACACGAACACGACTCGGTGAGGGCTGAGCAAAGGGACGCTTGCCCGAGGCCAGGACGCCCTCGCTCTGGCCAGCGACCTTAGCGAGTTGGGGACGGGTTTGTATTCCAGAATCCTAGTTCCACAATCATCCGGTGTAGGTAAATCACCAGCATTGCCAGTCACGTGCTTAACAACATCATCTTTCTCTCTGTTTGCATAGATTTCTGATCCTCACTAGAATATAAAAAAGATGAAGAGAAAGGAAAAGTTTCCAAAGATTAAGATATGACCCAACAAAGACTTGTCAGCAGTGTCCAAAATTCTTCCTAATTCGCATGAATATTCAAACCTTATAATTCGACTAATGCCCACGGGCACGAACGAATCATTTTGTTTCTGTGAATTGGATACGTGTTCGCGAGATTTTATTTTTTTTACGGGTCTTTGCTTGGATCTCTTCCTCGATGTTTATACTTTTATTTTTTTAACGACTTTTAACTGCTTAAATGTTGAGTTAGATCATGATTTGGTGGTAAGAAAGGATAGTTTCACGGACAGCTTTGACACCAAACTTCACCTTTTAGTACACCCGAAAAAGTCAATTCTCGTAATTAATTAGTTAGACAAGAAGCCTTGTCGTTGGCTCTTCACCGAGGTGATTATCATGGCCCCACGTATTGATTACTAACGATTTTATAAACGAAAAGTTACTTAATATAATTACAATTAGTTGCAATTAGAACTCTCAAATTGGGTCACATATCCATATCTTAACCCATATTCAATGGACTAAGTTATTGTATGGGTTCATTATATTCGATAAATAAGTCATATATAAATTTAGATTGGTATAGATAAAAATAATACGGATGGTCAATGAGATTACAACTTACTTAAATCCAACTCACTTTTATGAATTTCTCTTCACTTTTTCTTGCTATTTGATCTCGTGCTCGCTTGCTCCATGCTCTCACCTCAATTTGGATATTGAGTTTTTCTAGATTTGGTTAAATATTGAAGTGCTTTGTCACTAATTTTGTATTGCACCAAAATGGATCAAAATAGGTCAAACGAATCAATTTGGGTTGAATCATTTTCAACCCAACCTGGTCTAGTTGCTGTTTGTGTAGTGATTGTGCCCGATATGCATTCAGTCATGAGATTTGTATGGTCTAACTAGTAATCATGTCATTAGTGTGATGATCTAGGGAGACCGTAGTGCATTTGCCAAGTGCGCTAAACCCTTAACCCGATCTTAATTAGACTTTTCTGTACTTAGAGAAAAATCTCAATGGACCTTATGGGAAAAGGCTTTTCAGTAAAACATTTTTCGGGAATACAATTAGTTTTCCTTTATTTGATGATATATGATAGAAAATAATTTTTGTTGTTTAAATATTATTGGAAAATCATTTCTTTCTCATGACTTTATTTCATGCAAAGAGAAAAAAACTTAGAATTTTTATTTTTATTTTAAAAATTATAATTTTAAATTATTTCATTTTTATCTTTTTTTTTATTTTTTTTTTTTTAAATGGAATTTTTAAATTCTTTTCTCTTTTCTCTTTTCTCTTTTCTCTTTTCTTTTTTTTTTTTCTTTCCTTTTCTTTTTCTCCCTTCCTCTACTACCATCGGCCAGCAATGGTCACAAGCAAGCTTTGCCTCATTAGGATTGAGTGAGCCACAAGCTCGTCGACCTCAACAAAACCGGAGCTCGCCAACCTCGACGAAGCTCTAACTCACCTGAATCAACTGTGCAACGAACTTTTTCTTTTGTTCTTTTTTTTCCTTTTATTTTTCTCCCTTTCCTCCACCACTATCGGCGACAATGACCACAAGCAAGCTTTGCCTCATCAAGATTAGGCGAGCCACAAGCTCATTAACCACAATGGTACTAGAGCTCACCTGAATTTGGTGAGTCCCGAGCTCGCTGTCCTTAGCCAAGCTCGAGCTCAGGCTCACTTGGATTGGCCAAGCCTTAAGCTTGCTAGCCCACGTCTTGGCCAACCGCTAGTGGAGAAAGAAGACGGGTGAAGGAGGAAAAAAAAGGAAAAGAAAAAAGAAAAAAAGAAGAAAAGAAATTATTATTATTATTATTATTATTATTATTATTATTATTATTATTATTATTATTATTATTATTATTATCATTATTATTATTAATTAAAAATTATCAAAATTCATTATTATTATTATTATTATTATTCAAGAAATAAAAAATAAAAACTCAATTTTTTTAAATATCTATTTTTGTAAGAATGAATTTTTCATTAATCAAAAACCCTAAAACTAAAAAAATATTTTGCAAAATGTTTTCTAGTTCTTTTAAAGAGGAAATCATTTTCCTGAATTTAAGTTTTGGTAGGAAAACAATTTCCGTTAATTCATTTTCCTAAGTGAACCAAATACCTGAAAATGAGGAAAAATTTTTTTTTGAAACAAACACACCCTAGATTTGTGTTCAGGAATTAGTGTCCAAAGATTAATAGAGATGGTAAGTGGATGCATCAAACCCTCTATTTAGCAACAAAAAAAAAACTCAGATTTACCATGACCATACTGAACAAACAACACAAATTATCTAAAATCTATTTTAAAGTTGAGAAGAAGAAAGATGAAGTTCGGAGTGTTTCTGGAGTATGCTTTTGCCAATTTATGCAGGCCTTCCATATCGTTTCCTGAAGTATCAATTTGATTACTTGAGATCCTATGACTTCCTGCTGATATAAAAGTTTTGATATGTTTTCAAAAAAATTATAATAATGGATCAAATTATCCCAACAGAAACAAAAACCAAGTCAATCTGACGAAAACCACCGCGTCTCTTGGTCATGATCATTTCATGCCGGTCCTAATAAATGTGATGTTTACCCTAAGATTAGCAAAAGGCTAGTGTGCAAGCAACAAGCTTAGACTTCATTCGTTTTACGGAATATAACTTATATGAAAATATTTTTTGAATTTCTTGATATTTATTTCACAAAAAATGAATTAATTGGGGAAAACATTTTCCTTCAAAAGAAAAAAGTCTTTTTTTAAAATAGATTTTCCTCTTTCCATATCTTCTTTTACCTTATTTTCTTTTACCATAAACTTTTTCCTTTTATTCTTTTTCTTTTTCTTTTTCTTTTTCTTTTTCTTTTTCTTTTCTTTTTTTTTTTAAAAATCGATTTTTTAGTTATATCTTTTTCTCCTCTCTTTTTTTCCTTTTATATCTTTTTCATCTTCTTCTTCGTTGGCCAATCGCCAACCATGATGACAATCGATGATCGGCCGCAAGTGAGCTAGAGCCTTGTCACTAGCTAGCAAGCTAATCAAGGGAGGCCAAGCTCACTTGACACTAGCGAGCTCAGGCCTCGCTAGATTCAACAACTTGGGGCAGGCCTCAAATCTTGCCTTGCTTAGCTCACCAAATTTGGTGAGGCCCAAGTTCACCCAACTAACCTCATGCAAGCTTGGGCCTCACTAGAGTGGCAACACGCAGCGTTGCTAGAGGACGTGAGGCCCACGCTTTGCAAATCAATCATGCCTTGAGCTCGTCTATTCGTGTCTTGGTCAGTCACCGAGCAGTCAGCCATCATCGAGGCATATAGTAGCGGAGAAGGAGCAGCAAGAAGAGGGAAGAAGGAGGAAGAGAAAAATAAAAAATAAAAAAAAAAAAAAATTCAATTCAATTTTTATAAAAATTAAAATTAAAAATTTTTGATAGCTTTTTTCTAGAAAATCAAACCGTGGAAAACACTTCCTATTTTGTTTTCAAATTTCAACATAATAACGAAAAATATCTTCATTTTTTCTAAAAATATTTCCCGAAAGTACGATACATTCCACGGAATGAACGTTATCAGTGTACTTCGAGATCGCGAAAGTACAGTGGAAAAGCCACGATCCCAATTGCGAAGACGCGAGCCGTCCAATGGGTCCCTTGCTCGTGCTCACTAGCTTCGAAAGGCGTTTCCAAAAATTTCGGTATATGGAAGTACAGTGGAGTCCGTCCGTTAAGATTTTCCGTATTGAATCTTACGGACACAAAATGACGAAATGCGGAACGGTGGTCCTTCCCGCTTGGCAGTGTTGCGGCGCGAGACGAGACGAAGCATCGTGTTTCGAGAGACAGACAGCCCTTGTACTCGTCCAGGCGATTCGTACTTGTACGTCTCGGGAAAGAGGACAGGATGTCTGTCCTTTATTCATTTTGGATCGTTTGCTTCCTGCGTCCGAGAGCCCCATTTCTTTTCCATCGAATCAGACGTGATCCGGGCTCGTGTACTCTTACGACGATTCAGGACCCTTCGTTATTTTCAGGATTTCTCTGGGTCTCGTAATTTACATAATCTTTTGGCTCGCGGACGCTAGAGAAAAATATATAATGATGCATGCTTTCGTCTTTTTCTTGATCAGTGCATGCTTTAGTTTTTTTTTAAATTAGAATATTTAAATAATGAATCATACTTTCATCTAACGATATACAAACGTCGATTATGACTTATAAATTTTCATATGGTATTAGATTTGAAAGTTTTGAATTTTAATCTTTCTGAACCCCATTTACCTCTTCAATTAAATATATTTAAACTTAGTATTAGACAAAAGACTAAATTTAACGTGAAGAAAATATTTAAATATTTAAATAATAAACTACATATTTATTTAACAATTGAATTTTTTAGAATAATTGATTATAGTCTATAAATTCTCACATTTAATATCTTGAGTGTACGATGAATCACAATTTTTTTTTACTACGTGGTTCTGTGGATCGACTTTTATTATTTTATGTGATGTTGTTGCAAAATATCTCTTTTACTTCGATGTGATAGGCTGATAGCTAATGAGATAAGTTTTATTATTATTACTTTAAAAAAAGTGGGACCGTTAACATTATGTCGATTTGACATGGACGATCAATGAGGAACTGCGTTAAGTTTAGGATGAGCCGATGGGATCTTTTCCATTGACTTGGGTTTCATTTGGTAGAAGCGTGGAAAAGGAAATAAGATAATAGCGATAAAAGCCATCCACTCCATTTTCAAATGGAAGGTTGGAGAAGCCACGCCAACCTTCACCTTGCAAAATTGGCCCGGTGGCATCACTTCTTTCATAGTGACGATTTGATTTGATTGTTTATGGAGACAGCGTTACCTTTGTTGCGTTTAGGTTCTCCTTTCAAATTTTATTTTGTCATTTAATGGAAAAATTAAAGATACAATCCATAATCATAGGCATTAGTGCCTATCCGTCAATAACTACTGACAAAATTGAATGAGAATATTGCATGGACAAATCATCAAAATATCTATAACTAAATTGATGTAATTAAAAGATTTAAGATTAAATTAATATTCATATAATAAATTTATATGACTTTTTGTGTTATAATTATCCCTCTCATTAATTAGTAGATGTATTCTTTTCTGGGATAAGTCATAGGAAGCAAGATATTGTTGCTTTTCACAAATCAAGCAAGGCAAGTAAGGGTGTGCATGAAAACACTTTTGTTGCTCTATTTCTCTATTTTTTTGCTCGCGAGAACAAGTTTAGAATAAAAATCCGTTTGATAACGCAATTTTATTTTTCTATTTCTAGAACAAATTTTTACTCTAGAAATATATTTGGAACAGAAATCAAAAGTTCAAATTTTTAACTTCTCTATTTTTAGAACAAAAGTAAGAAATAAAAACTCTTCTCAGTACTTGCTCTCATCACTGCTAGCCATTGGCTACCGGCCCCCTGCACGCCACCACTAGCCATATTCACCGCCCGCCACCGCCAACACCCGCCCACCTCCATTGGTCACTATGTCGATCGCCAACCCCCCCACACGCCGCCACCAATCTCCGCTTGCCGCTCATTGATCGCCACCCGATGGCTGCCTCTACTCCATACTGTTACCATAGATTGCCGTTGGCCCCTCGCACACTACCATTGGTCGCTACCAATCGTTGCTCACTATTAATCATCGGTTGCTATTGGCCACCGCTAGCCCCTCGCCGCCACTCGGGAAAAAGAAATCTTATTTTATTAAAAGAATTTCTATTTCGAAAACATAAATTTTACATTAGTATCGAACGCTAATTTTGCCTTAGAAGGTCATCTAGGAAATAAAGATGGAGAAATCAATTTCCGGCCTAAAATGAATTTCTAGAATAGAAATTTTACTATAGGCACCCTAATTGGTTCGTATAGATGCTTTGAGGATTCTCCCATGTCCATGCAAGAGAGTTACAAGCTCGACGGACAAGCTAAAACGACCATCCCCTGTGCCCTCCCTACACGCACATACATCTTGGACAGCCCTTAAAAGGCCTATATATAGGGAAAACAATGGAAAAATCCTCCTTGGGAGGGCGACCTCGCACTAAATGATGGGGCTCACTCCTATAGCGGGGGCGAGTCAATCAATAGTCACCAACAACTCCTATGTGGGGGTGAGTCAATCAATAGTCACCAACTCTTTATTTGGTGTGTCCTCCGCGCTAAATGATGGGGCTCGCTCCTAGAGTGGGGGTGAGTCGATCAAAAGTCACCAACTCCTATTTGACGTGTCCTCCAGCATTAAAAAGTAAGGATAGAGGCAGCTCCCACGCCTTGAAAAATATAGTGATTGTATTATCACTCCTAAGACATGAACTTCTTCTTTTTTCAAAAAGACAAACTTAAGCAAGTTCTTAAAATGCTTGATGAGGTAACGGGCAAGAGATTTGTCCTGGGGTGAGAGACCTCACTTACCCTCCATATTCATTGTTTGTTGAGGAAGAAAAATATACACCTACCAATAAAGAGGGTGAGGAATATAGGTATCAACACGTTAAAATAAGAAATATCACCTAGTTGGGCATCCTTCGAGGGATTACCGCGGACGGCTCTCATTGGTGGAAACATCCGAGTAAAGAGGACGGTGACCAAGTTAATGTGAACTCTAACTAGCATAGCCTATTTTCTTCGGAAGATAGAAGCATGTTCCATGTAAAATTGCAATGTCTTGTAACGGGAGATACTAAGCCAACAAGTTGATTACAAGATATTATGCAATATATAGGCCAATCTTGTAGGAACACTTTCAAATTTCATCATATTACCCCAAACGCTAGTAGCTACTATACTAGTCGATTTGGAGGTAGCCCCTTCCGAAGAAGAGATGTAGAGTCTACCCCTAGATAAAATATTTTTCTTCCCCACTTAGGAGAAATACTCTCAAGAATTAAATAATTTAAGGATATATCCAAGTCCATACTACGCACTACATATACACAAGCAAACAAAAAGAGGAGGCGCCAATGGGGTCATCCATCGCATTACCAAAGTGACTTGAAAGAGATTTGACGAGATCTCCAACGCCCTTATTAATTTCAACTAGATGTCTGAAGAGAAAAAAAAAGAAGAGTAATTAAAATTATATCTAATAGGACTAGTAAATAATTGCAATGCCATTTTTATCATTGCTAGAGATCTTCCATTATATAAAAATTATATACATATATATCATCAAAAATTCTAAACCGATTCATTTGTGATAGATTTACCATAAATTAATTTTTTGATCATCAAAAACCCCAAACTAATACGTTCATAACAAATTAATCTTATGTTAATATTCATTAAATTGAATTAATACCACAAAAAATTACAAACCAATATACCTATCACCAACAGAGGGTAAACCATAAACCGATACATTTCACGTGTCATCCAATTTAGGAATTTGATAATAAAATTTAACAAAAATTAAATGAGGGCAAAATTATCGAATGTGTATTAATTTTGAATTTTTAGTGATAAATAAATTTATTTTTGATAAATTTTTCACGAGTGTGCCGCTTTAGAATTTTTTGTGGTATTGGGCCTATGTCATATCATCAAAGTTATAAAGTGAAGCGCACATCTACATTAGTTAACAGTAAGTTCATATTATCACAATCACATGAGAACCCTCGATTATTCAAATACATTAAGAAACAAAATCCACCGAAAGAGTAGCGCACATAACACCACACTAGCCATAGACCCCATCCGGCGACCCACCACTGATCTAAAAAGTTTCTCCGAGGATGATGATTATGTCGGATTCTCGTAGTGGGGGAGAGCTTTTTGCGTAAAGCTTTAAGACGCGTACGCGCTGGCGGAGAGCCGTGGAGTGACGACGACCGACAACGGCACGGCCTTTTGCAACGCTAGGCCGAACGTCTCGTCCATGTTCAGGCCGTCAGCGCCGCCGGCCGGCAGCTTCCAGTCGAACGAGTGGACCAACGTCCCCAGTATGTACTCCACCAGCACGATCCCCATCCTCGTCCCGGCGCAGATCCTCCGCCCAGCCCCGAACGGGATCAGCTCGAAGTCGTTCCCGCGCGGGTCGATCTTCGCATTCCTCCCGCTCAGGAACCGCTCCGGAGTGAAGTCCAGAGGGTTCTCCCACACGTCCGGGTCCCGCCCGATCGCCCATATGTTCACGCTCAGCCTCGTGTTCTTGGGGATGTAGTAGCCGTTCACCTGGCACGCTTCGGTCGAGACCCTCGGTAGGTTCAACGGTGTGGATGGATGTTTTCGGAAGGTCTCCTTGCATATGGCCTGCAAGTACGGGAGCTTCGAGAGGTCGGATTCCTCGAGGCGCCGGTGCCGCCCGATGACTCGGTCCATCTCTTCGTGGGCCCGCTTGAGGATGCCAGGGTTCTTCAACATCTCGGCCAACGACCACTCGATTATGCTTGATGAAGTATCGGTACCTGCAGTGAACAAATTCTAGAAAAAGAGACAACGACGTCAGTACTTAGTAACGTCACAAGTTGATGAAGAAGCCAAGAATCAACATGTTAGACTTTGTTCAATCCACGTAGACAGTTATATACCAAGAGAAGAGCCTTAAAGTTGGTCAAACTAAGCTTCTCGCCCCCGGGGTTATCTTGGTTGGCCATGACGAAGTCGAGAAAATCCGGGTTTCCTTTACGCTCGTGAGCAGTTGCCGAGTGTTGCTCGATCATCTTCGTCAACAACGCATCGAATTTCTTGTGCAAGCGCTTCATTCCGCCTTCGATCCCTTGTAAGTCCATCCACGCGATTGACGGGATGAAGTCGCCGATGTTAAAGAAGCCTACATCAAGAGAGTAGATTCGAGCATTAACAACTCGAAAAGAGAGCTAAGCGTATTTCGTGTTTATGTTTCGAATGTCTGTAGAATGCTATACCTGCGCTTGTCATCAGCTCAACCACCATGTCCTTGAATTCGTTAGACTCGGAGCCCTTCGTCACGAACACCCTTCGGCTCAAAATGATTTGCCCTATCATGTTGGCCATGGCATAGGTCAACATCTCCGGCACCACCACCGGCTCGCCTCGCTTGCTGCACTCGCACATGTCTTGAAGCATGTACCCCAGCTCGGACGACCGGACGCAAGCCCAGTCCTCGAGGGCCTTCCCTCCGAGCATGTGCAAATTACTCAGTTTCCTAAGCAACTTCCACCTCGGGCCATAGTCAGCAAAGACCATGTCCTGTGCGTCATAGGCCAGGTGGGTCGCACCCGCGTTCGGGGGCCTATTGGAGAAGTTAATGTCTAGGGTTTTCAAGAAAGCCCGGGCGGCGTCGGGGGTCGACGCCACGACCATGCCGCACGTGCCCATTTTCAGGTACATCACGGGCCCGTACTTCTTAGCCATCTTGGCCAGCGCCACGTGGGGCATGTTCCCCAGGAGGGGGAGGGCGCCGATGACCGGCCACCCTTTCGGCCCCGGCGGGAGCTTACAGGAGTTCAAACGAAGCAAGAGGGATTTGACGAAGAATCGGGTGACAAGGAAGAGGAGAGCCGCCGAGGCGATCTCTCGGAGCAGGACTTTGTCGGCGAGGATCGCCATCTCCGCGTCGCCGAGTGTCGGGACACGGTCCAATATTCAGTGAAGAAAGTGGGCGCTTCCCAGCATGGTGTATGCTGCCGGTTATATAGGCAGGCGAAAACGCATGGGAGTATAGTCAGGGGTAGCTCGGCATGCAACGAGGCACGAGATTTCTCACCAAACCACGGGAGTGGCGAGATTCTGCAGATCAAGTTCTTGAAGGGATACCAGCGCTTTCTTTTCGCCTTGAGCTCTTGGACATCTGATCTACCATTCTCCCTTGAAGATTAATGGGATCACATCGACACGTACTATCAAATGATGTCTGTGTTGGCTTAAGAGAAAGGATCACGTGACGTGTGTCCAAAAAGTATTTTTTACGGAGCGGGGTGCTGATATTAATATAATGTTTATGATGCAGCGGTCGGTGCATCGTTCAGGCAAACTTAATACTCGCCCCATTCCCCCGGAAACGATGAAGAGGAACGCCGTTGGCATCGTCCATCGTCCTCCCGCAGATTAGTTGAGTTCATTAGAAGTAAGAAGCGCTTCCTTCTAGGGAAGTTAACTTGTACCGCTTTCATTTGGTACGCTCTCGTGGTCAAGAAATTGTCATCAGAAAATGGTTCGACTCGATCGTGAACGATGCGTCCCTATTATTTAAAGAAGGAAGAAAAGGTTTCCCGATATGGGAGACTTCAACTACCGTTCTCACGCTGATCGGAAGCAATTTTGTAACCTTGAGCGGGGCGTGGTGGCCATGTTCTGCGTAGGACTGCGAGCTGGCCAATTCTCTAAAGTTCCATAATTGGGTCGGCCATTCAACGTATTTTATCAATAATCAAAGGTCATCCCTAACACAGAATGATGCTTACTGTATTGAAAATCTCGACTTCAGCATCATCGGATTGGATAGTTTTACTTTTAGTCGGGTAATTAAATATTCGCATCCCCGGTTTATATATAAAAATATGGAATGTGTATAAAAAAATCGATCGGGCAGGCTAGGAAGCCAAGATCAAGACAAACGGACGGTCAGTCTTCGCCTGAATTTTTTAAGACCTCACGGATGACTTCAGCGGGTTGAATTTATATTTCACAATCCTTAGACCAGAAATCATGTGGCTTAGGTAATATAACCCGCACCGTTGATCACGTGCTTAAACAATATCATCTATCTCTCTGTTTGCATAGGTTCCTGGTCCTCACTAGAATATAAAACAGATAGAAAATTTTCAAGATAAAGGAATGGCCCAACGAGGACTTGGCGGCTGCCTCCGAGATTCTTCCTGATTTGCATTAACATCAAGACCTTACGAATCGTCTAACGCCCACATGCACTGTATATTTAATGAGACTTTTACGGCTCCTATATGGTATTCTTACCGTATAAAGAAGTTATGATCGAAAGAAGATTCATGCAATGACATGTATATAATAGTTTGTAATATTTTTCCACACAAGCAGTCGTGGAACGAAAACTCTATAGAATAAATTTTCTTTAGTACCGCTTCAATCTTGCTCATGTAATGATTTTTTTTTACATGACACATCTCCCTAGTAGAAGCTCGTATGCCCACAGCCATGAACAGATCATCCTGTTCCTGTGAATCGGATGATACCGTGTTCTCGAAAAAAAAAAATTCAGGGTCTTCGCTTGGATTTTTATGGCAATGTTTGTAATTGTCATTTTGATGACTTTTAGCTGCCTAAAGGTTGATTTAGACCTTGATTCGGTCGTGAGAAAATATGGTTTGAGAAAATATGGTTTCAGTTCAGGACAGCTTTGACACAAAAACTTCGCCTTTTAGTACACTCGAAAAAGTTAATTATCATTGCCCCACGTGTTGACTACTAAACCCACATGGACGAAAATTACTTAATGCGATCACGATCAGATACAGTTAGATCTCTCAAATTGAGTCATAGACTCATTTTTTAACCCATATTGGATGGACCGAGTGGGTTTAGATTGGTAGAGATCAAAATAATACTTGTGCCAAATGAGTTAACAATTTATTTAAATCCAACCTACGTCTATGACTCTCTCTCTCTCTCTTCACTTTCTCTCGCTTTCATTCAATTTCGCGCTCGCTCACTTTGTATTTTCACCTCAATTTGGGTATTAATTTTTCTATATTGGATTAAATATAGAAGTGCATTTAACAATATGGGTCGGGAAAATGTGTCACTAGCTTTGTCAAAACAAATTATATTGATCAATTTGGATTGAATAATTTTTTTTCTGATCCAACAATTTGACAAATCTAATTTCCATTTGAGTTGTGAACTGCCATGCTCAAGATGCATTCATTTATGTGGTTTGCCTCATTCATGCAATGAATATGATGCAACAGTGACTGCCGTGCTCAAGATGCATTCAATTATGTGGTTTGAATCATTCATGCAATGAATATGATGTAACAAGTAATAATGTTGTCTTTGTTTTGATTTTTTTTTTTTTGGATTCCGTCAAGCCCGACTCCGACTTACGTCTTCGCTAGCCCACGACCCATAGAGTGCCCAGTACCTCAGACCAAGCGTCAATACTTAGGAGAGCTAGCCCAGGAGCCCACCACCAGTGTCCCCCACATAAATAGCTAGCGATGGGGTGATTTGAACCTAGGACCTTATACGGGAGGTCCCAAGCACAAACCACAGCCGCCACCTGATGGTGGGTGTCTTTCTTTTGATGGTTGAGCTCTAGCTTTATTGAATATTTAATTGCTTTTATTGATTTATTTATTTATTTATTTTATCTTTTATTTTATTGTTTCCTTTCGTAAAAATCACAAACGCAGTAAACTGTTATACTCTTTTTTGGGGGTGTTTGATATTACTCAGTTTGGAGGCCTTTCCCAATAGTTCTAGGAGCAAGGATCTGACAGACTTACCCTCTTAAAGAATCGACAGCCCTCATCAATGCCAATCCTTATCGCCATGCAACAGTCCTCTTTCCAACACATGTTGGTTTCGAGTTCAATATAGCAATGACTATATCTCCCGAACATTAAATTAAAGCAGTTAGCAGAAGATATGGCCAATGAGAAAATATATATATATCTAGCAAAGCATTCAATAGGTTTCCTTACATCATACCTATCTTTTTTCCGATCCAATATTATCCTATACTTATGTGCAGATTGTGAAACCTTACTTTCACAATCACGTGTCACCATTCCATAAGATGAGATTCCCATTAAGCAAACTCAATGATTAACCTAAAGGAGCTTTTGAACAAACCAAATCCCGACCGGGATTCTTTAGCAAAATCAGATCCACGGTGTTGGCTCAAAGCTTCAGACATTACGCATCGGCCGGCTGAAACCCCGGCAAGAGTCCGACACTCTGGTACCTCCTATTTTCTGTCGCCTCCCTTTATCCTCGCGCTGCACGAGAGAGACACAGTATCATAAACACGTCGCATCATCTGAACGCGAGATACGTACGTTCGCGCCTCGACTGGAGCGAAAGCAGAACAAGTGCCAACCGCTTTCTTCCTTACTGGACATTCGATGGTCGGTGTTAGCTGGCGAGACACGTGGACGTGCACGTGCACCGTCTGCCCGTCCCCTAGCATGGCCCAGGCCCTCGATGGACTTCGCGGTAGCCGCTGTCAGTCTCGGATGGGAAGGGGCCCGTCGTACCAACTCCCGCACCGTACCAAGCTTGAACCTAAGGGCCTGGAAGATCACTTATTATTGCTGAGCTGTCCACTTATAAAAAACTGCTTTTGATAACGTGTTTATTCCGAGAATTATTTTTTAGTAAAAAACGTATTTCACGACTGTACAAAATTTTTATTCTTAAAATAGAAAAAATAAAATGCATTTGGTATGATCTATAAAAAAGGGAAATTTTTAAAAAAAACCTAAAATGAGCTCATTTTCTTAAATAAGGATCCAAAGTAGTTGGTGTCTCAAATGAAACTCGAAGTGGTTAAACCAATCTCAAATAAGGACCTCAAATCGCCGGACAGTTAAATGTCCGTCGGCCGGCGAGCGCGTGACATTTCTGGTGGCCGAAATAAGGGTAATTTCTAAAAACAGAAACCTCAAACTCTTCACGCTCTTCTTCTTATGCACTTCATCTTCTAGGCTCTTTGTCCCCTCTTACTCGGAGAACCCAAATTTTTTGTTAATGGAGCAAGATCCCTACTCCTCGAGTTTTAAAGGTCCATGCCAACACCCCCTCACATGCCCCCCTCTCTCTCTCCATGGAAGTGGATTCTCATTGTGCCCAAGATGTGGGTCCTTGAGATCGAGATGTTTTGTGTCTATCGGTTGGGTCCATGGAAGTGGATTCATATTCCACCTCACTCTCTCGACTCTCAGGGTTTCCTCTCTCGCGATCCTCCACAAAACTCCCATGATGAAATTGAGCAGCTCTGCCTAGAGGCAATGGGGACGATTCGCCACGGCGGCGACTTGCTGCTAGCGGCGTTGATTCTTCTTTTTCTCCTCATGGTGATACTAAACTGCACCATGGCGTCGGCAGCGGCGGTGAGCTCGCCCTCCGCGACATGCGAGCTCAATTTCGCCGATTGTGATAAGCTCTACAACATAAACGGAAAAGAAGAAAACGTGAGAACTTGAAGAATTTTGAGGTTTTGTTTTTAAGGTTTGTTAAATTTTATCGATTTTTTTGATAAAATTACCCTTATTTTGACCATTAGAAATGCCACACGCTCGCCGGCCGGCGAACATTTGGCTGCCGACAATATAAGGTCCTTATTTGAGATTGGTTTAGCCATTTCGGGTCTTTATTTGAGACAATTGCCACTTTGGATCCTTATTTGAGAAAATAGGTTCATTTCGGATCCTTTTTTGAAATTTTCCCTATAAAAAATTTTGTGACGTAAAGTTCCTTTTTATTTTTTGAGATTTTTCTTCTTCTTTTTTCTTTCTTCTCCTTTCTTCTTCTTCTAGCGGTGGTGGCCTACGGCGATCAGAGGCTGCCGGCAAGCAATGGCAACCGATTAAAAGAGGAAGGAGAAGAAAAAAATGACTTATTCTAGAAATTGTTCAAGAGAACAAACAACTATTTTTTGTACTTTTTGTTTCTATTTCAAATCTATTTTCAAAATAATTTTCTATTCCGGGGAATAGCAATGTTAACTAACGTTACGAAATGATTTTTTTTTTCTTGAAAATAAAAGAACATAAATCGAAAGAATTAAAGACGTTATTAAACGGACATAAATTTTAGTATAGTTTAATCGACCAGTCCAGCAATCCCGCATGATATGCATTCCAATTAACTATGTGTTCGAATTCGAAAACATTCTCATGTACTTCGTTTGGCTTATTTTTCCAACAGCAACACCAGGTACCGCGTATCACATCCGATGTACGAACAATTTCTCCTGTCTCCTAAGTGAACCTTTAGAAATGTCGGACAAAAAACTCGTGGAGAATAGCAAGGATGAGAATGTACATCTTTGAATCAGAAACTCCCCCAGCAACGTATTTTCCGCTGAACCCACGTCTAACCACCCTGTATCCTCCCAAGTTCTTCCCCTTAAACCAGTGATGCGTACATGTAATGCCCTTGTATTATCAGATCGTCTGCTCAAAAGTCCATCGACTTCTCCGGCGAAAACAAAAGGACACGGTAGGGTTCGAAAGGATGAGATTTTTGTTCTTTCTTCATCGCGTATTCCTCCGGAATCACATCGTCAGATGAACACGTCGCGTCGCTTCTTCGGATTCGCTTCTGGATTCCCCTTTCTCATCATCGCCACAAATTCGTCGTAATTGATCCGGCCATCCTGTAAGAGTCAGCACGTCATAAGCACTCAAGCAGAGAGTGATCCGAGGGTTTTTGCATAGTCAATGCGGCAATCAATGTGGTTAATTGCGACTTACATTATCGGCATCTACTTCTGAAATGATCTCATTGATGTCTCTTCCGTCGTGCATGCCATACTGTCGAAGAGCTTGTTCGAGTTCCTCAGTCGTAATGTACCTGTACGCATCACTAAAAGAGTTACTCTATAATCTGCGAGATTATGACCCTTTGCTGCATCCAAAAGCAACTTTCAATGCTTGATCTATAAAACATACAGGATTCTCACTGGTTCTATAAAAGACTCAGCTGTAGTTTTTTGTGGGTTTCGCTCACTTAAACTTACTCACAGCAATGAGCCTGTACTGTTCTTGTGGTTGGACAATCATTTGAACTTATTTAAAACTTCTTACGACTCATACCCGCTATTGTCCTTATCGAAAAACTGGAACGCCGTGTAGAGATGCTCTTCTCTGTCCATCCGGTTCATGTTCATCGTTGCTGTAATAAACTCATCGTAGTCTATGGTTCCATCACCATCGGCATCGGCCTTCATCCAAGGAAAGAAAAAAAAACAGCGAGGAGAGAGTAGGAATTAGCCGTTTTATGGATGCAATCATGTATTCCAGTCGCACGAATAATTGTAGCCCCCACATTCAATGTGATTAGTTTCCGTAGATGCTGAATTATGTCGACTACTAAGATTGAGTTTGACTTACAGCTTCCATCAATTGTTTGACTTCGTACTCCGACAGCTTCGAGAGCCCTTGCTTCGAGAGCCCTTGCTTCAACTCCTCTAGTGTTATCGTCCCGCTATTGTCGGTATCCATGCCCTTGAACATCTCCTTCAATCCTCTTATCTCTTCCTCTGAAAGACATCCAGAGATGACCTATTGTATTACATTTAGAAAATCCAAGGATCAGTACTAGCAGAAACATCTAGTCACTCCATTTGGTAATTTAGCACCCTCTTTCGGTCCATCACTCAATTAGTACCCGAAGAGCTACTTTCTTGAACTTGTTCATCGCTCTGAATTGCTTGAGGCGAACCAACACCGCGTTGTCGAGAGGAGTATCGGGTGCTTCTCCATCCTCCTTTATCCATGGGTGATCTAATAAAAATGTTTGGCGAATCCTCAGAATACAATATCATTTAGAAGAAGACACTGTGGAAATATATCTAACAGTGATTCTTGCAGTTGCAGCATAAGTTAACTTGCTGCAAACCGAAACATTTCTTCGCAAAAATACTTACTAAGAACTTCGAAAGCTGTTAACCTCTTCTTAGGATCAGAGTTCAACATCTTGCGGATGAGATCTTTTGCCCCCACCGAGATCGATGGCCACGGATCACTGCTAAAATCAATGTCGCCACGTAAGATCGCATTGAAAATCCCGGTTTCTGACTCTGTCCATGCAAAGCATCTCATTTTAAGCATCATAATGAGGAATTTTTATTCCTTGAACTGATTGCCAACTCAGTCAGGCCGTCTTGAAATGAATTAGTTTAAGATGCGAAATGAACAAAAAGAACAGGAAAAGCTGGAAGTTGACAATGGCCATCTTTACCTGCCCAGAAAGGAGGAACTCCACTAAGAAGAATATATAGCATCACGCCGACACTCCAAATGTCGACTTCCGGTCCATAATTCCTCTTCAGAACTTCCGGTGCAATGTAATACGCACTTCCAACTACATCTTGGAATGTATCTCCTGCACAAAGAACAATAAAACGAGCTAATGTCAAGCTCGCTTCTCTCACTAGCCATGCTTGGCGAACGGAAAACAGGTCATTCTAGTACTGATTAACCAGAAGACCATGAGCTACTAGGGCCTGAGCAAACCAGAAAGTCGCTATCTTCCCCACTTTTGAAATCAATTATCTTTCATCAGGAACATGAAGAACGTGACTAGAGGATCAAGAGGCGAACCTGGCTTGAAGAACACTGATAGACCGAAATCGGTGGCCTTAAGTGGCGAGTCCTCCTCCTTGTTCAACAGGAGGAAATTCTCGGGCTTGAGGTCCCGATGAATGACCCCCATAGAGTGACACGTGTGCACAATCTGAACGATCGTCCTGAGCAGCGTCGCAGCGGCGCGCTCCGTGTAATTCCCCTTGGCTATGATCCGGTCGAACAGCTCCCCACCAGCACACAGCTCCATCACCAAGTGAACCGAGCGCTTGTCCTCATAAGCCCCCTTCAGCTCCACGATGTTGGGCTGGCCAGTCAGGTGATGCATGATCTGGACTTCCCTCCTCACGTCCTCGGTGTCCTCCTCGCTCACGAGCTTCCTCTTGGCGATCGTCTTGCAGGCGAGCTGCTCGCCGGTTGCCTTGTCAGTACACAAGTGCGTGATGCCAAATTGTCCCCGGCCGAGCTCCTTCCCTAACGAGTATGCGGCCTTGACATCCTCCATCGGCCGGTTGAGGACAGGGCCAAGCGGGGCTGGCTTGGAGGGCTTGGAATTAGGGGTCGCCATCTTCGGCGGGACCAAAACACTATTGTTCGGGGTGGCATTGCCCTTCGGATTGCTCCCATTCTCCGTGGCAAAACCCGCCTTCTGTAGGTTCCCCTTTGGGGCGCCACAACCAATGACCCCCGAGCAGCAGTTGCCCATACCGGGCAGTGACGCGACTACCGGGAAAGGACCGGACGGTGTCGGGTCGATCTGGACCTTTTCTTTCTCTTTCTTTCGGATGAGTCGACTCAGATTCCGTTAGGAGAAGATCGTCCAGGGTAAGAAGGAGAAATTGAAGAAAGGGGAAGATTCGCAGCCGAGGAGTGATGGAGAGAGGGACGATGGAGGGTTCTTGCGCTTCTTGAAGCGAAGAGTCGGGCGATTCTTCAAGGGCAACGGCTTCTCGTACTGGGCAGACGGTCGAGAAAACTTCCCGGGGGGGAAGAAGTAACGGTATTTTGTAATTTTTGGGGCCGTTCGCCAACGGCTAGGGCAAGCTTTTCCCCTCCGTGTCCAAACCGTGTATTCGGCAAGAGACTCCAATCCTTGGTTTTTCAAATTTTATCTTAGTTTATTCCGAATTCTAACGACCGTTTATTTCATTTCGTGAAAAAACTTGCTTGAATCGTTTCGAAATCGACGGAGTATATTTTCATAGTGAATGAAAATTTGTGCTTATATGTGACAAAAATGAATTTCTCTTTTAACAACTTTAATGAAAATAGATAAGAGGACTAAGACGCATCTCAAGCAGAACGCATGCTAATAAAGCGTGACTTGTCCTCATTTCTTCATTCGTTTTCTACTTCAAAACATGTCGATATTCGAAGTTTTCAAACTCAGTTTCTTGTGAATTTAAGTGACTAGGCACAGGAATGATTCCCCATTCCACGTTAGTCACATATCGGGTCTCGACTAAATCAGAACACTTCCGCACATAAATGGGTCGCAAAGCGAAATCTTTGTCTCAAGGAACCACCCCGCAGACTCGACACTCACTTGTTTTCCACAGCCACCATGCGAAACATCGCTTCGCTTATTCTCGTTGCTACTCTTGTCGCTGCGAAGGCAGCAGATTTCACGGCATGTGAGGACAACCTCGATGTCTCGATTCGGAGGAAGTAGGAGACCCGGGAAAGAGGGCCTCTGCTGCAATTGAGGAGCTCAGGCATCTCCCGCCTGACCCAATCCGGCTCAACTAGTTCATCAAGTCCACACTTCTCATGGCTGCTCTAGTCCAACCTTGTCACTGTACTCGCTGAGTTCCATGGGCAGGATCAGGTCTCATGAAGGTTCGTCGGTTTTGTTCATTCGGAACTGGATTTGGAGCATTTCCAGAGTATTTTAGTCGATGATCGAACTAGTCTTGAGAACAGAGAGGTGGTTTACAGATCCTTAGATTAGGGAGACAAAATAAAGACTGAAAAAATAGACCCTAGCATTGAGGGGCAAAACGGAACAGATTTATACATGAAGTTTCGATGGCGGAAGCAAATTACTACTAAAATGTGCACCAAGCATGTAGTGGGCGGCTGCGGCCACAGCTGCAAGGGGCAACAGATTTTCAGAAGATGGAGAAGAGAAACAGTTCTTCACAACGAACTAACTTTCCTTTTTCCATCATTGCAAAGATGAAAATCGAATCGAGAGAGAACAAAATTTATCATTTTCTACCAAACAGAATAAGAGAAATCAGGAATACAATCCGTTTGACATGGCTGTTAGTTAAAAGGATGAAATCGAGCTCTAAGAGTACCTTGGGAAGAGTCATTTTGTAAATAAGAAAAAGGAGTGATGAGTCCAAAGATATATAACATCAGTTCATGAAGAGCACCACTAATCATCTTCACTCTCCTTTACCAGTTCTTGATCTTCGAACAAGTCTTCAGGTGGGTCGTACACAATCATACCTGGAAAGAGCTCGAGGAAGTCATCCTTCACCCTCTCTCTTAATTCTGGGTATGGAATAAGCCCTTTCAGCATCACGCGGAAAGGCAGCGAGAGTGGAGGATCAGGAGACCGTCTCATTTCGTCATATATCTCCATGGCCTCTGAGGGCAGTCCACTATCCAAGAAGGCCCTCACTAGGTCCCCAAAAGTGTGCTGATCAAACAGAACTTCTTCCCTTTTGAGATCTTCCCACACACGCCTTACCTCATCCACTTTTTTGTTCCTTGCGAGCATCATCAGCATATCCCTGTAGAAAAACATGTCTGGCCGGTACCAAATCTCTTTGCGCACCACGTTATACAACTGAAAAAACATAGAAGACATCGCTAAAATCACAATCATATATGTTCTCGTAAAAATGAAAAGTAAAATAAGCACACTGCAAACAATAGTGACATTTGATGATCCTATCATAGGGACAACATCGCTTAGCAATATTGTAGCCAAATGGTAGCCAAATGGTTATCATGGACAGGCTAGTCCAAAGCAGTTACAATGATCAAGCAGTTGCTAATCATATTCCACTCACAACTACAATGAACCTAGTATATTTGACCTTTACCCAGGCAACCTTGATCTGACAATGTATTAGAGCTTGCACATGGTTTCACAAGAAGTTGGAAAGACCAGTCAAGTGACAAAGGACTGAATGATTCTCCAGTTGTCATAATAAAAACTTCACAAGACAGAAAGTAGCTAAAAATAATGATCACCTTCACAGGACACAACCATCTAGGGCCTGTTTGATAACCATCCTACTTTTCTATTTTTCTATTCTTTTGTTCTCCGGAACAGAAAAAGAACAAAAATCCGTTTGGTAATGCCTGCTAATTTTTTATATTCCCCAAAATAGAAAAGTGACTAGGGAATAGATTTGAAACAGAAATAAGAAATAAAAAAAAACTACTTCTTTGTTCCCGGAAACAGAAATTGTTCCCGGGAACAGACAGATTACCAAACGCATCCTTAGTGTTTTAGCATCTCATTTGTATTGAATCTTACAGACAATATAAAAATTGAACACCTTCCATTACTTCTCTTATCAATTACCATACTCTGCACAGAAAAGATCAAATTATACAAATGACAATGACATTACAACATTCAGGAAGTTGACTGCAGGTTCAACCACCTTAAATTGTCTTGCCTCTGAAGACAAACTGAAAGGAGCTAACAGGATTGTCGTCCCCCATACACGGGCCCCCAACCACTACGTTCTCAGTGGACATTTTAATAGCATGTTCTATTTTTTATTTGGCCTCCCTAATCTATCAGCATATGCTATTGTCTCTCTAATCTCAAGACCAGTTCTGTCATCAACTAAAATAATGCACCAAATCCAATACAAAGTGAACAAAAATGACGGACCTTCATGCAGAGGAAGACCTGATCCTGCCTCTGGAACTCCGCAAGGACAGAGACTAGGTCGGACTTGAGCAGCCGCGAGACATGGGACTTGATGAACCGGTCGAACCGGACTGGGTTGGACTGGAGACGCTTGAGCTCCTTGGCCACAATCAAACCCTCTTTCCCGATCTCCTTCTTCCTCCTCCATATCGACAAGCTAGGGCTTGAGGTTGTCCTCACGTACTGTGATATCTGCTGCGTTCGCGGCGACAACAACAGCAATGACAGTAAGCGATGCTTCACAGGGTTGTTGTGGAAAAGCAAATGTTGATTCTGCAAAGCTGTTCTTCGTCGAAGAAGAAGATGGAAAGCGAGGTTCAACATCAATGGAACTCATCAGAACTGCAAGAGAACCGAGGACACATCAAACTTTACTGAAAGGTGTTATGTTTGAAATTTGTTTTAGGCTTTATTAAGTTCAGGATTTGGAAAACCTCAGAAAAGTTAATCTACAATGAGATACTTCACATTATTAATGTGAATGATACTAACAGGATCATTTTTGAAGAAAACCAAAGAAGTGCAAGGATAAACCAGCTTTTCCACGACTTCCAGCCTATTCCTATAAATATTGGGCACTCCTGTCAGTACTCAGTAGAGGTATATAAGCATATGGAAAGATCAAGTTATATTAAAGAAAAAGATAGAAGAAGATTATAACCAGCAGATAATTAACATATTATGGGAAAAACAACGTGTGTATCCTCACTTCACATCATGATATAGGCAATAAGCAAGTAAAAGAAGCTAGAAATGAAGTAGTGAAAGCAAATTTGACAGTTGCTTGTGGGAACAAGTGGACCAACATCCTTGTCCCTTTCGATCAAAGTAGGATGGGTACAGATGCATATTTATCCAACTACATGGATTATTGCTGAATAATTACGAACAAAATTAGCAAAACTCACATTTGTGCCAGCATAATTTGACTTTCCTTCATGATATTGTTCTGTTTCCACTAGTCATCGTTTAGCTCATTAATTATAAGGAGTTACTAACTGATCAAAGTTTTTATACAATGGTTTGCAAACATGATACACCTTCCCATGTATGAAGAAGATGTGTTTAAAAATTAGTCCCACCTCAGAATAAGTATATTATTGCAAGTGCAAGTGTAAATATACTTAAACCTAATGAGCTGAAAATAAGAAAACTTGTTATCTAGACTGACCTTTTGAAGCTATGAAAACAATGGCACTTTTAAACACCTGCCAAAGCTTCAATGTATCAGAAGTTAGAACCAGACTTACTAAACAATCAATAGCAACAACCATTCAGAAAATTGTTTTCCACATATAAATAAAAAGACCAAAAGAAAACTATAACTACATGAGCAACTATACATAATCTCACTTTGGCGCTTACAACAAAACTCCAACTGAACACAAGCTATCAATAGCCCTTCCAAAAATAAGACTCTGTTAAGAAATTTCTGGAAGAACTTGGATGCAATAAATAACAAAGCAATTTAGAAGTGTCACTCGTGATTGATAAATCTACTTGAAAGCCAGTATATTTTAAGACATAGAGGAAAATTGGTGATTGAACTTGGCAATTTACACAACCTACAACAATAAAAAGACAGCCTATCAATGTCCATAGATGAATATCTTATTTCTGTTTGGGACCTTATGATTTGACTTCCATAGTAACGAGCAGCAACTTTGTCTCGCAGACAGAACAGCATAAAACAAGCTTTAGCATGCGTTGCCAGCATCATTTAGGACCCTGCAAAAATTATAGTCATATGGAGGCATCCACTGGAATAGCTGAGGGTGCTTTTAAAATTGTGAAGAGAAGCATCAGATCCTTGCATTAACAAAGAGCATCTTCCGGGAGCCTGGAAATTTGTTTTAAAAGTATAAAATTGAATTACTTGTTACACCAATAGGCGGGAACAATGGTACATTTTACAGTTTATGTTCTTGAAAAACGTTTGTCAGGGAAAAAGGGAAAGAGAAAAGAAGAATGTTGTTTCCTGTTCAAACAAGTAATGTCCTAGACAAAGATCACCGATCTCAACTGTATTTTCGGTACTTAGAGAAGTGGAAGACGCTTCACAAGATTAACATGCCTTCCTATTAAACAAAAGTCTTGAGAGGAAAGGAAATCAAATCTAGGTTCAAAAGAAATATCGATGGCTCTACAACCAGCACTCGTACTAGAAATATCAACTTTGCAGCCGCCATTATTTACATCAATTTTAATGAGGGGGAAAATGGGACCAAATCTAGATGTTGAACAAGGAGAGTACATGAGATTATTGAGATGTCCGAACACCATTAAAAGCCTTGAGGTTTGTTTTGTCACCAACACACACGTACATATATCAAGCGCCTATCATTATTTGGATAGCCTTCGCCAAAACCTATGGAATTGGAACAATCTATGGCGATTTAGATGTTTTACTCTACATTTAAACAGGAAATAAAGCCAAGATGGTATTCAACAACATGCGACAACCCACACCTGAAGCCTATGAAAGCACAACCTTGTGCACCCCAAAAAACATTTTGCCAACGAACAAAGTCCTCAATGGCTATATCGGATTAGGCTGAAGAAAACAATGCACCGAGCAATTGCACCACACCAACAATTCAGAAAACAAGCACCAATTGGTAAGAAACCTTAATCTCTTGAAAATTCATCAAAAGTCACCTAGAACGTTAATTTCCGTATATGAAACTGCAAATTCCTCAGAACCCTATTCGCTCCTCGCCAATAACAAGCTACAGGAAACATGAAAGGGCAACGAAGAGTCCTATGGTAAGCACTAAGCAAGCAGAAGTTACATCAGAAGGCTCAGGGAAAATGCTTCCCCACCTTCTTCGACCTGGGATTCAAATCGCCTAAAAACACACCTGAAACCCTGACCTACGCGGTCGTCCGCGAGCTACCGGTACAAGCGAAATCGAAACGCGACGAGGCACGGACGAACCGACTTGCCGGCGAGAAAGTAACGGAACACTGAGAAGGATTCCTACGGTTCCTCCAAAACCTTCCTCGTCTCGCCGCTGAAGCGGCGTCAATCAATCGAACAAGACTCGCCTTGAACTAGGGCTGGCGCGTGGGGGAGAGAGAGAGGTGTACCTGGCTGCGGCGGCGAGCGGCGGCGAGAGAGGTTGCTCACGGGTAGCGGCGGCAACCTTGAGTCGGCCTTATTTCACGACGGATTAGGGAGGGGTGATTTTGTAATAATTAGTCCAGTCGCGGGAGATTACACGAAATAAGAAGAAAATTGAGGTTTCGAAAGCTTTCTCAAAAAGTGATTTTACCCCTATTGGCCATTGTTTCCGTGGGAAGGGGAGGCGAAGGTAAAATATTCGAATATTCACTTTATAATGATTTAATTTTAGGTCCCTCACCTTCTCTTAGGTAAAAGTGGAGACAAGTGAAAACGATTTAATTTCTCAATGCAAGGCAAAAATTTTAAAAGTCAAAAGAAGAGTGAAGTAGGATTGACCAAAAAGAAATACAAAATTACATTGTTATATCTACTAAATAATGATCTATCACTTGTAAAAAGTAAATAAAGAAAAATATTTTTATAGTTCACGAAAATAATTATCTGTGATAAGAATATTTTTTATAAATTGAATTATTTAAAGTCATCAATTATTCATTTTCTACCAAACAAATAGAATTACGTGATAAATGCAAAATATTCATGTTAAATCCATCTATGTGTCAAATAACGAATTAAATTCGGTATCCTCCCTTAAAACATCATTGTGACATGAGTTGATAACGTTTTCTAGAAGGGCAGTTTGCTTCATTTTCAGTTGTTCCTTTGATATTTAGGAGCTTTGCATCATGCATTACTCAATTTATGAAATCTAATATTACATATTCTGTGAACTTCAACTTTGTGGTTAAAGGTTTTGTTCTATTTTTTTATTTATTCTTCTTCTTCTTTTCTAGTCAAAGGTTCTACTCTTGATTTCAAGGGTATAAAATTTTGTCAATGTTCGGATACTCTGAATCGAAAGGTGAAGGATTAATTAATTTTCATCATGAGATTCTAGGGCAACTTAACATGGTAAATATCGACTTGTTTTCACCGGGATTAAAACCAAAAGCTTTTGGACAAGACTCTATTTATAACTATGACATTATTAGAAAATAGGAAAGACCAACCTATTAGAATACATTTCCCATTAAATATCCCATTTCAAGGATTTTGAGATGGCAAAATTCAGGGAGCGAGACGATATCTCATTACTCGCGAAAAAAAAAAAAAATTCAGGAGAGATTTTTTAATTATTGAATTTCGTGTGAAAGAAAATGTTCATTTTAAAATGGAGAAAATTCCAAAAAAATACTCGAAGTACTCATCTTTTCTCAAATAAGAACCCGATATGAACATTGTTTCGAATAAGGATATAAAATGCCATCAATTTCTCAAATAAGACACTAAAGTGAATCTTTTATTAAATAAAAGCTTAAAGTGGTTGTGTTTATTTCAAATAAGGGTCCGACTTTCCATTGATTAGTGGCATTTTCGTAATTTATTGTTTTCTCTTTTTCTTTTTCTTTCTTCCGGTTCTTCTTCTTCTTCTTCATTGCCAGCAGCCGACTATAGGGGTGATTGAGTTTAGGGTAGGTAGGGTCCAAACCCGGACCCTGTATCTAACCTTGTTATAATCGGTTCCCATTTTTTGGATCCTGTACCCCACCCTATTTTTATTAAACCCTGTTTTGGACCTGACCCTATTTTTCCGGTCCGGGAATAAGGTCAACCCTATTTTCATTGGAACTTGTTTTGCAATCGTTTGATATCCTATACGACTTCAAATTTTACATTAATTCACGAAAAAAATAATAACATAATTCTCATAACATTATAAGACAAAGCAATAATCCTAACAATGCATAAACATTAGCAACAAATATGAATCTAATATTAATCTCATTCCCACAAATACTTCATGCCTACTTATGTATATGCGACGGAACTATTATTAAGAAGACATCTTTCTTGAGTTGGATTGAGAATGTTTTAATTAGTACTACAGTAGTTAATAACATTTGTCCCGTGACTATAGTAATAATCGAAAGTGAGACCATTAAAAAGGAAAAACAATGCACGAGAACAATTATTTTTAACAATTATTTGAAAACAATTCTCCTTTAACTTAATTCAAATAAAAACTTTCTTTTTTTAATAATTTTTTGAAAACAAAGAGACTCAAAGGGACTATACAGAGAGATGGTTTTATTTTTTTAACAGGTAAAAATCGGTTCCAAAATCGGTTCGGTTCTAGGTGGGTCCTTGCTTGGACCCTATTTCCGGACCGGTTTCAACCAGTTCCCAAAAATTGGAACTAGTTTCTGGATCAGTTTAACTGGGAACCAGTTCTTAACCCTGTTTTTCAGGTGGTCCAGTTCGGATTCCAGGTAAACCCGATCCGATTGCACACCCCTAACCGGTTAGCCACCAACAAAGCCTATAGAGGGCTAGGCAAAGATTGCCCTTGCTTGATTCGACGAGGGTGGCCCTCGTTGGCCACAGGCATGGCAACCCTTGCCCTGGTTGAGGTTGGCCCTCGCGTGGCTCACCCAAGGCCGGCGAGGGTGGGACAACCCTCGCCTCACAGGCACCCATGAGGTTGGCCTCACCCACAACCTCGTGGCCACCCATGAGGTCGCCCCTCGCCAGCTGTGGGCGAGGCCAATCCTTGCCAGATCACCATCCCCCCCTTGCCAGATCAAGAAGGGCAACCCTTATCCAATCTTTTATGACTTTGCCGATGGCCATGACCACATCCAATGAACCACCAAAGAAACCAAAAAAAAAAAATAACAAATGATGAAAATCGCCTTAATTGATTGAAAAATTTAGTCCGTCGATGACCGACGAAGTCAAGTTCTTATTTGAAAAAATCATAACCATTTTAGGCATTTATTTTAAAACAACCATGGCCACTTTGAGTCTTTATTTAAAAAATTGAGGGCATTTGGGGCCATTTTTTAGAATTTCCCCCTCAAAATAAAATAAAACAATTACCAGAAAAAAAATTCAATTTACGATACAACGTTATCTTTTCATTACTCGTGCTTTTTTTTTTTTTTGATCCTTTTCAATTATTCAATTTCGTGCGTGTAAGAAAAGATTCATCTCATGCAAAATAATACAAAAGGCACATTGCCAGAAAAATATTCATTTTTTTCTAAAATACATCAAAGGTGGGCATAGTGAATATTCGAGTGCTGATCTTATTTTCTTTTCTTTTTCTCCTTGTTTTTTTTTTTTTTTTTTTTGGGTCAGAAAGTGACATCCCTTGATTACGACGAGTAGAGAGTTGTCCATTTCGCAGGGGCTGGGCTCGCGGGGCCCACCACCGGTAATGCCGTTCGTTTGACGCGCCAAAAGACAGCGCGTGTCTTTGGCGGTAACATCGGACTTTGTCTTCACTCTGTCCGTCGCGGATAAGAAAGTTCGACCTACTTTTTTACCGCGCGGGTAAGAGACTCCCCTCTGAAGCCGCCTTCGTCGTTCTGAGCTGGTCGGGCCAATGAGATCGCGCCACGCAAGCACGCTGCCCGTCGGATGGCGACGGTGGTGACTTCCCCCGGAATTTCAAAATTCGCTGCGGTTTGCTTGATAGCGTCCGGGCATTTGAATTTGGTTACGTTAGGTACACCATAAATCGCCCGATTAAATGAGTTTTTCCCTCACGACCAAAAGGAACCCAAAACAAAACAAAAAAAAACTCTTCTGCACGTCGGTACGTCTCGGATGGCTCGTTTGACTTTGACCCATTACTTCCAAAAGCCTAGAATTCCCTGAACTAATTTTCATTTTACATAAAAATATCTCAACCTAATATCCACCATACATTTATTAAAAAATCTTGAACTGGTATTCCTAACACAAATTTACCCTCTATTTTAATCTCCATGTCAAATTCACTTAGCGGTCTTTTTCATATGTATTGACACATGTGCACTTTAACATGAAATTAGATATAATATTAACTAATGGAAGATTTGGTTGATGTATCAATTTAGATTTTATTATAGCTTGAGGTAAATATTTATAAGGATATCGATTTTATCTGAAATTTTTTCAAAATTTTTTTTTATGGTTAATGGGTCATGGGTTGTCACTTTGGGATTTCTTATGACATGAAAATTAATTTAGAATAATTGCGACAAAGGGTGCTAATTTGAAAATCCTAAATCCTACGGTTGTGTCTAGCAAAACCTTCATCCTTCGCTTAATTTAAATTTGCGATATATGATTTTGGCTTCGTTCTAATCCTAAATGATACTTTCACAGATTTTTTCATCTGTTTCTGAAAGTTTGGATATTTTAAATTTTAACAAGAAAGGGAAATACCTTTCACTTAAACTTAATTTTAAGCAAACAAGCTCAATCCTATTTTATAGCATAATTGAAAGAGCATGCTACGTGTCTCAAAACCAATTTAAAAAATCGATATATTATATTATACAGCAAATCATGAACAAGTATTAGGTGCACCAAATATAACGCGAGATCAACTTACATACACGGTTAAATATGGTGAGGCCTATATCGAGATCAACTCCCGAGCTCTTCTTTGACTACAAATTTTGTAAGGTGGTTTATTTTAATAAGGACCCCAGGATTAATTACAGCGTTTTTCGATGCACGTGTACCAAGAAATCCAATATATATTCTTATTTTATCACGCCATAAAAAAGAAACTTAATTTATAAAAAACAAATATTATATACTATGCCCTTTTCAAGTATGCCATCGAATAAATTACTTAAACAAGACAGCCCAACCTTTAACCAAACAACTTTTGACCGCCTATGGCTGAATTAGGAATCCCGAGAAGTTTAAGGCTAATTAATTTATTTATTCACGGACTCCGAGACGGGGCATGGCGCGTGTGGAGGTCGAGAGTCGTTTTACTTTACTTACCAATGATGGCGATGCCGGAGAAGGTAAACAAACAGGGGATTTCGCATGAAGGATCATTGATTTATGAATCTACCGAAATTATGAATTGTTTTTTTAATTTTTAAGACTGTATATCAAAAATTTCCGACACTAAATTACATGATGCATTTGACTACAAAAACTATCGATGCAATTCTCCTTAGTTTTTATAAGACCCCGTTGTTGGAAAATATAATCCTTCGAATTCGTTACATCAACATGCACATGAGTTGATGGCTTCAAATTATATGTCCAATAAATGAATTTTAATTAATTTTATCAAATGGCCCTATTTTGGGCCAAAAAATTGTACCTTTTCTTTTCACGAGATGACATTCAATTGATATGCATGTGAAAATAGTCCATGCATAATCCACCCCAAGGTTGACCTTGCGTGGCAATAATGGTTGTGGGGTTCTTGTCATGGGGGAGCTCCTATCTAAATAGAGACATATCACAATGAGTCACCACACTAGTTTTCCCTCTAGACAACCAACTAATCACGATTGTCTTTGAATTATATGAAAACAAAAATGGCTTGTGGTAGATAATTTTCATCTTGAAGAAATTTAATTTATCTCCGTGGTTGGGGAGATATGTAGAGACATACAAATGGTCCTATCTTCATTTAAAAGGCGAGATAGGGAAAGTATATCAAAATCAATCAATTAATCCTTTACAACCCTCTTATATTAAAATACATTCATACATGCTTGCCGCAAAATACCAATAGATCTACATGGTTTTGTTTGTCTTGATGCCAACTAGAGGCTCGTATGCATCCCATAAAAAGGGTTTGGCAAAATAATTTTCCAAAATTAGTTGTGGTTATTCATTTGAAAAATCAGCTAATCATAAATATTATCATTATCAAACATCTATGCCCAGACGTGTATGTTGATAACAAAAATATTTACCGTTGAATTGTTATTTTAAGAGGTTCAACTGATTAATTTTTGAATAATATTTTCCAAAAGGTTAATTTTTCACGAAATAAATGAACCAAGTTCATTTGGTCATGATCATTAAAACTCATTTAGTTTTTTGGTCAGCATGGACAATGCAGTATCACTTTCAAACGATACAATATATCGTCTCGCTTTTTAATGAAAATCTCTCCTTTGCTGCCTGTGAATGCTTCAAGAATTAAAAAAAGAAAAAGGAGGAAAATCAAATAAAGTTAAATGCTATTAATAGACGAAATCATACTGAAAATAAAAATTTATCAGTATATCCAACAATTTATAACAATTCCATTAGTATGTCCAACAAATTTATTTATTTTATTTTTGATTTTTTTGGATATTTATTAATTTATTTTTCTCCATCTTCTTTATTTTATTTTTTATAAAAAAAATACAGGATAAAAGAAATATTTCCTTTAAAAATGAGAAGCAAGGCATGCACGGACAGCTTTAAACATCATGCGCAGTACCATGTTAACGGCCGTAACAAAACGAAGCTTCAAGAGGAATAATATAATAATAGTAGAAAGCTTTGGGGGCAAATGTGTGAATACCATGAGCTCGGGAGAGTTTCGCATCATAAGTTCCTTCGAACCAAAGACAGACTAAACGGCCGTTAATTTTTTTTTTATAAATACCGGCAATTACCATAAATAAACGTGGCGCTTCCCAATTGGGCGGTGACCCTCCGTTGGACTAAAGCTGACTTCACATGACTCCTTCCTCCTTCGCTCTTTCTCTCTCTCTCTCTCTCTCTTCTGCTGCCGCTGCTGCTGCTTCACGGCCAAAAGTAGGTGAAAAGCGGGGAGTCTTCCTCTTCACACCACCACCCCCACCACATTCCCACGACAACCGCTATTTTGCTGTACCTAATCCTGAGCTCGAGCCATTAGAAAAATGGCGGATTCCCCGTTATAATAACTCGCCTACTCCTACTCCGTACACGCGCGCGCCCCTTCGCCCCTCCCCTGAACTCTCTCACTCGGACAAGAGGCACGCACGGGAGCGGCGGTGTCGGTTCCGATTGGAGCGGACCGAGGGATTCGCATGGCGACGGAGGTTGCGGGGCTCGCTGGCCGTTCTCTGTAGTGTGCGGTTTTTTGGGGGTTGAGTGATCGGTGCTTTGTTAGAATCGGAAACCCTAGGCTTTCGGATTGCTGCGGCGCGGCGCGGCTCGGCTCGGCTCGGCTCAGATCTTGCGGGTCGCGGATCTGCCGATTGGCGATCGGCCGGGGCCGGGCGGGGGATGGCGAGGCCAGTCCGGGCGGAGTGAGATGTCCGGGGCTGCGAGCTATGGTGGTTGGACTTGTTCGATTGGGCGCGGGATCGGTGCCGTAGCTGCGGGGAGCGCGTCTCGCTCTCGTGGAAATGTCGGCTTCGCTAGCGGCCTTTGACCGCCCGAGACCTGGTGTTTCGAACACGGTACGAGTCTCTAGCGTTTCCGGAAATGTTTTGAGTGATTTGAGTTCCCTTGTTTTGCGCGTACGCGAAGGAAGAGTTGGTTTTTCTTTGGCTCGGCTTCGGTTGGGGGACGAGGGAGTCTTTGGCGGAAAACTAGGACTTCTTGTTAGAGCTCCATTGCTTTTTGGCAGAAATTGTTCTCACGGGCAGTTCAGTTCATCTGTCCTTGGTGGTGTTTATTTTTGCTTGTACCATTAGCCCGCAAACAACTGCAGGAGGTTAGGGGGTTGGGTAGTTTGACGATTTGATTGAGCTTGAAAAGGTGGAAGCATTTTGACCGAGCGTTCTGATGTAATTTCTGCTTGCTTAGGGCTCTTTTTTGCCCTTTCCTTTTTTTTTTTTTTTTTTTTTGGTAGCTTGTAATTGATGAGAAACGAATAGGATTTAGTCTGGCACTTTCATCTCCAGAGATCACGTTTGGGGTGCGACTTTTGACGAATTTCGCTAGACTGATATTTCTCTCTGACCAATGCTCGTTTTCCAAATAGCGCCGTGGTGCAATTGCTCGGTGCTTAAAATTTGACTCTGGCATTTTCAGGTTTTGGCATCCAGATAATTCATTTAATGGTAAAATTTGTTTGGGGTTGCAAAAAATTGTACTTTCAGGCTACAGATGTGGGGTTCTGGCACGTTAGTGAATACCACCTTTACTTTATCTCCGGTTTTAAATTTAGAGTTTAACATCTAAATCACAAGGATACGTTCCAAATCCATAGGTTCGCTGAAGCTATCCAAATAATTATAGGTGCATGGTATATATGTGCATGTTGACTTCAAAACAATCTTCGAGGATGCTGTAGTGTTTAGACATCTCATTTTGCACTAGTTGTTCAGAAACTAAATTTAGCCTTTCCTTCCTCATTTCATATGTGAATTATGGCAGGTGCAAAGTTTATATTCTTAATAAGAATGCTGGTTGCGGAGCCATTAATAGTTTTTGCAATATATGCTTTTGAACCTAAATTGCATTTTCCATTCCACTCTGACCTTTATTTAATAGGATGGACGTGTTACTCTAGTGAAGTTTTTCCTCTTCCTCTTCCCTAGATTTTATATATCAGTACCTAGAATACAAGTGAGATTGGTGATCTTTGACTAGGATTACTTCTTTGAATAGAAAACGGCATTCCTTTTTTCTCAATTTCTTTTACCCTGACAAAACTAAGTTCTCAAAGATCATAATCTGTAAAATATTTCATTGCTGCTGCCTATCCGTGTAACAAGTAACTTCGTGGGTTTATCCTTCAAATCCCTTTTCCATGTCTCAGTAGAATTCTCCTTGTTGCTGAAAGGATTTGATGCTTTTGTTCACAATTTCAAAGTCTATTCCAGTGAATGCCTCTATAGGACAATAATTTTGTGGGGTCCTGAACTATTCTGGCAATGCATGTTAAAGCTTGTTCTATGCTGTTCTGGTTGTAAGATAAACTTGCTGTTCATTGTCACACCTACAGGAGCCAGCATTGACGTCTTGAATGGATATATGATAATCATCTACGGACAAGACTCTTCTTTCATGTTTTAGGTTGCATAAATTGTGGAATTCAGTCACCAGTTTTTCCTCTATGTTCTAAAATATGACGGCTTTTGAGTGGTATTGTCAATCATAAGTCACATTTTAAAGTAACTTCAGTTCTTAGTGCTGCCAAATTCTTTCAAAATTTCCTCAGTGCACTCTTATTTCTGGAAGGATTTTTGATTGCTTGTGTTTAGTTGGAGTATAAGGCTATATATGGTTGCTCCTTCTATAATATTTTGTCTTGGTCTTTTCATTTATTAATGGAATTTAATGTTCTGAATGGTTGTTGCTAGTGATTGTTTAGGGGTTTCAATTCTCAGCTCTAATATATTGAAGCTTTGGCAGGTGTTCAAGAGTGGCCCTCTTTTTATATCTTCCAAAGGTCAGTCAAGATAATAAGTTTTTTGTATGTCCAGCTCATTTGGTTTGAGTACTTTGATACTTGCAATTGTGTTAATGTACTTATTCCGAGGTGCAACTTCTTTTTAAACACATGTTCTGATCATTGTCATACATGGGTTGATGTATTATGCTTGCAAAGCACTTTATCAAAATGGATCTGCTGATAATTTTTCATAATTGATGAGCTAAATGATGACTAGTGGAAACAGAGCAATATCAGGAAGGAAAGTCAAATTATGTTGGCACAAATGCGAGTCTTGCTGAATTGCTAGTAATTGTTCAGCAATAATCCTTGTAATTGGATAAATATGCACCTACAGTTAACCTATTTAGATTGAAGCAGACAAGGATGGTCCACTTGCTTCTATCAGCGACTGTCAAGTTTGTTTGCACCGCTTCATGTCTAGCATCCTTTTCATGTTTATTGTATCTATCATGATGTCAATTGAGGATACACCCTTTGTTTTTCCTTGTAATATGTTTATCATCTGCGTGATGTGTCTGCTTGCTATAAACTTATTTTTTCTGGTTTCTATTTCTTTCAAATTATCATTAAATAACTAGATATTTGCACGTGCTTCTATACCTAGTGATAGGAATTCCTAATGTTTACAGGAATTGGCTGGAAGTCTTGGAAAAAGCGCTGGTTTATCCTTACACGCACTTCTTTGGTTTTCTTCAAAAATGATCCGGTTAGTCGCTATTTTACACTATTACATGTGAAGTATATCATTGCAGATTGACTTTTTTGAGTTTTTCAAGTTGCTCGATTTCTCCTTCAGATGACATAGCCACAAGAGTCTCCTTAGCAGCTATTTCTTGAATGAGTAAAAGTGCTTTCTGGTGGTTTGGCAATCTGTGCTTATGGTATTTGTTGGGCAATTGGATGAAGGATGTTGTAACATACTCCTAATCTTAAGTTTAGCAGATTTTTCCATCTAACTGTAGCTCTTGAGGTGTTATCCAAATCCATGGTACTTTTGGCAATGTTAGATGTAGCCCAAATTTCAGCCCTTTTAATGTACTATTTGTATATTATCTGGTAAGTATTTCTTGAAATTGTTACCTTACAAGCACCTGCCATGAAATTGTTGAATAAATAGGGATGAGATGTATAGATTGGAGAAATCAATAAAATGCCACTTGAAGGAACAATTATTTTTGTCTACTGGACATTATTAGCTTATGGCAGACTGTTGTACAAGTTTCTGGGAGAGTAGGAGGTGCTTTGATAAATTTTGCTGAAGTTCTTTAGTTTTCCAGAAGAGGAACCCAATTGTGAGATCTCAAAAAATTTGTGGTAATTAATATCTATTAGCAATCATTGTCACTGTTAATTCTAATTGCTGTCTAGATTGTTATGCTTTTCTTCTGGTTTTCCCAATCTCCACATGCTACACCTTTAACCTATGAGATTCGTTGTAAAGGCGGCACTTGATCTCAATTCTTGGACTTACACCAAAGGGATTTACTGACATTCAGATGGATCTTCATGATTACCTGCACTACATCTTGTTTTCTGTTTCCTCATTCTGTTAACTGGGATCTATTTGAGCACTTGCACCTCCATCAGATTCAAAACGCCCACACAATCTCTTTACTTGTAAAGATTAATGAATTTTCTGTCCTTCATTTAATGAATAGTTGGAATTAGTGATATCGGCCTTGCGTCATTTTGTTTGATCTTGCGTGTTTCAAATTATGCCTTTCCTTGCATGTAACGTCAGCTGCTGTATCTAGATGATTAGATACAGTGTGTGCTTATTAATTTGATTTTTCATGTAGAGTGCTCTCCCGCAGAGAGGTGGAGAGGTGAACCTGACTTTGGGTGGGATTGACCTGAACAACTCTGGGAGGTATGTTTTCCTTTCTTGGAGGCTGAGGGCTTTACTATGGTCTGGAGAGATTATCAGGCCTGTTGTAATGTTGCATTTCTTGTACCTGCTTCAGTGTTGTTGTTAGAGAAGATAAAAAGCTGCTGACTGTCCTGTTCCCCGACGGACGTGATGGCCGAGCATTCACTCTTAAGGTGCTTCATCTTACTCCTAACAGTAGCTCAATTTTCTCTGACACAGTGAGCATGTTCTATTATTCAAAGTAATTATTCTCAGACTGAAGTTCTCGGGTATACACCTTTCCTTCTGTTTCTTTGACCCTCTTTTTCCAGGCGGAGACATTGGAGGATTTGTATGAGTGGAAAACAGCCTTGGAACATGCTCTTGCCCAAGCGCCAAGTGCTGCCCTTGTCATGGGACACAATGGAATCTTCCGGAGTGACCCGGGTGATTCAATTGAAGGCTCTTTTCATCAATGTCTGTACTTCTCTTATCATAGTACATTTTGCTTAAACCTGGTTCTTCTGCATGCATAAGGAGATTCTAGGTACTTTCTCTCTGTCTCATGATGCCTTAATGCAGGGAGGGATAAGCATCCGGTAAAATCTCTGGTTGTTGGGAGACCAATTTTGCTTGCTCTGGAAGATATTGATGGAGGTCCTTCCTTTCTTGAGAAAGCTCTTCGGTTTCTAGAAAAGTTTGGTGAGTCTTTCTACTGTAATCTACTCTGATCTTTAGCTTTCTAAGTTTTTAATATTTCTTTTACAGCAAGTTGCCTTGTCATATTAGTAATATTCCTTAAGGATCATTTAGTATCTTGCCCTGCAATGGTTTTGCAATTCATCTCGACATGTTTCCCTAGCTGTTTACCTACTTGTGCAAAAGGAGCTCCAAGGTGGTCATGCAGTTGGGTTGCCTTTGCCCCCTGCCTTCTCTTTTGATTTTCAAAACAGGAGCCTATGCAGCATAGTTCTCCTTGGCCTATCTAGGCATCTAAATATTGCAAAACAAAATTGCAAAGTTTTCTATCTGTGTATGCTCTGTATTGGTTTTGTGGCCTGTATACACTTGGTTGGGTTTACTAGTCGCTTTGCCGATTCCCTCCCTTTCCCTGCTGCACTTCTCAGGTTGTCTTTTCTGATTTAAAAAGCTTGTTGCTTAGCATTTGGTTGTAAGTGTCAATTATTATGGACTATGTTTGTTAAATATATGAGAATGATATCTTGTTGAATTTGGTTGTGTGGAGTGGTGTATTGTCCAAAAATAACAAATTGAAATTTCTAGGCTAGATCTTCTCAAACACTTAATTCTTGAAGAATGGATAAAGGATGAATGCTTCATGTGCCATGTTAGGTGATGAAGATGGAAAACAATTTTTTCAGCTACATGATTCTCCTTGTTCTCAGAATTATTTCACTTTAAATAACTGTTTTCAAACAGGAACAAAAGTGGAAGGTATTCTAAGGCAATCTGCAGATGTTGAGGAGGTGGACCGCAGAGTCCTGGAATACGAACAAGGTACATGTTGATTCATTTGTTACAGGCAGGGTGAGATGTATAAAAGAGATCTAGGTGTTTGTACCTGATGTTCATGCTAAATGTGGTTAATACTCTCTTATAACTTACTGCTTGCAGGCAAAAACGAGTTTGCTTCTGATGAAGATGCTCACGTTGTTGGTGACTGTGTGAAGGTACTGTTGTTGCTGCTAGTTTTGATATATGGTTATGGAGCTTTTGTTTCTTCCTCTTAAGTCAATTCAATATTCATGTGCTGTTTGATCTGCAGCATGTTCTGAGGGAGCTACCTTCCTCTCCAGTTCCAGCATCTTGCTGTACTGCATTGCTAGAGGCTTATAGTAAGTTGAGCTTTCTCTGTTCTTCTCAATTCTTCAATCTATGCTCTATGATTCCAGGGTATCTTTCGGTCACTGTCCTGAAGTATCTGTTGTCCTTATAGAATATCAATCTAAAGTTGCCTTTCACTGAATGATCATATTTCATGGTCTGAAGAGTACAGAAATTTTAGTCAATTTGCTTTTCGCCTTTTAGGAGATGCTTTAGATGACCACATCTTTTTCTCCTCTCATTAGGTTCAAACCCCATTTTTCGAGTGCTTATTAATCATTATTCGCCTTATTTATAATCAAGGAGATTTGCATGAAAATTAGCCTCAAGAAGAAAGTTGATATATCAGGACATGGGTTCTCAGCTTTCATGCTCCTGCTGATTTATTCAGTTTTTTGTTCATGCATGAGTATTTTATGGAGCAACATGTGCTCTAAAAAATGACAAATGGCAGCTTTGGATGTCAGAGCTGCTTAATTTATACAGTTTAGGACCATCCATGGTGTAATGCTGATAGTAGTTTTGTGATGTTATTAGTGTTTTATGATCTTTTCTCCTTCTGTTTTGTTGTGTTAATATCTGGATTTTTGTGCTTCATTCTAGTTATAACAGACATGTTGACGTAGTTGCTTCGTGTTGTTTTGTGTCAGAAATTGATAGGAGGGAAGTTCGTGTTCATGCAATGCGGTCTGCAATTCAGGAGACATTCCCTGAACCAAACAGACGTTTACTGCAGAGGTATACACTTCTCATTGCCTTGGACATTTGTTATTACTTTGATTGGGAAAAAGTTTCTCAAATAGTAAATATGATATTGGAACTACTTGAAGCAGAGCGCAAATGTAACTCATTGCTATTTTATTTAAGTCTGTCATTTAGTGAGATATCTTTCTTTTCCTTGCTGACATTTTGTGGGTGTGCTGCAGAAAATTTTTAAGTTGCATAAGGAAATGAGATAATGTTTTGTTTTCCCCTGAAGATTGATTGAGTGAGATATTCGTGTTTTTCATTTTGATATTTTCTTGGTATCCTGTCAATGAAAACTTAGGACCTTGACACAGTACAGCTGTGCTATTGAATGGTATTTTTATGTGGTTTCAGCAACTGACCACTCAAGTGTCCATGTTATTGCACCTTTATAAATGGAATAGTAGTAAACAAAGCCATGTGAAATTGCCAAGACTTGATTGCTCAGTAAATTCATGTTGGCACACCTCAACCTATTGTACCGCTATTACCTATGATACTTTCAAACATCTTACCATTACCAGGAGTACTTATATCAGTTTGTGGTGGCTCATATGTGGTGAAATACATGTTTCATGACTAGAGATTGCTTTTTCTAATTCGTTTTGTGAGCAAAGACCCCAGTAATGGTTTTTTCTAATTTTTTTTTTTGTAAAAAAAGAAAGAGAAATGGAATCAATTGTGAATTTCTTTTTCATCTTGTTGCTGATATACTTTGTATCAAACTGAATTTCTACTTGCTTCTTTGTTTTGCAGAATCCTGAAGATGATGCATACTATTGCCTCTAATTCTCATGAGAACCGGATGACTGCATCTGCTGTTGCTGCTTGCATGGCTCCTTTATTATTACGTCCTTTATTGGCTGGTGAATGTGAATTGGATGATGATTTTGACACTAATGGTGATGCTTCTGCTCAGCTTCTAGCTGCTGCAAATGCTGCCAATAATGCGCAAGCCATCATCACCACTCTTCTGGAGGAGTATGAGAATATTTTTGATGTAATTCTCTCAATCTGAATCTTTTCTCTGCAGTTTTTGAACACTTGTTGCTGGGCATATATGCCGTGGGTCATTTGCTGTACCGAGTTCCTTTTCTATTTCATTTGTCCAGAGCCAGAAATCGCAACATCATACCCACCCCTAACTTAATTGACCAGATACTTGTCACTGCTGTAAAACATTCTGCATAATTTTCTTTTTTTTGTTACTTTATCATTCAGAAAATTGTAATGATTCAGGAGAAACTGCCTATAATATTAGGGCTGGCTTTCATTGCAAAGTGTAATATCTGCAAACCTTGTAGCTGCAGTTTAGAGCGAGATACATATCAAGAAACTTAAAGTTTAGACAAGTGAAACTTTGTAAATTAATTAGTGCTGATTTCACTTGCTATTATGAAGGGTTCCCTTTGAAAATAGTGGGAGTGACGATTTTCAAGGGAACCCTCTTTTCATTATGCCAGGCTGTTTCATTAGGTGCTAATATTGTTTTACAAAATTTCAGGAAGAGAATCTTCAAAGATGCTCCATATCTGCTGATTCTCGGATTGAAAACAGTGGGAGTGACGATTCATCTGATGAAGATAATGTGGATGTAAAAGTCAATGGTTACCATGATGCAGAGAACGAAGTTGATCCAGAAACCGATGATGATCCAGAACGCACCCTTAGTGGAAAACTTAGTGAAAGCAGTGGATGCAATGGAGGTGATCTGTATGACTATAAGGTTTGTAATAATCACGTGGTGCTTGCTGTTTGTTGCTTCTTTTTCTGCTTGTGGTAATATTAAAACCATTGTCACACTACATCAAGTGTAATATTACAACCATTGTCGCACTACGTCTAGTGTACTTCTCATGTTTCTTGCCAAATCTTGATTTAAGACTAGCATTAACCATTATAGGGGACAGTGATTGACCTACTTGATTTGGTAACTATTGAAGAGATTAGCATTAGTAAAATCCTTAGTTGTGATTAAGATTATTTTTATTGTATTCACTTCCTTTTTTGTGATTGTACTGGAAAGAATTCCAGTCCCCTTTCATTTATTGCACTGAGAGGGCATGTGATCTTAGAGATGGTTACCTAAATGACTTGCTGCCTGCTTTTCACATTAATGACTTCACTGTGATTCTCCATAAAAAAGCTAGACATTCATTGGATGCTCCTTAAGTTATCGAATTATTTTTCCACATCAGTTTATCCTCCTTATCTTCTGTTTAATCTTTGTTTACATGATTGATCTTATCATGGACTTGCGACAAAAATCTGAAATTGGTACTCTTTAAATGATTAAGCCTGTGATGTTCAGAACATTTCCATTGACTGTAATTTCTTTTATTCTGCATGCAGGCTTTTGGCACCGATGATTCAGATGTTGGGTCGCCTAGGGATAATTCAGCTTCAATTGGCAGTTCAAACTTATATGCTGGTTCTCGACCTAGGGATTCCAATATTCAGTTAGTTGAGCAACAAGGGCAAATGAAGAAAGAAATTGACCACTCTGCCAGTGAAGTTGAATCTTCAACTGTTGCACCTTCTGGTGAGCAGTTCCAATCTGTGGGTGAACTTTTGTCTTCGATCAGGCCAGGCCAGAGCCACCCTCTCCCAGTTTCAGGGCTTGAGGGAGGTTCTGGAAGGTCGATGGGAAAAATGTCAAGCTCTAATCTCAACACGAAGAGATCAACATTGTGGGGAAGAAATGCTGTGAGCAATCTTGCAGCCTCTCAACTTTAATTTACAACTTACATGCAACTGTTAAATTCATAGATTGACCAGCCACTTTTGGAATTAGAGTTGTTGTTAATCTTTTTGTCTATGCAAGAAATGTGTCGATATGTTGGTGTTTGGTGATTTTATTATGTCTCTGTTTGCAATTATGAAATCTGGAACTACATGCTTCTTGCATCTTCCTTAGTTGATACCGAGAGCTTTCAGACTGCAGTATGTAGAAGTATGAGCAGAGGACATAACCCCTATTATTTTTTTCTTTTGGCTGGACTATTATGTTAGTTCATTTGCAGTTTTATTAAATGACCTGAATATTATTTGGGTTCTCACTTCTGGGAGTCTTTATTTGTAGACTCTTTAAAGCAATTGTACATTTTGTTGCTGCTTCCCGTTAAAGTGGCTAACCCATACTCTATTAGACAGCATTTAATTGTTCTATTTTCTATATGTGGTTATAAGCATTATTATAGGATGATATTATAATTGATAGATGGTCATTTCATAAGTCAAACAGTTCCATTGGTGATGTGCAGAGATCACTTTGGTATTTCTTTGTAGTTGAGTAGGTCGTGTAAATTTTAGGATGAAGTACGATCATAGCATTCCGTAACCAGATTCTCTTTCTGTCAATTGGGTAGATGTGTCTACTATCCTCTTGGTAGCAAAGAGACTAGATATCGGCTATATGGTTGTGTAAATTAAAATGCTGACACTTGAACTCTTGTGCAGGCCAGAAAAGCACCATCAATGGAATCAGTGGATTCTTCTGGAGAAGAAGAGTAAGACACTGTCATGTCTCAGCTTCTCTTTTAATGGCCTTGATTTACCTGGTTAGTTGATTATCAGCTGCTCCTTTACCATTTATCTAAACATTTTCTTGCTTGCAGGCATGCTATACAGAGACTTGAGACTACGAAAAATGATTTGCGACAAAGGATAGCTAAGGAGGTAGTCTCACTTTATAAGAGTTTGCCATTTGCATTATAGATGGTTGAACATTTCGATAAGAAATTTCATGTTGGCTCTAATAGGCCAGAGGGAATGCAATATTGCAAGCTAGCTTGGAGAGGAGGAAGCAGGCTCTGCATGAGAGGCGCTTGGCACTCGAACAAGATGTATTTTCTTACTCTCTGATTTTGTGTCTGTCTCCTCTAAGGCCTCCCCTCATTCCCCTAAAATAATTGCTTTCCCCCACTTTGTTGGGCAATTAGGTTGGAATTGGAACTCAAAACTGAAACCTTTTAGGTTATAAGAGTCATGGGGTCTTTAAAGGCAGTTTTTCCTTATCTTGCTGAGATGGCAAAAGTCAGTTATTTCCTCAAGGGGAATATTCACTACCATACAATTGTAGAAAATAATACTGTTGCTTCTATGTCCCATACTGGTATTCTTATGCAACTCTATGACTGCCAAAACCTATTCTTTTTTGCTGAGTTAATTGCACATCTCGATTTATCTACATAGTTAGACATGGTTTTAGTTCGTCCATATACAGGCCAAGAAGTTCTCCTATTGTATTCTTTTTGGTTTCTGCTGAAAAGTACTCTCTTTTATGTTATTTACCCATGTGTGCATACTTGTGGATGAATATTTAGGTGGCTAGATTGCAAGAACAGCTGCAAGCAGAAAGGGACCTGAGAGCTGCACTTGAAGCTGGTTTAAGCATGTCGTCTGGGCAATTTTCCAGTTCCCGCGGCATGGATTCTAAGGTTTGCACTGAATTCAAGGGGGCTTTTTCCTTTGCAAGTGTATCTTTTACTCTGTTTCATGGTATGAACTGATGGGCAGACAAGGGCCGAGCTCGAGGAGATTGCTCTTGCAGAAGCAGATGTTGCTAGATTGAAGCAGAAAGTTGCAGAATTGCACCATCAGCTAAATCAGCAGCGCCAGCATCACTATGGATCTCTATCTGATGCGTGTGACCGCTATCAACAAGTGCAGAATTCTCAACAGTAAGTTTGTCTAATTATGTTGCCTTTCCTTGAACCAGCATTTAGTCCATTAATTTAGGGTGGAGTCTGTCGTCCTTAGATATCCAAGTGCCTATATCAAGATCTAAGATGTCCTCCTCCCATTGACAGCTACTAAGACAATCTATTGTTTTCCTGTATCTTGCTTCGATTTTCAGGATTTTGTTGTGGCAAACATGCTAAGGTGCATTATTTTGAAGATACTTCATAGTGGTATTTGCGTATGCAAGTTTTGCCATTGTTTTGTTTGTGCCAACTCTGTGAAAACCTAAAATTACCTAGAAGAATTCAGACATCATTATCTAGAATAGTTATAAGGAGCAAACCGAATGTGGTGGGACTAATAGGAAGATTGGGTTTGTTTCTAGAGTGCTTATCAGTTGCTTCTTACACTTAGTGAAGGAGAAATCCTTGGGATCATGGTATCGTTGTGGGCACTTCAAGCATTTATGTGTTAATTATGTGGGAAATGAGATGAATAGCTAAGTTGGAACACTAGATGTCAGTTTGAAGTCTGTAACTAGTCTAGTGGTGCTCAAGTTAAGACCATCGTAGTGGTAGGGGAGGGAACTCATGATATTTTGATCTGCTTTCAGCATGTTTGGATCTATGTGTTTGGATATGCTATTCGATCAGAGTATTGCTCTACAAATAAAATATGGAAGCTATCATACTGAATTTAGAATCTCATTGGATATTTGCAGGAGATTTCCTCCACAAGATTTTGATACTACCCTCGCCTATTATAATCACGAAAGAAAACAGAGAAGTGAGGTATATATATCAATCTGTCTTGTTATGTCTGCTCTGTTTTTCTATAGAACAGATATTATTGATAGAACTGCTCATCCTGCTCATTGTTTTCTAATCTTTCATTTGATCTTCTTATATCTCTACAACATTTGTGTATTTCATCCAGTATGCCCTTTATGCTGCTATGCCTTATACAGTCTAGACTGTTTGAATTATCTTCATGACCTTGGACAGCCCATGGGCAAAAGCAGATTTCAGTTATGTTACCATCTTCAAATTTTTGAATCTGCAGTTATGAAATTGACATTAGTATATTTGGGTGCAAAGGTGCTTTTAATCCAAAGACATTTTAATATTGTTACTGACAGTCAAGATGGTGCTAGTTGTAACAGCTGTTCTGCCTAACCCTAGTTAAAGATTCAAAATTTCAAAGTCTTTTGACAAATATCAATAGATGGATTGCACATTGGCAGTATTATGCATAGCGTACAACTGAATGATTTCGGAAGATGCTGCACCAAAAGGACTCTGAATACTAATGGCTTAGCATGATGAGGCATGGATTTTTAGTTTAAATACAAAACGCCATGTGTGAATAATTTGGTCATGCTGTTTTACTTTGTTATCTTTCAATACTATGGTTGATGGTCAGGTCCTTTTTGGCCTGAGAATTCTTAATCCAATATGAATGTTCCTTTCCTTTTAGTTTAATCTTCTGTGAGTCTTGACCACATTAATTGTTTCTGGTGATTTATTCGATTCATCTATAAACATAGCAAACTATTCAACAGGAGGGTTTGCTTGGGGATTGGAGAAATATCAAAGGTCAAGCATTGGCATCTGCAAGCAGTAGTAGGTTGCCTTCAGGGAAGCAATTTATGGAGTCATCACCTCTTAGTGACTCGAAAAGTATGGAGGCATCAACAAGTATATCTGTGGATGAGCTCGGGGCTGTTGATTCAGCATCTCTACCCTCTACTTCGAGAATAGCAGAGGTAATAAATGAATTTTGGACGGTCCATTCTTGTGTCTTACTGTCAATTCAGAAACGGTTGTAAATTTTATTTTTTTTCCCTTTTCTGTTTCTGAAAATTTGATTGACATTATACCATGCTCACTGTGTTCTGCATCCTGCTCGGTTTACTTTTGAGAATGTTTCTAAACAAGCTTCAATCATCCTGTTATAATGTCCAACTTTTTCCCAGCTTTCCTCTTAGATTTTAGCATCAGGTGCAGCGTGATTTCCTAAAATTTATAGGAATCACTACCATATTTTTAAACAAAGTTCCACTCGTTGATTGCAGGGAATGGAATTTCCAAGGCATCCATCCGTGGCATCTTCTGCTTTAGTGGAACTAACGACACGTCTTGACTTCTTCAAGGAGCGGCGATCGCAGCTAATGGAGCAGCTCCACAGCCTCGATTTAAATTATGGCACAGCTTCTTCTCAAGACTTTGTCTACAGATCATCGTCTCCACCATGGAGTTGATGGATGAAAGACTAGGTGCTTATCAAAGTAAGCTGTGACAGAAGAATGCCATTGTCTCTTGTACATTCGTCGGTGCTCTTGCAAATAGTCTTGTCCCTTCCTCTGTTCTGCCATTTCTGTTAATAACTATTATTTGATATTTCAAGAGGATGTTCACCTTAGTGGAAATGAGATTTGGGCTTCCGGGTAGCGTTCATTTTTTGTTCCTTTTTGTATTGTTTGATTCTTGTTTATTTGTAATCTTTCCTATTATTAACCAAGGTTGGAGCTACTGTGTAACAGACCTCTGCCGTAGAGTGAAGCTTGTGTTTTTGTAGACATATCTGACATAATGTATCAGTGTCCAAATTTCCCCGATGTGTATCCTTGTATCCATTTGTTTGGTGAATACGATTAGTCCTACGGATGGATCTATTATGCATGCGAAATACCTTTTCGGCGACATGGTCAAATTTGGTCACGATGATCGTGCGTGTGGCTCACCTTTCGAGAATAGTCTGCGTTCTGGGGATCTCTAGCATCTCAATGGAGTAATCATGAGTGGGTTCGACAGAGGGTGACAACTTTTATTTAGAATTATCGTTTCCAGCCGAGAAAATAAATGGGTAACAAGTGATGTCGCATTCGCCGTGTCCTTAGTATTCTTGAATACTTTGCAATGGGTCTGATAATCTTGCAGTAACGGTCACGGCTAAAGGGAGTAGCCACAATGGTGGCCCATCCTCGCCCATTTATTCGGTCGAAAAAAATTATGAGTGCAAGTATTTCATATACAGTAGACAATTAAGAAAAGTCGATAGTGCTGTGATGACATTATGTTGGGATAATTATTTAAATAGTCGCTCAACTTTGACTTAATTTTCAATATTATTGATGAACTTTTAATTTGTTTATATGGCTTTGAATTTTGACTCATTATGCAATGTTGATCCTAAACTTTTGTTCCATTTATTCAAATTTAAAAATAAAGTGAACATTTTCATATAATTAGGGATTACATTAGACATGTACAAAAAGTTCGGGGATCTCATCAAACGTATTAAAAGTTAAGGACAATATTGCACTTTTGAATAAAGTTCAATGACCATATTACAAATTGAACCAAAGTTTAGGGATCATTTATTGTTTGATGAGACCAAATTATATACAAGGAACACAATAAGAACCATATTAGGGTCAAGACAAAAATAGAAGTTTGTGAATCACTCTTGATAACGTAGCTAATCCTTTTGATTTCTCAAATAAAAGAATGATAACAGCCATCAAAAACCCTAAATTATACTTATTATGACATATTTAATCCAAAATTTTGTACGACACCACAAATTCCAAACTTGTACCGATATGACATATGTGTGATATATTTACCCTTAATTTCTTCTTATGACACCAAATACTCCAAATTTGTATTCGTTTGACATATTTATCCAAAAAATTTGGTGTCACAATAAAATGTTTGAAGTTTTTGGCATTATAAAAAAAAAATTTGGTAAATGTGTCGTACATATAAAAGTTCAAGATTTTTTGGTGTTACAAAAAAGTTTGGGATAAATATGTCATATAAGTATAAATTTGAGTTTTTGGTGTCATATAAAATAGTATAGAGTAAATGTATTTCAATGAATAAAGTTTGGAGTTTTTCGTGATTCTTTTCAAAAAGAAAATTAAAAGAACGAAGTTGGACCATAAAGGTGTAGTGTAGATAGCTTTTTGCGAGATAAAAAAGAAAAAGAAAGATCGAAGAAGTACGGAGAACAAATCAAAAGGCGTAGAAAATAGAAATAATGAAATTGGCGCGTGCCTATGTGTTCGGGGTTTTCGGTGACGTGGACATCACCGTGGTCCAATCCAATCCAATCCAATCCACGGCGCAAATCCTCATCGGATTTCAGAGTCGGCAAAGCACCCAACCACCCCACCGTCGTCGTCCGAGTCCACGCAGCACCACCCCTCCCCACTCCCTCTCTCCCTCTCTCTCTCGCGAGCATTCCGGGGCGCTACGCTTGCGATGCTCGGCCGTCGGAGCGAGAATTCTCCCGGCGAGCTCTTGTCCGTCTCCCCCCGCTCCTCGCGAACCAGTAAGTCCCTCCATCGCTCTGCTTCCCTCGATCGATCCTCCCTCCGCCGCATATCGTACCGATCAATCCGTTGCCGTTCCTCTCCTTTCCGCTCGGTCGGGTTGCCGTCGAAGCTCGGGAAGTTGAGATTTTTTTGTTAGATATCAGATGAACCGGAAGCTTCGAGCTTCGAGCTTCGAGCTTTACTTTTTTTTCTTTTTTTTTTTTTATTGGCCCCTCTCTCCTTCGCGTAGTGGCGTGCGTGACTTGCCAAATTCGGCCCAGGATTCTTGGGAGGCGAAGTCCTCGTCTTTAGTTTGTCTTCTGTCGAATTAGCATTGGATTCGTGTGCGAATCCGGCGGTCTTTTCGATGGACCGGCATGTGAAGTGTGGCTTCGAGGCGTCTTTAGGGGAGCGAGCGCGGCGCCGTTCTGTTTGGGAACGCCGGAGGGGGTTCGGGAGTTCAGTTTTTGTTGGGTGCTCGACTGCTCTTTGATTCTTGCTTTCTTCCTTTTCTTTTTGGCCTTTTTTTCTTCTGCGATCGTTATCGTGAAGTGGCGGTTGCTTGCCGGTGAACTGCGATTCTTCAAGATTTTAGATTTTGTTTTGTTTTTTGGTCGGATTCAAGATTTTAGGTTGTGGTCGCGGCAAATGTGACTGGTGGTTTTGGGGGTGATGTTTCAGGGTTTGTTTGTATTTGAGGAATTGTGGCAGATAGGACGATGCATTGTGACTTCCTCGTTTTGTCGAAAAATCGAGAGTTGGGTGTTCATGAGATGAATCTTTTTGTTGTCCCTGAATAACGCGATGGATTTTTATTTAGTGGGGCTTGACCTCTGTTTCATTGTATGCTTTCGCTAACTTTCTCACGCCATTCTGGGCAGGTCTATAGGCGGTCGATTCTGTGATTCCGTGGTTTTGATGTGAACTTTCTGTGATATATTCGGTTCAATCAGCAATGAACTTCAAGTTTCTCAACCGTATTCCGTGGTTCAGCGGGGCCCATCCACATAAGGATTTGGGGTCATCCTTTGGATCTACCACAGTCTTGATGGAGCAACCTAAACGAAAGGATTGGTTTCAATCTCAAGTTGTGGGGATGGTCCATCCTTTCCATTGTTCCGTGGGCTCTTGGTTCCAAAGATGGAACAAGAATGCCTCCTACTGTGAATAGGCAGTTGAAAAGGCTTGCCCATTCTGGTGGGATGGCTCAAAACAGCAGTAAGGTCATGGCAGTCCGCTTCCGGCCATATGTTTCTAAAGTTCCATGGCATACAGGGCCGAGAGCATTCCTCTCTCAGCTATTTCCCAGATATGGGCATTATTGCGGCCCTAACTGGTCAAGTGGAAAGGATAGTGGGTCTCCCCTATGGGACCAGAGGCCGATTGATTGGCTGGATTATTGCTGCTACTGCCATGATATAGGTTATGACACCCATGATCAGGCAAAGCTGTTGGAGGCTGATTTAGCATTTCTCGAATGCTTGCAAAAGCCACACTACAAAACAGAAGGAGATGCCCACGTTGCGCATTTCTATAAGACAATGTGCATCACAGGTATGCATCTTGCCTCGGTGACCTTTGTAGTCGAGTCAAGTTTTTGCAGAGATTGTATATGTAATGGCAATTAGGTTCCTTTCTACTCTATGAGAAGTGAAATCTTAATTTAAAGCTTTATGCTTCTGGGTATTTTTTCCGATGCTGAGATTTTGTCACTTCATGGCTTGATGTATATTAACTGGTCTACTCTGGGATTGGCAGGTATCAAGAACTTCTTGATTCCGTACAGAGCGCATCTTGTGAAGCTAAAGTCCAGGCAACCTCTAATTGATTTTGGCTGGCTAAGCAACATGAGATGGAGAAGTGAGAATATTCAGAAAAACAGAAATGAGTGAGAGTTGTGTGGCCTGGCAAGCGGGATTTGTATGGTATTACTTAGTTGACTAGCTAGGTTATTCAGCCCTGGATCTTAGAAGGTATGGTTCTGTAGTTTGTCTTTCATATCTGTACTGAAGCTTCTCCGAGCCACACCTTATAATATAGTCTATAGATCACAAGTGGCTATGTAAACATGTATTATTTACTATTCCACTTTCTCAATTGCATGTACTTTGTACATAAACATCATTCGTGCCACTGTCCCTCTGTTGCCACATTCTGGAATCTGAACACAGCCTGTTGAGCTTGGGCACTAAGGATGAGATGTAGCACTTTTGTCAAATTATCGTTTACTGTACAGACATTTCATAGTCTTCTCTGTCTGTCACGGCTTCATATTTGGCTTTTTCTAGTTGTAACACTGGTGGGTGGATAAATTCAGCTGACTGTTGAGAATTGAATTAGAATACTCAAGTATTTGTTCGGTAATTCTAATAGACTATGCTCAGTCTTCTTCATAGCTCTGAATAATAGATTTGGGCATGTTTTGAGAGGACTGTGCAATACTCTTAAAAACGCCCTTCGTCATACTGAGAATGTCTAGAGACCATTTCAAATTGACAGGTTCATTAACAATGTCCATCCATTTGAGTCAACTTCTTCGTCTGTGATTTGCTTCCTAGGATGATTGTTTTCTGCCTAAAGAATTTGTAATTTTTCTTGTTGAATGGCCGAACCTCCAGTGACTTCGATAGCGGTTGCACTTTCTTGCTCTCCTGCATTGCTTTACTGAATGCAGTGGCCTTTGCTATTCTCACTGCCCAATTTGGGGTCTGGGTGGGCTTCAACTTTAGTACAGTCACGAGTAATTGATTGACCATTGAGAAGGACCACAATCACAGTTATCCCGACAGAAAATTAGTTGATTAGGTGATCAATATCTATGTCTGAGTTTGCCGAAAATTTAGAATCCAATCTGCTGATAACTACGAGAAGCATGAATTACGCTTGGCCAGGTTGGACAACCCCCTAGCATTTGCGCCAAATTTGCATCGCAGTGTCTTTTCCGGCTTTGAGTAATTACAAAAGCAAGGGTGTGGCCTTTTAACGTTCAGTGTATTCTCTATTAAGATCCACTCAGCACGCCCAATAATGAGACTAGAGGGCTTCTTTTTTGTTTTTCTGGTTTTTGATTGGGGAGACTAGAGACTTGAGAGAATGGACCATTAACCAAGTTGAAATGTCATCCTGCGTTCCCTCTATGGTCATCACTATGCGTGCTGCTCTCTTGACGCCTTTCTGTGCCTTTCCAGAAAGTACATCTGTGGAGTCTTCGCATGTTGGAATTCTACCCATAGAACATCTCAGGAGCGTGGATACTCACCAGCCCCCCCCGCGGAGCTTTTTGGGTCAGCAAAAGCGAGCCATTTTTTGTTTGGGATAAGGTGCCGAAGTGGATCTCAGTCCTTACAATGTGTTGAGTTCCAACGCCCCCTGCGCGTTTTAAAAGGCAGGTTGGATCCAATGTGCATCGATCCAATCGGTACCAGTGTGGAAGAATGGAAAGATGGAGAGGGACATCGAATGGATAGGGGTTGGCGCATCGATGTGCTTTGGTTTATTTGGAAACCGGACGTAGCGATTAGTGTGCATGCGTGGGAATAAGTTGAGTATTAGGTCCATGCAATGGCCTGGCTTGGGCTATGTTGGGAAAATCCACGAGAAAAAGAGAGAGTATACGAGTGGTGATCATTTGAGAATTGATTTTGCTTAAAGCTTTTTGAGACGAGGGTTGGGGCAGTATAATAGTCCATTTGCCCGAATTCTATCTGAAAAAACAGAAGGAGATTAGGAAATGCTTCCTGTCCCTCGTCCCAATCGGTGCTATCAGCTACGCCTCATCAATTTATCTAGATTTCGTCTGAATTGAAATCATCCATAAATCAAATTGAAACTGAGTGGAAATTTTCTCAAGCGCGTCAATAAAAACACACACAAAAATAAAAAATAATTTCTCTGAGCATAGAGAGAGTATAGAAATTCTCTTGGGATCAGCAGAAAAGTAAATTTATGTCCTTACCAATTCCCTAATCTAAGAGGAGACTGGCCACGTAACGTAAGGCCACCCTGAAATGGACGCTCGTAGTCATACCCGCCAAGCTTTGTTGGCCGGATCCCTGAAAACAGGGCCCTTCAATCGTTGATAGTTGACACACGAAGTACATATTACAATCCAGGAAACATGGAAGCCCATAGAAGTGACTGGCGAGTTCATCCCTGTTTATTAATTGGTGAAGAGCCATCCTAATAATCCATCTTACAAAGCACTAGTGCTTAGTCATAATCAATGAGACGAGCACTTTCGTAATTGATGGTAGCTATAAATTAAATGAGCATTTTATGGGGCATAGCTCCGTGTGGCGAGGGATTTAGGGGCTTTGAGCCTCTGAAGTGCCTTGAGTGAAAATTGGGGGTTGGTAAAATTCTTTGGGACCACTTTGAATGGAAGTTAGTATTGACAAAACCTAAAAATGGAGGCATGCCCTCCCTTGCTTTGGCTTTTAGCATTTTTTGACAGCTTGTCTTCAATGATTAATGAATTTCTTTAGTAGATTTTATTGCCCTTGGAAATTTATTGAGATTCCGCTTTTACCCCTGATTGTCGCACCGTTCATTGTCTCTTTCTCTTCAACAGCTGATTGACAGTCATTGAGGAGGGTCATGCAAGATCACAAAGGTCGAGCCTAGGGTTGTGGAGGTCATGCAACCTCCGCGTCGCCTCGCATGGGGTATTGCGACTTCGACATTGCCTTTCCTAGGGCGGCATGACCTCAGTTGAGGGCGCCAACTATTGCTTTATTTGTTTCACCTTTGGTCTAAATCCGGCTCAATTGAGGTCTCGTGACCTGAGCAGCCCATTGCCTCAGGTCGTATGACCTCAGGTGAGGGTGGTAGCTGTTGCTTTGTTGGCCATAGCCATCGCTGGAGCAAGGGTTATTGCTGGTGTTTTTCACCCGAGTGGCCTAAGGGTTTGCAATCCTTGTTTTCTTTTTTGTATAGCTATTGTCCTTCGTGCAATTTCGTGAACCCCTTTACTCTAAAGGCATTCACGCAAAGGTTTTCCGTAAATGCTATCTCAAATTCACTTGTAATAAGATCCGTATTTGACTTGTTCTGCTTGTTCTCTACGTATTTCCCCGGCGCAGTAGCCTTGAATAACACATCAATTTTCTTCAAATCTAGGGATACGAACTTCACGAATCCTGTGATCAACTACGTCTCCATCCAAAAATTAATAAGACGAGCTAACGGTACCTGTTGACCGATCAACCTAGAGATTATAATCTCCTAGAACTTTGATAAATCGTCAGTCAGGCGTCCGTCTGGCGTATCGTTACGCCCTGAACGATGCCCACCTCCGGTGGGGGAACGAGGACTTCGCCTCAGACACGAGAGGCGGATCGAAGTTGCAATATTTTATCATGTCGAGATCTGATCCGAAGAACATTCCCCCCTCGGAGGAACCTCGCGAATCGAAATCTAATCTTCATAAACGAGCGCACCGCGACACTCATTCTAACCCTCGAAGTCCTCCTCCTCCTCCTCCTCCCTTGAAATAGACTCAACCTTGACGAGCTGAGTCCAGCCGCTGGACTCCAACGTAGTTCCGTCAGAGTTGCATGTGATGGAAAACAATGAAAGCGAGGGCTGACAGAGAGAGAGAGAGAGAGAAAGAGAGAGGGAGGGATTGGTTTGGTTGGAGGGAAGGAGGGGCTGGCAATGAATGCAGGGAAGGGTCTCGTCAAAGCTGAGGAGAGGAGACGAAGGCTGATCTGATCTGCAAAATGTCTGTGCGCCTTTGCTTTGGACATCCCAAATCGAGCCCTTCCCGAGGCTTAATTACTCGCTCAGCGCTTCGTCCAATGCCCGACGCCCCTCATTTATTTCTGCTTTTTCTCTTCCTCTTTCGACTTTTTACTCGGTGGACGGATTCGAGAAGTGACTGAAGAACGCAGTCCCGGGACAGAAAAAGAACGGGGAAAAAAACAACCACCATACGTTCAAACAAAAGGAGGCTCGAATGTCCAATTCAAAAGTGGACGGAAAAGACAAGCCGGTTCGCTGGTTTAGCGTTGCAGAGCACGCGAAGGTCGCGCTGGGGAGGAGAGAGAGGGAGGAGAGAGAGAGAGAGAGAGAGAGAGAGAGAGAGAGAGAGAGAGAGGGTGGGAGAGGGAGATCATCATGTGCAGTTCCATCATAACACAGACAGTATCACGCGAACCCGACATTCCAATACACTTCCCATCCGCGTATTATCTTTTGCTTGCAAGGGAGATCCGTATGTTTGTGCATATACTCAGTTGCTTTTCTTGTTTCTGTGTGCGTAACGATACATGCGGGAACTGGTCTTACTTTATTCGCTTGCTAAACATGCATATTTTAACCTAGAAGGGCTTGCATGGTTTTTTTAGGACTTAGGAGATCACAGCTCAGACGGGGGATATGGAGATGGGAAAAGACAAGGAGAGTTTTTAAGGAAAAGACATCGTTCGAAAGAAAACTGCTACGAGAGTTCTAGCCGTTCAATGCACTACAAAAATACCCCAATAGAAAACAAAGGACAAATCGTAGTTTACAAGTAACGTTTTCTTCCATATCGAGCTTCAAATGCTCCACTACATTTTCTCACTTAATAAGGAGGACGAGATGCAGAATTCGCTGCACCGCCCCAAGGCATTACCTCTGGAGACATCGCCTGACCACTCAAACCCCCGCCTCCGCAGTAGAGGCCGCCGGCCACCGCGGCCAAACTAGGGTAAGGAGGCTCGCTTCCCCCGCCGCCACCAATGCAAGGCTTGGTCTCCTGATGATCGCCACCTTCTTCGTCACCTCCAGACGGAAACCTGTGGAAGCTGGGGCTCACGAACGTCGCCGCCGCGACCACCACGGGCGTCGCTGCCACAACCTTCCCTCCCACCACCCCTCCGAACACCTGCCCTTGAGACCCCGCGAGAGTTATCCCGAAATGGCTCGAGCCCTCCTGACGACACAGCTGTTTCGCGGGTCTGTCATTCTTGGACTCGTCATTGTCATTCTTGTCGTTGTTAATGCAACCGCCCAGGACAGACCCGCTCAGGGAGAGGAGGTTGAAGGGCCCGCGGAGGGAGAGCGGCGGCGCGTGGGGCTGGGGATGGCGAAGCGTGACGTCCGAGACGGAGCCAAAGGCGTTCAGGACGGCGAGGCCCATGCGCCGCCTGAGCGCGAAGGACGCGAGGGCGTCGACGACGTCGGAGCCGGCGGAGATCTCGAGGACGACGGGTCTCATGGCGGAGGAGGAGGAGCCGGAGCCGGAGCCGGAGGAATCCTGGGCGGTGGCGACGACGACGGGTGGTTTGGGCTTGTTCTTGGACCCGGGCGGTCTTCCTCGCGGTTTCTTCTTGGGGGTGGTCGACGATCCGAACTCTCTGGTGAGGGTCGTCTTCTCGGGGGCGGCGGGGGGTGGAGGGAGGGCGAGAGGAGTAAGGCGGTGGCCGGAGGTGTCGTCCTCGGAGGAGGAGGAGTGGGGGTGGGAGAGGGAGAGGGAGGCGGCGTTGCCACGGTCCGCCATTGCGTGGGGCGATGGTCTCTGGGAGGGAAGGAAGGAAGGAAGGAGAGAGAGAAGAGGGAGAATGGGGGAGTCTTTCGCGCTCTCTGAGGATCAACTCTATATAGTCACGAGGAGGTGCGATGGACACTCGTTCTTATGGATTTTGGAGTATAGACGACGTCCACGAGGTGAAAAATGAAATGTGTGCAAAAATATAAAAAAATAAAAACAATATAGATGAATTTGATCATCCTCGGATCTTGAATGATATGACATTTTAAATATATATATAAAAAGGCTTTGCTAGCATAATAATTTTTAGGTTTCTATTATTCTAACAATATATTATAAGCCACGAACTCCTTAAGTAGTGAACTGCAACGACCTTTAATCATTTATTATTTATTTTTTATCTAAAATAAGCTGTTATTTTCATAATAAATTAAAATTGTTATATAAACATTTCTCCCTTTATATATAAAGGCATTTTGAAAGTGGCCAAAATTTTATCGGTTGAATATTTGGATTATGAATTGACAAAAAAAAAGAGAGGGAATGTTTGGATTTTGATCTCGTGCCATTTTATCTTTAGCTAATATCTTGATAAAGGGTATTGTTAATGAGTACCCATGATAATTATCAAGTAAGTTATATCTAAAAACACTGATTGTTGTTAAATGAAGGTGACAGATTTAATGAAAAATAAAAGGTTTTCTTAATCGATTGCCTGACAAAAAGACACTTGTTAACAAAATTCTCTATAAAATAATTTGTACATTTAAACGAATATGCCATATCAAACACCTACTAATAGTTTCTTAAATAATTACGATGAAGTAGTTTGATAAACCTATTTCGGTATATCTAGCATCATTATTTTTTCATAAGCAACGGTCTTAGTCATAAATGCAATATTGAATATTTTTCTATTTATTAAAGGAATAAATTACATGAATTTGAGTAGCACAAAGGTTATCTTACCTCTCGATCAGGATTTCATAAAGTTTTGATTACTTTCATAAATCACGCTATTTAATTAATATATTTGTATTCTTTTAATTTCTAACCTGAAGTCTCTATTCTAATGCATATCGCAACAACTTGTTTTTATTTAGGACGGAATGGGGATCATGAATTGAATTTTGTTGAAGTGCTCTACTTAGAATCATGTGTTTTTTTTTTTTTTTCCATTTTCAACTCGAAAAATGTTACTTTATCACGGACTTCACGATAGATTTGTTCATTTCCTATGATTGTAAAGCGTACTTTATAATTTGGCTCCGTACATTATCAATACAATTAAATAAAACGATTGACTACAAGTCATTTAGCACTTTTAACACAATGTACACGAGGGGTTCATGAAACTTAATCAATGAAAGACGATTTTTTTTTTTTCATAAGTTGTTTTTCGTATATGGTTGGGCAGTTTTGATATTAACTCGACACATTAAAATTATCAAGATAAGAATGCTTACAAGTGCCCTTTCTTTTGATCTAAATATAATTAAAAGGACATTAGACAAATTTGCTTTTCTTTACATATACGATATAGTTTTTTTTTCTATAATGGCAACATCATTAGATATTTAGGAAAATAACTTAAAAAGTTATAAACTTATTATATTTGTGCCAACTCAATTGTAATATTTTAATTTGGCCAATTTAGTCATATACTTATTGACAATTCGCCGATTTAGTTATAAATCTTTCAGATGTGTCAATTTAATCATAAACCTTTTGATAATAAGTTATTTACGATTTACTAATTTAATTTTCAAGTCAATTTTAGTTGGAAATCATCAAACCCTTGCTTGTGGTCGATGAGGTCACGGAGGCCATCATTTGTGGCCAATGAGGGCCACGATGCCCTCGCAAACTAGGTGAGGGTTACCAGCCCTCACTTGTGGCTAGGTCGGCGGCCTCATTAGTTGAGGGTTGGAAAAAAAGAAAAAAAGGGAAAAATTTTAAAATTTTTAAAAATTATCTATAGTAGCGCTGGTCATGTTGGATAAGATGGCCAACCCTGAGTAAATCACCATAAATGACTAAATTGGCAAAAAAAAAAAATTAGGATTATACTAGACAAATTAAATGATTTAAGATTGAATTGGCATAAATATAATATATTTATGACTTTATATTTTTCCTTGAATTTTCTATGTATCGGCAATGCATCCGTGCATTGCATGCGGTAATATTATAATTTTTCACAATGTAATGCCACTTGATGCCCAAAGACCCTTGGAAAGGATAATTTAGTGGCTTTTTACCGCACATGCTTTTTACGACAAAAATAAAAAATAAAAACACACAAACATGCTCTCATACCATGCGTATACTTTCAAGCAAGTATCTGAAAACCTTCGAAGTTGGCATTTTCCTCAAACACCTACCAAGGGCGGAATCTATATTAAAATACTCATGAAGTCTGCAATTTCATGTCGATCGACTCATCATTGCATTATCCATACAAATTCTTGTCATGTCACGTGCTTTATCGGAATATTCCTAGAGTTGGTAACTTTGTTGTGTTCGGAGTTGTGTTGCCCCGTGAGATGAAGGCCCCATTTGGTTCGGCTTTATGAAAGGGCTTTGGGGGTCTAAAGGACCTTTGCTAAATGCAAACCCATTTGGTTTGATTTGTTGGAGAACTTTGGTCAAATATAATTGCATCTCCAAAGAACTCTAAATGCCTTTAGCCTAAGAAGGTTTGAAACTACTTTGGGAAGTTACATATTCCAAATGCAAATGACATTGTTCATGCAATCACTGTTCATCTTCTCCGATGAGTCGATGAGGCCGATGATTGTCAGCCAAGGGGTCCTTGATGCCGAAAAATGTCGCTGAGGGGTCACTCGACCCCATCGACCGCCATCCAGGGTCGCTTGAACAACCTAAGCGGTGGTCGCCCGCATGACCCAAGCATCGCATGAGGTTTGGGAACCTTAGGTGGTGCTCACTTGGATCACACGCCCAGGTGATGGCTGTCGCCTAGGGGTGTCAACGTTGGCGACCTAGCAGATGGTCACCCCACCTCAGGTCGCGCGACCTCAAGTGAGGCTGTCTGGCGGCCAAATTTGACCACTGGAGGGTGGCCGGTGACCAATTGGCTACCGGTGAATATATTAAAATAAAATATTTTTACAAAATATAGTATTTACCAAAAATATTTATGTAAAAATTGCTTCACAATATAATGAAAAATTTCATTTTACCAAACGGTATTTACATTTTGGAAAACCCCTTTAGCCTACATTTGTTTAAAGACATTTGCCCAAAGTCGAATCAAATGAGCTCGAAGTCGCTGGCTTTCACAAGGTACTTCGAGATTAACTCTACTTCATGATACTGTTAAAAAAAAAAGAATTCAAATTTCAGAGGTTTGTTTGATATTTTCTCTAATATTCAATACTCGAGTTTTTTAGGCGCTATAAAAAAATTCAATTTAAAATACATTAACAATTAATATGTTAAGAACGACAAAAATTTTTTTAATGGTTATTGCGCGAGATTTTCACCTATACGGATCTTGGGTCAATTCAAGACATGTTCGGCTACCCATTACCTGCCTTCAGCTTTCACAATTTTCGGAAGGTAAGCAACAAGATTAATGAAATTTTCTTAGTTGCCTTTTTTGCCCTCAAGAACTTTACTAGAATTCCCAGTCTAACCCTCTTTCGAACCAAACCCTAGATCTCTTTGCTGACGATCGCTTACCTCTGTTCTCCTTCTCTATTGCTCGCTCACGACCGACTCGCCTCCGGTTCTCCTTCTCTCTTGCGCTCGCCTCTATCTTGCTCGCAATCCAGTCGCTGCGCCTCTGGTTCTCTCGCTTCATTTCCTTCTCGTTGTGCTCGCGGACAGCAGTCCAACAGATTGCAGAACTCTCGCGCCAAATCCAGGTTCCGGTTCCTTCTCGTGCGCTCTTTCTCGTTGTGCTTCTTGAGCGAATGGTGATTTCGTGTTCGGTTGTTTCGATGCTGTGTTTGATTGAAGACATAACTGCCAGACTTATGAATTCTTGGCTGATGTTGCTTGACCTTGCAAAAGTTGGGAATTGTTACGTGGGAGGGAGATTATATTACTGCTATGATCCATCAGTGATTGATGTTTGCTTCAGTTCAGATGGGTCTTACGGCATTTGGAAGCCACATTAAATTGTGTTACTTTTGAGGACTGGTCGTTGCTGTTGCTAGTTGTTTGCTAACGAAAAAGCGTTATGGGATGGCTAACCATGGGTTCGAGAAGAGGGAACTGCAATGTGCATTTTAAATCTCTTCCTAACAGCTTTTTGACCTCCACCAATCTTCAGAGGCGCAGGGCCTGTGATGAAAGATGCAATATGTTTGGATATATTCTCATTTTTTGCTTTTCCTCGTTAAAAATGCCAGAGAAAGGGTGAATCTCTTTTCATACCATTGCTTCTGGTTTGAGCCAATATGGAAACTAATAATGGGAAGATCATAGTACTGTGCAGTTGCTCGTACTCCTGGGGGACAGTAAACACTAGCTATAGAACTAATTGTTCCTTAAGTACGTAATTGTTGCTTGGCCCATGACCAACCTTTGATGTTTAGCTGCATGTTTGTAAGTTTGTAACTGTGAGCATGGTATTGAAGTTATTGAATTAAAGTTACTCTTCTTCCTATTTGCTTAATCTATCAGATGGGTTCTTAATGGCACAACATGAGTTCAATTGTGAGGGAGATTAGGAAAATTACGTTTCCCATTTCTCTTGATGGGCTTTTAGATAAGTGTGGAGTGGTGCCACAAATTTTATCACTTGTAAGGACCAATTATGCATTTCATTCACTCAGACGGTTTTCTTTCATCAGCATTTGTACAGCTGGTATGTTAACTTGATTATTGATCTCTTAAATAAGAAATTAGACTCACTACGAACTTAGATCATGGGGCTGCTGTCCTAGGTTTAATAACAAGGCCATATTATATCTTTGCCTGACTTGTATTGGGTTTCTTTATCTTTTACTCGCTCTTTTATTACCACTCTTGATGTGTTTGGTATGATTTCTCTTATATTGCTTTCCTGTGTTGCAATTTGCTCGATTTAGTTGGATGTTTAGGTAACATTTTAGGATCATAATAAGAACAAAAACATCGCATGGACACTTAGTGGACAAGAACTTCATGACTCATAATTGGATAGAAAGATTGCACGTGACACTTAGTTGGCAATTAATCAACTTTAGGTGCCAAAGGGCACTAGTGAGACAATTAGTGTAATCAAGTCTCCGAACTTAGATCACTGGTTTCGCAAGAAGTAAAATATCCTCCCATACTTTACTTGGCTCCTAGTCAGCCCCAATAGGCTAGTGGCAACTCCCTTACATGATGGAGTTTTGTAGATTAGTCAATTTAAATGAATTTTCCAATGTTGTGAGAGGTAAGGGTTTGAAAGAACCTGTGCCGATTGAGGACCGTTGATCCCCTACTCGACATTACATCCAAACTATTTTTCTTTATACTGCTTCGGGAGGGTCTCGACAAACATCTGGCAGTGCATGCACTTATTGGTCCAACACCCACCAGCAAGTTCTGGGTCTATCGGTGAACCTTGAGTCATTGCTGACTGGTCCGTCCCCCAAAGTTCTCATTTCCAGGCTGAAAAGTGAGCCTTTTTTTTTAATCTTTTCATTTTGCAAGTTCAATCGCTTGAGTTCAAGTGTTGTTCACTTGAATAAGTTTCTTTTTCTTTTAGATTGGTGTTCATGCTAGAATACTTTGCTGGGAGCTAACTGAGCTACTTCCCCACTCTCATCTTGTGGACTTGTCATTGGAATATGTCCTTTTTTCTTCTGTAAACCTTGTTCCTTTAACTATGTTTCCAGATCTCACACGAGTGTAATCCAAAATATATGGACTTTTTGGGTTTTGAAACGATGGTTTTTTCTGGAGACTCTAATTAATATAAGTACTTCTGTTTGATCATGGCTTACCATATGGGATTTGAACTGGGAGGTGGAATCATTGTTAAATAGAACATTTTAACTTCATTGGTTGATTTACTACATGGAAGATTTCACACAAAGCGAGGATCTTCAGGGATAAGCCTCTGATTCTTGAAATTATCCTATTATCTCTGTTTTGGTAATTGTGTGTTGTTTGTCGATTAAGACCTTAAGATTTAGCTCATTAGTGTCCCACTATTTTTTTAAGCTTGTGCCTTTATATTTCAGGGCTTTGACATTCTTATGAATGGCTTGGAGAGCCTTAAAAAACAAGGTAAAGCGTCCTAAATTGAATTCTTTCATGCTTCTATTAGGTGTTATCTTTCACATTTTTATCTTTGTGTTGTATAACTGTACTTATACTTTAGTGTTTATGTTGAGATAACTGTGTTGCGGGCTCACATCGCTGCTGGACAGGCAGCAGCTTTTGTATGATGATATCTTGGTTAGTTATGTGGTCAAAGATCTCAAGTACATGTTGACTTAATGCCCAGAGATGGCCATGTACCTATGTCGGTGGTGGTGGTGGTGGTTATTTTTTTTTTTTTTTTGGTGTGTGTGTTGGAATGTTCATGACCTCTTCAGTATAGATAATGTTGGTAGGAGTTTGAAGAAGTCCAAGGTTCACATTTTTGGAACTATATAGTTAGATCTGGTGGGCTTTGATGTCGTCGTATTTCACTCATGTTGAGAATCAAGATCTAGTGGTCGATAGCTCCTCTTGGGGGGAAGGTGGGGGGGGATCGCAAAAGGGTTTGTGTGGGTTTGGGTTGGGGGAAGCAAAGAATCTGGGAAACAAATTGATCCCATGGCCATGTTTGCTATTCTTTTTGAACCAACAATTTAAATTGCAATCACAAAAAAATTTGTTAACTTCGATCTTCTTTCTGCAGGGTCTTCGAGTTAGTCATAAAATATTACAAGGACATGCATTGGGTTCGGCTTCTGTACCTCGCCTTGAAGATGTTGTGATATCGGTTTCTCCTCTGTTCAGATGCTTTTCAGGTGCAGTGAAGAAGTCATAGTTTTATAATCATAATGCATTTATCCTTTGAGCAAGCTATTTCATGTCACAACTCATTTCTGATCTAATTGTTTTGGTGTAATCTCCAGACTGAATAGTGCCTCCTCCTTTAACCATTGTCCAACACTTCCAGTAATTTGAATTGCCCATTCAAGAGACGTTTGAGTGAAGTGTGCTCAGAAACCATCAATTTTACCGTGTCTAAGCCCATCTATGCGATAGCAAGTGGAATTATATGAGAAAATGAAAGATGCATTTTCTCATGTCTCCATGAAACGTTGACATATATGAAATTTGATTTAGGAAACATTTGAACATAGCTCAATATTTCCTATCTTTTCACTTGCACCTCCTTGTTCACTTTTCTCTTGTGAATGTTATGATGAATGGTAAGTGTAAATCCTGATCATTCAGTTCTTCATTGTGTGATATTGCAGATTTCTCTAGCATGTCACTATGGCAGAAGGCTTGCAATAGGAAGCATCTGTCTGACCAGATTTCGTTAAGGTAAATGAAGTTCATAATCTGTTTGTTTCTTCTCAGTTTTTGAGTAATTCTGAGATTAGTGCTGAGTTTGTCAGCCATTCTATGCATGTTGGTCTTATCATAGATATTAGGGAAACAGTGCTTACTGCGTAGTTAAGTCTTGCTCTCACAGGCCTTGTCTTCTTCATTTTGAGGGTAATAGATAAGTGATGAGTTCTTGACTTGGGACACATCCTCTTAATGGGGAAGGAGGTGCCATTACATCTATCATTGCACTTTTGCATAAAATGATTTTGGAATGATTTTTCTTGAAGATTTAACATCACATCCGGCCTATAGATGAGGATAATGCATACATAATTGATTCTTGATTTGGGAACTTCCATCTTAATAAGGTGATACTGTGCAATAATATATCTTTCTGGCAGTTCCAATAAGGGCATTAACTAATTTGGAATGATATTTCTCAGAGAGTTAGCCCTACTCTTTTCTCTATTCCCTTCATTGGTTTTGTAGCTGAATTGTTCCAGAATGTCAACTAGATTAAATTTGTTATGGGTGATAGTGAATTGTGCTGGTGCAATTGTAATCAACTGAATTAGAGCGTGCATTAACCATTCTATTTTTGTTCCAAAACTATTTTTCTATTCTAGACTTTTGTTTGGTTAAACAATTTCATTTTTCTATTTCTAGAACGGATTTCTATTCCAAAAATAGGTTTGAAATAAAAATCAGAAGCTAAAATTTTTTACTTTTCTATTTCTAGAATAGAAATCACAAATTGTTTTTCTTTTATATTTCTCATCCAAAGGAGTCTCTCACTAACCCCTACCTGTCCACCCCCTCCGATTGCCGCCGCCCACCACCTCTGCCAGTCGCTGCAGCCGGTCGCCGCCACTAGCTGCAGCTGACTCTCCCTAACCCTAGCCATTTGCCTCCCTTCCGGTCGCCACTGTCGTCGCTTGGTAGGGAGAAATTTTGTGTCATTATCAAAAATGTATTTTTGCTTAGAAACTCATCAAAATAGAAATAGAAAAACCTATTTATGTTCCAGAAATCAATTTCTGGCCAAAATTTTTATCATTCAAACCCTTATGTTCCTTAAGCTGATGTTTATTATATTTATGTATTTTGTAAGGTCTTTAGAAACACCACGTAGCCAATCAAAATTTTTCTTTGTTCATATCAAATTCCTCTGCTTCCCTTTTAGCTATTCAATGTCGAGAGGGCCTAGCAACTCAGCTTTGTCTGCAATCTCATGTTGGGTTTGGCAATTTTCACTATGTAACTTAAAATTTAAAAGTCTGCTAGAAATGTCCGAAGCTCATTGCTATGATGTAACCTCAAACTAGCTTGGGCATAGATCTTGTCTCCATGTTGTGACTGTTAAACCGGGAAATATCACTGTTTAGTGTTTACCCTATTAGATTTGCTAGATTCTGACCTTAAAATTATTTTGAAAAGGCTTGCTACTGAAGACAATAGTCTCTGGAAAAAGGTGATTGCTGCCAATTATGGCACTTGCCAGCAAGTTTGGTGTTGGACTTATTTGGGACAATGGATTATGGGAAGCATTAACTACGGAGGGAAGGGTAAATAAGTTTTCTGGCTCTACTGAGGCTGGTGATGGACATAAATCAAGTTATTGACAGAGATTTCACATGGAGACAACCCCCTCAATATGGAGTTCTTGATATTTTACTCCATTCCTCAGGATAGACATGCAATCATGCTATAGTCGCTAATAATTTGCAGAGAGATGGAATTTCTGCATGCTGGAATCCTAGTTTGCTCTTAGCTGTGCTGGTGGGGGGCTGGATGAGATAAGTCATGCTCTTACTATAGAAAGACAAGTTCCAATGAAAAAAATTGAGAAGAAAGAAATTTGAGGTCATATCTTACTGAAAGGCCACTTGTCCCAGACAGACCACTTGCTTTCAGTGGAAAGAGATATGGAAAGTAAAAGCTTCATGAAGAGCTTCTTTTTAGGCCTGGTCAGCATCAAGGGAATATCTTACAAATGAAAAACTTTTGAAGTTTTGGTCTCACTGTTTGGGCAGTTTTAGCTGCGTGCCAGGGAGAGGTCCAAATCTGTAAATTATCTTTTGTTTCACTGTGAAGTGGTGTCCGAAGCCTGGTCTTTTTTTCATAAGGCAGTTTGGCTGTGGTGATCATGATGCCGCACTCTAGATGCTTAGTTCTTAGCTATCGCAAAGGTTTCAAAACTGAAGTATAAATCTGGAGAGTTGCTGTATCTTTGGATAATGTACCATTCATTTCCAAAAAAAATATATTATTACCTATCAAAGAAAATAAATAACTTCCTATGATGTGCCAGGATGTTGCTTATAGTCGATCATTCATGAAAAACAGTTATTAGGGCTTTGATTTTCACTGTTCTGGCCTTTGGGAGGGTTTTCAGGAATTTGAGGTTCTTGTCAGATCTTAGTGTAGGTCATTTGACTTTGTTATAATTGCTAGGATTGAGGAGACTCACAGAGTTGTTTGGTCTCTTCTGCATTTACTTACCTTATGGCTATTTATTCAACACAGTTTGTTACGTGGTTGAGAATGTATTTCTTTTTTTAGGTGCTTTCATTCAAGTCCAGCACTTTTGGCTAGAGGTGATGGGCAATTTGGTTTGAGGACTCCCAAGAGAGAAAAGTATGTCAGAAGAGAGAATAGGACCCAACCACCTGTTGAGGCTCCATATGTGCCACCTAAAGTGAAAACAGTGACAAAGTCCTCAGTAGATAAAACAATCGACATCTTCGAAGGCATGACAATAGTTGAACTCGCCAAGCGTACTGGTGAGTCGTTATCTTCCCTGCAAGATATTCTTCTGAATGTTGGGGAGAAGGTCGAATCAGAGTTTGATCCTCTCAGCATCGACATTGCGGAGCTTGTTGCAATGGTATGTTTGCTTGGTTGTTGTGGCAATTTTTTTTTTATGCTTGAAATGCAAAAGAGAGAAAAAAAAGGTTGTGAGTGTCATTTTAATTATTCATAAAAAACTGAGAATAAAGATGTTAGCTGAACACTTGTGCTGAGAGTGCTGATTTAATTATCTAAAAGAACCTTGTTCAAAGGGAACATTACCATCTTCTGTCTTGTGGGAAACTTGCTTAGTCAGTGTATTTCCTTTACCTGGACAATGTTTGTGTTGGCCAGCAAAGTACATGGAAATGCCTTCAGTATGAAAATCTTTATCTGCTTACTGTCATTAGCACTTGATAGAACTGAATGTAGTGCATGTATCTTTGTCTGAATATAGTTGCAGGGACTTACTTTGAGCTATACATCTTGCAGGAACTTGGTGTCAATGTTAGAAGGCGACATTCCAATGAAGGTGCAAAGCTTTTAACTCGGCCACCTGTTGTCACAGTCATGGGTCATGTTGACCATGGGAAAACTTCTCTTTTGGATGCTCTGCGTCAAACATCTTTGGTGGAAAAGGAAGCTGGAGGAATAACTCAGCATGTTGGAGCATTTGTTGTGAGCATGCCCTCGGGTTCATCAATAACATTCCTCGACACTCCTGGTCATGCTGCTTTCAGTGCAATGCGGGCCAGAGGTGCAGCTGTCACTGATATTGTTGTGCTAGTGGTAGCTGCGGATGATGGAGTCATGCCTCAAACTCGAGAAGCCATGTCCCATGCAACATCAGCCAAAGTGCCAGTTGTTGTTGCTATTAATAAATGCGATAAACCAGCAGCTGACCCTGAACGGGTAAAACTGCAGCTCGCATCAGAGGGGTTACTTTTGGAAGAAATGGGCGGTGATGTTCAGGTAGTTGAAGTTTCAGCTGTAAAGAAAACAGGACTGGATAGGTTGGAGGAGGCGTTGCTTCTCCAGGCTGAGCTTATGGACCTGAAAGCACGGATTGATGGGCCTGCACAAGCTTATGTAGTGGAGGCAAGGCTTGACAGGGGCCGTGGTCCATTGGCCACTGCGATTGTGAAGGCGGGGACTTTGGTTTGTGGGCAGTTTGTGGTTGTGGGTTCTGAGTGGGGGAGAATAAGGGCTCTCAGGGACATGGTGGGTAAGATGACTGGTCAAGCAACCCCTGCCATGCCTGTTGAGATTGAAGGGTTGAAGGGTCTCCCAATGGCTGGTGATGATATTGTTGTTGTGGATTCTGAGGAACGTGCTAGAATGCTTAGTACAGGCAGAAAAAGAAAGTCTGAAAAGACAGACTTCAGAAAATAAGCGAGGGAAGGACAGAAGCTCAGGAGTCATTAGAAGAACAAGAAGTGGTGGAGAGAGTTGAAATGCCAATGATTGTGAAAGCAGATGTGCAAGGAACAGTCCAAGCTGTTACAGATGCTTTAAAAAGTTTGAATAGCCCTCAGGTAATGCATAAGTGATAATGTTCATTGATTGTCGCATACCTCTTTTCTTATCGATGTTGTTTCTGTTTGAACATTAGTGTCCATGAAAAATGCCTTGCTCTGGTGGGACACCTCTTGCTGCTACTTTGCATGAAGAAAAAAACTCTGCTGTTTGCAGTAGATTCAAGTTTTTTCTCCTTGTGTGCCATTGCATCATCCTGTTTCTATCAGAGTTTTATTTAAGTCATTCCTGTTGACATATATTCTCTTTCATTCATGTGCTCAGGTTTTTGTCAACATAGTGCACGTTGGTGTTGGACCGGTTTCCCAGTCTGATATCGATTTAGCACAGGCCTGTGGTGCATGTATAGTTGGGTTCAATGTGAAGAATCCTCCTAGTTCTGTAACTCAGGCGGCTACTAGAGCCAGTATTCAGGTATCAAACTTATTTCTTCCCTGTCAATCTTATGACTTTTTGTTAATAGTGGCTTTTAATGTGGTCTCGGTGAAATAACTGCTCGGTGCACAGGATTAATATTATAAGAGCAAAAGCATTCTAATGATGTCACAATTATCACTCTATGCTCACTTAAAATCCCACTTTCACGCAATGTAAAGATAGATATCTACACTTCTCCTGTAAAGAACCAGAAATACCCCATTTTGGAGCTTGAGATGGCCATGCTCTCTGTTTATTTTATTTATTTGTTTTCGTATATGGTTTCAGATAAAAATACACCGTGTGATCTATCATCTTTTGGAGGACATCGGCAGCTTGATAGTTCACAAAGCTCCAGGGACTGCAGAGACTCAGGTAGCTGGGGAGGCTCAGGTCCTGAGCATATTCGAGCTCAAAGGGAGGAGCAAATCCAAGGGAGATGATGTGAAGATTGCTGGTTGCCGCGTTATCGATGGCCAAGTCACGAGATCATCAACGATGAGGCTTTTGAGGAGTGGAGAAGTCGTGTTCGAAGGGTCATGTGCATCCCTCAAGAGAGAGAAGCAGGACGTCGAGACGGTGGGAAGAGGTAATGAGTGTGGGCTTGTAATCCGAGATTGGGTTGATTTCCAGGTTGGGGACATCATCCAGTGCTTGGAACAAGTTGTAAGAAAGCCAAAGTTTATTTCATCAGAGAGTGGAGCTGTTCGAATTGAGTGCTGACAGTGTAGCGCAATGTCTATGCCGTTTGAGTTGATGACGGATTTTGTTTGACGTGTCTTCCCTCTCGTAAAGGCAGTGTCGACACAACCGATTTTGTATTTTAGTTGACAGACGGTTCAAATTTTGAGACTTTACCATCCTGATGACCCTGCTGATTAGTACAGACCTAAGAAGTGTACATTAGCCCAGCTTGAGAAGCATAATAATGCTATTTGTATATACAATACGCGTATCTTGCGATGCGGAACACGGATGTTGTCACGTTCGAAGATTTGATGAACTGCTGGGAGAAGAGTCCTTCTCAAGTTTTACCACCACACTGAGAGGAACCCATTTTTTATCATGCTATCATTTGAACTGCATGGATCAAGGAGAGCATGTTATCAGGATTTAGATGCGACGAAGTGAGAATAACCCAGTAAAGTGGCGTGACGTTCCCGAGGATGCGGTCCATTATGTTCGACTTTACATGTGGAACACGTGATGCGGGGTCATATGTTGTGTTGTCCATATTTATGTGCAGAGTGACCTGCATTGCCTTGAAAAGCTAAATGTGATCATAAATACATTCGAGACGACATCGAGAAGCCATGGCAATCAATGGTTGTGTTTTTTTCTCTTTTTCTAGGCCATCTTTCTAAGAAGATGAATTTAGAATGAGCAGAATTTTTTTATCCACGTTAAACCTCTCTTTGTATATATATATGATTGATTAGGGAAAAATGTCAGAAAAGTTGTAAACATAATGCATTTGTATCAAATTAGTCATAAACTCTTTAGTGTTATTAATTTAATTATAAACATTTTAATTTGGTGTTGATTTAGTTCTAAACTTTTTAATGGTGCCGATTTAGTTTTAAACCTTTGGAACTAGTGTCAATTTAGTCATAAACCCTTTGACTTTGTGCTAAGATTAACCAAATTGATTGAATTGACACAAAGTCAACAAGGTTTAGGACTAAATTGGCACCATAAAAACATTTAGAATTGAATTTGCACAAAGTCAAAATGTTTAGAACTAAATTGATACAAATGTAATAAGTTTATGACTTTTTTAATGCTTTTCCTGCTAATTAGAGTTGGACTTAATTTTTAGCTTGAGCATGAGTTAGCATGGTATTTAAATACATATGATAATCTCTGTATTAGTTAATGAGAATCCAATGATGCTCGAGATTGATCACTGAAGATCTTTCCCGAGCAAATGATGTCACGTCTTAGAAAGAAAAGGCAATTGAGAATAGGGGAAATTATCAAAAAAGTCATAAATTTATTGCAATTGTGCCAATTTAATCTTTAACCTTCTATATTTGTGTCAATTCAGTCTATCAGATTAATTCTATCCGACCAGTGTTGACGTAATGGTATCGATGCAGATGTGGCATTTTAAAATAATAATTTAATCTTTTTAAAATATTTTTTCTTTTATTTTCTTTATTTTTCCCTCCCCCTTCCCCTTCCCCTTCCCCTACCCTTAGTGCCAATTAGGGTGTCGCAGCCCTTGCCCACTACCGATGAGGGCCGGTTGGTGACCCTCGCCGGCGCTAAGGGTAAGGGAAGGGGAAGGATAAGGAAAAAAGAATAAAGAAAAAGACAAAATTATAAAAATTCAAAAACTATAAAAATATTATTTTAAAAATGCCACGTTAGGGCCAGTCGATCAAAATCGGTTAGATGGATTGAACTGGTACAAATGTAAAAATTTTAGGATTGAATTGGTAAAAAATAAAGAATTTAGGATTGAATTGACACAATCATAACGATTTACGACTTTTTTGATAATTCTCCTATTGAGAATATAAGCAAAGGACGAGTAGTCCTCACCAAAACTTATTTCCACGAGAAAAGAGCACAGACTTCGTTTGCATAGGCACATTGCCCCTCAATTACCCACCTTGCACTTCCGTTCTTTTTCTTGTTTTTGCCGTGTCGAAATATTCGACACCATTGAACTTTTTTTACACATCGGTTATTTCATCACGTGAGTTGAGAACACATTCAATGAGATTCGGACTCGAGATCAGCTACCGATCGATCCTGTCATCATCTTTGTCCACTTCATTAGGGAACGGTTATGAGACTGAATGAAACTCCCTTTCTTTCGTCGATGAGAACAAGGGGAAGAATGATCCGAATCTTCTAATGTTTTCCCTTTTCTTTTCTTTTATTGTTTCGTCGACAACAAGAAATATTCTTTGATGGAAGGCATGTCCAATTGCAAAATTGGGTGCGTTCCTCGGATTCCATTTTGCTCAATGCAGACTTTACATCATGTTTGGGAGAGTTTCGTGTCCTCCTCTCTTTCTCGTTTTTTCGAATGCCATGCGTGGCATTATAGTCTCCGGAGAATTCCATCTCTCTTTTCCTTTAGAAAGAAAATGTCCGGAATCTACCCCACCACCCACCACGACTCCCTTCCCCTCCTTACCCCGATAGTTTGTACGTACTTGGCTTTAAGTTTCAAACATTCGATCATGACTTTGGATCCACTGCCGTTTCCTTTGACAACAGGCCACTCATTCAGAGGAAAAAAGGACCTAACTTTGGCTATTTTCACGGAGACTAGTTCCTTATAAAAACCTCAGCTTTGAATCAATTATACCCCCAACTTTTCTTTTCTTTTCTTTTTTTTTTGGGAAGAATCCTCAACTTTTATTATAGTCCCAAATTTGTCTAGACATCTAAAAACTATCACCGGCTTCAAAATCACTGTGAAAGTGTTAAGGAAGACATGGGTTATATAACCAGCACCGATATTGATAATTTTGAAGAAATTAGTTACGATGTGTGGGCAGATTTGAGATTAAAAGGAAAGTTAGGGATCTTTTTATTTTTACAAAAATGAGTTCAGGGTTGAAACTGGTGTGTTTATTTTCAGAAAATGAAAGATTTAGTAAAACATTTTCTTAAAAATAATTATTTGTATCACATAAAAATGAAGAACCAAATATATTATTAACATTTACAAAGATGATTATACATATATATTATTATTAATAATAATGAAAATATTTTTATTGATTAAAATTTTAAATAATATGAATCTTTTTTTAAAGAAAATATATTTTAAATTATTCATTTTTCGTAAAATAAATGGATTGTAAAATTGGGTTGTGTAGAGAATTGGTATAATTTCAACACTTTCACAGTACCATTGCGGTCTTCAAAGCATTTTGGATGAAGAGAGAGTAAAAGGGAAAAAACGAGACTGAAGTCAAAACGAACTTCATCATAAATTTGACCCACACCAACCACTGAAATATTTTAAAAAAAGGAGCACGGCTCAAAAATATTTTTAAAATTTTTAATTTCAAGTGGCTTTCCTTAACTTTTCAATTTTTTATATCACAATCAATTAAGAAAAAGAATTCTAAAACTTGCCCTTTTTATAGCACATAAAAATTGGATTTTTTTAGCAAACATAGGATGTTGGGTATGATAAAATGAAGCTTCCTAGTTAACATAACTATTATTTATGTAATTTAAAAGTGTATTATACTATAACTCAAACAATCTAAACACAATCCCTAAAATTGTTACTGGTTATTTAGTTAAAAACAATGCATAACTATAAAGAATTCTCGAAAGATAAAATCGTTGGTCAAAAAGAGGCAATTAGCTTTAAAAGTAACTACGATGGTAATAAGTGTCCTTAGTATCTATGTGGCACGAGTTGTTCTTTCTAATTTTGAATACCAATACATGGAAAAGAAGAAGAAGAAGAAGTAGCCATTATTAGTACTAAGAAACTAACAAAAATAATAATTTAAAATGTCGATGTATATATCATGCTATTTAGCAAATCTTTGGTATATACATTTTAAATTTAAATAAGTTCATTTATCTCACATATCTCGCGATCATTTAGATTATATCTTATGAAATAATAACTCATACGACATTTTTCTTTCTTCCATTGCAATCTTATCACTATTTGGCACACGGATGCACACTACACAATATACATGGCATTTTGTTAATAAGTATCGTAAGGCACTTGCTAAAAATTCAAATAATGAAAGTATGTCGTTCCCAACAATCACCTCATCTTATATCCCTTTTGTTCAGAAATTTAAATTCTTAATTTACACAAATTAAAACAATATGTCAACTGAGGAAAGTTTACTTCATCATACACATTATCCAAATTTTGCTAGAACAAGTTCTCTGTGCAATAAGAAAAGGCAAGCTTTTAGATTTTCTTTAATCAAAATATTAAAAATTGAAAAATTGAGAAAAGCATATAGGTGCTTACATGGCACAAAGCACTCTCAATAAAAAAATAAAAAAAGGCTCCCCCTCAGACCCTATATTACGAAAAAGAAAGAAAGAAAAGGAACGAAGAAGAAAGCTTCATAGGTGCTTCCTTAACCAGAAATGTGTCGATTTTACCTTCTTTTTGTCTTTTTCTCTTACTTTTTAACAGCTGAAGAAGGTGGGAAGTGATGGTTGGTGTTCCGACATCTCGAACATTATCATAGAAGTTTCACAATCTCTATATGAACCATGCTTTACGTATGCGCCGCTTTGCTGTAAATCTCGAACTATGTCATCAGCAGAGTCAGAAACTTCAAGGAAACTTCAGTGAAAGTTTCCTTAATGAAAGTTCTCTGTGAACTCATTGTTTTTGCTTCAAAGGCAAGAGTGGCAACGCTAAGAGTTGAGAAAAGATGGCACAAACAAGCGGACATCGCAAGTTATCAGTCCTGGAGACAGAATCCCGCTCCAGATTAGACATGGGAACTGTAACTTGCGATTCCGGAGGATACCCACGATGCAAGCTGGTCCCTTTGGCCTTTAGAACAGCACCCAGATCGGTTAGAAGCTATACAAGAACAAGAAGCAATAATCACCCAACACTTTCTTGAACCTGGAATCATGAAACTTATAGCACAGACACACTTTAAACATTCACCCTGTCTGTTTTGGTAGCTGGTGGAGCATTAGACTTGAATTCAAACTCAGGGGACATATGCTCTGGGAGGGGTCATAAATTAATTCAAGAACTACTGAAACAGCACTAACAAGTTAAAATCCTCGCAGCCCTGGTATGGGATCGACCTGTGCGAAAATCGGCGTCCTACTGAAACAGCACTGATCAGAAGAATGCGCGGCTACCGTAGAAAACCCGCGACTGATCCTTCCTGTTGCTGTTATTGCTGCTGTTATTCTCCAAATCCAAATTGCCTTTTTGAGTCCGGATCTCCCCGGCAGCGGCAAGCTCTTCTTTGATCTCGGGCTTGTCGATGTCCATCGGGAGCTTCATGTTGGCCAGGGACTCCGTGAACTGTTGCATGCTTCTCATGTACATGTCCACAATCTGCTGTTGCATGGCGGATTGCTCTGCCTCGAGATTCATGTTCGCGATTGGCGCCGAAAACACCCGATGATGACGACCAAACTTCGCACGATCCGTATTCACATTCGCATCCGCATCTCCTTCTTCATTATTACTTTTCTTAATCGCTCTTTCCTCAGAATCGCACTCTTCATTCTCATCTTTCATGATCTTGATGATCTCGCACGCTTTCTTCGAAGTCGGAGTGTCAGGGCAGGCTCCACAGCCCTGGCTGGCCTCGGGATTCGCTAAATTCAACGCGTCGATGCCCGAACCTGAGCCGGACCGTGCCTTCTTCTCGACCGTCGACTCGGCCGAGTTCCGATCGTCGCTCAAGCTGGTGGTGGTCGAGCTCAGGAACCCGGAGTTCCGGCCACTCCCGTCCGGCGAGATGGAGAAGTCCGATCGCTCCAAGCCTTGATTTTGAACCATCTCGCAGTCGTCGATCGCGGTCGGAGACGAGCCCAAATGGAGAAAGGACCCGAAGAACCCGCCATTGCCGTTGGGCTTCGAGCTGGAGCTCGTCGAGCCCTGACTCGCCAGGTCAAAGTACGCGGACACCATCTTTTGGTTCTCCCTCACGACGCTAATTTCGGGGAACTCGATCTTGGAATACTCGACCGGGTCGAGGATCACCTCCGAGACTTTCCGGTCGAGCAGCACCACCTCGGAGCTGATCGACGAGTTGGCCGCCGCCGAGTCGACAGGAGCCGACGCGGTGAGCTGGAGGCCGAGTCTGACGGTCCCGGCGGGGGAGTGGAAGAGGTCGGTGGACGAGAGGCTGTAGTCGCGAGTGACCTTGCCCTTGCCGGTGATCTGCGACAGCGGGACGAGGGCGAACCCGAGGAGCTGGTCCTCCATGAAGTGTCGGGCACGGCTCAGCATCCAGACCTCGCATTTGAGGACCGAGTCGGGCTGCGTCACCTCGAGGACGAGGGTCTCGTTGAAATCCGGGTTCTTCCCGCCGCCGCAGGCGACGCGGGTGGAGAGGGCGTCGTCGGGGCTGTACGTCAGGGAGAACTTGGCGTACACGTCCTGGTTGTCGTAGATGCAGATGTTGTGGATGTTCCTCGCGTGGTGGACGTGGACCTCCAGGACGCCCGCGAAGGTCGCGTCCCCGTCGCCGTCGCCATCGCCGTCGCAGTGGCCGCCGCCGACCACGCCGAAGGCCGAGGGGTGGTTGAACGAGTCCATGGATCGTCTTCTCGAGAGCAAAAAGTTTCTCTTAGGGATGGAGCTGACTCGGGGACGCCATGGACGTGCTCCGATCAGCTCAGCTCAGCTCAACTCTGCTCAGCTCTCACAAGTTGTCGACGAACTAAAAGGGTCTTCGTGGAGCTGGCTCTCGATGAGTGGGTGCTGCGTCAGGAGTGCTCGAGCGCCATGATTGGTCTGCTGCGTGCGTGAAAGAGAAGAGAGAGAGAGAGAGAGAGAGAGAGTAAAGGACTTGCGTTGGAATGAACAGCAGAAGAATCAAGAATTCAAGCTGTGGTTCACTGTTGAACTTTAGACTTTGAGGGGGAGAGAGAGAGAGAGAGAGAGCGATGGTGGGTAGGGTAAGGTATGGTAGTAGGTGAGGAGAGGACGAATACAGTAAGAAAGCTAAGGAGTAGAGGAGGAAGGAGGGAGGAGGTGATGATGATGCGAATACAAGTGATGATCTTTTTAACAAAACACTATTGCTTTCTCGCGTGATTATGCGTACGCATTCATATGATATTCTCCCAAAGGGCTGTCTCCTTTTCTTGCATGATGTCGAAATCTCGGTTTCTCTGAATTTCCCCCTTCCTTCCTTTTCTTTCGATGCTACATGGGGGCCGGGGTGGGTGGAGTTGGAGGTGGAGTTGGAGGTGGATAGGGGTTTTTGGCTTGGCTTGCTTCCACTTCAAGTGACTGATGCAAAGCTTTTTCCCCCTTTGATTGATATCCAGTCCCTGTTGGAGGACCCACTCCGGTTGGATGCTCTACGTTGGCTGGCGATATACGTGCCAAAAACATGGCCAGGGCTTCGTTACTGCCTCCCTCGTTAACGTGATGTTGACCTGGCTTCAAGAAATTGAAAAAAAACGGGGTATCATTGCAGCTCTTGAATTCTTACAAACACGCATCAGAATTTAGCCAAAACTGTCTTGTGAACAAGGATGATGTCCTTTGAAAGAAACTCGCTAATACAATCGTCAACTAATTAAAAAAGAAGAAGGTATATTCGCCCCGTAATTCTACGTACATTGAATCGTTCAATGCTCCTTTTCACATTGATTACAATTCCGAGTCGGGTCAATTGTTGTACCGACGAGTGCAAATCGTTTTTTCATTGCCACGACACTAGTATGTTTGCTAATTTTAATGCTAGGAAATAGCCCTTCATTTCATTTTTGACAGAATGGTCCTCATCCGGTTTCTTTAAGCAAAGTACTCTCTGTTATGCCACTAAGCACAGCCCTGTCTGCTTCTGGGCGAGCCATCTGGAGCATGGAGCTGCTCCGAGTCGCTACTGGGTTTCGGACCAGACGGTACTCTTCTCTCGTTCTGTCTTGACCAGGACAGAATCATCGTCGGACACGGGCATGATTGCCCAAGACTTCCAAGAAAGTCGTCGCGCGTGTTCGTGTTTATTTTGAGCCGACGGAATCGCCTCCCATATTCAACTGTCCAAAAATTCAACTGCGGTTGGGCGAGTTGGTAGTGAGGATCTATCAACCACATGGCTTGCTCCGCTTGGACGGGGTCCCACGTCCAGTGGCTCTCCCATCGACCGCAAATTCGGCACTCGAACAGCAATTGGTCGAGACATTAAGAGACTTTGAATTAAGAAATCGATGGTTGTCCATTCGAATTTCTTCAGCATGCAAATTATTATCTCCCGCACGGACCTAGAGCGTGAACTTAATTGATTCGTGAGGTTTACGGATGTCTTACATTTATTCCGAACATTACCCCTGATTATTAAAAAGAAAAAATGAATTATCCGTACGTCGACCCCGCAGGCACTCAGCAAGCGAACCAAAATTGCGTTAGGTAACGAAGCTTGCGAGTCCTGATGACGACTCCTCTGGTCCAAGCGAGAAATTTCTCCGTGTCATTCCCTCGGTCGTCATTTTCGCAAACAGCTAGCGAGCAAGGCGTGGCTGAACAAAAAGACGGATCGAGAATCCTCAAATTGCGAAAAGACAGACTTTGATAGGTACCCGACAACCATTAGAGCAAAAGTTGAAACCCATGTAAAACATGGGCCAGAGATATCCTCATCCTGCGTGTATCGAAATTGACAGCTTTTTCAATTCAACGAAGCTGCAGAGTTCCTTGGAAAATCACGAAATCGAGAAAGAGAGCACGCAGCTTAGCCACGCCCCTTCCCAACGGCCCAAAAGAAAATGGAAAGCTACATGGTCTAAGCACGGGCCCAGGTCTGGGGGAGATCGGGCAGGGCTTCACGTCCCCGGCTTAGTAGAAAACTGGGCTAGACTCGGATCGCTGGAGTGGGTCGCTCCGGCTTAGAGTAGCACCGCGATGATCCATTGGATGCTGTACCAGGTTGCAATTTGGCCTCTGAAGAGTCGAGAAGAACGTAACTTTCGCGTAATTTTTAGCATTGCACCAGGAACAGAAAACGCTGAAGCATTCTCTAGCACCTGAAGTTCTCATGCATCGGCTTCCGGCTTCCATACAAGGCCTGGCCGCATCTATCATCATCTTCATGCATGAACATCATGATTCGTCAAACTCCGATTTGAATTCAGCAGGCATATGAACTTGCATTAAAAGATTTGCCAACTCCAACCAAAACCATTCGTTTATCGCCTATATTCATATTTTTACGATGTTTCAAGTTTCCCACTATATTTTTTTAGATACAAAAACAATGGTTTGTCCAGCATCTAAGGGCCTGTTTAGTAAACACTTCTGGAAATAATTGATTTTATTCTTTTATTCCTAGGGATAAATTTGGAATAGAAATCTGTTTGGTAAATTTTTTGTTTCTAAAAATAGATTTGGAGTAGAATTAAGAATAAAAAAAATCACTTCTCACTTATGGGAACAATTTTGAGAATCCATTTTTCCTCTTTTTTCCTTTCCATTTCTTCTTTTTCCTCCCAACCCACTACCACCCCATCATCACCCCATTGCTGCCCCCCAACCACCACTGCTGTGGCCCAGCGAGGTCCAACAAGCTTGCCAAAGGCTCACTTGGCCATCAGCGAGGCTCGGCCTCGCAAATCTAGGTGAGGTTGAGCCTCATTGATGGCTAGACGAGCCTCTGGGAAGCTCATCGACCTTCACTTAGTCACTCACCGGCCACCACCCACTAAAAGAGGAAGGAGAGAAAAAGGAAAAAGAAGAAGATAAATATAAAAAATTATAATAAAAAATACTAAAAAAATAAAAAAAAATAGAAGATTCCTCCTAACCGTATTTCTACTCAAGAATAAAATTTTTGATTAGTTTATTAAATATCTTAAATACTTGAAATTTTTTTTGAGAGCAAAATTAAAAAAATAAATATTTCTAATAAAAATTGTTCCCAGAAGTAGAATCGTTAGTAAATGAGCCGAAGCCCTCAAACGTTGATTCATCAGTCAAATGTCTCGTAAAGATATTAAGATGAAGTGGTGAAGCATCCCAAATTCAGAGGGAAGCATACCACCAAACAAAGAAAGGGACGTAAGGGAATAAAAGTCCAGATGATCATGTCTAATTTGCGAAAGCAGACGCTTAGAGAACTAATTTACAGCATCTTCTTTATACCACCTACGAAAGTCAATTATTTCACAGCATTCTAAGCTTCTGTACAAGAGTAAGTCGAAATCAGAGCCTTCTTCACATCTCCTGCGAGAGGATCACTCCAATCAGTTCCTTCCCAGCCTCACCAGATGCTGCTGATGCTTGGCCGCAGCTGCCTTATCAGCTGCCTCTCGCTTCAGAGCCCTCTTTGCCCGCCTCCCAGTCCCGACCGTCTCGTTTGCTGCAACCTCCTTTTTCTTGGGCTGGCGTGATGAACTAGAAGCACCCTCATCTTGAGGGTTTGCCCGATAGGCTGGCCGTGCTTCCTGGCGGCCTGCCCTAACGTAACCGTTATCTCCCCACCTCCGATTCCCGATCCGGATGCTAGGACTGTTGAAGTAAGCTTCTTCAAGATCTTCATCCTCATCGTCCACTTCATCCTCATAGGGACAGTAGTCTTCAAGGGGATCATACGTGTCCTCATAATGGACCTCTAGTGGCGTGAACCATGTAGCCCTAAGAAGCAGGCATACACTCTCCTCGAACATGTAATCACGGATGCTGCAATATACGAAACAGCATTAGATCAATCATCCCTCACTCCTCTTACTACTCACATTTCCTTACAATGTATGGAATCTCCAGCAAAATAAGCCACCACACCTCTTGGTAACAAAACTTTCTCAAACAATGTCTTCCATGACACTGAACTTAACCATTACTAGTCTCGCTAAAAAACCTTTCAGATTCCCTTATTTTTCATAGTTACCTTACAAGTAAAACCTCTAACAGCATGTACAGATCCTTACCTGCCGTCGAGCGAGCGATGGACATTGAGGAAGTCGAAAGGATGCTTGCACTGAGGGCAGGTTGGTCTCTCCTTACATGAGGCCCAGCGGAGAATGCATGTCACGCTGCATAAGATAATAAAGAAGATCAGGAAAGACGCCGTGCTTTTCATAAGCATGAGTACAGCAGTCCATTGCGATCTATATTTGAACTCGAGAGTACTACCGTATTTCAGAACCTCTCATGACTTTGCAAACTAATATCTCCTCCATTTTCTAATTTTCTAAAATCTCAAAAACCTAATCCTAAATCACTTTTTTGATGTTGCGACTTCCTACATTTTGGGAAGTGAAGTGGACAGGGAGCAATCCCGAAATAGAAAATAATTGGTTCCTCAAAACCATTCTAAAAACCCCTGAGGATGGAGTGAATCATCTCCTTGTCACGAAATGAAACACAAACTGATCTCGTGGGATGCGAATGTCACACATCTTATGCCGTCAATACCGAGCTGATACACCCTCGCCCTAAAGCATGACTACGGCTAAAATAGACAAATACAGAGGCAACATTCATCACAAAGGCTCGGACAAAAGATAACAGCCAGGGAAACAATGCGTTTCTGTCCATGATCACAAATAAAAATGGCAGATGGGTTGCAAACAAACCAGTAGGCGTGCTCGCAACCTTTTACGAGGGCAGTTTCTTGGAGCACAATCTTCTCCAAGCATATCGCACAAACCCCTCCATGATTAGCATAATCATGGCTCATCGTCGCAATCGGCATTTTCTCCTGAATATCAGGAACAACAAAAGCTCAAAGATTGAACCAACTGCTTAAAGCTCCAGGACAAAACACCTATTATCCAAGCAAACCCTAGGGCAAGACCCTGATCCGACCACCATTTTGAAAGATCGCCAAACATCTCCAAACTCAAAAACGCATTCTCCAATTCCCATAAAACGAAGCAAGAAACGGACTGCCAGACCCAACACGCAACACTAGAATCACTAAGCCCAGCACAAGCCGATCACACCAAACCGAAGCACAACCCTAACGGATACACAGCCAACCAAAACCCATTCCATTCAACAACCAGATCTACTCCGACAGGAACCGGGAGACGACGACGGAGAACCCGAGGGAGCGAAGGACGTACCTGATCAAGAACCGACGAATCGTGCTCGCCGTCTACGTGGATGACTGCGGCCATGTCGATTCGGTGGACGGACGAAACGGAAATATTCAAACTACAGGAAGAAAGGACGGGGAGGAAGAAGAAGAAGAAGCTCGGATTTCGGCCTACTAATTTACAAATCTATCCAACAGAAAGAGAAGAAGAAGAAGAAGAAAAAAGAATAAACGAATAGAGGCCCCTGCCCAGAGCGCAGGAGAGACGGATTATGCTGAGAGAATGATTCCGATTCTGATTCCAAACCAGAGAGCTAACGGAGAAGAGAGAGAAAGGTCCCCTTTGATGGAGGAGAGTGGGTAGCCCCGGTAGGGAAGACGAGATGTGGACGATATAAACAGCGTCAGATGGGGGAAAAATAATTTATATTAAAATTATTATTATTATTTTAATAATAATAATAATGAGAGAAGTCGCCGACTTTGATTCTTTTTTCTTATCCTGATTTTCCGGGCTCCCGTAAATTTGAGATGGTTTATACGTTTTTCAAAACGCGCCTTCGTTTCTGCTTCTCCCTTCGATCTTCACGCCGTCCGATCGAGATGGGAATTTATTGAACGGTTCGGATCTCTCGGTTGACGGGTCGCCGTTTCGGGATTTATGGATAGAACGGCGGGGGATCGCCTTGCGGCAAGCGGTGGCCGCACCTTATTTCTCTTTTCCTTTTCCGTTTTTTTTTTTAAAGATGATGCATTAAAATTCTTAAAAATTTATCGCGAAAATATTATTAAGTCCTAAAAAATTTTATTACAAAAGTATGATTTATTATAAATTTTTAATAAGTACAATTAAGTTTTAAAATTTATTACGAAAATATAATTAAATTTTAAAGCTTTCAAAATATGTAATCAATGTAATGATTTAATTAAATCGATTCGAAATATTTTATAATTTGATTGCGCTTTGATAATAAATTTTAAAATTTAATTATATTTTCTGAAATTTTTAATAATATTTTCGATTCACTTGCCTTATTTTTTATTCATATTCGATTCAATTTCCCTCGTCTCTTTCCTCGTTCTAGATTTTCTTTCTTTTTTCCCTTTTTAATTACGAAGGACACGTAGATCCCACGCGCTCGCTTTTCCTTGCGGACTTTCATCTTTGACCTCGGCTAAGGGAGGGATTTCACGGAGACCGGGGCAGTCGAGTACAATTCGTACACGTGACATGCACCGGTGCATCGTGCGATTGGGGAACGAGGAAAGGTCTGGCGAATATTCTCGTCCGCGGCATTCGGGATCCTTCGGAGTATGCTGGCCGCGGTAGAGCTGCGAGGGGGCACGTCTCTATCTATTGTCTACCGATAATGAAGCCAGTTCCTACACTGACCCTTGAATATCGATAAACAGCTAAATAATCTATATTGCTATTTATTTAAATTCTTTTCCTGATTTTTGTCGTCTCTAACTAGTAGTATTTCGCTGGAATTTACTTTCGTGATGAAATATCTTTTTATCAAAGATTGTTTTTCGGTTTTCAATAAAAGAAACGGGTTTTTGGTGATTTCAAATAGAAAACATTATGGAAAACAAAGGAGTCAATAACTTCACTTCAAATGAAATGTACGTTAACTATGCCATAATTTAATTGATGATAAAGCTTGAGAACGTAAATATGACACTTTGGAATTTAATTGACGACACGGATATGAAAATTACAACTAAGAAATGCACCAAAATTTAATTGACAATGTAAACTTGACAACTATAACTATAGTGTGAAATTGAATGATAATTTATGCATGGAGGCTTCTTAATGGAACAATGTAACTGCCTAAAGGCTATAATCAATAGTTACTAAACAGATGTTAAAATTAGAAGTTACAAGCAAAGTGGTTATAAACAATTACATCGAGATTTACATTGACTTGACTACCTTGACGGTTTCCTTGAATCTATTATCTCAATGATTGCATCCAACATCATCGACTCCTATTTTGCCGATTCCTTCAAGCCGACGATTCATCAAGTCGTCCATAATTTTGTTCATAAATGATCAAATTCTACTATTATCGATTGAGTCCGTTACATGTCGACCATAATAAAAAATTTGTCATATTTTTTGTGTTAACCTTGATTAGTGAATCTATATTCCTATTTAAAGGAGAAGTGAGTTCCGTCTTAACTTTTGAAGTTGCAAATTACTTCGCATTTTTGCCTTCATTCAACAAAGCAAATTGAACAAATGTACGGTACTCATAATCCAGTGAGGGGAAATCAAACCAGAGAGATGAATTCAATCCGTCTAAACATTGACAATGGGTTCATATGATGTATATGCATCTGCTGACAGCACATCACGCAACACAAATTGTAATTAGTTTAAAGTATATTTCAAATTTTTAGGGTCATATTATTTTTTAGGATGGATTTCAAGAAGAATTATACCGAAAATACCGGAAAATCTTAAACGCTAGTTTATACCACTCTGGAATTTATCGTAAGTGCGCTCGTGAGTTATATACATTAGCTTTTCGAAAGGTCCAGTGTATCTACATCTTGCATCAAACACGTTTTCATTATTAATCTTGGTCCAACATTCAATATGCCACTGAAGATGAAGAGGTGACGGGTCCAATCACTAGTGGGTACTTGGTGCCCACGTCTTAACGACTTCTTCGTCTTCTTCTTTCTTTCTTTTTTTTTTTTTTAAGATTTTCTAATCTTATAGTTTGTTTGCACCCTTTCAATTATATATGTTTTACGCGTACAAATCCCTCATAATTTGAATATCATCAGATTATTGTTTTATTCTTGTTCGAAACGTTTGTTATTGAAACAAATTCAACATAATAGACTTATAATTTGAACACCTGGAATTTTATATGAATTAACATTTTATGGGTCATAACGTTCTTTTTTTGTTAGAATAAAACCTAAAGTTACATGTTAATTACGACACTTCTAAAATCACGAGGTATTCCAACATACGTAAAAGTTCATTTTTTAAATTGGTGCATTTGTTGTAGATGAAGGTCAATATATGTCGAAAGTATGGATGGAAGCTAAGGGCAATCAGGGTGCAACATAAATGTCGTCTGTAGGCGGCCCAAGTGCAATTTCTCTATTAAAATTTCTATCTTAGGGTTGAAATTTCTTTGAGTATCGAATCGTTGGATTTGGTGGCATGATATAGAGAATAAAATCTCATGTATAAAGAAAATTTTCATAGTCACCATCGAACTTACAGGAGCGAGGAATCCCCGCCCAACCAAACCCAGCCATCCTTCTAGTCGACGGGCGGCGGACTCTCATTCGAGGCCCAATTAAAAAGGCAGGCCTAGGCCCATTAATATGACCCGGCCCGATTTCTAACCCGATGCAAACTCCCCCTTCCTTCTCTCTCGCCTCCGTTCCTCTACCTTTCTCTCCTGTCTCTCTTTTTTCGAAACGGAAGTTCTCTGAAGAAGCTGCTGCGTAACGATGGGGGCGGGCTCAAACTCAGCCGAACAAGCTCCGGTAGCGGCCTCGCCGGACGACGTTGACGCCTTGCTCGATGTACTCTCTCGCTCCCTTTCCCTTTTTCTTTTCGTCCCTTTTCCCTCTCGATGAATCCGATGATGATGATGAGCTCGGACGCTCAGTACAGTCGCACTGAGTTCGATTCCGTCGCGCGATGACCTCCCGTTATTGGGTCGACTCGTGCGGCGACGTTGGTGCTTCGTATGTTGAATTTACTTGGGAATTAGGCATTCAGTTTCGTGCTCCTGAGGTTTTTTGGCGGCTGAGATACTGAGATGCTGTTTGTGTGCTTGTGTGCGTGTGTGCGGTGATTGGCAGGCTGCTAGATATGGTGACATGGAGGACGTCGCGAGCTTAGCCACCGCCGGCGTTCCTCTCGATTCTAGGGACGAGCAAGGCCGTACAGGTCGTTCTCGCCGCTTCGGCCGTTGAGCTTCCCTATATGCATTTTTTCGTTTCGCCATCATTAAATTTTCTTGTCTGTATCACGGCGCGGATTCCGGTGACGAATGGAATTGCCGTACGACTCTGTGTCGGACTCGTCGCCGAAGTTGTCTTGATACGGAAGTCATTACCATGTTTGATCTGCTTCCATGGATGTCGTTTGCAGCTCTTCACATGGCCGCAGCTAATGGGCACCTCAACATTGTGGATTATCTCGTCAGTAAAGGAGCGGTGAGGAAGTCATTTTGGAGAACCTTCTCTTTGTTCCTTCTTTATATGTCGGGGGATTTAGTTGTGCTTGCTTTATCGTGTTTATGTCTTATTGTTGATCTCGAGCGTATCTGGTAATGTTGAACTTGTAAAGATTCAGTCTTGTTTGCCTACTGCCTTCCGTTCATATCTCCTGTGGACTCAGGCTTTCATTCTTCCGACCAAACTGTGTTTTGCAATAATCTGACTAGATTCAATCAACTATCCTATGCTCATCTAGATGCTTATCAGGAAAACTCTCTCTCTCTCTCTCTCTCTCTATGTTGGAGACGTCTATGTTTATCTCTTGCTGTAGTACTTACCACTCTCGTCTCTGGCAATATTCAGTCGTGCTCTGTTGATTCAGGAAACCCAGATAAGCTTTCTCAAATGTTGGTCAGCATGCCTTTGATGATTGCGTTGTGGTTGTCTTGATTTGTGCTTGATGTCAGTGTCATATTGGAACGAGTGTTGATATGAGGCTCCGAGTGCAGTTATTCATTGCATTGTCACATGTACAAAGAGGCATTCCTTAAAATCTGGAACCTTCCAATTTCAGGATGTTAATGCTGCTAATGCGGAGAAGAATACTCCTCTTCATTGGGCTTGTCTCAACGGTCATGTTCAGGTGATTTTTCATCATATAGCCAAGATTTCGGTGCATCTTTATCAAATTCATCAGCACATCGACATTGCAGGTGGTCCATAACTTGATTCTAGCCGGAGCAAATGTGAGCTTGTTGAACAGGTCAGTTATTTTTTAGACTGATGTTGATACCATGGGATGCTGCTCAAAGTAATGCTTACTACGTATTTGACATATTTCTGCACTCACTAATCCAACTGGGTAATGTGCAGCCACGAGCGGACACCGATCGATGAGGCAGTGAGCAAGGGAAAATTGGATGTAGTTGACACAATCAATGCTGCTGCAGCACTACTTGAACTAACTGGCACAAGCATGTCCTGATGGAGAAAAAATTGGGATGATATGCTTGTAGCTATCTCAATTTCACGTTTCCTCCTGGGAGAAGTGCCAGGCTTATGTGGTGAGAGATCCTACTCATATTATCTGGTGGTTCCCGTAGTCTGTTGCCAATACCTCAATTTTGCAATGTCAGGCGCTATAAGATATTCATCAAATATGGAGAGCGGCCTGATGTTGCTGACTGCAAGACATTCTCAAAAGACTAGATAAATTGAAGGAATCAATGAGAAGACAGTCTTTAGTCCTTTAAATTTTGAGTGGCTGACTAGACTTTGGCGCTTATTTAGCGACATATGTAATGACTAATGAAAATCATGACATAGATGACATACTTGTGTGCTACAATCAGGAGCACTTAGTTTTATCGCAATATTCATGACATTTCGCTACCGATATCATCTGTGCCGAGAGTCATTTGGTGCTTGCATAAAAAGTTGTCACTTGGTCTGTCACATTTTCTCGTCTTTACTATCACTGAGAAGCCAGTCGAACTCCCTTTTCTTTTGCTTTCAACTTGGGCGTGTTGGTGATGATATGATTATTCTGATGATCTCCGACAGAGGAGATCTTGATCCGGTAATCAGTATCCAGTCACCTAAAGCAATGTTCTTGAAGATCTTGATGTGATCTTGCGTTTTAAGCTAATGCAATAACATAACCTAATGCGGAAACAGGAAATGGATGCGCAGTGTCTTGTTTAGTAGTGCTCGCGTATATTATATCCCTAACTGTGTTCATGGCGACGAATGTTAAGGTGCAGCATCCGCATCATCGACTAGCCAGATATGTTTTGATTCTTGTTGCTGCATGGCCTCTTTTTACCATGCGACCAATCTTGATCCTAGGTACATGATCTTACTTTAGTCAGGTATTGATTCTCCGATATCTAAGAATGATTAAGAGCATAAAAAAACTGAACCCGACTACAAGAATATCCATCTGAAGGAGAACATGCTCTCGTTTGACAAACCCAGATTGCTCATCGCGATAATCATTAGTGATTTTCGTCATGGAACAATCTGCGAACTTCACATAGTTGATGGTTTACTTTTCCAAAACCAATTGCACAAACCATTCTCTATGGCGTGTGCATTGATTTTAAGCTCTGCTTAAGCTTCATGTTGTTTAATTTGAACTCTATGATGTTGCATACATTTTGTGATTCCTCTTTCAATTAGCTGAAATCCTCGGATCATGCGATTGTCTTGTCGATGACAACCGCAAGAACATATTATCATGTTAATTCTACGATTCTTCATAAGCTTTCAAGATGACATTTTCATTTGTCTTCTCTTTTCCGATTCTTTAAACATTGCAGCCATCATGCTTTTGTTTTTTCTATGGTTGGCGAACTTTTGCGGGCGAGTCACTGGAATTTCAATCATTTGGATCAACCTCCTAACTAACCGAGAAAAATTGTGGTCAAGTTAAAATTAGGGATAAAAAAAAGTTCCCTATTAAATATTGGCCAATTTAATTATAAATCTTTCAATTGTGTCAATTTAGTCATAAACCCATTGGACAATAGTCAATTTCATCCTAATCCTTTCAACTATACCAATTTAGTTCTAAACATTGTAACAATTTGTCAATTTATGATACATTTGTTTCGCGGAAATCATACCATTTTTGGAAAATGTTTTCCAAGAAATCATTTTCCATGAAAATGATTAGTTTTCTTATGTTTGGTGATATGTGATTGAAAATGTTTTCGAACGTTTGGATGTCATTTGGAAAATGATTGAATAACATTTGTCTTAATAAAAAGGAATGACCTAAAGACCTAATAAAAAGGAAAAGTGTTTTCCTCTTCCCACGCACATGAATTCATTTTCTTAAAATAAAACATAATATTTCTATTGACCGGAAAGTATTTTCCATTGATCAAATTATTTTTGGAGAAACAAATAGCGGAAAGTCTGGAAAACATTTTCCAGAAAAATACTTTCATGGAAACAGGGTGCGTTTGTTTCGTGGAAATTGTACTATTTTTGGAAAATGTTTTCCAGGAAATCATTTTCCATGAAAATGATTAGTTTTCCTGTATTTGGTGATATGTGATTGAAAATATTTTCAGGCATTTGGATGGCATTTGGAAAATGATTGAATAACATTTGACCTAATAAAAAGGAAAGACCTAAAGACTTAATAAAGAGGGAAAACGTTTTCCCATTCCCACGCACATGAATTCGTTTTCCTAAAATAAAACATAATATTTCTATTGACCAGAAAATATTTTCCATTGATTAAATAATAGCGGAAAGTCTAGAAAACACTTTTCAGAAAAATACTTTCATTGAAACAAACACACCCTGTCATAAATTTTTAACGATTTGCCAATATAGTCATTTTGGATAATTTTGGTCGGAAATTGTTGAAGGATTACATTGACAAATCATTAAAAGTTAAGGACTATTGACAAATCAATAAATGGTTTAGCACTAAATTGGTATAATTGTAATGTTTAGAACTAAATTGGCTGCCATATAATAGGTTTACAAGTGAATTGACACAATTGAAATATTTAAAACTAAATTTTCACTTTGTAATAAGTTTATGACTTTTTGGATAATTTTTCTGATTAAAATTCAAACGCTAGATAATCGGTTAGCATTAGATTGATGACCAAGTCTTCGGAGGGGTATGACGAGGTCAACCAACAGGTGTTGAGACGAAACATGTGATTAACAGGAAACAAACATTTGACTTCAAGTCAAAATGAAGACTGCAACTGGTGAAAATAATGAATTCAAAAAAGCGACGAGGTTCACTGAATTCAGAAAATTAAACAAGCTGTCCAATATTTCTTACATCAACTGCTGTTTCCCTCCTCTTTTGTACAATTGAGAGCCGAATTAGAAGTGAGAAAAACTTGGTTTAGATGACTCTCTTTAGTTGCATATACTAGCTAAACTGTACTCTGCCAATTTTCTTCAACCACAGCAGCAAATATAAACATATTGTCAAAAACGAAAAAAATAAAAATAAAAATAAAAGAACTTGTAAATTATTCCCTTTCTTTCTTCTTCCACTGCAACCCTATGAGTCTGCAAGGCGAAACCCTAGTTTTGTACTCCGGTATCGTCTCCAGGTTTGGCGACCAAACTTGCACCTTAGACCCTACCAACCGATTGTAATGCTTTTGCAGCTCTGGTGTGCTACAAAGAAAACCTCGACTCCCAGCCGCGTTAACATTACCACACGCGACATTGTCCTCGTTATTATTGGCGATGATCAGCCTCGTGATGAACTCTGGGACAACCTTAATCAAGACCTTCCCGTCTCTGCCTTTCATGTGCTGGAAAGGACCGTTGCTATCGACGAAGCTCAGGACGGACTGTTTGCTAGGGTTTGCGCAGAGGGATGCGATGGCGGAGGAAGATAGGGTGTCGCCAGAGGAGAAGAAGTCGATGGGAAGGACGAAGTAGGTTTGACCGGGGATGAGCTCATCGTCAACGGCGAGCAATGGGATCGGGCGGCCAAGGAAGAACGAGTCCGCGTGCAAGACCATCTTGTCAGGACACTCAAGCATGATCTCGCCAGCTATGTGGGGCTGGTTTCCGGCTAACGTCCTGGTGCTTCCTTCCCAGAAGATTAGCTTCACGGACTGTGACTTCGAGCTCGAGCTGTGATGCAAGCAAGGCGATATGGCATTGCCCATGAATGGCTGATCAGTGAGAGAACAGAGAGAAGGAGAGATGTTTGATATAGAGAGGAGGGTCTTGCTTTAGAGCAAGAAAGAGGGTGTTTGTGGGATCCTCTATATAGAGAAGATGAAGATGGGAAGGGATTTCGACCTTTTCTCGAATGATAGAGCCTTTCCAGTTCGGTCTGGTGCTTTTGCAAATAGGAAGAAAAGAAGTAAAAGCCGCAGTAAATTATGAATGAGAGGAAGTCCGTGTTGGGGTCCTGGTCAGCGAAGCCGGCTTTGGACCACAAACGATTTCTCTTGCTTTCCTTTGATTGGTGTAATCCGGACGATCCCCTTTGGACTGGCCATTCGCTACATTTGATCGGTCGAAATCACAACCACATTAGCCCTTTCTATCATCAATCCATGTGCCGCATCTCAATCGGCTCTCAGATTACTAAAAAGATGTTAACTTAGACGAGTGCAGAGCTGCCGTTTTCCATGCTAGTCCCATTTGCTGTCTTCGAGCACGTATTGACTACAAATAAATCCTCAATTTGTGTTCATTCACTCTGCGTTAAATCTGCTCAATCAACCCTAAAGGTTTTTCCCCTTCTCTTTCTAACCCCCCTCCCCCACCCCTTCTCAAATTCTAACTCGCGGTCATGTCGGCTGTCATGCAGCCACAGCCTCAGCCACCCTCGCTTTCTTCGGCCTTGTTGATGCTAGGGAGGGTAGCCAAACACATGCTTATGCTTGTAGCATTCTCATCTGTTTATTATTAGCATGTGGCATTGATAGTTTATAAAATCATTGTAACTATATTTCATGCATTCCATAACTCCCTCCATTGAAATGAGGATGAAGGATCACACACCGTCCATACCTCACAATTACACAGCTTGTGAACCTCACAAATTGATTTTCAATTTGGAGAACCAATGTCAAGAGAGACCAGTGATAACGAAATATTGGGCGCATCAACAATGGGACTCCTTCGTCAAGTTTCTATCACATGCATTGCTATCATATGCTTCCAGATAATTTGAATATCACCTAAAATGAGAAAATCACTAAAATAGGGGCGTGAGGTCTTGAGTTCTGATTCATAACTAATTGTCACGACTGCTTGGCGACAATAAATAATCAATTCAATCCCAGCCCCAAGTCTCGCTGCAGATGGAGTGCTTTCAATTGGACCAAACTTAGTTTGGTGAGCAAAAATTTAGCCTTTAAAAAGAAAAAGAAAAAATTCCTGGAACAAGGATGCGATCATATGTCAGATCTACTAAAAATGAGTTTAGGGATCTTCATGAAGACTCATCATGACTCAAGAATTGCTTTGCTTAGGTATCGACCCCTCCACTCTGATTAATCAATGTCCGATCAATGCTAACGTGCATGGCAAGGATATGGTCCAACCTTCCGTCTTTCGTGGAGACCCCTCGTGCCTCACCACCATAAAAATAAAGGAAAGCTGTCGATCCTTCGAGTAGGCTTTGACCATTCTTTAAGTAAGAAAATGCTGCTTTGAATAGAACTTCTGGTAGTAGCTTTGCTTACTTTATATAATTGAAAGATTTCGAATGAATCCCATCTGCCATTAATTAGGGTATTATGTTGTGGTCCTTGTTTCTAGGTTTACATATGGTAGGTAGGAGATTGTTTTTTTCACTGATGGTATGTATATGATATGAAAGCTATTACATCAATCAATGGGCAGGGCTGATCCAAGCCAGGCTTGGACCCTCTGATAAGCACTGACATTGCAGCGGCTCGGCTCGGCCTGATGCCATAACCATTGGTGGGGCATGCCTTCTTAGTTATGGCTCGCATTGTTTTCTTGAAATTTAGACCGGTCAAATGGAAGTTTCTTCACAGAAATTTCATTCTCTGGAGACGTTAAAAAGTAGGATCGACTAGCAAATGGTTCACCAAAACTGAGCAATGCAAGTTAACTCCCAAATCTTGCAAATAACCATTGTTTTAGGACTAATTCTTGGAGCCGCCATTGATGAAGGGGTTGATGCATAATCTCTTCTCTTGGGGAGACGTGGCTGCTCAATATGATATCCCTCGCAGCTGCAGAGAAGTTTGTCATTGCGCTGTAAATCTCAAACTACTAATTTTGATGTCCCGTTTCTTCTTCTGGTTTACTTTTCATCATGTTGATAGGGGAAAATTCGTTTGCATTTCACTGCCCATTGCATTTCACTGCCCATTGAATGAACTGCCTTGGTAATTTCTCGTTGACCAATATGCTTGGTTGAATACGTTCCATGTCAATTACGTTGACTTTTGTAGAACACGGGTTTATTGACTTCGAGTCATAATAGACACGCGCATGACAAATTCTTATCTGAACTTCAACATTTGCAATTATTGCGGTGCATCTTTATCAAATTCCCTAGCACATTGGCATTGCAGGCGGTCCATAATTTGATTCTAGCTGGAGCAAATGCACGCTCATTAAACAGGCTAGTTAATATTTTAGACTGAAGCCGATAGCACAGGACGCTGCTTGAAGCAATGCGTGCGGCATGTTTGACATATCTCTGCGTTCACAAATCCAACTAGTTAGCCACGAGCAGATGCCGATGCATGAGGCAATGAGAGGGATATTTGGATGTAGTCAATGTGATCAATGCCGCCGCAGCGTAAGTTGAAGTAACTGGCGTGAGCATGTCCTGATGAAGAGACAATTGGGATGACATGCTTGTAGCTGCGTCTCTTTATGGGAGAAACGCTAGAGTTATGTGATGAGCGATTCTAGTTATATTACATTGTGGTTCTGATAGTTGATTGCCAGAACCTCAACTTCGTGATGTCATGAGCTATTCGGTATTCATCAAACATGGAAAGCGGCCCAATGCTGCAGACTGGCAGACATTCTCAAAACACTAGAGAAATCGAAGGAATCAATAGAGAGGAGAGTCTTTAGTCCTTCAAAATTCGAGCGACTGAGTAGACTAGATCTTTAGTATTCCTTGAGAACTAACATTTTGTTTAAGCGTTCATTCTACCCTGTCACCTGAAGAACCTCCATTTCTTAGATAAAGCTCGTATAATAGACTGGACTTTGTGAATGTTTGTGATGATTTCATATGTGGACAACACTTTATGCATCTCCAGTATTCGACATTCAATCACCCAAAGCAATCTGTTCGAAGATCTTGATGTCATCGGCAATTTGTGTGGCTACAATGCAATAACATAACCTGATTTGAAAAAAGGAAATTGATACGCAGTCTCTTGTTTGGAGATTTTATCCCCAGTAGAGATCACAGCAACGGATGTTTAGGCGCAGCCTCCGCATCAGTGACTGATGAGCAAATTTTTAGCCTAACCATATAGCCAGAAATATATTGATTCGCGTTGCTGCACAGCCTTCTTTTATCATGTGACAGACACTAATCCTAGACATATATTCTTTCGACTCTGTTGTACTTTAGTCGTCGATCGACTCTCTGATATCCAGGAATCATGAAAATCGATCTAAAATGGGACCTGCTCTCATTTGACAAACACAAATTGCTTAACGCAATAATCAATAATAATGTCGAAACTGGTGCCTGGTGCCATAAACCATTCTGTTCAGCATATGCATTGTTTCTGAGTCTCTGGGAAAGATAATTAGTCTGCTTAAGCTTTACGTTGTTTGAACTCTATGGTGTTGCGTACACTTTGTAATTCCTCTTTTAATTAGTCAAAATCCTTGGATTACGCCATTGTATGGTTGGTGACAACCGCAAGAACATATTATCATGTCAAAGTGCACGTTTCTTCAAAAGTTTTCAGTATGACATTCTCACTAATCTTGTCCTTTCCGCTTCTTCAATTATTGCAGCCATCATGCCTTTGATTTCTAACGGTTGGTGAACTTTTGTGGGCGAATTTTGATTGTTTGGATCAGTCATCATAACTAACCAAGAAAAATTGCGGTTAAAGGTATAATTCAAACACCTAATCGATTGGTTAGCATTAGGTTGGTGACTAACCACCATATCTTTCTATGCGACATGATGTCTTGCATGATGAATCGGTCGATCCTGAAATGGAAAACATGTGATTGGCAGGAAACATATGTTCGACATCAAATGAAAACGAAAACTGCTGCCGAAAGGAACGAATTGATGATGCTAATGATTCCAAAATAGAGATGACGATCATCGAATCCTGAAATTAAATTTTTCGTCAAATTTCTCTAGATCGACTGCTGTTTCCATCCTTTTTTGTACAATTGAGAGGCAAATCAGAAGTGAAAAAAATTGTTTGACATGGCTGTATTTACTTGTAACTATGAACTAGCTATACTCTTTCATTCTCTTCAACCACATCAGGAAACTATAATCTTAGTGTAAAAAAGGAAAAAAGAAAAGGAACTTGTAAAACTATTGCCTTTCTTTCTTCTTCCACTCCAACCTCATAAGTTTGCAAGGCAAAACCCTAGTTTTGCACTCCGATATTGTCTCCAATTTCGGCGACCAAACTTGCACTTTAGACCCTACTAACTGATCGTAATGCTTTTGCAACTCCGGTGTGCTACAAAGAAGACCGCGGCTCCCAGCTGCATTGACATCATCACATGCAACATCATCGTTATTACTCTTGGCAGCGATCAAACTTGTAATGAACTCCGGGACAACCTTAATCAGGACCTTCCCATCTTCGCTTTTGACGTACTCGAAAGGGCCATTTCTGTCGCCGAAGCTCACGAGGGACTGTTTCCTAGGGTTCGAGCAAAGGGATGCGATGGTGGAGGAAGATAGGGTGTCGCTGGAGAAGAAGTCGATGGGAAGGACGAAGTAGGTTTGCCCGGGGAGGAGCTCGTCGTCTATGGCGAGCAATGGGATCGGGTGGCCAAGGTAGAGCGAGTCTGCATGCAGGACCATCTTGTCGGGACACTCGAACATGACATCGCCGGCCAGGTGGGGGCGGTTTCCGGCTAACATCCTGGTGGTTCCTTCCCAGAAGATTAGCTTCACGGACTGCGACTTCGAGCTCGAGTTGTGCTGCAGGCAAGGCGACATTGCATTGCCCATGAATGACCGATCGGTGAGAGAACAGAGAGAAGGAGAGATGTTTGATTTAGAGAGGAAGGTCTTGCTTTAGAACAAGGCAAAGGGTGTTTGTGGGACACCATATATAGAAAAGATAGGAAGAGATTTTGACTTTTTTTCTCCAATGAGAGAATCTCTCCAGTTTATTTTCTGGTTCGGTGCTTTTTGGCGATAAAAACAGAAAAAGAAAAAGTAAAAGTCGCAGGTTGGTTGTCTTTCAAGGTAGGTTGATGAATAGGAGGAAGTCGGTGTGGTCTGGTCAGCGAAGCCGGCCTTGGACCAAACACATATTTCTGTGGCTTTCCCTTTAAATTGGTATATCCGGAACGCTCCCTTGGACTGGTCATGCGTCCCATTTGATCGGTCGAAGTCACATGTACATCGAACCTTTTACTATCGACCGTATACTACGTCTTAATCATCTCTTGAGTTGAACAGCTTTTAAACTATAAATAAGGTGTTAGCTTAAACTAACGCGAATATGTCGTTTCCCATCCTAGTCCCATCTGCTGTCCTAGAGCACGAGATGACGAAATGTGGATCCTCAACCTCTGACTATTGCCATATCATTCGTCACCCGAACATATGTGCTGGTAGCGTTCTTATTTGTTTATTATTAGGATGCGAAGTTATAGTATATGAAATTATTAGAACTTTGTTTCACACGTTCCATAATTCTCTCCATCAAAATGAGCAAATAGTCATCATTTACTTGAAATTAAACAATATTTATAAGAAGGATTGCACATCTTCCATACCTCCTAATTACACAGCTTGTGAACCTCACAATTTGATTTTCAATTTGGAGAACCAATGTCAAGAGAGATCGGTAATAAGGAATTTAAGGAAATTTTTGGGCAAATTGATGATGGGAATCCTCCCTCAAGTTTCTACCGCAAGCATTGCTATAAAAAGCTTCCAGATAATTCGAACATAACCCAAGATGGGCAAATCACCAAGCAAGAGGCGCGAGGTCTCGGGTTCTGCTTTATACATACTCGTCACGACTCTTCGGCAACAACTTCATTGTGAGTCCCTAGACTCGATGAATCGGAGCACCATCAACTGGACCGAATTCAGTCCGGTGCAAAATAATGTAGCCTAGGGCACCGTTCGATCTATGGTTAAAAAGCCAGAGTGAGTTTCATGATCGGAGATGGCAATCTAGAATGGCTTCACTTAGGTTCTCTGCTCTGACGAATCGATGTCCGATCAAGGTTAACGTGCATGGCATGGATACGGTCCAACCTTACGTCGGTCGGGGAGACCAAACCCTGTCTCATCACCCATAAAAATAAAGCAAAGCAGTCGGTCCGTCGAGCTGGCTTTGACCGTTCTTTAAGAAAGAAAGGAAAAACGCTGCTTTGAATATAGAACTTCCAGCGGTAGCTTTTTGCTTGCTTTAAGAAATCGAAAGATTCCGAGCGGATCCAATCTGCCATTAATGAGGGGTCTGGATCTTACGTTGTAGTCCTCGTTTCTGGATTCCATTCCCCTCGTGATGGATTTAATAGATAATGTCTTTGTTTTCTTCTCTCTCTTTCTTTTTGCAAATCAGAAGAATTTTTTTTTTTTGACCATATCTACCGTGGATGGTAAAAAAAAAAAAAATTCACATGCATGACGTTGAATTTGGCCAGGTGTAAAATTGAAATCCAATGGGGGAATGGAAATGTTTCGGTTGATGTATCTTCAGATCTTTACAAGGTAAACATGAGATTATTTTCTTCATCTATGGTAAATATATGATTTGAAAGCTGCTACATCAATTGATGGGTCCAGTCGTGCCGGGCCCTCTAATATGTGTTGATATTGCGGCGGTTTGAACCCAAACACCATTGCTCTCAGTTGGTGCGCCTTCTTAAATATATGGCTCACTTTGTTTTTTGAAACCGAAGGGTCATGTGGAAGTTTCCTTCCAAGTATTTGATTTTCTAAGGAAACACAAAAAGTAGGATTGATAGGCAAATGGTCTAGTAAACCAAGAACTTTCACTAGATTATGCAAGTAAACTTCCAAGTGTTGCAAATAAGACATCATTTCAGGGCTAATTAATTGGATTTGCCCTCGATGAAATTGGGTTGAGGCATAATTTCTTCTCCTGGCGAGCCGTGGCTGAGATTCCTCGCAGCTACTGTGAAGTTTGTCATGAGGCTGTAAATTCTCAGCTCAACCAATGTTCAAGTCCAGTCAATTTTTCTTTTACTTTTCTTCCTAACTTTCCATCACGTTAACAGGCGAAAATCAGTTTGCATTTCGCTGCCCAATTGATCGGCCTTTGGGAAATCTCTCGTTGACCAATGCGCTTGGTCGATTACGTACCACATCAACAACGTTGACCCTTCGTAGAACATGGACATATCGACGTCGAGGACGGATTAGACACGCGCACGACAAATCCCTATGTGCATTAAACACCCGTTTCAAAGTCCAAACCGCATGGCATCAAGAACGAGCTAAAAGCCAATGGTTGTGCAGTTCGCGGATTATGAATCTACAGTATACGTCAAAAGGTCGAGATCGCCGAACGGGTCTTGCCTCAAACATGGGGTCTGTCACGTTTCTTCCATTTCGGGCACGTGACACATGCAACAGTCGAACGACCAAGTCAGATCGAGCGATTCTTGCCACCGCCCGTGGGATAAAAAGAGTGTCGTCTTGCAAAGGGATTTTACCGTCTCTTGTTGGTCGCGATGCGATGTGATGCCATGCATGAATGGGAATTGCCAAAAACGTCTTAAGCTTATTACAGTTGTGTCAATTCAATCCTAAAATTTTTTTTTTTTTGATTAATTCAGTCCTAAATTTTTTATGATTGTGCTAATTTAGTCCATCCGGCCAAATTTGGCCAGCTGGAGTTGACGTGGACGCCGGTCGGCGCCGGCGACAATATTTAAATAATATTTTTATTATTTTCCAAAATTTTCTGTTTTTTTTTCTTTTCTTTTTTTTTTTTTTCTCTTCCTCCCCTCCCCTCCCCCGTCGGTGGTAGTGGCCGGCCAGCTTCGACAAGGCTGCCGGCCATTGCGTGAGGGCTGCGAAGCCCTCACCGGCGACCTTGCCCAAACCTGGGGGCCCTGGCGAGGGTCGCGGCCCCAACGATCCTCGTCGACAGCCTCGCCCAGATTTGGGTAAAGTCGCCTCGCCTAGGTTTGGGCAAGGCCGCCGAGGGCTGCGACCCTCGCCGGCGACCTAGCCCAGACTTGGGCGAGGCCTGGGGGCCGCAGTGAGGTAGCTTCACCCAGATCTGGGCGAGGCCTAGGGGCCATAGTGAGGTGGCTTTGCCCAGATCTAGGTGAGGCCGGCCTCGCCATGGCTTGGCCGCGGGCGAAGGCGGCCTTGCCCACGGCTGGCTAGGACATGTCGGGCTTGGGCGAAGGTTGCCATGGCCTCGCCAGCCGCAGGCGAGGCCGCCTTCGCCCGTGGCCAGGCCATGGCGAGGCTGTCGGCAAGGGTGGCCGATCTGACGGGGGCTGTGACCCTAGCTGGCCGTCGGCGAGGGCTTTGCGGCCCTCGCGCAGTGGCCAGTAACCTTGTCGAAGCTGGCTGGCCACTGTCGCTGGCAGGGGAGGGGAGGAAGAGAAAAAAAGAAAAGAAAAAAAAAACATAAAAATTTTAAAAAGATTCGGAAAATAATAAAAATATCATTAAAATATTGTCGCTAGCGCCGGCCGGTGTCCACGTTAGCTCCGGCCCGCCAAATTTGGTTGGATAGACTAAATTAACACAATTGTAAAAGGTTTAGGACTGAATTGGTAAAAAAAAAGTTTATGACTGAATTGGCACAACCACAATAGGTTTATGACGTTTTTGACAATTCTGCCATGCATGACTTGATGAATCTGACTTTGACCTTCCGTGAATTGTTATCGTCTCCTCATAAACGATTCGAACACAATTTCAGACTTCGTGAAAATACAGATCAACCCACGTGCTCATGGCGACAATGATCAAGACGGCGATGACCCTACCGCTTGCCTTCGGCAATGAATATGGACATTGTTCTCGATAAAAAATCTCCTTTGAATAATCTCCGTATTATGTCTGACCGGTTCACGATTGGGTTTGAAGACCCCCCCCCATGTCGATTAAGTCACCATAGGACCACTCTTGATTTGGTACTTATGGACGACCATAAAATTTCAAACGTGCACAAGCACTCGGACAAAAAAAAAAAAAACAACAACAAAGCTGAGAGAAGTTTTTTCCTAAGTAAATGCAAGTATAAATCCAAGTTAGAGAGTTGAAAAGGAGTAAATCCAATCGACATAACGGGCCGTCGCCATTTTATCACGAGGCGAAGCTCGCTACTCATGGAAAGAGAGACTGAATATCATGCATATAGATACATTTGGATCATAATGCCCTACAATTTATCATCAAAGAAAAAGCTTTGGTACTATTTTGAGCGTACCATTATATGAATTTGAAGTCAAATCTGCACTTTGTTTTTCCCCAAATCACTCAAACTTTGAGAAAAATTTGGAAATAAAAATGGATAGGAGAATTTCTCATTGTTCAGCAACCAAGGAACCCTCCCTCCTATTAACAGAGAAAACAAATTGGGAATACAGCATCGTGGATGCTCATCTTACCGGACCACGATTCCCTACTAAAGAAAAGAGGAATATAATAAGCGACCCAATTGAAATTACTTAAGATATTTCTTTCTTTGTTGTTTATTTCTTCTTTTTTGGCTGCTCCAAGACAAATTATTTTCAGTATTTACATAATAAAACAACTTGTAGTGGCACTCTTCGGTCCTTTAAACCAACTCCAACCAAGAATTGGCCCTTTATCAAAGATAGGATTGCACAACTTCAATGCACAACGTTACCCATTAAAAGTAGAGGACAGTGACACCATTCTGTTTTAAATCATAAATAAAACGACTTGTTTGAAAATAGAAATACAACAACAATTAGAAGAAGGGATCTTTTCATTTTTTGATATCAAAATTAATTCTATAGAATCTAAGTATTTTTTTATTATATTATGATTATTATTTCTTTTCTATACTTATTGTGGTCTCCAAGGGCAATTACCATCTGATCCACCTGGTTTTTCTTGTCATCTTCCTCTTTTCTCTTTCGGCGTTGTTGACAAGTGAACGCGCTGAAAAAGCATTAACCAACCTTAAAGCAAATTTTATGTAGCGCTGTACCATTACATATATATTTGGTAAGCTGATAGACAATCCCATTGAAGCATTTTGCTGCTAAGGTTAATTACAACAATGGATAAATCCCATGAGAACCCGCACGTGCACATCTGCGCACGCGCACAACACACATACATTTATAGCTTTTATCTATCCTTGATAATCTATATCCTACTTAGATCAATTTAAGGAATTTCACAGCTCCTTCTGCATCCTCTCATCAGCTTGAAACTCATGCCAGCATTTGTCTGAAATTGACAACTAAATGTTGTTAGAACCAAAAGGCAAGAGAAAAATAAAAAGTTGGTAATTACCTGCAATACGCCTAAACAATGCATGGTGAGTGGTATGGGTTCTCTTCAGCGTGAACACGGTTAGAACATTATCCACTCTCCCCAAGAACTTCGGTTTCCGCTACAAGAAAGCGAGAAATCAAAGACCGGTATGCAAAGTTTTGATAAATCTCAAACGCCATAGTAGCGATCGCGATGGATTTCAGAACACGCCATCAATTGCATCCGGATGAAAGCTTCGTCGCCAAAGCAGACGAAATACAGAAGCCCTTGAGGGAGAGTGAGCAATGCCGAACCATTGCATGTATGCTTTAATTGTTCGAGGTCGATCGCACGATTCAAGACACATTCTTCACACTCACCCCAGAGACTTCCAACCGTGCGATCTTTGTTTCACTAATCAGACCGGCCATGGCTGGAAGTCTTTGAGGGAGAGTGCAAAGTAGAGAAATGCCTTGGGTTTCAACAACTCTCTCGAAACGACAATCTCAGACGATGACATTTGCAAGAGCAAGGCAAAGCTTGTCCGCTCTCCCTCAATGGCTTCTACTTCTAAGCCTTTGAACTTCACATCAAAGCCAAAGTGAGGATTACAAAACTGGAATAGGATCAGAAGCCCTTGAGGGAGTGTGAGCAACCCAATTTGCCTTGGAGAAAACCTTCACTTTGAGTTTCTTGATTTTGCTCTAAGCTTTTGGTTCTGAGGAACAAGGATTGGCTGAGAAGACCATTTTATAGTGAGGAAAATAGGGCATAAGAAGAAGTGGAGAAAAACAGGTGTCGCCAACAACATAGCGGGGACCTCATATCTTGGCTCTTGACTTTATTGGCAAACCAGATCCTCTTCGCTTCAAGATAGGATTTTGTAATAGATATATGTATAAAAGTAGGTCATCGTGCATGGATAAAGATTGGAGATCAAAATGTTCTCAAAATGTGCTTGACACTTGGGTTCGGAAATAGACATTTGAAGCCATACCAAAAAAGGGAGAAGCTCAACATGACTTTGAAATCAAACCCAGGTTAAATCGTCTCGAGGAAGCTGACATGATTATGACATGAATATGTGTAACGGGAACATTATAAAAAAAAGATTAAAAAATTGTGCAACTAAAAATTTGATAGTAAATTTTTTAATTTGGTCAATATATCCTTAAATCTTTTGACGATTTTTAAATGTAGTCCATTCAGCTAATTCAGATTAGAAATCGTTAATGTGGCCTTCTAGTGTGGCATAACTGGCAGTTGACATGTGACTTTGTTCAGAACGATGTCATTTTGAGAAATTTTATAAATCTTATTACTTTTTTTAATCTTTTTCTTTCCTTTTCCTTTCTTACTATTCTTTTCTTTATCTTTTCCCCTTTTCCTTACTATTCATCTTTTTGGAAATGTAGGTGGGGTTGCCGGGACCTTGGCGATGGATGGCGACAGCCATGGGCAAGGGCTTGGGTCTTTCATCAGCAAGAGTCTCAATCAGTCTTGTTTAAACTATACATATGTGGCAATGTGATTTCATTTTAGAAAATTGTATTGTTGGCTTTTGAAAATATAATTCCCTTTTTCTATATTGCTAATAAGAAGTGAGAAATTTTGACAAAAAAGAGAGAGTAAGAAGTGAGAAATGATAAAAAAAAAAAGAGGCAAAAGATGGAAACAAAGAAACGATTAAAGAAAAGAAATGGGGCATATCACCAAAAGCATTGGCAGAGTTAATTTTTTAACACTTAATATAATTGATTTGAAAATTATTAGAAGTTGAAGAATAGAAAAAAGGAAAAAAGAGAAGAGATAGGAAAAAGAAGAATGAGTCAAGTGTCATAACATCCCATCTAAAGCTAACTTTCATGTATAGAGAGTTTATTTATTAAATGCATATTTCTTAACTCGAAAATAGCTCAATGCAAATCAAACTTTGTTAAAGGTTTGATTTTGTCTAAACTACTAAAGCATTGCCCGCGTATACATAGTAGTAGGGATTTCTCACGTTTAAATAAGATTCCATGGCCTATGAAATGCACTAAATAATGGCATAAAGATATCGATCAATTTCATCTATTTGTAAGGTTTGTTCTATAGGAATGTCAAAATAAAATCAAAATAACTGATCTGATTTCTTTTTGATTTCATCTTATGATTTTCTCTTTAGTATCCTCATATCCATCTTACGGAAAGACGCGCGCTGAAAAATTCATATGCAACATGAAAGAGTTGACAACAATGGAAGAACATTTAAATTCGTATTCGAATGCTTTGTGTCTCATGGATGAACTTTTTCAACCACGATCGATCTGCTGCATATGCTCAATAATTGATCTGGTCTAAATCTGAGTACCAAGTGCTTTGAAATTTAGGTTCCTTGGCTCTTGTCTTCAATCTGGGCCATCCATGAACCTTTGGCACATTGCACTAAATACTTGCGTTTTTTTTCTTTCTTCTAGTACCAGAATAAGGCAACTTATCTTAGGCATATGAATCTTATCCACATTATCATTTCTATGTCAAGGCAAAGGAAAAATTCCAGATTGACATTCCACATTCGCCAAATCCTGCTTTTTTCTATCCTTCTTGCTTTAAATCTCGACACCCAATGGCGTATCTTCCATCTGGATAAGAAAAATAAATGTCTCAACAGTTCTCACACGTGTCCCACAAACAAACCTTTTGTTCTCTAGTTGCTAACTTGTGAATTCATCCAATTAGTTCACATGTGTCCCACGAACAAACTTTTTGTTGTATGGTTGTTAACTTGTGAAATTGTCTAATCAGTTGTAAACCTATTATACGGTGTGCCGCATAGGATGGTTGGTGATGATTGGACCATCATATTAACAATTTTTGGCAAAAATTGATCAGAAGAATTGCAATCCTAAATAAGTAAAATTAAAAAGTTTAGAATAAAATAAATATCTGTAAAATAGATTTAAAACTGATTGGACGATTTTTCCTAACTTTCTTAAAGATGCTTGCCATTTGTAATAAAGACATGTCCAACATGGAATATTTACTAGAGTCTCTTCGGAGAAGGTGGGAGTCATATAGCAAATTTTAGATCATAATATTTAAAACCTAAGTCCGTAAAAACAAAAAGAAGAAAAATGATATATTTAAATATCACAGTCGACTTTTTAAACTAATATTTTGACTCTAGATGATCATCCATCCTGACCATTTACAGACATACCATACTCGCCAAAACTTGACGGATCTTATTAGGAATGGCGATGAAGAGGGATTGCCAACCCTTCTACAAATCCAGCACAGCGACAAGTTTCAAGATTACCTTCGTAAATGCTCACCTGTTCAAGTATTCCCATTCACCATTCCGCAGGCATAACGTCTAACTAGAAGAAGAAGAAGAACCGGGGAGTGGGACACAACCGCAAATGTGCTTTGGCGCGCGTCTTTTGTTATGAAGGCGAGAATAATGAATTATCAGAGATGTTAGCCTCTGTTCAGCGGTTTAGTTTCCAGAAATTCTTCTTGCGTCGAACATACGAAGCTCATCCTTACTTATCTTATTGAGGGACAAGAAGCTTATCTAAGATAGAGACAAGATGAACATGAAAATGGAGCTGAAGATATGTCCAGATTATTCAAGTATCTTCGTCACGAGGCATGCTGAACACCTGAAAATTCTTAGGCAATAGATAAACACGAAGTTTGCTGAGGGAGCTCCATTGCTGCATCACAAAGTCGTAGACAACCGAACAGACAAAAAGCTGCACCTTCGGCATATGAACGCCGACATGTTGCAAAATCACCCGAATGAGATCTAGAATTCACCACAAAGTACAATAACTTCTGCAGCATTTCATCATGGAACCGAAATGCTTCCTTCAAGTCATCCTGGCTGATATGGCCATTCATCAACGCTGAATGTGTAGCTCTATCAGGATTTATGCCTCTACTAATCCTCCTTCTCAACACCAGCTCAGCCTCTTGCATCCTACCTTGCCCGCAGAAACCACCCAATATGACATTGTATGTAAAGACATCAGGGAACAGTCCCGTCTTCTCCTTGCAATAATCAGATAACTAGCTTTTATTCATGTTCTCCATTCTTACAAATCCATAGATCAGAGTGTCGTAAGTGATGCTATTCGGAAGAACACCTTTAGCAACCGCTTGAATAAAGAACTCGTCTGCCTTGAATACATCCTTTGATTATAGTGTTGCAAGCAATGAGACCGGTTGGAAACCCCTCTCAGCCACCATTTCATCCCCCAACGTCAAAACCTCGGCTACTGTTCCTGGGCTGCAGAAACCGTTCATTAGAATGCCGTATGAAATGTGGCCCGGCCTTATGCAGCTGTTAGATCATATCATCACATATTTGATAAGCTTTGTCCATTTCACCCACCCTGCAGAAACCATCAGTCACCAAATTGTCCGTCACGATGTCAGGTTTTCGATTTCTTTGAGACACAGTCTCAAACAAGCTCATTGCTTTGTTCACTCGTCTCGTCTAGGATCATACCGCCTCTACAGGCATCTTTGTCCTTGCACAAACTGTTCAATGAGAATGGTATATATTACGGTATCCGGCAACAACCCAGCACTTTTCATGCGCCTTAAGTACATCAACGCCTGGTCCAGATTGTCACCTCTTCAAAGCACCCCAATGAGCGAACTATAAGTAAATCCTCTCCATGGCATTTCAGCAAATATAATTTCAGCCTCTGCAATACTACCTTTTGTACCACTCTAAATGTTAACTTTTCTACCAGTCTCAATGTCGCGACCTCAAGGCGAAAGCTTGAGCTGGTCTAACGGATGGCAAGACAGGTGCACTTTCTCCCCATGTTGCGCTTACACTTACATGGACTCTCCTAAACCTTATCGATTGCAAGTTAATATCTCATACATTATTCGTTACGTGAGACTAGAGTTGCCACCAATTTATTCTAAACTACTTAAGAGCCTAATAAGGCGTGGAAGGATGTCTTACTTATCTTTTTTTTTTCTTTTAAACAAAATTATTTCATGCAATCTTTTTCAAGTTTTATTTCGGTAGATGTAGTTATATATGCTCATGCACATGTCCACAATCAATAATAATAATAAACGCATAAAAATTAAATCATTTAAAAAAGATAAACAACTTGAGTCGGGGCAAAGTTAATAACAAGACCTCATTATAACTCACTATGACAATATTCCAGCGAGCTACCGTTGACAGCTGAAGTTTTAGTTGACAATTCAAATATCATTCTTACAGAAAGAAGAAGAAGAAGAAGAAGCTAGTAAGGCAACTGCTAAAATAAATAAATAAGCAAATCGCCAAATAAAAAGGGGAGAGATCAATTCGGTTTTTCTTCTAATTTGCATAGCCCATAAGAGGAGATTAATACAATTCCCTCATCATTACCCAAGCCTATCAAATCCAATTCAGAAGCCCATTTGCCCATTTACATTAACCCATATAAAAGGGCCCAAAAATTTAAGCCCGTGAAAGATTCGGTCGCTCCATCTCCTTCCCCTACTCGCTCACTGTTGAGGAGTGTCCGCGAGCCGCTTCCTAACGGACAGGGGAGCGAAGCAGTTCTTCTATCGATTTAACCGTTCGGCTTTGAGGACAAGGTAATGTCTATTGGTCTGTTTTCACAAGAATGAGACCAAAAGTTCGATTCTCTGACTAGGATGGAAATTGACCGTATATGAGACTGCTTCTTCGATTTAGAACCTCATGTATTCATTTGGGTTGAGCCTTGTTGTGAATCTGAGTTTGGAATAGCTCTAATCCGTTCCTCCGCCGAATGCATGTGCCGTGTTTGATCAAATGTTTCTGTGAGAACGACATCCGTTTTTGTCAGAACCAAAGACGTACTAGCGTAGTTGGCCATATCGTTGAATGATTAGCTGGTCAATGAGCGTGATTTGTGTAGAATTTCTCATTAGCTGAGAGTGACCGCACCGATTCTTGTTCTATTCCTGCGTACGTTCGCCTTGGTCAATGGCGAGTAAATGGGTTCAAATCAATGGCCTGATTGTAGATTCATTGAAGCGTTTCCGCTGGTTTGTTTTTCCTAATCTACGTTCGGTCCTTTTGCTTGATGTTGCTGTCGTGGAAGATTGAGCTGATGGCGATGAATGGGTGGGAGCGGCAGTCTGGGTGACGGTTAAAGATTGGCTGATGTTGAAGCGCAATTTAGTTTCAGAATCATACTGATGTAGGTGAATATCTGTTGATAATAGAAAACTTGGCGTAAAAAAAAAAAAAAAAGAAAGAAAGAAAGAAAGAGAAAAAAATCACGAAGAACAAAGTTTCATTTGTATGGTACATACGTGATTTAGAAAAGTTCATGATTTTCTCTAGTTTAGCTATAGGGAAATTAGTTTGTTTATAGATTTGAATTGAACTAAAATTGGGGATTGCGGTCTTGGGGCTTAATGACAGGCTATGTTATATTTTTTGCCCGACTCATATCGAGTCACTTTACTACACTTCACCATTTCATTCACTTTGTATTACTATTATTTGTTTGTTTGTTGTAATTGCTTTTATATCGTTTTTGTAATGTGATTCATTTCCTTAATTGAATCGATATGTTACTACTTACTAGGATCATGATAAATATAAAAACAATATATGAACACTTGACAAACAAGAACTTTAGGACTTATGATTGAATAAGAAAACTACTTGTGACATTTAGTTTGCAAATGAATAAGTAGGGCACTAGTTATCTAATATAATCAAAGTCTTTGATTTAGATCTTTAGTTGCTTAAGAAGTGTGGTATCTTCTTGTGCCTCTTTTGGTTTTTAGCCAACCTCAAAGAGTTAGTGATGATTTATATGGAGGGTCATGGGCTCACAATGAAGCGAAGTTGAGATCATCTTCACCAATCTACCTTCCTCTATAGGCGTTACCATTTATGAAAGTCATTAGCGATAGTTCCTTTAGTGAGGGTGTTCAGTCTGAACTGCGTTCCTTATTTTTTCCTACCGATTCCTACACCCCTCATTCTAAGTTATATATCTTTCTTTACCGACAAGGTGAGAATACCTTCACGTTGTTTCATCCTAAAGTTTAGATCAACCAATTTAAGGACTTACTAAATTCCTCTTCTTGAAAAATATTTATAAGATAAATTTTTCATGTGAATTAAGGGTTTGGAAGAAGCCGCATCTTGATTCACTTTTGGCATTACCTTTAAAACCATCATTTTCCTAACACCCTCTCAAGAGGGTTGCAATAGCTATGTGTAAGAATAAAGTGTTAAAAAGAAAAAAGGAAAAAAAGTCTCCCAACTTATTTAACAACCTCTTAACGTGTGCAATATAAAACTCGTGAAAATAAACTTAAACGAATGCTATCAAGAGTTATCTATACCATTATAGAGGAGAAAAATGTATGGCTAGCAATAGAATTTGTATGTTGTATTAATAGAGAAGCTATGTATAATTATTATCATGGATCATTACTTTGACATAGAACGTAAAATCACTTTGATTCAATCCAATGAAATATTTAGTTAAACATGAAATTAGAGTTAAATTTTACTCAGTTCAAGATTGATAATTGCTAAAAAAAATATGGTGTCAAATTAAAAAGAAAATTAATTCATGATAAATTCGATTTTTTAATAAAACATGATATATGATGATGTTGGATAAGTGAAAAGTGAATTCATTTGAAAGACAACAAGAACCTATACAACAGGAACCTAGTAATTTCTGCTAGGCCTTTATCATTTTTTTAGGTTTATTAGGATTTGTATTAGTTGGATCTTTCAGTTATTTCGATAAGAATTTGATATATAATATCGGATTATCCAATAAACGATACATATATTACTACATTATACTTTTTTTTTCAGTTATTTAAATTCCACGGCTATTTTTATTCCCACTAACTTATAAAAGAAATTATATCGCCATATAAGTTGAAATTGAAAAATTAAATTTTGCAAACGAGTTGATGAGAAAATAACAAAGAAATGCTCAAAATGACTTTTAAAAAAATTTGAAAAATAAAAGAGAGTTCAATCGAGCCAACACCTTTTCGACGACTGTCGCGAGCGCCGTCGCTACGACGTTCGTTTTCCCTTTCTTCAACCCTTCACCTTCCCAACTTTTTGCTTACAAACCCCTCAAAATTGCTACGAACACTTCCGACCGTTAAGTAATTCCTTCTCCTTCTCCTCCTCCTCCAGTCATGCCATGGCCTCGAAGCTCCTCCAGCTGGCGCCTCACGAAGCCGAGAGCCATCTCGAGCTCTCTCTCCGTCAAGCCTTCCGCCTCCTCGAGCCCCAGCTCCGGCCGCCCTTCCCTCTCAAGATCCTCACCTCCGACGAGTACTCCGACCTCACCCGCGCCATCCTCTACGGAGCCCTGACCGAGCCCCATCTCGCCAGAACCCACCTCAAGCACCTTCACGCCGTCGTCACCGACGGCTACGCGCTTTTCGCGAACCTGCTGGCTCGAATCGTCGATGAGCTCTACGACAAGCTCGCCGAGACGGCGAAAGCTCAGGTCCTGTGGGCCGCCGGCGAGATGGTCGACGTCTCCGCCGTAGGGTTTAGCGGATTGCTGGTCTCGCTGTTGAGACAGATGGTCGGGGGCGATCTCCGCGGTGGGAATCTGTGGTTGTGTTTCGAGGTGGTGAGCCTGTTCTTGGGGAAATGGAACTGCTTGCTGGAAGAGGATCCGTTGGTCTTGACTAGTGCGCTGTATAGCTTTCTGAGGTTGTTGGCTGACCATTGTAGGGTGACTGTCGATTCGAAATTGGAAGCGCTGAAGAGGTTGGAAATTGAGTTTTGTGTTAGGATGTTGAGAGAGCAGTTTGGTTTGTGTTTGAAGATTGGGAGGGATTTAATACGGCTGTTGCAAGACTTGGTCCATGTGCCCGAGTTTTGCGCAATATGGAGGGATTTGGTTTTGAAACCAAGAGAGTTTGGGGTCGCTGGATTTATGGATATTGCACAGATATATTCTGTGAGGACTTCGAGTCGATATTTCTTGCTTCGGATTACCCCAGAGGCGGAAACGCAATTAAGGTTTCTACTCACGCATGTGAAGCTTGGGAGCCAAAAGCGGCACCAAACCTGGTTTGCAAGCAAGTTTTTTGGCACTCCAGAGAGAGAGACTCTCATAGTTGATATTGTTCGCTTCATATGTTGTGCTCACCACCCGCCTAGAGAAATCATTCATTCTAATATTATCCCGAGATGGGCTGTCATTGGTTGGCTTCTGAAGTCTTGCAGGAAGAATTATGTGGAAGCCAATGCAAAGTTGGCCTTATTTTATGATTGGCTTTTCTTTGATGAAAGAGTGGATAAAGTTATGAACATTGAACCAGCATTGTTGTTAATGGTTCATTCTGTACCTCACTATGCTGAACTAACGCACACTCTTCTTGAATTTTTGTTTCTTCTCGTGGAGAACTATGACATGGAACACAAGGATATGATATCTAGCAGAGTTTCATTATCTTTTACTCTGCTCATTAACCAAGGATTGAGTCGCAATGTTGAAAATTTGACTTCAGCTGAAATATTGTCTCCACCTCTGAAGGAGAAGCTTAGGTGTTTCTTATCAGATAAAAGAGTTGGGATTGCTCAAGAAATACAACCAGCTAAAACTCTTGGTCATTTAATTCCCATGGATGTTGGAACAGCTTTACCTGAGGAACACGTTACCTACATCCAGAAAGATGAAGTCGGGGCCAAGTCGGTTGATACTTCTGCTTCCTCACCTTCTAGATTATTGACCATTACTTCAGAAATTCAAGATAATGATATCCAAAAATTGGTCGAAGGTCTCAGCAAAGCAATTAAGAACTCAAATTCATCAAGTCTCCAGGCTTTGGAGCAAATCCTTGATTTGTATATGAATGTTGGCAGTGACATGCTCACACATTGTTCAATTTCTCCTGAGGTTTTATCTTCAACTATAACAAGGGAACTAGAGTTGAATGGATACAAACTATTTGCACCTCTTGAGCATCCACAAGATGATCTTGATGTTGACAAATGCGAGTCTCCCACAACCTTAATAATTAGGAAATATCTCTCTTCTAAGAACGAAAGGTTAGTTCAACTGCTTTTGTTTTGGTCGAGGAATGGTTTTCCTGTGGGAGCACACCTGTTATATTACGCATCAAGACTAGCTTATGAGGCAGACATGGCAAAGCGTATGATTCATGAACTCATGGGAGATAGTCTTCACAAGTTGATCAAAACCCGGCTGCCATTCCTGATTGGTCACATTGATTGTTATCTTGCCTTTTCAGATAAAAGGCGTGAGAAATTTCCTGAACCACTTCTTGCTGCAGCTGTATTAGACAGAGAGTTAGCTGTTACAGTGGTACAGGATGCTTTTTTGGCTTATAGACATTACCTTAAACATCTAACGACCTTCTTACCTGAAGAAACTGACAGAACTCTCTCAGAGCTTCTTGTTTTTGATTTAGCGTCTTGCTCAGAGTGGAAGGGGTTAAAATGGCAGTTTTTGTTGTGCAGTGTCTTTTCTCAGCTTTCTGATTTATCCATTGGCGAGGAGCATGCCATTAGATTACTTGTGAGTCACTTGAACGATGGCGATATCGTCAATTTAAAGTTTGAGATTGGGCTAAAGAAGCTATCCATACTGGGTGAGAACGTGGAAACTGTTCTTGGTTTAATCCAAAGCTCCCTTCACTGGGGAATTGATGAGCAACATAAGTTCTGGAGTCTGATTAGGCTGGAACTTGTGGGTTCTCAGTTTCAATTGGAGAAGTTGATCTTAAAATTCTTTTGCTCAGGTGAAATAGATGCAGGCAAGAGTGCTATTGTGGTGGGAGGTCTTTTAGATCTGTGCTGTTCTCGTTTACCTACATCTGAGCTTGTTGGGGCAATCTTGCTGTTACCCAATAATGTGTTTCATAACTTTTCTGCCGCCGTCCTCGAAATGTGGGCTGCATCTCATGCTTCGATGCTGTTTACTAGCTTAGCTGAGTTCTCTGAGAAAGTCGAAAGCATCAACAGAAAATCTATATTCTCCAAATCTGCAGAGCTTACAATCAATGATTCTGCAGTTTTATGGTTGTCCAATTATTGTGATGCCCAAGGCTTGAACAGGTCCAATATTTTTGGCAGCTTTCCTCAGAAAACTCATGAAGAAAATCATATGGTCTCATGACACAAAGCTAATTGATTTCACTGGAGGTATGATGCTGCATAAAGGACCTTGTACACATTAGGACTGTAGTTTCTGCATGTGTGATAAATTTTGAGTCAGCTATTGTGAAAATAGATATTATGTAGATTCCTACCCTATCCCTGTCCCTGTAGTAATTGGAAGAGCATTTTCAAGCTTGCCCTGTCCATTTCTTGAAAACTCCAATAGCACTCCCTTGGAACCAACACAGGTTTGTGTTCTGTCCCCTCTTTCTGCATCACAGTTTTGCACATCTTCCAATCCACTTATTTTCCCATCATTTTCCTTTTTCTCTGACTACTTTCATCAGAGAGAAATTTCTCAAATTCCCATACACAATTTCACATCTAAGTGCACCTCTGACAAACTGATTTATTTTATTTTTAAGATAAGTTAAGCTTGACTACTTTTTAGCTTTTCATTTTATATTGTTATACTGAAGAAAAGATCTATTATTTATTCTAGTCTGCATGCTTTGAGTGCGCTGCTGCTGGTGCGGATGATCCTGAAGGTGTTCAACTGGGTGACAAAGTACGCACTGGAGCGCTGCTGGTGCTGTGCTCAGTGTTGGAGCAGTGCCAGAGGAAGGCATTTTCTGCTGTGGCGTGCTTACCAGCTACTGCTGCTGGTGCAGAGTGACTGCATGGAGAGTTTGAAGAGGAAGGCCCAGCTCCTGCTGAAGCTGCTCCAAGACTCTCAGTCAGAGGATTTAATTGGGAACTCTGATGATTTCACTTGCAGTGAGGTGGTCATCCTGTTTTGATGATGTTCTGATATGATGATACTCAATAGTGTTTGAAATTTTGTTGCCTTTTCTTTTTGGTTCGATTTATGGTATTATTTCTTGTTTATGTCAATTTGATCTTTTTTGTAAAATTTCTAATTGGTATAGAGAAACGAGAGGAAAAAGGAATGGTGGAAACGGAATGCTTTTTAATTGGATTTTGGTGTATAGACAGAAATTGTATTTTAAATGTAAATTTGGATGTAAGAATTTTTTGGTTGGAAATAAAAGCTCATCAGATTCAGAAGTTGAAGAGTGCATAAATTGATCTCTTTTGTCTATCTATTGTCAATTTATATTCTGTAAACTCTTTTAGTTCCCTAATTTTTTTTGTATTTTTTTTAGAAGCTTTTTGTTGGAGCAATGATGGGAGATAAGCTGCCTCTGCATATTAATTTATGGGCTAATCATTTAATGTTTGTTTGATTGTATGCTTGGAGCTTAATGAATAGAGAAAGAATGTTGGGTGCAATTTGGAAGACTGTTTGGTGCCTTTTAGAAACTGATGATGGAAAAATATGTACTCATACGAGTGTGAAATTGATTATGAATGTTTGTTGAGATATTTTTTTTTTCACGAGATTTTTTCTTTTGATGCAATAGTTTGATATTTTGAATAGATTTCTTATATTGACAAATATAGAATAGACGGTGTGCGATGGTGAAGCTTTAAATTGGTGAGGCACTAAAATGACAGTGATGTATCCTGCTTGAATGGTCTGGAATATGCAAAACCACAGATAGGTATTGTTATATTGATCTTGGGGAAAGAGTATGAGTCCTCGAAATTGATGCAGAACACATGTTCTCCACAGAAGTAAACCATAGAGTAGAACCATGAGTAATTTGTCATATATACTGTAGTCAGTGTGGCTGTCTTGAATTTTATTGTGAAGGAAAAGGTCGACACTGGGAGACTTTTCAACTGGATGAATAGCAACTAGGATTTTTCTCTTTTGGATGAGTGAAGTTGTGACTAGGATTTATTGTTATACTTGTTGCTGGAGATTGACTTTAAACCTTTTTCGGTATGTGTGGATTCTGCCTCCCTGTATGGGGCCTATAGTTATTTCTTTTTATTTTGGCTTTGAAGCAAAGTAGAACATTGTGTAGGTGAATTTGGTCAACCATCTAAATAGGTTCTTCGTAAATTTGTTGTTCTTTACTAAACTTCGCATTAAACAAATTGTTCAGTTCTGCTGTTCTGCCTTGTTTTCCTTTACTTTGTAATCTTAAATTGGTGTATTGCCTTCTTCTTCCTAATTTTTATTTATTTCTGTTTTTATCACTAGAATCAGGATCACTTCACAGAAGTCATCCATGAAATGTCTAAAAGGCTTCCTGCTCAGGAAACTGAGGGAGACTGATCCTTCCTACCATTGATTGTGTCATCTTGTAAGACAAGGTGAGCAGCTTGCAAATCTAGTTGAGAACCAGATGGGGACACCAATGGTTATGTTGATTGGGTACTTCAAAGGCACTGCCAAGTCGAGCGGTATGCATGAAGTACAGGTATCTTCCATGTTGGATGATACGTGTTTATGTTTCGTGTTTTCTTGTTCAATCATTATCTTTGGCATTCTTATTTTTTTCTTAGTCCTATTTAAGTACACAGGATTTCATCTGGTGCATTGCTTGTTTTACACTTTTACTTAAAATGCGAATGGCATAATGCTTTGTTTGAAAAATCACTGAACTGTTACTATATTTGGTTTCTAGTTTTCTGTTGAAACTTTATTTGAGTTGCAAAAGTTTTTTGGCTGGTGAACGATCTGTTGAAAGTTGTTGTGTCATTGAAACACGGAAACAGGTTTCATGTTGCTGGTTTTCCAGCAATTGTCTTTGAGTCCGTCACTGTTGTCCATCCTAAAAAGAGATGCCTCTAAAAGCGTGTCTTCTTTACTGAGTTTTCAAGAAATATCTGCAGAGTAAGTTCTGAGAATTCCATAGCAGCCAGCATCAGTGTGTTCTGTTATGTGTTATAGAGGAGTGTCTATGTGCTTGTGCACTTGCCTTTGGTTTATATCTTTTTCCTAGAGATTGTGACACTGGATATACTATTTCACCTTTCCAGGAAATTATTTAGTTGTCCAGAGTCCCACTTATCAAGCAAATCAATGCTTTGTTTGACCAATGGGTATAGCTACGGGTTTTGCTGGGATTCCATTCAGCATGCGGATGGTTGCTAAGTTAATGAAATTGGTCAGGGGACAGAATTGCACACCACATTTATTGGTTCATCACAAAAATTGGGGAAGATTCGAATTTGTGCATACGTTTTATTTAAGAAGGGAAGAGCAAATTTTGTTTGTTTGCATTGATCTTTGCATATGCTCTTGTTACCTCATGACTCCGGGTTTGCTTGAAGCCTGTTGGTATAGACTGACGAAAATGTGGTCATTTTGCCTACAGGGACATTCTACTGTATTTACAAATACAATTCAGGATTTAATTTACGTTTATCCAAAATATTTTGTTTCTTTCCTCAAGTGATCTGGCACGAAATGAGGGGAGAAAGAGGAAGCTAGAAAGCAAAATCTGGTTTATAGAAAATCATACTCTTTCGTTAGGCAGATGGTTCTGTCACCTTGCCTGTCTTGTGGTATGTATTGCTGCTTGATTTTGACTGAAGAGTTTCTCATGCTACCACAATTTTTGGGACACAAAGTGCGCAAGAGATCTTGAGCTCCGTTTCTCTCGTTTTCCTTTTTCTATCCATTTTTCAACTCCAATTTCGCATTGAACCTTCTATCTATACATATTGTGGTTGCAAATTACAGGCGTTTCTCGCTGGATTCTTCAAAGCAATTGCCAATTGAGTGATTTGAATTGAGATTGAGAAGTATTGGATTTATCACTTTGAGTAGCTCACAGAGTGAACATGATGAGGACTATGTTGTTGAGAAACAACTTGGGCGGTATGCAAAAGATGGGCAAGAGCAAGCGAACAATTCTATAACGAGTGTGGCTAGTGCTATTGCACTTTCAGTATGTTCATTGCTTTCCCATCCTCATCCTCATGTAGGCCCGTTTGGTTTAACTTTGCAAAAGGGGTTTGGGTCTCTAAAGGCCCTTGGCCAAATGCAAATGCATGTGGCTCAATTATTGCATTTCCAAAGGGCTTTAAAGGCCTTTAGCCCAAGGCAGGTCCAAAGGTATTTTGGGAAGTTGCACATTCGAAATGCAAGTTGTGCGAGGTATAATTCATCATCTCCAAAAAAGTGAACGGAGGTTGATGACCATCGGCCAAGGGGTCGCTGACACTAGCGACTATCACCTGAGGGGTCGCCGGCATTGGTGACTATCACGTGAGGGGTCGCTCAACCCCAATAACCACTGCCTGAGGTCGCCCAACCTTAGGCGAGGCTGTCGGCGACCAAATCTAGCCACTGGTGATTAAAAATTATAAGAAAATTATAAAAAATTTAGCAAAAATCCTTTACAAAATGTAATTTTTACAGATAAGTATGTAAATTAAAGTTGTTTCATAATATAATTTAAAATTATAATTTACCAAATGTTATTTACATTTCAGAAAACCTTTTTTTTTTTTTAGTGTATAGGGTTTTGCAATTTTTCAAAGATATTTTCCTGAGGCTGAACCAAACGGGCGGTAATGGTCAAAGTTCCACCCCTGCAAAGCTCCTTGACATCTGCTGAAGAGTCACTGAAGCTGTATCAAAACTAGGTCGCCGAATTCTCTCAGGAAATGGTTTCATAGTGTCGATGCTAGTGTCTGGACCATAGCGAAGCCCGGTTGTCCAAAAACGAACGTGTCGGATTCTGGTGTTTCGTATCTACTTCAGTCAGCATTGAAGCCCTTGCCCTTCCTTATGCAAACAGCGGACTGGAGGAATTCAATCATAATCACCTTTCGCGGAACTTCTCAAGAAATGAAAAACGAAGTAGCGTTTGGGCTCGAGATTAAAGAACAGGAGGGGGAGCTCCCTTAAGAGCTGATGATGCTAATCAATTAGCCAATTCCTTGTCATCAAAAGGTTAAAAATAAAAAAGAGGAAGGGGGTACAGAACTTAAATGCGAAAAGCGACTCCACTGGGGATCGAACCCAGAATCTCTGGTTCCGTAGACCAGCGCCTTATCCATTGGGCCATGGAGTCCTGGTGTGCCTTTTGATCTTCTGTAAAATATTTAATCATTTTGTGACAGCCTACTGCGGCCACTTATTTTCTTCCTTCCCGGTATTTCTGGCGGGTGGTCACGTTACGATCTTTGAGAAACCGATTACTTGACAAAACGCCTGGTTATTAATTGTTGTTTTCATTAATTAACTCTACCGAAACGACTATAAAAAGAAGGGTCAATGAACTGTGTAGTTTTAGCTTCGGTTTCTTATGAAATGAGAAGATGAGCACGCTGGTCGCTCCCAAGGACTTCTCTCCTGTGGAGGATGCGGAGGCCATCAAGAAGGCTTGCCAAGGTCTCGTTTCGCATCCCCTTCCTCTGCTCGTACTCAGCGTTTTCACATTGTCCGTCTGACTGTTCGCGGTTGCTTTGGATCAGCTTGGTTTGATTATGCCCCTGAGGCAGACATGTCGCGTTTCTCAGACCCTACTTTAATGCTTCTGCTGTTTGTTTCGAAACCACTTACCTTTGTAAGAAAGCATTGAAGTGCCCCGAAATCATCAGAGGTTGTGTTTGACAGGATGGGGAACGGACGAGAGGGCCATAATCTCGGTCCTAGGACACAGGAACATGTTCCAGAGAAGGCTCATCAGGTTGGCCTATGAAGAAATCTACCATGAAGACCTCATAACGCAACTCCAGTCTGAGCTCTCCGGTCATTTCGAGGTCCGCGATGTGATCCCCTGCACACCTCTGTTCATGCATGCCCATCCCATTTTGCATCGCAGCTGACCCGGCTTGAATTTTCATTCCATTTGGATTGATGTCGTTTTGGCCCCGTGATTTCCTTGTTTCTCTTTGAACTGAGTGACAAAAGAATGTCGTGGCAGAGAGCTGTGTGCCACTGGATCTTGGACCCAGCTGATCGGGATGCGGTGTTTGCTAACTCGGCACTGAAGAAGGCGACACCCGATCATCGGGTCATTGTAGAGCTGGCGTGTCTCAGGTCCCCGGAGGAGCTGTTGGGAATTAAGAGAGCGTACAAATTCCGGTACAGGCGTTCCTTGGAAGAGGACGTGGCCGCTTACACCAGTGGAGATATTCGAAAAGTATCCTCTCAGAGCCCATGATTTGTGTTTTTCTATCAAAGCATTAAGACTAGTAGAATGGTTAAATATGAGAAACAAAGTTAAAGAATGACTTCTTTTCCTCTTTTGGCTCTGTGGTTGTTGTGTAGGTTCTTGTTGCGTTGGCAAGTTCTTATAGGTATGATGGTGACGACTTTGACAGGGAAATGGCTAAATCGGAAGCAAGTATTCTTCATGACGAAATCCATTTGAATGCTTTTAACCATGAAGAGCTTATCAGAATTTTGAGTACAAGAAGCAAGGTGCAGCTCAATGCAACTTTCAATCACTACAGGGACATCCATGGCTCTTCTATCACCAAGGTACACAATTCTAAGCCAAAGGAGAAAAAAGTGCGTCAGATAACAGAATGACACTTGCTCTTTGAAATTCAGCACTAGACTATTGAATTGGCTCTAGGCTTGGTCTGAGAAATTCATTGGACATTTCCCAATCACACCAATAAGAAGAAAACTGCATCAAATATCATTCCATGTCGTAAAAGCACGATATGCCAGTCATGGAATTCGATCTTTCATAGGGATTGTCAGGAGACCCAGCGAATGAGTTTCTAGCAGGACTACGGACCGCTATCAGATGCATCAAAGAACCCAAGAAATACCTTGCAAAGGTACGAGAATGCCGGCATGCAAATAACAAAAGACCAAATCGTTTCAATTCGAAAGCTCTGCCATTTCTGTTGGAAATCCATACCAGTCTCCAAAATTCCAACATCAGAACCTGCATGTATGCAGGTGCTTCGTGCTGCCGTGAATGCAGTCGTGACCGACGAAGACACTCTCAGCAGAGTCATCCTCACCAGCGCGGAGAAGGACTTGGCGGAGATCAAAGAGCTCTTCTTTAAGAGAAACAGCTCGTCTCTTGAGGAAGCCGTGGCTAACAACACCTCAGGAGACTTCAAGGACTTCCTCCTGACTCTACTTGGGAGCGAAGACATGTAGAGGATTCTTCCTCAGCAGTAATTCAGACAGAATAAAGGGGAGTTGCATTGCGTCCGAGTACAACATAGTCAATGCTGCCAAAGGATTGATTTTTTCTTTTCCCTTTTCTCCATTATGGCTTCAATTTGACTTTTCCTTCCATACGCAAAGTGTGAAAACGCCATGTTCCAGAATGGGATTCTTCTAAATCATTAGTTGGAATAGCCTTTGCTGATGTATTGGCCGGCCGGTACAAACTCATGAGAATCTTGAAGATGCCTGATGACAATGAACTCTTTACTTAAATTGAGGACAAAGTGCATCATGACGCTGTCAGTGTGAAACTGAAACCTCAGCAGCACCTACATGCTGATGACATTTGCCTTTTAACCGCCTCTTTTTTACCGAATCTCACCATGAATTGCGGTTATTCTAGTGGATCTAACGGACCAGTGTCTATTTGCACTTTTGCCTTATCTAGAAATCTCAGACCTCGAACCAACCTTTTTCAGACAATCAATGAAGCTGTCATATCATAAATCATACGGATATAGACGTCACTCTATACAATCGATACAGGTAGAATACCAAAAAAAAAAGGAATCTTTTTGCGCCACCGAATGGGCATTTCTCTGAATAACATGAAAATTATCCAACTTTTTATTTTTCTTTTTTTTTATGCGAAGTTGCGAATGCAACAAGCCTTTCATTCATTCAGTCAGACATTTCACCCTCTTCTTCATTGATTAAAATTATGCATTTTTCCCCACCATTAGAATAGATAATGTTAATGTCATTGTCCTCTCTCTCTCTCTCTCTCTCTTCTTAGTCCAAGATTCCAGATTACGAAAAGAAGATAATCTTTTTTTAGTTCTTTAGTCTTAATTTAGTTTCTTTAATCACGGTCCTTTGCAAATACCAATCCGGCACAAGATTGAGAAGAAAAGTAAGAGATACAAGACAGATAGGTTCCTAGTACTTATCGCCAACTCTACCCAACAAAGAATTTTTAAAAATAAAAATTTAAAAAAAAAAAAAAAAAGAGCAGAACAAATTTAAGAAAACAAAAAGGAAATCAAATAACGAATTATCAATCCCTGCAAAAATATGACGTGTCACCGGGAAGAAAAAACCAGAAAAGCAAAAAGACTTTCCCAAGTCAATGCCCTCGAAATTTTTTGTCTTAAAAACGCAAAATTCACCACCACCACCACCACCACCACCACCACCTACGCCCCGTCCCCCTCATGTGACTCACTCCCTCGCAAGTCCCCAGCAGAGGCGGCTCTTCTCCTTTTACCGTCTTTTTCCACCATCCCACCGACAGTGAGGCGGTGCGCCGCCGCCTGCCGGCGACGATCCAATGTCTTCCCTCCCCCGCAATCCGCTGCAATTCCTCTGCCTTCCCTCCCTCTCGTGCTCAGATCGCTGACCCTCCGTCTTCTCTCTCCTCCTTCGAGCCCAATTTCCGCCGCCCCGAAGAAATGGATTCGGGCGCGTCTTCGATCGACCAAATCTCCAAATCCGCCGCCGAGATCCTCGCGAAATGGAAGCAGTACAACGACAAGATCAACTCTTGCATCCAGAGCAGCGATTCCCCATCTGGGTCCAGCCCGAAATCCGCGACGCCGCCGCAGCCGCCGCCTCCTCCCCCGCCAGCCGCCACGGCGGCGGCGCCGGTCGCGGTGCCGGTTCAGGTGCCGACCCGGAGGGTGCATGCAAAAGGGTCGAAGAAAGGTTGCATGAAGGGCAAAGGGGGGCCGGAGAATCTGAGGTGTAATTACAGAGGGGTGAGGCAGAGGACGTGGGGGAAGTGGGTGGCCGAGATTCGAGAACCGAGCCGAGGAAGCAGGCTCTGGCTTGGGACGTTCCCGACGGCCCTTGAGGCCGCTCTTGCTTATGACAAGGCCGCGAGTGCAATGTATGGCTCTTTTGCGAGGTTGAATTTCCCTCTCGGTTTGAGTTCCAAGGACTCCTCCAAGGACTCTTCTTCTTCGACCACTGTTGCTGTTCCTGAGAAAGGTCTAACTTTTTCTGTAAATTATCCATCTTTGTGGTTTTTTGGGGTGTACCCGATTTGCGTTTTGTGTTTGATTTTTGTTTAGTTTAGTGGGGTTCTGTTTTGCTGTGGTTTCTTGGAGATTAGATGGTAAATTAATTGCACATAGCGTTTGAGCGGTAGCTCAAGCGGAAGGTGGTTTTTGATGGGCGACGAGCATGTTTGAAATTAAAGTGATCTTGTGGGAAACCAGGAAGGTTTCGAGGGAATTTGGTAGAAGTTATCAAGAAAATATTTTCAGTTATGCATTTTCATATTTAAGCTAAGGAAAAAAGGAAAAGACTTGAGGGGGGAAAGCAGGAAATTTTCGGACCTGTAGGGCATGGTGGTAGCTGCATCAAATTAACTTTAAAATTCAGTTATCTGGGAGCCCCCCTTTTGCCATTGGGACAAGTACGATGAGCTCTGGTTATAGTTTAGGCTTATTGATCTATGATCTTTCTGTGAGGATATCAGCGGTATTCTTTTGTTTTCTCTATCTTAGAGCTCCCATTTGCATCTGCTAAAGAAGAGTAAAGATCAATATTGCCCCATTTAATTCTTGAGCATAAACTAATTTGTTCGAGATCTCATCTTCCACTTGCCTCTGGTTTTTTTTTTTTTTTTCAGGAAGCATAAATGGCTGTTTGTAATAATAAGTTTATCCTTTTGGTCTCTGAACTTAATCTGTTCCTTGAATTTACTCTGCCAACTGGACTCTTAGGGAACTTCTCTCGGAAGACTTACTGTTGCCAACAAAAGCTGACCTCCATGCAAAAACATGAACAGCTTTCCTTGAGCTTATCCTGACCCTGTACAATCTCCTTACTCTGGCATTACAGTCTCCAAATTAATTAGTTTTCAAACTTGGAGGTAGAAGAGAAATGTCTTATTGGTGTTTTGGTAGAAGAAGCCTCTCCTAGGGATCAGATCTAGTAGAATTTCGCTATGCAGCTGAAAGCTGAGTATACCTGCTGAATGCTGATGAGTATGAAATACTCCATTGGGATTACATAATCCTAATGGAGGCTAGAATGCTTGTTCTTGTACTGGTCAAGAAAACGGTTGGAAACATCTTGAATGGCATCTTGATTTGCAGAATGGCTAGTCTTTGAGTGACCTTCATGCTATTACAATCAAGGCTTGTGAACTAGATATCATATATCCACAAAACAAAAGTATTCATGGTAAGTCATCATGTATTTCATACCAATATTCCTCTGCAGATGCTTCGACCTTAAATGAGCCACCATCCGCTGATCTCCATCTCGGCAGATTTTCGATGGTTTTAGTAGATGAGCGTCCAAAAAAGCATTCGAAGACCAGTACTTCCTTGTCACCAGGTGCAAGGTCATTGCCTCTACAAGAAAGCGAGTCTTTGGAGTTTGAGGTACTTCAACATGTCTGTTTATTTTTTATCATGAGCATATTTTCTGAATTTTCCATTTCAGCTGTCACTGCGGAGTGGGAATGGAATCTCCAGTCCTCAACACAGTATGGAAGAAGATCTCAAGCAGGTGCCAGCTGAAAATATACTTCTTGATCTCTCCAAATCTGCCATTTGTGTCGAGGAGGTTTCTGACAAGACTACTGTTGAAAAGGCTGATGGATCAGCTGAAAGTTCAGCCACCTCAGATACTACCTTTGATTCATCTAAATCTGTCGACATGGTATTTTCTTTACTTCGATATATGTGATATTTGAAAAACCACTGACAAATTTTCTAAAAGTTTAAACTATTAGATAAACATTTGATTTATTAATTAAATATTCTAACACTCGCCTTCACACTTACTACCAAGCGTTGACATATTTAATTTGGGGAGGCAAATAAGAGCCTAGAAGATTCAAACTTAGGACTTTCTAGCTCCAATAATATATAAGATTTTTTGGGATTACTGTCAACTTTTTTGAAAGTTTAAGCTATTAGATGAATGCATGGCTTATTATTTAAATATTCTAACAATATACAAATGTTATGAAATTAAAGCTAGTGCATTTACATCTTTTCACTTACATTGTTTTCCTATTAAATATGTATTGCGGTATTTCCAGATTGCTACCAGCAGCACTGTTACGCTCTCTGAGAGCAAGGACTTGAAAACATGGCTATCAGAAATGAGACAACTCATCAACGGAAAGCCTGTTGAAGTCTCTGCAGAGGCAGAACTTGCCAGTCTTATCAAATCTAATGATGAGGAGGTTCAGAAGGCTAGAACTGTGTTCGAGAGCTTGAAGTCCATGGATTTCAAATCAGTGTCTGACCCCGATTTCTCAGAAAGATTAGAGCAAGCTATCTCTGCTCTTCTGTCCGACAAGAGCCACCCGCCTCATGGATGCTCGGCTCTCTACAGAATCGGGAAGCAAATTTCTTTCCTTTGCACAGACTTCAAACGTGCACAAACTGATATAAAGGAAGTCACGGAGATGTTCATTTTGAAAGATACTCTGCAGACTGAGCTTGATGAGAAGACCATTCATTTCGAAAGGCTGCAGAAGATTGATGCAGAATGCGAGAAGAAGATCGAGAGCCTGGAAGCCAAGATCAGCAAGCTGCAAGCCCAGCTGAAGAATGAGAAGGAAGCGAAAGTGGAAAACTCTTTTGAGATGAAGAGACTGTACAAGGAGACCGAAGAGAAGGGGCTGCTTTTCAGGCAGTACTTTGAAGAAGAAGCGAAGTGGAGTCTTAAAAAGAGGAAGGCTGAGAGGGACATTGAGCGGGTGGAGAAGGATTGGGAAGAGCTGAAGAAAGAATTTCTGCTGTTCTAACACAGTATTTAATGTTTAGTTGATGTAGTTTCCAGACATGTCGGGATTGTAGAAGTCTCATTTTATTTTTGAATTATTGAACGCCCATAGACTACCGATTTGCCCCTGATTTTGTTGGTTGGTCCTTGACATTCTAGGATTTTACCCTTCCGTGCTTTGATAATTTCAGCAAAAAGGAAGAAAATGGTGTCGCTACAGGGGTCTCTGCTAAACTGGTGGGAATATGAGTTTCAAAGTCCATGTTAACTGCACTCAACCAAGGACAAGGCCAGAGCCCGTGCATCCTGTCATTGGTGGCTCGGACGAAGTAGCTCCTGCCTTTGATCATGTCTCGATGATGATCAGATCGTTTTTGTCATATTTGGCTCCCAACGAAAATAGACTAGTTGAGCGTCCGAAGAAAATGGAAGCATGAACCATGGACAGTGCCTCCCAATAGCCCTAGCCGTGGATTAAGTAGGTTTTCCTGTCAATGGACATTCATTGCATCTGAGTGGACGAGCTGAAAAGGTAAAACTCCAAGTATTTCTGATAGGAGGTGCCTTCTAAATCACTAAAGAGCGCATTTGCTCCAGCCAACGCCAGCCAGTCAATAAAATTGTGGAACAGAAAGGGGGCACACAGAAGATTGGAGAGAAGATAGCAGCGAGGAACTACGGTAGTCTATAGCTTTCATGAGAGATGGCTCAACCAGAGTTGGTCAAGATACCCGTAACAAGTCCCTGATACAACATTTCAGTTGTTAAGGCTCCATACAGCATGGCACAATACTGGCAGGGCAGGAGATGAGCAATGATGGAAGGTCCTGAGTTGCTGATTTCTCTGCTACATGGGATAGAGAAAAGAGAACAAGAGAACAAAGAACAAGGGCAGCACAACCTTGTCACATACTTTTGTTCAGGTAAGCAAAGAGAGACAATTCAAAGAACTACCTTTGCCTCACACCGTCCATTAAACGAACTGCAAGTGACAAAACTTCATCAAAGTAGACGATTTTGCTTACCACATCACTATTGAGGTTAGTGAAGAACACGAGAAGAAAACAAATTTAACAAACTTTAGCATGGGCTGTTCATATAAACAGAGTACTCAACCGCAAGCATGCGGTGTCATTTCTTCCTTGAGAGAGCTGCAGCAAGTCCACCTGCCAGCAATCCTACAGCAGTAGCAGCGATGCCGATGCCAATTATCCCATCTAAAATTAGACAAGGTAAGATAGTCAGCGATTTCTACACTTAGAACAAACTGGGAGCATAATAATTGGTCATCTGGTCCTTACCCTTTTTGATACGGTCTTCAATTGTTTTCTTAAGTGTGAGGGCCTGTCTCCAATCAGGGGCAATCTGCCAGATGAATTTGGTTAAATATGTCATATGAATTCTAACGACTCATCCAACAATCAAGCGATTGATGCATAATGTAAACATCCTATGTCAACCATTTATGAACACCTATTGGCGAAAGATCTGATGAAGAATATAAAGTAAATAACAGCAATATCATACCAAGACAAGAATCATACATCAAGAAGTTGAATTGTTCATTCATTGTCCTCTAAAGTATTCGAAAATCAGATAATTTAAGCACTTGAAGCAAATGACTCGTGTTTCAACACTTGTTAAAAAAAAATTTGATATCCAGACAGCAGTGATAAACGAAGGGATCGTGGAGTGAGAATGCAATATACTGTTTAGGGTTAAGATGCAATCTGAAGCAAGCAGTAAAATACAAAAGGACTCCAATCATGTTATCAGACATGAAAAGCTTAAGCCTGACCCCAAGACACCGCTCCACAAGGTCCCTGCTCTTTGTGTAGTCTCCACTTCTGTAATAACCAACAGCTAGAAGATAAAGCTGCTCTCTCAATTGCAAAGGACTCTTAGTGCCAGAAACGGAAGCTGCAGATAGATGTCAGTCAGGAAATTATCCAACTAGAAATTGCATAAAGTACACCTACGTGTAACCAATGCTAACTACTAACAAAGCCACCACTATGGGAACCTAGCCATAACAATGAGACAGCCTACGCTTTACCTTCAAGCATTGCTATTCCTCGCTGGACATCTTCTGGTTGCCTCGAGTGAACAAGTGCCCACGATAAACGCATAATACATTCACTGATAAGTTCATCAGATGAACCTTTTTCAGCCTCAGCAACTTCACGCTCACAACCCTAATCAAGTGAAAGTTTTAATGGGAACAACAAGAAGAAATGAAGATCATGTATGCCAGCTATATTGAGCGAGAGATGTTCATATCAAGAGGTGGAAAGTTAGCAAATTGCCTAGTAATTAAAGGCTAGAACAAGAGTCAAAACAATGTTCCGTTTGAATGAACTCTAACCACTTCCGTAGATATCCGTTGATGCTACGGAAGGAAGTCTAAGACTATTCAGGCAGAATGACACTAAGCAAAAGAGGACCGTGAAACCAACACAAAACAGCAAATAAGCACAACATCGGCGATGCAGCATGAAGTTTCAAATAAAAGCACCGACAGGGAGTATGCAACATCACTGGTCAAAATCAAATCATCCCACGTCATATCCTGAATGACAATGACGGCCATCCAGTAACAAGTAACATGACATGACTTGATATCATCAATAATTGAAGCATGTTTTATACTGATACAAATGAAACCAACGAATCAACACTCAATACTTCAACGAATCAGCTTATGATAGAACCCATATGCGAATGCCAGCGACCCAATTCAAGCAATTCCAAACGCATGGATCTCTTACCTAAGCTCATCTACCATCATGACGGTCCTTTAACACTTTCCATCTCTACACAACTATTATTACATCATTCTGGCGATCTCACAAAACAATCATTCTATCACTGAATCACTCACCGTAAGCCACCAACCACCAAAATAGCTGGAGCCATTACTTTCGAATTTTCCGTGCTTTCCCATCATATGTTCAAGAAGCAGAGCCCATAAAAGGAAAAAGACAAGCATTTCTCCACCTACACACACTATACTTCGTAGTCCTTGACTATGCTCTCTCTCTCTCTCTCGATGATATCCTTTCCTCAATTAATTACAGTCGCATCCGTTAAGTTTTAGGCACTACAATTCCACAAAGCGAGACGGGCCCTCACTCAAAATACTACCGACCGGGCGCGGCGAACGAAAACATGCTGACCATCAACTATTTCGTGGACAAAGCACGACGTCCAAGCCGTTCCTACATGTACGACTAACCTGGACGCACGGAGGCGAAATTCCGCCCCCTCCCCCACCCCCCACCGAACTAAGAACGCTGCGATTACAGCTTCCGATAACTATATAAACCGAGAAGTCGAGAGAGAGAGAGAGAGAGAGATGACCGCGATGACGTCGCGATCGCACCAGGGGATGTGATCGGCGCCGGTGAAGAAGTCGGAGACCGATCCGAAGAGCTTGCTCATCTTCGCCTCCATCGTTTCTCTGCTTCTTCCGCTGCTATAGAGAGAGAGAGAGAAGAACCAATTCGAAACTTGAGAAGAGATGGAACCTCGTTTTCAGAAAGAGCGGTTGGGCAGGCGAAGCTCGCATAAGCACATCAACTTAATTTCGAATTTTTCCCTTTTCCTCGCTCCCTCTCTGTGCTGAATTTTGGCTTTCGCTTCATGATCACGCATTTCCTGCCTTTTTGCTCCGATTTTACATTTCTTAAATGTTTCTTTTTTCGTATATAGTTTCTAATTTTAATTACTTCAGCTCCAAGCTAATTTTCATATATCTCAACTTGCAGGCAATTCCATATCGAAAACTGCAAATATTCCCCCTACAAAAAAAGCTTGACGGATGCTTTGCTTTTCAGGCACTTTTTAAGTCTTCGGACTACTCGAGAAATTGAAATAATAACAAACAAACTATACTTTTAGCCATTATCAATAAAGGGAGTAGAATATATTTTCTATGAAAAGATTGGGTTACTAATAGGGATTCTCTTATTACTTGTGTAAATAAAATGCTATCTCAAACTTGTATTCATGCTTTCTTCTTTTCTCTTTTTCTCACTTTCTTTTGCCTTTTCCTTGGTAGAATCCAAAATTCTTAATTATGTTATTTTTTCATACATCCAGGTTTTTAAAATGAATTTGATCATTAGCCTTTTTTCTTTTTCGGACTAAAAATCGAAAAAAGGACATAAAATCCGGCCGTCGCACTTCTGCCGGGGCCCTCATTGTTGGACAAATCTAAGAACAATTAGCAGCAGTCATTTTCCACCTAAGCAAAACATGAAAGAGGCGTTGGCAAACTCAAACTCCATCGTCAATCTCGAAAAGAATACTTCCATATTCACACGAATCAATCTCAATCCATCTACCAAAAAAACACCTGCTGTCTGCTGAAAGGAGGAAAAAGAATGTCTGAAGGCATTCATTGGTCCGATTGCTTTCGCCGAGAGCGACCGCCATTTGCTCGGAGCATCAAGACAGCTCCGTGCTCTGCTCGAGGAGTAGACTCGGCTCGCCTGATGAATGACCATGTACTTTGGATCAGATCCGAACTCTAGTCGACATCTTGCTTCCTTCACTTCACTTCACTCACTGGCTGTACAAGCCTCCTGACTGATGAGGCCACATTGCGAGGGGTACTAGTAACCGCCGCCTGGCGTATCCGAAGGTTAATGAAGCTAACCGACACCCGAGAGCTGAGAGGCGCCTGCATGGTGCTCCGGCAATTTTTTTTTTTTTTTTGCAATCCGGATGCAATTGGAGCAAGAATCATCACGGGCATTCTCTACATCTTACTTCCCACTTAGTTTGTAAATTTGAAGGGAAGTGAGCATTATTTCTTCTCGAAAACCATCTAAAAAGACCGCTATTGTCTTCTCATGCAAACTTCCTCAGGCGGCAGTGGCTCTTCCTCATCAAATTTGGAATCGCCGTTTCCGCTGCAGAGCCGGGTCGATAGTGTAGACGACACAGGCACAAAATTACCTGCATTGGCTTATTAATATTACACGAGAGGATCAGATCAGGTCAGACTAAAACAGAATAGAAAATGGAGGTTCAGACAAAGAATAGGAGCAAGTTTCGCACCTCTGAAGGATGAGCTCCTTTCGAAGTCCTTGGTTGTGTGCAACAATATGGTCCCGGAGAGCACAACGATGAAACCACAAATTTCTGAAATGATGTCTCCGCCACTCTGACCTTCCCAATCCTAGAACGGAAACAGCCAATGTCAGCAACTACAGACTGTAAGACGACTTGTTTAAGTAAACCCATCTAACAAATAAAACCCAAAATTTAACTTTGTAATTAGTTAACTAGTGCAAATTTTGATTGTCCGGGTGGGGCTGTAGCTCCTGTTTTCAATTAGGCTACTCCTCTTTCAAGGACACACTCATCTAGAGACTAGAAGGTTGAAATGAAAATGCGCATCGTGCCTTCTCGTACCTTGAACATTATAACACTGGCAAGGATTGTAAGGGTCGTGAACATGACATAGTAAATGGGCGACACAATTGCAGTGTTGAATGTGTCCAGTGCCTGAAATATCAAAATCAAAGAACGAACAGCACAAAATTAAAAGCATGGAGCGAAAGCAAGAGAGGAAGCATTTGATTGGGATCCATCAGACACTACTGCATGTTTAAAGTAAATTTATGAGAAAGAAAGCAAGCTGACCAAGAAAAGCTCTTAAAGTAAGCTCTCATCAAGCAAGTATTTCATCCATAGGTAAACAGAACACGAAGAAACCTTTTGCAGTAAAAAAAACGACTGTAAATTGTTTCTGAAGCAAGAGATTTTGACTCCCCAACCCCAACATAAAGAATTACACCATAGGTGATGAAAAGGCTACACCACTCTATCCAGAGATGAAGAATGGAGGGCAGTTACCTTGCCAAAAGGCCACAGAAACATAGATTTTCAAGTTTACAGGGGGAAATTTAGTTAAGAATTGCACAACTCAGACACTCAGTCCTCAATTATCATAGAATCAAGGGTAAAAAAGGGCCGAAATTCCTCCACAGTTCCTGATTGTTCTAAGCACAACTCATGAGGTTCAGGAATGGACAAGTATGCAGAAAATGCAGACTAAAGGCAGAGAGGCTGGAATCTCAAAACAGCCTTACGAAGGAAAGAGAGAATGTCAAAAAAGAAAATTTTGGTTAATTTACAAAGCTTCAGAGCTAACTTTAACCAAGTTGGTTAATTTACCAGATCACCAACAAAATGCTTCTGATGAAGGAAAAACAAAGTTCTTCCTGTCATACAACCCCAAGAAACATGAAACATGGAGGCACCACAAAAAAGGATAACAAGCACCATATCTAGTTAAGAAAGATGCAGATATTCCATAACTTCCTGTCTCCCAATGCCATGTAATCTCAACATAACTTCCTGTCTCCCAATGCCATGTAATCTCAACATAAGGGAAAAGTAAAAGTTGCAATAAAAGAGGAAATTTGGTGTGTCATTCAATGTTATCGATTGCTGTGTGGCAATGACAAATGAAATTTACACACTCATCATTGGGGACAGTTAGCTAATTAAAATTGGATAACATCATGGGACAGACCTTATTGAGATAATTCATTTGGGTAACTACACATGTAGCCACCACCAACATAAAGAACCAAGTCTCCGGATAGATCAACTGATTCTTTCCCTCAAAAGTCAACTTCAACGAAGTCCCAAGGGCTTTCACACTCATCACCTGCAGATAGATCATGACAAGAACTGAGAAAGAAAAAAATTCCGAGATGCAAAGAAATTTAAACATGCGTCCACGACATTGTAACTTATTAACTTTATTTTGACAGGACATAAAGAATTACAAAAGAATACAATTTGTCCCTGGCGATAAGCCTTCTTGTACCCCAAATCAACCATCTACCTAAGGCTAATAATGCAAGATCAACTCTTGTGTTTAAGTGGGGCTTCCAACAATCTGGTTGGCGTGTATACGCTAAAGTGGATCGGAAGGAAGCAAAATATCCAAAAGATGCCGAAGCAGTTGACTTACCGAGAGAGAGCCCATTAATGAGCAGATTCCAGTGTAAACTAGCACATTCGTGTGCCCACATCTAGGTGAAAAATGGAAAACCAGGATGAATACCAGCACGATTACCGAGCCAACATAGAGCAGAAAAGCTGAAAAAGACATATAAATGCAATCAGTTATCAGCAAATCAGTGATCATATAAAGAACACATAAACCAAGCCCAAAGATTGACCTGGTTGAGTCGCCATAATCCAAATTTCTTGAACAGAAGCGATAGGACTTTCTTGTGGTGCATGGATGACAATAATGACAGACCCAACAATGCACATCACACAGCCCAACATCCCCAGCTTGTGTAGTTTCTCCTTCAAGATTAAGTGCGCCAGCACGGCACTGACCAATCGATCCAAAGTACAGACATTGAGGACAATCAAAAAGGGCTCATATTCTGATACTACAACGAACACCCACAAGAACATGCCAAAAACTCGAGGAGAACCACACTACCTGACTATTATACTTAAAGCACCGAGAGGAGTGACGAGCACCGCCGGGGCGAACGCGTAAGCTATGAAATTCGCAACCTCTCCAACAATCACTACATCGGAAAACAGAAAACAGAAACAAATTCTGCAGAATTTCAGCTGATGAAACAGGTCAGTACTACTAATGACACGGTTATGGGATACAAAGAAACTAAAGCACGAAGCTAATGGCTCAATTTCTTGGTTTCTCCTATATTATGATTATCACTCTGTTTCCCATATATATAAAAAATGCAACATGAAGCAACATGAGCCATTTTTAAACTGGCTATCCACGCCAAAAGAGCAATGCACAAGCTCCAAGTTCATCAGATAACCTCGATTGCAGTGGTTAGAATCGATTTAGCGAGCTAGCGCCCCCAATTATTGAGCCAGAAAAACAAATGACGGGAATTAAATCCAGGAGCTTACTCGTGATCATGCCCACCCACCACAGGGGCTCCAGCAGATACGCATACCCACCAACACCTTTCACCAAAGAGATCAAGACATCGAATCAGTCCCCGTTTTTCCAAGAAATTCCAGACACCCAATTCGTCAAAGCTGATGTTCTTCCGAAGGAACAGGGAAATCGAAGACATTTACCAGCTCTCACCCCGGAAACAGCGGCGGCCCGACGGAGGCCCTTCTTCTTGATGATGAAGCTGCCCCCGATGAACCCACTCGACAGGAGCGCCAAGACGACGCCGGTCAGATTGTCCGTCGAGAAATCCATCCCTCCTAATCTCTCCCTCCCTAACTCTCTCCCTCCTTTCTCTTGCGATTTCTCTTCATGAACGTCGTCCAATCACGGCCTTCTGCGGACCATCTTCTGTTCTCTACGATCCCGGAATATTCCCGTCTTCGATAGGAAGGCGAGGAGAGCCTGCGGTGTATGTGGATACAGCTAACGCGTCGGCCACTGTTCCGGTCCTCGGCAGTTAGCTTGTTATTCCCATCGTTCTTCTCATTAAATGGATCGCTAATTACGACGGGGTTTTATTTGATTAAGACTTGGAAAAAAAAGAGAAAAAAAAGAGAGAGATTCTAAAAAGCCTGTGTTTAATATGGATTAAGTCCTGACCAAAAAAAAATATGGATTAAGTCGGCAAGCAAACGTGATTTCCTTCCGTTGGTTAGCGATTCCTTGAGAATTGATAATGTGTACGTTATAACGGACGGGCCTCTAGAGGGACGATGACAGTCGCGCGCGGATTCGTTCGACGTCGTCCTGCGTGGATCGGGGCAGACTTGCGGGAACCGAAGCGTGTCGTCCTGGGATTCGGTTCCCTGCGCCCGACGGAGACGACGTGGGGCCCGGATGGTTTGGGAGTTGAGCTTTCGTGTGCGCGTTGGCATCGGCGAACGAGAGTGACATGATTAATGATTGAGATACCTTTGGCACCGTCCGAGCACGTGTTCTTCACCAATAAAAATATGAAATTCGATGATTGGCTTCAAATTATTTTTGTCTTATGGATTCACTTTTGTGGTACGAGTGTGTGTTTTATTGATGCTTTTTATTTTTTTGAATTTACCTTTGTTTTGCAGCATTTTAGATTTTGCACTACTTTGAATTGCTTTGTCATTAAATTTATATATTTCTCATGTACCCTCCTGAGCAATAAATACGATTTTCTTTTGGAAAAAAGATGATACAAGATTGGACATTGATACAGAATATAAAGAGCAAATAAGCAAATGATATGAAGTTTGATTGCTCGAATCAACACGCCTCCCAGTCTTGCCCAAGTCCATCAAAGAGGCCCTAGTGCCCTAGTCCACCAAGGTCAAGCATTGGATTTCCGATGCCTATGTTTAAATCTCCTAAACGCATGCCCGTTCCACAAAGGTTGTGCCTAGGTCCCTAGAGCTCGAGCTTGGGTCCATTAAGGTCGACGCCCGGGACTTCGATCCCCATGTCTAGGTATATTGAAGTTGAGGTTGGGATGCCAATGCCTAGGCTCGAATTTACAAAGGCAAGGCCCGAACCCATCGAAGTCATGCCGAGGACCCTATGCCCATGCTAAAATCCCCCAAGCTTGAGTCCATTGAAGCTGAAGCTTAGGATCCAATGCTCTTGGTGAGATCCATTTAGGCTGCATCCAAGACCCTATTGCCATGCTCGAGACCTTAGTGCTTATGCTCGAATTACACTTAAACCTAGGTTTAGTGAAGTTGAAGCTCAAGACCCTAATGCCAATGCTTGAGTGCACTTAAGCTTATGTCCATTGAGCCGACATCAATGGACATAGGCCTAGGCACCAGGGATCTAAGCATGGGCGTAGGGTCCTAGGCTTGGCTTTAGTGGATTTGGTCCCAAGCCTAAGCATAGAGTTTCCAAGCTCGGCTTTGATAGACCAAGGCATTGGCATTGGGGGCCTGGTTATCGGCCTGAATAGACCTGGGTGTTGGTGCAACGTGAAAGATCTGTGCATAAGCATAAGGGTCTTGGGCCCAGCCTCAATGGACTAGAGATTTAGACTTGGATGTTGGGGACCTAAGTAAAGGCATTTGGATTCTCAGACCTTGGCTTCTATGAACCTGAGCATAGGCACTAAGGTCTAGACCTCGATATCATCTTCAATGGCTTGGTTGTTCCTGCGCAAATTACTAGCACCAAAATAACATACGTTTAAATTAGGAAAATGAAATTTTGTTTTTTTTAATTTTAAGTGTCAGTGATTTTATTTTACTGTAAAAAAAATTTCAATTAGTTAATCATTTTTAACTAATCAAACACGCGTAGTTTTGGAAAATCAATTGGCAAAGAGCTCTTTCATTGATACAAACAACACCATCGCGCCGGAGCTCTTGATTTAACATTTATTGGTTCCGCTAACGAATGAAAGAATCGACCGCATACTGCAACTACCAAAGTTTCGCAACGTATTATGTACAACAAATGTACGTGTAGGAAAAGATAAAAATAAAGAAAAGACAAAAACAAAGTCGAAAAATATAAACTGAAAAAAAAGAAAAGGAAAAGAAGCCGCCGTGTCCGATCTCATCTCAGAAGGAGTTCATCTCCAACATGTACGTCTTCTTCATCTTCCTCATCTCCTCCGCCGCCTCACGGAACGCCTCTTCCTCTCCGCCGCCTCCCTCGAAGCTCACGCCCTTCATCACGTCCCCCAAGTCGCCTCCTCCTTCCTTCGCCTTCCCCTGCTGCTCACCCCCGGCCTTGCTCGCCGGCGTGATTAGCACCATCGTCGCCCCTCTCATCACGTAACCGGACTCCGGCAGCTCCAGCTCCGGCACGTACCACAGCTTCATCCTCAGGTCCGGAACCCGGATCCTCTCCGCCGCCGCCGGGTCGGCCGCCTCCGCGTCGAATGATCTCCTCATCTCGGCGATCTCTTCCTCTCGCATCCTGACCTTCCCCTGCTTGTCTGAGTCGACAATCGCCACGCTCTTCAGCCTCGGATGATCCGCCACGATCTGTTTCAGCAGATAGTGCCTCGCCGAAGCAGCGATCAAACAGGAAATGATCCAGACCACTCGCAACTTCAGCTCTTCCTCCGCGATGACCGGCCCGGGCTCGAGCTCCACCTCTCCGACGGCTCTCGGTCTCGATTCCAGCGCGCCTTCCTCTCCCGAGACGGCGGCGGCGGCGCCGTCTGCCGTCTCTTCTTTGCAGCGAATTCGCTCCGAGGACGACGCAGCTCTCCATCTCCCCGCCGAATCGAGCCGTCCACCTGAGGACCGTGCGCTTGCCGTTGAGCCCGACCGCGTCGACGCAGGAGGGGAGCTCCACGCGCAGCGACTCGATCCCTCTGAAGGGTTTGAGGACCTCGCCCGGGGTGTGGCGAGAATCGTAATCGCAATCGCAATCGTCGCCGCCTTCTCCGCCGGAGCAGGAGGCCGATTTAGGCGAGGCGACGCGGTGGAGGAAGCGGAGGGGGCTGCGGACGAATTTGTCGAGGAGGCGAGAGAAGAAGCCGCCCCGGTGGCGCCAGCGGCCGGACTCGGAGGAGGAGGAGGAGGAGGAGCGGAGGAGGCGGGGGTGGGGGAAAGAGAGGGAGACGGTGGGGGTGAGAGGGACGAGGGAGGAGAAGCGCTTGGAGACGGCGAGGCAGCGGGCGAGGGACCTGGCGTCGTGGACTCGGTCGAGGATGTGGAGGAGCAGGTCGTCCGGTATGCGACCTAACTGGTCTTCTTCTTCAACTCCTCCTCCTCCTTCTTCTACAACGTCTCGTATTCGAAGATCCATGGATCGAATATCGAAGTTCTGGGTTGTGACGGCGAGTATGGAATCTGGGTTTTGGTGGGGCTTTTGAGAAAAATTGGATGAGGAGATAAGGAAGAAATGATAGGTCCTGCACTGCACATATATAGAGAGAAAGAGAGAGAGAGAGAAAGGCGGTTTGGTAGAGAGGGAGAGAGAAAGATGGCGACTAGAGACGCAGCTGAACGCGGTTTTGAATGGAACGCAGATTTTTTTTGCACACGCAATCACGTTGAGCGAGGACTTCTACGGAGGAGGCGAAGATTCTGACCGGCAGCCTTCATCGGTTTTATGTCGCTGCGCGGCAACATCGTCGATGCTGACGATGCCAAGACATGGAAACTTGCTTCCTTCATATATGATCAAGGGATATCTTGCAAAGCAAAATTTTGTCCCAAAAAAAAAAAAAAAAAAAACAAATAATGATTCCTAACCATATCCCTATAATTATCGTGTCAATGGCCCACCGAGTCGCTGTCGCCTTTCGTGTCGAGGACAAACTCGTCACGCTGCCTCAAAGACATGCAAACTCCTCCCTGTAAGATGAACTCAGTCAAGTTAAGGATAAATGATTTCGGATTTTCCATTTAAAACCTAAAACTTATTAGTTTGAAATGGTTCCTCATTTTTTGGAATTTATAATTTATCTTGTATATCTTTAAATTCGAAACCTATTGTATCACAAATTTTAGCTTCTACTTAGGTTCCACATATATTATTAATTGAACGATTACAATGAATTATCGCATTTAATAATCACTACTTGTTACTATAATCTATTGATAATAATTTATATTTAGACACACGAAAAATATAAAATATTAACAAAGTAAAAATTTTAGTCATAAAATGAAAATCCATGCACGTGGTTCCAAATTATTCATTTTTCATTTGATGTTATGAAATATTGCAAAATGATTTGTAGATATAGACCTAGAGAGGTACAAAAACGTTTTTCAGGTTCTACTTACCTAAAATCTATATATCGAAATAACTTTCCTAACCAATCTAAAACTAGATAGATTTTCATTAATCAAATTCTTCGATTTCAAACCCTACTTTAAAATCAAATTCATCTTTAATTCACGAAATGAAATCAGTGACGCGGTTCTCTTCGAACGGACTCATGGAGCTGCACGTCAAGTCAACTACATGGTCAATTGTTAATGATGCTCTATCAACTTTTGTCAATGAAAAAGTCGGGTCACATTCCTTAATTAGCAGAATAATTGCAATTTTTTCAATTACACAACTTTTCCCGTGTAACGTGTAATAGAGGTAGGTGAAATCTTTAAAGCCCAAAATTGAAAGAAGAAAAAAAAAGTGGATTCGTGTCCATTTCTGGCTGAATATATTCGATAATTGTCTCAAAAGTAAGTACGTCCTTCTCCACAGCACGCCCCTCGCTTTCCTGATTTGACCGTGGACCGGATTTTTACTTCATAAAAGCATCCTTATCCTGACTTTCCACGTAGACTGCACGGAGCCATTCGACCGATGACGTGATTCGCACAGGTCGAAACGTTGATTGCTGCTGCCATCACATCACAAATGACGTGTTTACCTAATTAAAGTAGCTCTCTTCTCTTTTGCGAATCTATTTCGTACAAAAAATAATCTTCAATAATAAATTCTTAGAAATAATGGTTTAACCGCCCTCAATAATTAACTAATAAAAAATAATTTTATTATTGATAATAAATTTTTATTTAATTTTGCAACAAGTTTTGCAACCAACATGCTCGATCGCTCATCGATCTTTCCAACTCCAGAGCACCTTCGGACGCAAACGTCGTCCATAATCGAGAATGACGGGACGGGGGACATCCGATTCAAGCACAGTGCATTGGGGGCGCAGGGGAGCGGGGTGTGGTGATGCAAATGTTATACCAAACCACGAGCTCGGGAAACGTCGAGAGTACTTACGAAGATAGGAAAATAGTGTATGTTTCTACATGGAATTCAAAAGGAATGACGGTTGAAAGGGACAACTAATTACATGATCGTAGCAGGCCAATCTCGTTTTTCTTTCTTTAGATCCTGGACGCGATCAAGGGGGTGGTATTTTGGAAGTATGCAGAAGCGGCCCCGACCCCGCTTCCGAGCTTGATGGGGTAGCCCACATCCTTGAGCGCCATCTCCACGCCAGCAAGACAACCCAGCAGTTGCAGCTGAAAATAGAACAAAGAGGAACGTTTGTGTCCAGATGATAATGGAATTTCAGGATGTAAGGAAATGAGAAATGTGTGCTTCTAATAAGAAAGACTCTTCTGCGCGATGCACGCTCGCCATCACAACCGTGCTTGTGCTCAATGATGACATGAGAAGTATGAGTTTTCACCGCTCGAGCGACTATGATCTGTAAATCCGAACTGGATAGTTCCTAAATTTGTGTTATTTAACAACAGAGACAGAACTTTTGCATATGTAATGCCGTTTCCATGTTCTAAAGACATGAAGCAACTATCAGATTTCCACAACCCATTTTTCACTTAATGATTAAGAGGCGAATCTTTCGGCGAGCAAAGGTTTAAGAAGCGCAAAGCTTCCTTTGTTTGTCTTGCGAGTACTAAATTCATGTTATGGACAGTGGAAAGAAACATACCTCATTCAGATTGCCAAGATGCCCTATCCTGAAGACTTTTCCAGCCACCTTGTTTAGTCCCAGACCTAGACTCAAATTGTATCTCTTCCATGCCCTCCTCACAATTTCGGAGCTTTCAATATATGGGGGAACAACAACCGCTGTCACGGTGTCGCTGAACCACTCCTCCTTCTGCGTGCAGTTCTTCAGCCCCCATGCCTCTACAGCAATCCTGAAGTCAAATGCAAGAAGTCGTTAGATCAAGACCTACGAGAGATGTTTGGTCAAAGATTGAGGAAATGACGACCTTACCTAGTTCCTGTGGCGAGACGGTTATGCCTCGCAATCACATTATCGAGTCCTTCCTCGAAAATGAGATCAAGAGCAGCTCGCAGCCCGTACAGTAGATGAATGGAAGGGGTGTATGGCCAATAGGTTCCCATCTGGTAGAACTTGAGATAGTCCTTCCAGTCGAAGAAGACTTTATAAGACTTTGCATATTTGGATGCCTCCAGAGCCTTGGGGCTTGCACAAACAATGCCCATTCCAGTGGGAAGAGACAGCGCTTTCTGAGAGCCAGTCAAGGCCACATCGATTCCCCATTCGTCCATGCGGAAATCGAGAGCACAGATTGAGGAGACTCCATCGACCAAAAACAGGGCCGGGTGCCTATAGTCATCTGCAATTAAATACGTCGCACGATATTACAGAAGGGCCTACAAAAACAATTAGTTAAAAAGATAAAATCTCAGCGACAAGACATGTGATAGCTCGTCGATGTTCAGTACAATATAATGCAACCAACAAAGTGATAAGAACCCTTCTATTCATAGATCAGAAAGATTAATGCCGAAGACATGAATTCAAAGCTTGGACAAGTACAAATGTTATGTCCTTACCAAGTATTTTTCTTACTTTAGCCAGATTGTTGGTGACTCCAGTTGCTGTCTCATTGTGGACGATGCACACTGCCTTGATGGTGTGTGCAGTGTCGGCAGCAGTTTCGATGCCAGGATGTCAAGATTGGCGCCCTGGCCCCAGTCACTTTCAACAACATCCACATTGAAGCCGAGGCGTTGCTGCTGATCAATCCAGAGCAGAGAGAATTGGCCAATCAAGAATGAGATGGTCCGATCTCCAGGAGATAATGTGTTGGTCAGAGCGCTCTCCCATGCACCAGTACCTAGAACCAGGACCACAACTTTAGATTGCATAAATGAAAGGCTAAATGCTTTATCACACAGCTTTTTCAATGAAGCATGTACCAGTGGTGGGAATGAGGAACGGGGTTCCAGTAGTAGTCTTGAAAATTTTTTTCACATCCTCGAGGAGAATCTTGGTAAGTGCCGGAATAGCAGGCGAACGGTAATCCTCATTGTTCCTGTTCATCGCACGAATGACCTGATCCGGGATGTTGACAGGACCCGGAACAAAGAGGTGGTTCCTTCCTGGTCCATATACGTAGTCCATCTTCCCTTCTTCAGAAATTCACAGATTGGAGTCTTGAGATTATGCGAGGCCTATGCTGCAATTTTTTTTTTGGTGGGAGCAATTAAACTCTGCATCTGATTGAAGGAAAGAACTATGTACTACTTAAATTTCTATACTACATTTATAGTCTTGCTTGATCTTGAATTCCTTGGTCTGAGCAGACTATCAAGAACCAAAATAAATCCCCATTCACAATATTTCTGTCTGTACATGGAAAGAGTGTGCAACTCACTCTAGAAAGACAAGCATAGTGGCAGAGATATTTGCCATGATCATGCAAATCTGCTTCCTTTAATCAAGCCAATCTATGTGGTATAACAGGGAGTGGAACAAAGCAAGATAAAAGCTAAAGAGACAGATCAATCCTAATAATTAGCATAACGATGAACCATCTGTTCCTTCATTGATTGATGGGAATGAGGCCATAAAATTCGTCTTCTTGGTGAAACTTGACATGCTAGTTTGATATGATGTAAGGCTTTGGATTGGGACAAAGAATAACTGAATTTCAGAGAACAAAATATTTTGCTACAGCTCTTTCTCCTCCACAATAGATTGCTTGAGACCATTTCATAAGAAACTCCACAGAAAGCAAAGCAACACCTTTTAAACAAAAACATTTGGCTTTGGCTTCAAGAGGTTGATTATCAGTTAATTGTTTGAAAGAAGTGATATGTCAGAAGAATTACAGTTCCTTTCAACACATAATAAAACAACGTGTCGGTACCATTAATTTTATCCTAAAACCATCAGTTTTGTATACATATTCCTCAAGCATACCGGTCTGTTACAACATGTTTGAGTGTTTCTTGTTCTCAAAACCTCAAAACTGTGTTTTTCAGCTGTTTCCACTGAATTTGCTTTCGATAACTCAGGAAAAGCCCCTCACTACAGCCTAATCAACATTTCAGTACTTGATTAGGCACACTCTAAGAAGGTATGTCGCCGGCACAAGAGAAACATGACTCAGCCTTTGCATAAGCAACACCGGGGACCACTTCATGTGCGAATGAGTACTTGAAAATTTGTTTAGCAAAAGAGAGAATGCTCAACGAAGTAAAGTATCAAACTTCGATCATCAACTAGGGAAGGAGTCAAAAGCAGGACGGGATGAACTTCAGAGGTTATTTCAGTGGACATCATCACTTAAAGGAGAAGACTGTATCGTTGCCATATCAACCTTAAAACCATCAACATCATTCTGGTATGAGAAAAATGATCTTCAATTTCGTAATCTGCCGAAAACATTTCTTTTAGCTAAAGTTTACAAATTCTCTCCATTACTTTCCTCAAACCCTTTTCATTTTAGCTCAAATTTTATCAGAATGCTCCCAGCAGCCTCTTCAAAGAATGAGAAACAGAGCCAAGAGCCAAGTTCAGCAAATACTACCACACAATCACTGATCACCTTCCGACAACTTTAAAACAGACCCTTTGTCGGGTCATGAAAAGGCAAGAGAATTCATTGTTTAGTAATCGAACTGAAGCAGCGAGAAGCAAACAGAACACTCTCCAGACTCGGAGCCGGTCAGCGATGTAAAGAAGAGAGTAGTGAGTCAATATCGAAGGGCCGAAACAAGCCCATGCATGCGCACGTAGCAAAACGAAAAACCCTGCAACGAATCATCGAATGGAATCACAGGCAAGACTCTTTTTCAAAATCAGCAGAAGTTTACCTCCTCACTTCCTCCGAATCGTCAGCGGCAAGAGAGGGAAGAGACGTGCCCGATGATTCTTGTTGAAGCCAAGCCGGCCGATACGGAGCCCGGATGGCTCGATTCGTCGCTTTGATTTTTATAAGAGGGCGGGAGAGCCAATCAACCTTCCATGCAGGGCCCACCCCGCCGGTCCACGTGGCGGATAAGGGCGGGGCACGTGTTCGCGGTCTTGCGGCTGAGAATGGGTGGTGACACGGGAAAACGCCCGTATTTTTGGTCTGCATGGGAAGGACTTTTCGATATGGCTCCGCTCGTTTGGGTGGTTCTCACGCAGTCATCCTCTCTTTCGGTTCCTACAGGCAAATTAGATCGATGATGACCGCGAGAGATCATCAGTTTAACCTTAAAGTTTTTTTTCCGTACGAGGTTTGGATGATACTAAACGAGGGTTGATCAAAATCTGGGTGCTAAGCAACGTACGTCTGACGAAAGTCCTCAGCATTACCTAATCTACCAGTTCACTAAACTATAACATCGTTCGTGCTTTTAAGAGCTCGTCGGAGAGTGAATAGGCGATGCTTTGTAATGTCCTCATCGGTGGAATTCCATGGAAATTGGAAGACTGTCTAAGCCACCAATGTAAAATCTTTCTTGACTTTCCCTCACTCCATTTTAGTTTATTTTGCTCATTCATCGAGCGATGCAGAAAAGAGGAACATCAATAACCGGATATGAATAAGCCTGAGGTAATTGCTCATCATTCGAGTCTTGCTTGCCGGGAGTCTTGCAATGAAAAAGAAACGAACCGGCAGAAATGGACGTATACAAAGTAAATGGGGCATCACATGCTGGCACTGTAACATGCAATGTCTCTTCTAATGGACAAGATCCCGTACAGGGTAAGCAAGCATGTGGTTGAGAGACAATGCGAAAGATAAAGTGATAATGTGCTGAGAACCACACCCTGTTCCCATTAACCAGGGCCACAGCAATTTTTTCATCTTTGTTTTTATTGCAGTTTTGTCTTCCTAATGTCAAGGCTGCTTTGGGGTAATCTGGCCGTCATCCAACTCTTTTGTGGGTCACACTGATTTTTGGTGCCTTCCCCTCTTTCTTTGTCGCTGGGATCGATTCGAATCTCGGATTGTCCCTCTTTGTATTTCCTTTTACTCTTTCCTCCTTTCGGCTTTGTTTGCTACAGACTTATGTCCTAGTCTTGGGGAGACTTCAATTTGAGTTCTTTATCAGAAATCTTGACACCATTGCATCAAGGTGGAGAACAAAAAGCATAGTATAGCAATAATAGCTGATGGACCCTTCGATTTGTAACTTTCATGCGATTGACATTAGTAGGAGAAACTGAAATCCCGTCTGTAGAAGGGCACAGCGAATTGGAGGGTCACGGCATCTGCGTAATCCTGCCTTATGGAGATGTATCACTTACAGGAACATGGATAAAAGCACTCAGCACTCTTACAGAAAAAGCATGTTCTGCAGCTTGCTGTACTAATACTGATCCTTAGCATAACCAAACATTGAGTATCATTGCGTCACTTTTCAAAGCTTTGGCTTAAAATAGAGAAACTAGGCGGAAATTAATAAGATGACAGACTTATCACCCTGCACGGTTTCTGCAACTTCCACTGAAACTTAAATTACAGGATACAATGTACAGTTGCATAGCACCATTCCTTCAAAATTAGGAAAGGGATGAAATTTGCTGTACCACTACAAAAGGATAAAGGATTCTCCTACCAGTTTACTGTACATTGGCAGGGAAAAAAGAATGCAAAGAATATGTCTACCTAACTGCAAGCACTTCATCAATGTGCAAATGTAATCTCTTCAGGACTTCACGTACGGTATTAATTAAAGGATGTAATTTATCACCAGAGAGGAACAAATGCATGCAACCCCTTATATCAATCCAAGTACATCCCACTTTCTTTTGGACTCCTCTCGCTTCCATCAATTCTCTAACTTCTACTGCTTCATCCCACCTGCCACTGTCTGTATAAGAATTGGCAAGAAGGATATAGTTTGACGAGCTAAACAGTCCATTAGCATGAAGATGTTCAGAAACATGTCTTGCCATACTTAAATTCCCATGCAATTTGCAGGCTCCAAGCAATGCTCCCCATATTACCACATCAGGCTTGGAAGGCAAGCTTAGAAGAAGAGCCTTGGCTTCCTCCAGTTGTCCAGCTCTCCCGAGCAAATCAACTATGCACGTACAATGCTCCACAGTGGGCTTGATGCAATGCTTACGAACCATATCAAGGAAATGATGGCAACCTTCCTCCACTAAGCCAGCATGACAACAAGCGCTGAGAACTCCCACGAAAGTGACAGCATTCGGGGAAACACCTGGTGATCCTTCTCTCAACATCTCATTGTAAAGCTTCAGTGCCTCTTCAGCTTGGCCATTTGCAGCGTACCCACATATAATTGCATTCCACGAAACAATATCTTTTTCATAGAGGCCCCTAAATGCTTTTAAAGCATTGTCCATCTCACTGCACTTGGAATACACATCTAAAAGTGAACTTCCAACGACCACCTCTTTTTCTAGTCCACACTTCAAAACAAGTGCATGAAGTTGTTTTCCCCACTGCAATGCATTGGAGGTAGCACAACCACCTAGCATACCACTGAAGGTGAAAGAATTAGGCTTGATATCTTGGATACGCATTTCATGGAACAATGACTCTGCAAGTTCCATGTGCCCACTCTGTGAAGACCCAACTATCATTGTTGTCCAAGAAGCAAGATCCGGGTTGGCCATCTCCTTAAACAACTTGAAAGCAGAAGCCACAAATCCACGCTTAAAGTACAAGTCGATCAAGGCATTATTTATAAAGCAATCAGAGCCATACCCACGGCGAGTAACTGCTGACTGCACCATCATCGCTTCAAACAGCCAGGCATGCAACACGAAATCATTTAAAATAATGGCATAGGTATATTCATCAGGCTGGATTCCTTCTCTGCAAAGCTCACGAAATAATTCTACACAAGTGTCACCACCTCCATGCTTAGAGAAACAATAGATCATAGCATTCCACGCAACTAAGTCCCTTTCAGGCATTTCCCCGAACAACTTCCTCGCACTACGCACATCCCCAGCTCCCCCATACATTCTCATCAAATTAGTCCCCAGAAAGGCATCCGAACCTACGCCCATCTTTACAATCTCTCCATGCACTTGTTTTCCCAACCCCAGATCACAACAAGGAATCACAATCGAATAAGTAACCGCATCTGGCCTAACAACAGAGACTCGCATTTTTAAGAAATAAGCCAACACCCGCTCATGCCAATTGTATTTAGCAAGCCCAGAAAGGACGATATTCCACGATTGGCAGTCTTTCCCAGGGGTGGATTCGAAGAGGTTCAGAGCCTCGGCGACTAAACCAGAGTTGAAGTAGCCGGACAAAACGGTATTGTAGGAGACGGCGTTGGTGGCGGGCATGGCGGAAAGTAGCTTCTGGGCATCGGACAAGGAATTGGACTTGACGTAGGATTGGAGGAGGAGGTTGCATCGATAGGCATGGCTTTGAAGGCCTTGCTTGATGAGGGAAGCATGGAGAGCTTGCGCTTTGTACATGTGAAGGGGAGCTAAAAAACTGGTCTTTTTTCCTTTCTTTCCCGGGAGTGCAAGAACTTGTATTGTGGAGAGGTCGAGTTTCAACGGCTACTGGACGTGGATTTGAAACTTATCATCTTTTGCAGACGTTTCCCGAAATTGAGTATTTCAAAAAAAAAAAAAAAAATCGATTAAACCTAATTTTACTTCTCTATTAGGACGGAAATATAGAGTTTACTTGAATGACAGACAATTTTGTTTACCGAACATAGAAAATTCAATGTTTTGTTCTAACGTTCATCTCTGATGATCTTATCATGTCACATCCAATACCTTTGTGTTTAGACATAATCCACGTATAATTTTACCCATCGATGTTGAAACCTCAAGTTTCTGTGTTTCTTTCCTAACGGCAAATCTCTGCACGTATTGTTGGGGCAATGGCGACACAAAGCAAATCTGAACTATTCAACTGTTTTTCCCTTTTTTTTAGCCTAAGCGAACGAATGCATCCACTGGCCAATAGCTTTCAAGAAAGATGAATGAGTTGTCGAACTGTGCAAAATATAGGCCTGATGATTGCAAAGCTAATGTCCAGCAGAACTAGCACTACTCGAATTATGACCTTATCACCATTACCTTTAGAAGTAAAATTGCCCCGTACGCCATTAAATAATAACTATAAATTGTAACTTGGTCAGTTTGAGACTCTTAAGCAACTGATGATATACACGCCAGATACCGCCTTGTGCAGATAAGGAGTTGGAAGAGGATTCTAACCACAAACTAGGCACTTCCAACTCATCCTTATTATGAAACTCTTTGCTTTCTTCTTTACTATCAGTGTTGATAATCCTAATACAATAAAGACCAACGCATTCTTTAGGAAGTGAGATAAGAACAAAGATCACACATTGGCATTTCACATTCTGACTTTGTAATATGTACAGTGCGTGACTGGTGAGGGCAGCGGGCATGTCGTGATTTGGGATTCTTGTATTCTCTAGGATACAACTAGATAAGGTAAAGTTGATTGTCACATCTGACTCACTATACTTTGGGAGATTTGAACAGTTCTCTCCATTTCTGAGGATCACTTCCTGGACCTTGTCCCTGCAATTTCCAATAAACAAGATACAGAAGATTTTATCACTATCACCCTGTATAGGAGCATAGCTCATAGTAGAGAGCAAAGCAAGTACATTTCACTAAAAGTCCTAGTTTGAGCAATAAGCGTGCATATGCAGATTCAGAGGCAAGTCTGCAATAACATTACAGGAAAGCTACTTTCTCTAGGAAAATTGAGAAATAATTTTTTTTTTTTATGAAGATTACCAACTAAATGGAGAACTTGAAAGTCAGTGAAAGTTACTTTCTTCTCTTGCAATGTCACTAATTACATGGGACAAACAAACCCACACTTTGGAACTTACTTTTGCAATGCGGAAAATTACTAACCCTAGTCACTTTGGCTTATCCTAAGTACTGATATATTCAACCAAGGAATGAAAATTATTCATATGTTATAGTTAAGTTTCCATGTGAAAAATTAGTTAAATCACATTAAAAAGTTACTAATCACCAACAGGTTTGGCGTTATTCATCATCCTCACATTAAAAGTAGTTAATATCATGAATCTTGATAGTTAATTTTACAATGGGGAAGGATGCACAATTACCTCAACAGAGTTGATTTCGTATATTTCACCCTCAGCAAATTCCATGTCCAGTAACTGTATGCAAGCTTCAGCAACGACAAGCCTGCTAACCTCTCCAACAAGTTTATCGCCTGAGAAGTTGCATGTATTACAGCAAGCAAGAGACCTTTTTCTTAGAGGAGAGGTGGTAAAGCTAATGCTGCACCAAATGCTCTTTGACAGAAGAGCTTTCATCTTTTCAACCTCCCAAGCAATTTAAATTAATTAACTCATAGGGGAGGTACTGATCAAAGAGTTACCAATCCCAGATAATGAGATAGACCTGTGTAGGTTTTTCTTTTTTGCCAAAATAGATACAGGTAAGTTGACCAAAGTAATTGACCCAAAAAAAAAAAAGTTAATCTAAGTACATTTGTACCAAACACAGAACAAGGAAGTATGATGCATTAATGTGAGATGGAGGGTTTCTTGGACCATGTCCTTCAGTAGTAACTTTAGTCAGATGTCTCATTTTAAGTCTATATAGCAGCATTCCTAAATTTAAAGAAAAACTATAAACGTAGCAAATGGTTCCAAAACCATTTGACACCCTCATAATTGATTACAAATGGATCAAGGTCACTTTAAGAGATTAGTTTAAGAGCAAATACGAGTTACGTTACTGATATAAACAGTGAGATGTAAAAGACTGACATGAATTTTTTTAACATCCTTCTATTTCCTGTTTATTTGAGAATAAAATGTTTAGTATAGCATCACTGAACCACTTGTGATTTTCCATGCTTAACATTACAGGAGCCAACTAAGGAACTAAACATCATACCTTGACCAACAACAACTGCACGCCGTTGGCCAGCTGTAGCTTTGAGCAAAGTATTCAAGTCATATGATGTGTAAGGCCCATCAGTCAATCTACCAGGTCTAGCAATTTAAACAGTGAGTGTCAGGATTCACATACTCACAATCATCAAATAAATAAACAAAAAGAAAAAGCAAAAAAGGAATAAAAAATCGATAGAAACCTCAGTATAGTAAATGGAAGACCAGATTGACGAAGAAAGTCTTCCCCCATCTTCTTATACTTAAGGACTCCAAAAAGGTTCATGATGCTGTCAAAAGAAAAAAAAAACAGTTATTGTAGACAAAATACTCAAGAAGTAATTCATGGACAAATCCAACATGATAAGAATCTAGAAATAAGAAAATGCGAACATTCGCAGGCAGTCCACTGGTCAAAGTGGTGCGGGTGATGGGATGAGATTGGGGGTTCAAACCCCAAGACCAACTGAAATAACTCAGTAGACATAAAGGCTGAAAACATCCAGAACTTAGATTTCTTCTCAGTGGACAAACTATGCGGCCTATTGTACCCAAGAGGCTTCTCCAAGCAGTTAGAGCTACATGCACTGTGATGATCATGACCTTCTCCTCTTACTTCAGCTTTTTTTATCATTTTAAAGAAAAAAAAATCAATTGCAGAGACTGACAGATGCAAGGAATTATTGTACAATTAAGACAACACACAAGAAAACTTCTCAAATGTTCTCTGATCCGTAACTCACTTTCACTGAAAGGCAACACTGAAATCAATGAGTGCAAAAAAATGGACATGTATTTCTGGCACCAAATAAATGAGAGTCAAACATAATAATGAACGAGCAACTTAAATCACCGACTCACCTCCAAGGGAGTTCATTGAACTTAGTAACTCCCACTGAAGAAACAAGAACTACTCTCTTCACGGACGAAGGCAGAGCAGAGATAAGATTTCTTACACCCTCCCAATCTTCAATGAAACATACAGTCAGAGACACTCATGGTGAATAACTGTGCTTGAACATGTGCATACTAGGATATGCAATTCAAGCGTTCTAAAAGAAAGATGCGGCATTACAACAAACAAACAGTAGGGACTCTATGGAGAGTAGTGCTAACAAAAGAACATAAAATCGGTAATGCTGTCATTTTTTTTCTCTTAGATAAAGAACAGAAATTTCTTATTCTAACCTACTCTTTCTGGAGAATTATCCCCCTCCCATCGCTTTGAAGGAAAGGCTGTAGTTCCTGTGCAGCAAATGACATGAGTGACTCCCTGTAAAATTTGAAATTTTAAAAAGATAAACATCAGTGTTAATAAAGACACAATAATGGCAATTACAATAAGAATATATGTAATGAGATCTCTTCAATATATTTCATATTTGAAACCGAAGTTGTACATTCCAAAATAATGACCTCAAACATGGATGGATCCAGATGCTCTGGGTTCCTTGTGTCTCCTTGCCATACCTACAAAGGGACAAAAGCTTGTAGTTATAAGCCTCGCGTGATGATTAAGCATGGATAAGGTGAATGTGGATGCAAGTGAGAAAAGGAAAATGGAAACTGCAAGAACCAAACAGATATAGGCAGCACCTGTAGTCTCTCTTCATCGAGTTGGCCAAACAAAGACTTAGCCTTATCAAGATCTCGTAGGAAGAGGCGTGTTTTAATATTCCTTTCAAGCAATGACGCCACAACTAACTGTCCTGAAAAGAGATGAAATAAACTATGAAGAAGGTTTCTTAGGTAGGAGTGCATTGTTTTCTACTGTGATATTAAGAGGCTGGAAATGCTCTCCTATTTCAAAGGGGCTGACTTCTTCCATCAGATCCACATGTAAGAGAAATCAAAGCACCGCAATACTTTGACTAAAAAGAAGCAGCACAGTAGGTGTAGCTCTGTAGGTGACTGAAACATAACATCTTGACATTCTATGGTGATACCTAAAAAGTCACCACCACCCCTAACACAGCTCATGCAGATTTTGGAATCTCTGGCAAGTTCCCACCCCACAACCCCCTCCTTAGTGAAGTTGACATTGTATAATAAGGTTAAAAAGAAGCACAGCACCACCAACCAATGGATATTGATGCTGTGAAAATATCAGTTTTTTGCCACAATGGGGATTAGATGAGGCAGATAGCAAGAAATGATCAAGTTCCCAAATCCCATCGCCCACTAGTAAAAGCATACACAAGGATTCACGGCAATTAGAAGAGCCATTGCCTCACTGGAAACATTAGATGTCCTACTCATGATCATAGCAAATTTCAATGTCGAAGTCGATTTTAGCTACTAGGGAGAAAGAAACAGTCTTAGTTTGTTGTCCAATTCAGAAAAAACATGCTCAACCCCAATAATGAGTAGCCTTCAATCAAACATATGCACACAACGCAAACTGAGCAGCAACACCAGAAGCAACCCAGACTCACATAACCGTCAATTCAGGAGCCAGTAAACAAAAGCAGCTAAAGAAAGATGTACAAACAAAATCGCCCCGTCATAGCATCTTCATTTTAGAACCTAGAGCTCGTCCAGTTCAAATACCAAACCTAGACAAGCTTTTTCCATCTACAAAACTTCAAAAGAGGACAGAGATCACCCGAAGAGTAAGCAAAAAACGAACGTACCGACGCCACCGGAGCCTCCAACGACGAGGACCAGCTTAGACGACGCCGAGGAAGGGGCTCCGACGGAATCGGCAGCGAGCTCGGCGGCGGGAGGCTCGACCACTTCCTCCTTGACGGCGTTAACGGCGGGCGCCGCGGCGGCTCTTCTGCTCGGGCTGAAAACAGGAGTCTCGGAGGAGCTACTTCGACGAGAGAAGCTCGGCGAAGGGCGGACGGCGACGGCAGATTGCCGAGGCGCTACCGAGCATCTGTCGAGGGCGACGGGAGAGCTGGAGAGGGGAGTAGTGAAGGTGAACCGGGTCGCCATGGAACGTTCGGAGCTCGGACCAATGGCATGTGAGGGAGGGAGGAGAAGAGAGAGGAGAGAGAAAGCATGGTATTCGTGGTGGTTACATAACCACCAGGCTTATATTTCTTTTTTTCTTCTTTCTTCTTGGATTTATTCTGGTAGAGAAAATGCATGTTGGAGTTAGAGCATATTTGCATTCCCTTCTAAACTATTCTGACCCAAAAAAATCTGAAAATAAAAAAATTATTGATATTAGGCTTAATTCCCTAAAAAAATGCAACCTCAAGTGAAATTTTAATTATGCCTAGACTTCTTCTTTTTTCGTTAAGAAAAGTCACAAACTTTTGCTAGAATTTCAAATTTGCCTCACGAATTTCTTCAAAACTATTGACATGAGGATAAATTAGGGATCATTATTAGAATCTGTATTTTCACCAACACCCTTGCCTTTGGAATAATAAAGCCTCTTGATATTGATAATTTTGAAGAAATTAGCAACAATTTTTTTTACATGAGCAAATTTGGAAAATGTGCAAGTTTAAAGTTAAGAAAATGAATTCCTTAATCTGAAAGTAAAAATATTCTTTCACTCATACAAACATACTCTCAAATTTGGTGTTTTAAAGAAAATTAGATTGTTGATATTATTGAAAAGATATTGAATATATCAAAAGTTTTTAAATATCAAGTGTTTCAAACTTATAAAATTCACAGCATGATTTTCGTAATCCACAAAATAAACGATAATCCAGAACATTGTTTTGTTTTTGTCTTTCGAGTCGATCGATGAATTGCACACATATTCTATGATTAATATGATGGTTTTTTTTTATAGCATCAGTGTCGAATATCAATGACTAAGAAGCCCCCACAGCGCAGTAGCCGTCGAAGCCATTTGCATGTTCTCCAAGTTTTCGGCCTCCATGTTCAAGACCAGACGATCCTCCAGCTCGATCCACCCGACCGCTCATCGCTACGACTCCCGTGGATTCTTCGTCCCTCTCCAGGCTCACAATTTCTATAGCTTTCTCCAGAGAATCTGAAGTAGGAGTAGACGCTTTTTTTTTGGGTCTCCTAACTCCGGTTCTGCTGTAGTGTGATCAGCTCACCGTGGCCACCGTGATTTCTCACGGAACGTCTCGCTGATGCATTCTGTCATCCAGTTGAATTGTCCAGTTGCTTTTCGTTTGATTGATCCGTGGCGTGTGTTTTCTTGTGTCCAGGGATGCCTTATTCTAAACACTTTGAAGTGGCCGCACAAATGCAAGCGATCGTCAGAGAGAACGAGGTGTTCCTGCTGTAAGAATCAGGAACGCGGTGTTCCTGCTGCCCGTGAATGCTGCAATCTGAAATGCTTGCTCAGATGTGCAGACCGTACTATCTAACTGCAAATGTGTACTTCCCTTGGCCAGAAAAGTTTTATCTGCCTAATTTGACTGCCTAGAAAGATCAGACGATGAAATGCAGATTCATTCTTGTGTTGCTTGAGCTGTGAGGATGACCTCTTATTAAAATTTGAACTGGTGTAAAAGAGGTCCTAATATGTGCTTCTGTTTGCTTTAGTTACTTTCTCATTGTTGGACTGATGCTAATGGACGTGAGCGTCTCCCTTTCAAAGTGGAATAAGAGATATCAATGCACCCTGTTATTTCTGGTATTCTTTAACCACGCTGCCCAATATGGGCTTTCAACCAGCAAGTTCGAGACTGGTGAACACAGTTTTGGGGGAAAGTAAAGCACCCGAGTCTTCTCTTCCGAGAGCAAAAGGGGTAATTTTTATCTAACTTCTGGGTACATGTATCTTTGGCTCCAAAGTATGAAGCCGAGCTGGGAGAGACTCTAGACTTTATTTGTCCAAGTAAATCACTTCATTAACATATTTTCTAATATCCTTGGAAAAAGGATCTGCCTGTTCCTTCTTTTCCAAGGAACAAGCAATTGTAGGCTGGGGCAAAGGAGCAAGCAATTTGAGGCTGTAGCATGATATTCATTGCAACTTGTATCTTGAATTTCCAGAGACGGAACTAGCCCTAGCACTTTTTCCCCTCTATCACTATGTTTTTTAAATGTTACTGCAGAAACATCGTGTGGTTTTCAACTTTTAGTAAATCAAACCAATCACAGGTGGGGCTCCTCATAATTCTATGATGATGCAAGAGCTAGACTAGGTCTGCTAGATGCTTGTTTGATCAGGTCTAAGCATGGAAGAACTGCAGAATTTTGCTAATCTTGGAACAGGACCTTAAGAAGACAGCTCAACATTGCCAATGTGGTAACACACCATACCATCCGATTTTCACAGCGTCTAGTCGCTGAAAACATGAAAGTTCCAATCATTTCTGGTTAAAAGCTGTATGACTTGCCTTTTCTTTGAGAAATGCTTCTACTTGTCTATAGTTCAAAGTCATGTATATCATCATTCAAAGATTGCTTCTAAGGTCTCTTTTGCTCATGTGAAGGTACTTTTGAGCGTTTGTTTATATTTCTATTGGCATTCTATCAGAGTGACTCCTTGGCTTCATTGCTTAAGTTGTCCAGTCATACAGTGAACAATGAATTTTTTGATTGGCAATGCATCTTTCAGCCATTTGTTATTTATCTCTAGTTTTACATATTAAGTTGTGCTAGGTGGCTTCTGGGGGAAATGTGCAACTACTGTTTTGGCAACCATGTGTTTTGCTTTCAAGGTGACAGCCACTAGTTCTCAGCCTGATTCCCATACATTTTGCTTGCCACTTTTGCTAGATGTATCATGAAAGCTTTAAGAAGTGTCCTCAATCACTTAGCATCTATATTTAAGGATGGGATTTCTGTCTTTGCCACTGGAGGAATAGGCAGAGTGCATTGCCGTGGTGAGCATATTAAGTCACATTTTCCAGAAATCAATGTAGTACAATATCACTATAGCTCTATTACAATCTCTAGATCCCTTTCTGAAGTGCCTGCTTGACTGTGCCATGACGTGCTCGATTAGTTATAACCCTTCTTGCCTATGGTTTGAAATGGAAATTTGTCCTGCCTATGGTCTAGATGTGGATGGACACCATGCTAGCTATTTGCCTCTTGTAAGAGTTTCCCTGAGAAACGACACCATTGGCTGTGCTACACAACTAGTTAGGGTACTTATCCCTTTTTCTCTTGAGAAGAAGATGTGTGGGAATTTAGTGGAGTGATGAAACTTGGACTTTCTTGTGTATGCAAATACCAACTATGCATCGCCGACCTCTTTGTTACAGCAATGGACATATCCTCCAATCTTGCAGAGCTTGGGAGGACTCCTGTAGCAGTTGTTTCTGCTGGTGCAAAATCAATTTAGATATCCCCAGAACACTTGATTATTTGGTAACAGTTTTTGTTATCCTTGAACTTCTATTATTTTTACCTTAGCTAGGTTAGTTGTCTAGTTATAGTTCCTTATTTTCTGGAAGAACAGGAGACCCTTGGGGTTTGTGTTGCTAGATGTGGTACTGATGAATTTCTGGCCTTTTTTACCCAAACTAGTGGTTGCTAGGTGTCGATCATTAATCTATGTGAGGTTACACAATATCTGCTGGCGTGCACAAACTCAAGCATTTCATTAGTCAAGCTTTTCATAGAAATGCAGTTTTTGTCAACAGATAAAATAATGCACCTCATCTACTTGGGTGTTGAATTGTTTGTTCCCTCTTCTTGTAACATATTAGCATTTTAATGTGGTCACTCTAACTGTTGTTTGTTGATACTCAGATAAACTATCTTTCAACAAAACTTGCAAACCTATAAGATTGCAAGGAGCGGTGATTTTTCCCTTAAATTTGTTATGATGCTTGGAACATGATTGGTCATAAGTTTATGACAGTGAAGAAGACTGTTTGAGATGGCGTCAAATAATCCTGGTGAAGACAAGCCGAGTTGGCACTAGATGGCTAGCTGCTGCTTCTTATCCGCTATTATATATGCAGGTCCCCTGTCATGTATATTCACCCGAAGATTGTGCTCGGTTAATAGACAAGTAGCTCGGTTTGAAATTTTCATAAGAACTTTCAGGATTGGGATCAATTCCGTATCTTTCTGACCGATTATGTTGATCTCATATGCAAATAGGAAACTTAAACTTGGAAGTGGAACTCTAATAGCGGTTCCAACACCACTTGAAGATGTGGCTTCGGGGAGTTTAATTTGAGGATGCAATCCATAAGGCAATTAAAGAAGCTAGGTAAGTTCTAACTTGTATCAGTTTCCCTCTCCTCTAAAATTCTTTGAAATACTAATATTTCTGCTAGCTACAGGACCAATTAATTGCCGTCCAGTTGCAACTGATATTATCGTTTTTTGATTTCTCTCGGGGATAAATTTTTTACAGGAGGTGCAGAAACTCCTTATGTACTCACTAGAGGGAATGAGGAAACAGGAGGAGCATTGCTTACTTTAAGTATCCTTTTTTTTAATTGTTAGTTCGCAAAATTATTATTTACTAATCCTTTTCCTCCTCCTCCTCCTCTTACCATCTTAGCATTTTTCAGTCAGAGAAATGCTATGTCTCTTGAAACCGGTTTGAAAAGCCAGTATAATGAGTGATATTTCAAATTATCATTCAGTGTAAAATATAACCCACTTACTTAAATAACCACTTGCGATTTATCATGTCACTTAATATACCAAGTTTGTAAATTGAGTTTTTAATATACCTAGCATTGCCTTCTTCTCTGATGCATGTGCCTATCAATTAATTGATTCTCATTTCCGGCTAATTTTGACCGTAAGACAAGAAATCCCCAAGGCATACTTCGGTTTCTATTCCAACTTGACAGGTACTTTTTTTTTTTTTTTGAAGGGTCAAAGTAGGTGCTTTAACCTGTGATTCCTGTATGCTATGCTTGCTTGGCTCTTGTGCCTTTGTTGACCATATTAGACATTGCACTGTTGATGAACAATGCTTTTGTCGGCACTAAGATCGCCATCGCCCGTGCACAACTTGAACAAGAACGAGGAATCTGCGCTCTCGTGCTCCGCAAGCACAAGTACTGCTAATGTTCTAAATGGTAGCACCAATCATCTTTGTTGCACATACTCCCAGAGAATCTGCTTTGTCATCACCGGCAGCAGTGCAATCTGATTTTCAAATTGATCCTTCGGGTTGCAAATTGAAGATTTTCGGTCACATGACTCAGGATTCGAAGGACACGAACTTATTACACTCAACCCTTCCTCTTTTTTCTTTTCATATTTAGAATACGTGGTGACTGGTGTCGTGGAAAAAGGTCCGGTGACAGAAAAGGTTTCACGCCTGCGACTGCATGACCATTAACTGGAGGCGACAACCGGCACACACAGACAGAGACGGAGAGAAACACGTGGCGGTGTCCGATTGGTGTACCCACCTAAACCCACTTCCCTGGCACCAAACCTTAGCCACCCAGCGTAGGAATCCATGACATACTTCTCCCCCGAAAGTGAGAATTCCGCTGGAGGAGAGCGGGGGAGCATTTCTCGGGAATCGCCACCTAAGTCGCTGCAAGAGGCCGGTTAATAAATGTACCAACAGCCCGCTTTTTGGACCGTAGCCCGACCTCCTTGTCTCTTTGTCTTAAAGTGCGAAGGTAATGCCAATTTGTAAAGGTCGCGACTCCGGTGACCCCCTTCCAGAAAGGGACAGACGGCGGTGGGCCCCGCTCCGCTCCCCCTTTCGTCCAGATCTTTCTCGCCATTTCACCCCCGCACTCGCTCGCACTAGGAAACAAAGCGATGACTGCGTTCGTCTTTTTGTCCTTGTATGGGCGCGTTTGGATTCATCCGGACTTTAGGAATATTGTCGAAAGTCTTCTTCCCCATCAGGCCAGCCTTATGCAGAGACAATTAATGAAGGAAAGGTCGGTAGAGAGAGAGAGAGACACGCACGCACAAACCAAACCCATGCTTCGAAACTAACGTCGCTGAAAACTTTCCTTAGTGCAATTGAATTTTTCTATACCTGCCCGCGGACAGCAGGAAGAAAAGTAGTGATTCGTCACAACAATTGACATTAGGCAGTTAAGGTATGATTATGATGGGTAGATGGGTCATTCCTTAATAGAACCGAAAAGTTCCACTGGGGAAGTTGGAAATAGGACATTAGTCGTAGTGGAAAATCACATCATTATCTTCCGACATGAGTAGATTAACACAATGATTTTCGGAGTGAATTTTTTATTTTTATTTTTACAATTTTTGCGAGTCCCATGATGTCACGAGAATTCGATGAAAATTCATGAATTTCAGTCTGATATTCTCGCACCATCTGTGAGAGAGAGAGAGAGAGAGAGAGGGAGAGAGAGAGAGAGCTTCTGTGGAAAATTCCATATTCCACAGGAGAGGAGGACAAAAGCCGAAACCAGTAGGCGACAAGCGAACAGGCCCAGCGCTCGGGGAAAATTCCAAATTCCACGAGGGGGAGGAGGACAAAGCCGAAACCAGTAGGTGACAAGCGAACAGGCCCAACCCGCACTCGTCCGACAACAACGTGACCCCGAAGCTGTGTTGCGTTAACCCAGCATAAAAGTTTTAAAAAAAAAAAAAAAAAAAAAAAATAGTCCCTCCTTTTTGAACACGAGACCACCGCATCTCGCCTGAGCTTTCCATCGAACCCCCACCAGATCTCTCCCTGTCTCTCTCTCTCTCTCTCTCTCTCTCTCTCTCTCTCTCCGCGAGCTCGTTCGGTTCCAGCCGTACTTTTCCTGGGAACAGAGCTTGGATTTCGATAGCCGCGGAATCTCTCTCTCTCGAGTCGCTTCGCTTGTGGGTTTCGAACTTAGTCAGCTCCTCTTCACGGACCACAAACTCCCTGGTGAGGATTCTGTTTTGTTCGCTTTCTTTCTCGGGGGTCCGCTCTTTCTTGCTTAATTTGCACGGATTTGCTGTCGTCCCTCGCTCTCTGCGTTTCGCTACTTCGCGTCGGTTGTTGTTTGGTTCGCTGGGTTCTGTCGGTCCAAATTTTCTCTCTCCCTCTCGTTGGATGGTAGGAAAGCAATCGCCTAATCTAGCCGTAGCTTCTCCGGTCGGTTGACCCGTTATTCGCCATTCTCGTTGCCCGTCGCGCGATACATTGGCTTGATGGGTGTGGGTGGAGTTTCTTGAATTTCCTTCTTCCTTCCTCTGTCTGTCATCTTCTGGAATGAGCGACCGATGTCTGCCCTGCTCTGAAGTAGTTTTTCTGCTTGGAATTTTTTCAGTGGACCGTGACAATCATCTCCCGCGTCGATTACCGGAGGCTTTTCGAGTCTTTGAATGGTAACGCCGATGTTTCAAGACGACGGGTCTTCCTCCGTGACATCCTCTCCCCTCCAGTTCTGTTCCCTGATGTCGCTGTCGCCGGGTTTTGGGTCGCCGCACTCGTTGCTGAAGGAGCTAAAGTCCGAGGAACGGGGCCTGTACTTGATACATTTGTTGCTGGCTTGTGCGAATCACGTCGCCAGTGGTAACCTCGAGAATGCGAATATAGCCCTCGAGCAAATCTCTCAGCTTGCGTCTCCTGATGGGGATACTATGCAACGGATCGCGGCATACTTCACGGAGGCGCTCGCTGACCGGATACTCAAGTCGTGGCCTGGCCTTCATAAGGCCCTTAATTCTACTAAAATATCTTTGCTGCCTGACGAGCTTCTTGTCAGGAAGCTGTACTTCGAGCTTTTTCCTTTCTTGAAGTCAGCATTTGTGCTCACCAATCAAGCTATAATGGAAGCTATGGAGTCGGAGAAGATGGTTCATATTATTGATCTCAATGCAGCCGAACCCACACAGTGGATTGCGCTTCTTCAATCTCTGAATGCACGGCGGGAAGGACCGCCCCATCTCAGGATCACAGGGATTCATCAGCACAAAGAGGTCTTAGATCTTATGGCCCGCAGTTTGACTGGAGAAGCAGAAAGATTGGATATTCCATTTCAGTTTAATCCAATCGTTAGCAAATTGGAGAATCTTGAGATTGAAAAATTGCATGTGAAGACTGGCGAGGCTCTTGCAATCAGCTCAGTTCTTCAGTTGCATTCCCTATTGGCCTTTGACGATGAAAATCACCAGAAAAGATCGCCTCTTCCATTCAAGAATATGAATGGAACTAACTCACACAGAGTCTTACTGATGAGCCAAAACACGCTGGGTGAACTGCTTGAGAAAGACTTGGCCAATGGGAGTAGCCCAAGTACCGATTCAGCTGCATCATCCCCGCTTTCTCTAAATGCTTTGGTCAAGATGGATAATTTTCTCAATGCTTTGTGGGGATTATCCCCAAAGGTTATGGTAGTGACAGAGCAAGACTCAAACCATAATGGGTCGACTCTGCTGGAGCGGCTTGTGGAAGCTTTGCACTCTTATGCAGCATTATTTGATTGTTTGGAATCTACAGTATCGAGGACATCCTTAGAGAGATTGAAGTTGGAGAAGATGCTGTTTGGAGAAGAAATCAAGAATATTATATCGTGTGAGGGAGCTGAAAGAAAGGAACGACATGAGAAGCTGGACAAGTGGATCCAGAGGCTTGACTTGGCTGGATTCGGGAATGTGCCATTGAGCTATTATGGGAGGTTGCAGGCGAAGAGGTTGATGCAGGGATACAATTGTGACGCATATAAGATCAAAGAAGAAAACGGATGCGTAGTGATGTGCTGGCAAGAACGGCCTCTTTTCTCTGTGTCGGCTTGGGTGTGTAGAAAGTAAGATATTAACTTAGCCATACTGTAAACAGAAAACTCCCTTCTTTTTATTTGGGATTAAAGGATTTTTTCCATATATGCTGCCTGCTTCTGAGAATGATTTGCAGACTCCGTCTTCTGACTCTTCCTCTGTCAAACTTTTGTTCCCTTTTCATACAGCCAGAATCCGATTGATCAATTTTGCTTTGTATAAAGTGAATAGCTGAAAAGTCAAGTACTTATATACCAAACATCCTGTTTCCTTGTTTTCTACCCTCAGAAATGTAGTGTTCATTCAGTTTATGATAGGGTGTACGACTTGAAATTGCTTTCATTTCCATTTCTTGGGGGTATGGTCTTTCATAATTGCCATAATAATTTGGCATTGCATCATGGACTCACAAGTGTGACTAATCGTTTATAGAATCTGCATCTCCTGAAGAAGGAGCTAGTTATTTTCAATCTGGATGATGGGATAGTGCACTCTTAGGCAAATAAATAGTCGGTCTTTATACTCATGCGAAATGGAAAAGGAAATGTCATTGGCAAGTTTGTGAATGTGCATCCAGAATCTAGATCGATCTGATTGTGGTGATTGTTTTATCTCTCGAGTTGCAATTATTGATGGCTTACACATGCCAGAGGGTTTTGAGCCTGAATGATGATGATACGAAAGAAGCGTCAGGTTGAAATTGATCCTTGTCATGACTTCTTAATGGGATTAGGATTGTTCTTCTGGTCTTAATTAGTTCATCTGTTTCTGATAAGCTATTCAGAATTCTTGAAGCACGCCATTAGTTCATTGATCGCATTGTCTTTGCTTTTATTCTATGAAAGAATAACCATCCATGCTAAATGACCTGACCCTCCACCTAGAGAATGGCCCAAAGGGTCTCAAGTGTGCTTACAGAGTTTCAAAGTCATTACGCACGGTTCATGCAATGCTTGTACGGAGATCCGAACTTTGGTCCTTTTGGTCTTTCTCAGACCGTGAAGTATAACATTTGACATTAAGGTATTAGTCGAGTCTGTGACAACCGGGTCTCTGTATGAGCTATGAGATTTGAGATGAGTGATACTTGTGATTAACAGGGCTTTCATTCACAGTGAACCCAATGATGTTTCTTTCTTTCCAGAAAATAGAAATGAAGTTTTGAGATGCTTTTGATATCCAAAGCAATGGGCTTTGCGTGGATCTTATGGAGCTTATGCCACGTTGGTTTCGTCTCATAGACTTTTCACTGGTCGTCGGCACATGATTATATGTCTCTCAGCCCATTTCATCTTAACAGTAAGCTAATACTCCCATGTCACACAACGAAAAGGGAAGGATTTGAACTCACAGCAGTCACTTGAAACGCAATGCATGAGATTGCAGAAAGATTTGAACATAAGTGAAAGACGGATTCAGGAACCAGGACAGATCTGATTTTGTTTCTCCTTTCATCTAAAGCCAGGATGGTGCCAAGTGATGCAGATGATTGTGAGTGCTTTTGTTGGTGGTGCACGAATCTATGGTTATATTACAGGAACTTAGAACTAAATCTACCATTGCTGTAGGGAACCTAACGATTGAAGACCAAAAGCCCAAAAACCTTGTGCCCACCTTTCATTTTATTTAGGTATCATGTACTTTTGAAGTGTTTCATTATCCAGAGATCTCTCCATATTCCAAACCCTATTTCAAGAATCGCGACTACTATCTTTTAAAGTTTAGTTTCGCACGATCATTGTGCATTAAAGCCCTATATCTCGACTAAGCAGATGTCATTTCTTTATGTAATTTCGGAAGAGTATTGTGATGAAAGCTGGTTTTGATATTGACAGTGCAAAAAACAAACAGCAAACATATCACACTCAGGCAAGATTCATGTTAAATCTAAATACAAAGGACTCAAAAGTAGGAGATGTCAACTGCAGAAACAGACCAGTAGTACTTCTGAGAGACTTGGGCACATACAACTTGCAATGAATTAAAGAGCACAAAGGCAATGTAGCTCTGCCTTTCTTCTTCTTTTTCTTCTTCTTCTTCCTAATTGTGACAGTGGCCGGAAACTCGGAATTACCAGAATGATTGGTTAGGAATATAAACGAAGGAACATGTATTGTTCAGGGACATTTCGGGCCTCCTCTCTTGGTCTTCCAGTTATTATAGCAAGGGCAAGTTTGCTTATTTCCATAGGTTCCCGCAGGAACACACAAGCACTTGGCGCAGCATTTTTGGCAGAAGAACATGCACGGCTTCTTGTATGATGTTGCCGAGCATCTAGACGTGCATCTTGGACCGCAATCTGCACAAAAATTACGAAAAAGAAAAAACACGCGCTTGAGTCCCAGTGATGGTTCGTAACAAAAATTGACCACATTTATGGGAGCAGGATCTGTGCAAGACTTTCACGAGAAAGCCCTGGCACTGGAGCAGAACAACGAGAAATGGAACTGGAAATTGTGAAAGAAAAAGAAAAAATTGACCAACCTTGTGGCTTAAGACTGCCTTGAGTAGTGCCATACTGCAAATATATACCAAGACATTCAAAATTGGTTAGATCCTTTTTGATCTTTTATGAACCAAGCAGAAACACAAGATGGTGATCACATGATAGTCACTCACCATCCGATGGCTGCCTCGCCTTGCTTGTACGTCAAACTCCGCTGGAACTGACTCTGTGGAGCCAAAGACCTGCACAATGGTAGTAAGATACAATTGCTAAGACCCATGAGAAAGTTTCTTATTCGATTCAGTTGATGGGAGTGTTCAATGTTGGTTCACAAATCCAAAGTGAACAGAATTGTAAATTCGCGCAGTTTCGGTCACCTCGTTTTCTTGTGCTAGAACAAGCAGGAGTGCAATGCACAGAAGGAGGATGCCTTGTGCTTTAGCCATCGTTTCAGGTTGGAGATTGTACAGAGAGAAGTAGAAGCAGTGAAGACAGAGAAGGATGATGATACATTAGAGAAAGGGAATGAGGGTATTTATAGGCATGTTTGGCTAGTACTGCTTATATTGTCGTCTCGACTTGTTGGGCATTTACAGTTGCTAGCTACCAACAGCATTGGTGACAGTCATTCGTTTGCAACTGCTAACAACAATTTTCCCTTTTGGCACATGACATTAAATTATTCGCCTAAAGTGCATGAGTCAACTGAATTGTTCCTTGATCACATCCCTGCCCTTGGAAGCGCCTTGAGGCTTAGTTTACTCCAAGAAAGATGATCACAAGAATGCATAGAAAAAAGGAAGAAGAGCAGCAGCAAGAAAACATCAGTTTGAGATGCTTCCAGGAGATTTAATGAATTTGCCGTAACTTAGACAAGAAACATATCTAACCAGTTGTCTGTTATTTAAATCACTAGCTATGACAATCCACCTGATAAAAAATTTGCTGAAAACCTCGTGCGCATTCTATTCATGCTTAAACTGGGGGTAACATCATTTAGCTATTCATTCCAATCTCAGTGGCCCATCTTGCAAAACGCATGGCCGTGTAATTCGCCGAAGCACAGTCTCCCTCTCGAGCTTTCAAATTTACATCCCCACACTTTTTTGTACGGAAAAGGCCATGATACTTAGACCAGTCCTGCCTCGAAGAACCAATTCAAGTTCTCATTTGCACCACGCGATGTTCAGTCCGAAAACCTCATGTTACACTTCGATAGGTACCTTGCTATACCACAGAAAGCGACATTATACATCATAGGCCTTAGTGAAAACCGTAGAGGAGTAAAGAGGCCATTCACCGAACCGTCCTTGAGCTCGTCCATGTGCACCTACCGACAACGGGGATAACTACGGGCCCATCCCCACATGTTCCACTCACATGCCCGTCTTCTTCCGAGGTCCTACACTTCACAATTCACATGCCTCGGCAGACAAAAAGAGTAACTGCTATCTGAAGATGTGGGCACGGAATTCAGGGGAGCCCCACCCACTTGCTTTCGGCAACGTTACCCGTTTTTCTTCCAGAGACGTTAATGCTGTTGCCCCCTCGTTTGTGCATAAGTCACTCGCGTTCGCTCGTGCCCCCAACTTGTCGTGTTCCCCCTTCCCATCTTCTCGTTTCGCAAGGGAAGGAAATTCTGGAGTTTCCGTAGGGGGTCCTTTGCTGCCAAACTTTCCCCTGTACATTGGGAAGCACGAGACTTCTTGTCCTGCAATTCGAGCCAGATCTCGGCTTGCTGATCTATTTTGGGCACGGAGTTGCAACCGAGGCACGAGGCAGGGGAAGGCTTGGCGGTTGAGGATGAGTCTCACGGGTTGTCCGAGTTCGAATGACGAATTGGAACGCAGTAGATAAGCCTATTGTGCTCGTTCTTGAAGAGGGGGGGTTATCGGGTGGACAGAGGCATTTCTGTTCGGAGTTGGTTCACATAAAAACCTAACTTTTGTGTGATAGACCTAACCGTGAACTTGGTGGTCCAGCGGCCGCCCTATAAATTATAAGGATTGGGCAAGATGATAGGCCGGCAATTGACCAGCCAGGCCTTGGCAGGGACTTCACGCCTGGGCTCAGGCCATCCCGCGAACGATATATATAATTGGTAATTTTATATAAAAATAGAAAGTGACAATCCTAGTTGAAGTGATTTGGATAAATTTTCTTGGTATCATATTCTCAAGTATATTAAATCACGCTATCTCAAATTTTTTTTTTTTTTTTTTTATTTGATGACTTGGGAATGTAGCAATGAATGTTATGTATTTAAATATTAAATTTTGCTTTTATATGATAGGTTGAGTTTTTAGATATGGTCTCACCAAATTTTACATAATATTAAAGCATAAGGTTTTTAGCTTGAATCTTTTTAAACTCGTGTTTGCCTCCACAAGTTTTCTGTTGTGCATGATTGTAAACTCATGAAGTTGGTTTTTAGAGAGAGTGCACAAAAGCACTCTCTCTAAACTCTACATTAGGGTTCCTCTCTGTACCCATGAAGCCGCTTCCTCTCTACAACAATCTCCCTAAGGACCCTACCCCCTCTCCCTCTGTGTCTCCCTCTTCCCTCTTCTGAAGTTCTCTGTCTTTCTTTTCTCTCTCGATATGTTATGGGAGTTTGTGCTATGTGAAAAAACTTTCTCACTAAATTTTAGGTGGGGGTTTCCTCTCTTTTCCCTTGAAACCGCTACCTCTCTACAATAGTCTCCCTAAGGACCCTACCCCCTCTCACTTTGTGTCTCCCTCTTCCCTTTTCTGAAGTTCTTTGTCTTTCTTATCTCTCTCAATATGTTATGGGAGTTTGTGCTATGTGCAAAAGCTTTCTCACTAAATTTTAGGTGGGGGTTTCTGCTCTTTTCCCTTGAAGCCACCGCATCTCTGCTGTGCTCCATTCCCTTTTTTGAAGCTCTCTATCTTCCTTTTCTCTCTTGATCTATTCTGAAAGTTTGTGTGTGTTAATAAATTTCTGCAATTGATTTTGAGTGAACATGGAGATTAGTTTGGTCATTCGTCCAATCACAATCACTGAAGAGGATGTTTTTAACACAACTCCATAACTTCTTTGAGATTAGATTGCTCTTCTCTCAATTAGATTTATGTTAAGTTTTGGGGGCTTTACTCTCTTGAATTATATCTAGATATGGATTTACAAGCTCCTCACATGTATTGGTATGTGTTCTTTCAACATTTTGATGTTTGTGCCACTACACAACGATGGTGATGAGAGCTTTGAATTTAGATACACATTGCAAGCCGTTGCGAATGGAGTGGGAGATCTCGGACATGTGCTTATCACTGGATCTAATGATCGGCCACTGATCCTTTATGATGTCAAACTATTCATTAGGGATGAGAGTGTACTTCTAATTGCATATTATACTTTGGTATTTACTCCCTAGATTTTGCTTTGTTATTCAATTATTTACGATTTGCTAGGCTTGAAACCCTTAGATTTACTTCTCAAGTATCATTTTGACACGTGAATGTCATCTTTTTTCAACCCAAAAATACTTGGTGACATTCAACTTTCGGAAATGAATCTAATTTATAAATATCAATGATATTATTATTTTAAATTGGGCTAGGGAAAAAATTAGCCTAATTAGTGGAGCTAGCTTGGTCGGGCTCAGACCTTTCTTATTGCCAAATGGACGAGCTAATTGAATATATAGGCTCGTTATTTTGAACCTAGACAAGGCAATCGATGATAGTCCTTAGGTCAAACCACCCAGCCCATGCTTACTTAGGCCTAGCCATTATGAATGCCCATTGTCTTTTGTCCATAATGTGAACATGGAAAATAACCCCAATTCAGTTAAACTGAAAAGTGCATCAACATATAGTTAGGTAACTGGGCATGAGCAAGTCCTTAAAAGACTTAAGGAAGCAACGAACATGAGATTCGTCCTTGAGATTGGAGACCTCACTTGTCCTTCATATCCCCTATCAATTGAAAAGAAAAGGATTAATTGGGAATTAGGGAGGCCTTTTGTGATGAAAGTAGACATTATATCGATACCCAAAACTGGCTACCGTTGGATAAAGATGATATAGTAGCCACTCACGCTTGGGGTAGGGAGGTGAAAGAGGCCACTTCACATCATCAATTATTCATGATATGGTTGATGCATACTTTCAAAGACAATCAAAATGGCATCATATGTAAACTTTTGAAATGATAATTGATTGTCATCTCAATATTTATCAACATGAAAACCTCAACAATTAGATAAATATGTTACTAACTACTAATGGAGTAATTATTAGTTACTAATTGAATTTCTTATCATAAATTAAAATGGTTAATATATCTAAAAATCTCAAACCGGTATACATATGATAAATTTACCCTAAGCTAATTTTTTTTAATTATGAAAAACTAAAATCGATACACTTGTGACAAATTGATGCCAAATTAAATTTTTAACCATAAAAATCCAAAATTGATACACATGTGATGAATTTATTGTAAACTAATTTCTTAACCACAAAAAACCCCAAACCGGTACACCTAATAAATTTACTCAAAACTAATTTTTGATCACAAAAAACACCCAAACTGAACATTTGAGACAAATATATTATTCGCTAAATTGGATTAATACTACAAAAAATTACAAGACTTGTACATTGTGACAAACAGAGGGAAAAAAAAACCCATATCGATACACTTGTTAATTACCACGTGTCATCAATTTAGTAATTTGATGATAAAATTTGTCACAAATATACTGATTTAGAGTTTTTAGTGGTCAAAAAATTAATTTAGAGTAAGTTTGTCATAATTAAATTTGGTTTTTCGTGATATTAACCAAATTAAAATCTTTATCCGAAAAAAGATGGATGAAGATTAAAATCAGCAAAATCACATGAAAAAGGAAGGGAAATTGATACAAACATTCCCTGAACTTTGGCCTAATAGGCAATTTGATCCTTAAATTTTGAATTTGTTCAGCGTGGTCCCAACTCAGCAATTTGATAATAAAATTTATTACAAGTATACCAATTTAGAGTTTTTAGTGATCAAAAAATTAATTTAGGGTAAATTTTTCATAACTAATTTTGGTTTTCTATGGTATTAATCTAATTAAGATCTTTATCTGAAAAGAAGAAGAAGAAGGATGAAGATTAAAATCAACTAAATCACATGACAAAAGAAGGGAAATTGACACAAATAATCCATGAACTTTGACCCACTGTGTAATTTGGTCATTGAACTTTTAATTTGTTAAATATAGTTTTGAACTTTAACTTAATATGCAATATAGTTCCCGAAGTTTTAATTTGTTCAATGTAATACTTAAAATTTTGGTACATGTTCAATGCAATTTATGAACTATATGAAATGTTCAATATGGTCCTTCCATAATTATTTAAAACTATAAATGATATTGAATGTTTTCATATAGTTTAGGACTATATTAAACATTCATTAAAATTTCAAGGACTGCATTTAACAAATTAAAAGTTCAGGGATTACAATGTACATTGTGCTAAAGTTCAAGGATCAAATCGAAACAAATTAAAAATTAAGGGACCAAATTATATATTGGGTAAAAGTTTAAGGATCATTTGTATCATTATTTCAAAAGAGAAACCCGCGACTTTGATGGGCTTTTTTAACTGGGCCGGGTCGCCCAGTTAGGGCTCAAAACCACCTCATACAAAAATTCACCTTCTTCGTGCTCGGCCAGTCCATAAACCCTTCAAGACCCCTTCTCTTTCTCGCTCGCTCGCTTTCTTTCTGCTCAGTCGATTCAATCAATTCCTGACTCCGACCGTTTCAGGGGGGGATCGAAAATGAGCAGCTGGAAGAGCCTCCTCCTCCGGATCGGCGACAAGTGCCCGGAGTACAACAGCTCCGATCCCAAAGAACACATCGTAAGCCCATCTCTTCCCCCTTCATTTCGCTCGCGCTCGGTGCCGGTCCATCTGCGCATTGCTATGTCGGAAGAAGTAGAAACCCTAAGCCCTAGGCAGGGTCGCGTTTCGCTTCACTCGTTTGACGGCCTTCGAATTCGCAGGAGACGTGCTACAGCGCTCTTCGGAGGGAGCTGGATCATTCCGGGAGCGACATTCTCTTCGTAAGCTTAGCTCGCCCGCCTTTGTGCTCTTGCAGTTGCGTCGAGTCGAGTCGTTTCGTATGTTCTCATGTGTTTTTTTTTTTTTTTTTTTTTTTTTTGGTTGCTTCTTGTCTTGACAGTTTCTTCTCCAATGCGCCGAGCAGTTGCCGCACAAAATTCCTTTCTATGGCACCGTGGTATGTCTCTTTGGCTTCGATTGAATGATTGTTCATAGATATGCAGTGAGGATCTTTGATGGAATGACTGTCGGAGATTTGAAGTTAGCATTGCTGATTGTGTCGAAACACATCTAGAGCCTTCCCTTTTCTGGTGGCTAGAGTAGTGATTTCATGTTACTTCTCTATTAGTTAAAGCGTCTGCCAGTAGAAGCATCCACGCACTTAATGTCTGTCAGAAGAAACATGTGTGTCTGGCTGTGGTCAAGTGGCAGTGGTTGGAGCACGCGGACTCAACATGATGCCGATAAATTTCTGATTACTTATTAGACGGTCTTCTATGCACTTGAGAGCAAGTCTTTTGTCAAAGAATCTTAGTACAGTCTGCGAACTTTTGACAAGAAACAGAAAGATATCCTGCACAGTTATAGCCAAGAAGTGTTTTCTTTTTGTGTGAAAACAGTTGAGAGCAATTGTAAACCAATATGACTTGTTAATTCATCTGAGCGTAAGTTCGTTTTGGATAATCTAAACTGTTCGTTCCCCCTTTGTGCATACCTGATCCATTCTGCTGCCAATAGAAGCTGTAGATCAAGTTTTCAGCAAATTTTCTGCTTGTAACCTGAAAAGTGGTATTTGCAATTTATTTTGCGGATGCTGCTATGATGCTTCAGTTTCAGACTTGGTTGAGCCTAATTATCAAATTTGCAGCAAATTTTCTGTAATGTAACCTGAGAAGCGGTCTCTGCAATTTATTTTGCAGATGCTGCTATGATGCTTCAGCTTATCCACGATAGTGACTGAATTTAATGAACTCCCTGCCCTCTTCTTTTTCCTCCTTCTCCCTAGGTTGGTTTGCTGAACTTGGCAAATGAGGACTTCGTAAAAAATTTAGTTGATACAACTCAGACAAATTTTCAGGTAAGTTCAAATTGCTTTATTTGGGTGGGAAGAAATTCTAGCTTAGTCTCAAACATTGTTTTTCTTTTCTTACATGGACATATTTTAAGATTTTGTGGTGATACTTTCCTTGAATGATCTCTTCACTTGCTATTATCTACATGCAGGATGCTTTGGACTCTGAAGATTGCAATAGAATCCGTATATTGATGCGGTTTCTAACTGTTATCGTATGTTAATGGGGAACCTTTTCTTGATTATTGTTTTGATTTTGTCGCCCTGTGTTTTTTTGGCATTCTTGTCCAGTGATACAATTTCTTTACTGGTTTATTTTGTATAGATGTGTAGTAAAGTCCTACAACCAAGTTCGATCGTAGTGGTTTTTGAGACTTTATTATCATCAGCTGCAACTACTGTGGATGAGGAGAAAGGGAACCCCTCTTGGCAGGCACGTGCTGACTTCTATATAACTTGTATCTTATCCTGCCTACCATGGGGAGGCGCGGAGCTCTTTGAGGTACTCTAAACTTATTGGATGCTCATGTTATGGACATTTTATTGCACAGTACTTTTCTATTGATCTTTTGTAATACGACGACTATCTAGGCTGACATACAGAAAGAGTAGGAAGGCATTTCATAACCACACTCAAGAAATTAAACTTTTATCTCTGCTGGAATTTGGCAAGTGCTGCTCTCTTTATTTATTGGTTTTATCACTTGCATGAATAGCTAAAAGTGGCCAAGTGTCAGAACTAGTCATATGTTTCAAGCAGTTCCTTTTCAGAATCCCAATTTCTGAAGTTACAGAGTTCCTGCTTTGAGTAGCTATGTAACTGGGAGCTCTATGTTTGAGCAGAGAGAATTGCCCTCCCCTTCCCCATGGTAGAACAAGGAAAAAAAAGAGGAAGGGATTGCACATGCATAGATTTTATCTGCTCACTCATTGATTTTATGTCAAAAGAGAATGGTGTTAAGTATAGGGAAGCTCCTTTATCAGTTTTGCATCTTCAGCAGTGAGAAGGTAGTCTACGTATTTTCTCTTGCATGTCCTGCATTAGGTTATATCCTCTGACTTGTGCAAGTGACCATTTCCTGCATGCAGCAAGTTCCTGAGGAGATTGAGAGAGTCATGGTTGGAATAGAAGCTTATTTGAGCATTAGAAAGCATGTATCCGATGATGGCTTGTTATTCTTTGAGGATGAAGATGAGAATGAGGAAGGGCTTAAGGAAAAGGTGTAGTTTCTCTTTTTCCAACTTGGGTCTTCTTCTTCCTTTTGTCATGGATATGCTATCTTTCTAATTTTGTGTAAGTTCTCCAAACCCATGTTTGTTTGTACTTTTCTTGTCAAAATCAATACCAATTATTGAAATTTGCGGGCGCAGATCTAGTTCATTGCTAGTAAGTCCTTAGCTGAATTAGTAACAACAATTAGCAGGTGGCAGGCGGTGCTATCTTTAATGGTTTGAGCGTCATGCATCCTTTGGATGGCAGTTGCAATGGCAAGAACACATTGCTAGTACATGTAGGTGATGATATGATTTTCATGGTCTCAGATGATGATAACATCAATATTATTCTACACTTTGGACCGAATCCTTTTATTGCCTCTAATTTTGTCTTATTCCACTTGTCCGTTTTAATATAATATATTGATTGAAAGTGCTTGCGATAGAGATGCAGTATCCTGCAGTGCTGTGCTATTTACAAAAGAAAACTAAAAAACTACGACAGTGGCTTAATTTTGGGGCCAAATACCTTGCTTGGGCCCAGGGAATTAAAGCAAATATGCATTCAACATAGTCATTAAAAGAATCTAGGGATGACTACAACTTCAATGTAGTACCAGGGTTCAGAAAATAGGGAGATCTCAGCTAAGTGTCTCGCGTGTGTCACTAGAGTTTGGAATATTGAACTAATTGACCTTATGGACCCATTGCTGAGTTCAGTTACTGTGATGTCCAGTGTGCCGGAGAAATTGCTTATGCTTAAATATTTCCAGGTCCTCGTTTTCTTGGACGTGGGTCTGCGTAGATTTATATGTTGTAATGATGCATTTTTCCCTGTTCAGATCTTAAGTAAAAACATCTTTTCCTCACAATAGTTGTCATGAGATTGAATATGCAACTTGTTTGTTTCAATGTATTGTCAGGATTTCTTGGAGGATCTGTGGGGTCGTATTCAAATTCTTTCCAGCAATGGATGGAAACTGAATAGTGGTATGGTTAAACTTCCATCTTTCTGTGCAGCTATGGTCTTTGCTCTATTGCAGGCTTTCATATATTTCAGAATGTGTCAAATTTATGGCTCTTTCTGTACTTTATGCTGCTAGTTCCAAGACCTCACCTCTCATTTGAAGCTCAGCTTGTTGCTGGAAAGTCTCATGAATTTGGCTCTGTGAGCTGCCCTCCACAACCTGATCTGCCTTCAACACTTTCTGTGATCACTTATGGGAAACAGAAACATGATGCAGAATTGAAGTATCCTCAAAGAATCCGGAGGCTTAATATTTTCCCCGAGGACAAAACTGAGGTAAAAGATCAACTTTGGGTTATATTCTTTTACTTTGGTAAATTAAAGAGACTCACTTTAGGGTTAGATATTGCTTGGACAATTAGTTTAATTCACTTGATATCTAGTAGTGTGAGAATTTTCATTTGTGAAAGTGTAGAGATCACATGTATTAATTTGTGTAAATAAACTCTTCTTGTAAAAACAACAAATAAGGTTGATGGTGAGCTCTCTTACTTAATATGTTTTTTCTCTAAGGAAAATGCTAGGTATATGAAATCGGATATTAAGTAATTTGACATCCTATTGCTTGTTGAATATAATCCACTAATATGAAATTGGTATATAAAGTGATTTGACGTGTACTTGTGAACATTATGTCCTTCCTTGATTCTCTAGGACTGATAAGTTTTTCTTTTTTTTGGCTGACAGGATCTTCAACCAATAGATCGCTTTGTTGTGGAAGAGTATCTGCTTGATGTGTTGTTCTACTTTAATGGATGGTGATTTTCAACTTGTGCTTTTTACCATTCTCACAAATAAAAAAAAGATAATGGTGGTGCACAAATTGGAAGGGTGATATTTTGTTTGAACAAGTGGATTCTTATGCTAATATCATTATCATTGTGCTGTTGATCTTTTGGTTGCTAATTTCTTGCTTTCTTATTTCCTTATTCTCTTTATTTGTCTATTTATCTTTTAGGTGGGTTTTTCTTTTGGGGGGGGGGTGGTGGTTGTTGAGGTAGGATGGATTCTTCCTTTGAAGATTGCATGGACTTTCCTTAAAAGGCCTAGATTTCTTGAGCAAATTACAGCTGACCAGCTATAGATAGGGCAGCATAGCTTCTGTGTTGTGTAAGCTTGGTAATTTAAAATTTGCCAATTTTCTCTTGAAGAAATAAATGGGGCTTCAAGCGCTCTTCTCATTATTGCTCAACTTAAAAAATCATGCAAGTTGTGGCTCTATGGGATTGTCTGAAATCCAAATTGTGAATCATGATGTTCAATGCATCTGTAGAATCACCGCATTCATTATCACAACTAAATATGATTTAATAGCAGACTGTGGATGTGATATTTAATTTATTTGCAAATCAGATTTTTTTTCTGCTTAGTTCATCTATGTTTACAATTGTCTCTCACACTTTTGTACTCTCCAATTTTATTAGATATGTGTTATCTTGCATGATGAGACCTTTTAACTTAACTTTTCTTGTTTTTGTTTCTTGATTTGTGCAAAGCTAGTCGGAAGGAATGTGCTTTGTACATGGTTGGTCTGCCTGTGCCCTTCAGATATGAGTATCTTATGGCAGAGACAATATTCTCGCAGGTATGATCACATGGGTAACAAAGTGATTGTTGCTTTAATTCCGCTACACTGCACTGAATGAAGCTTCCCTAGATGAAAATATGTTCATTGAATTCATGCTGAGACATTCTGTTCTATGTGCCAACTTTTTTTCTTTCAGTCTTAATCATTTAAATTCTTTTTGACTTTGGCCTCTTCTATTTTCAGTTTAGACTTGTAGTTAGCCATGCTCAGGATTGCTCAAGTGCTTACATGGTGCTTGAGTGTAAATATAGAATTTCAATTGCACTGTCTTGCACATTGGCAAGCCACAGTACCTGGAAAGTACGTGCCCTCATTCAATGATCATGCAGACTAAGTCACGTGCCAAATATTCCTGGGCTTGATAACTTGTGACCTTTCAGTTTTCAGTGTCCTCTATATGGACCCAAGACATTCAGCTGGTAGAATCTGCTAGATTCTTTTGTGTAGGGTTCACCTAGAGTCAGCATAGTTATGATTAAATTTCTTTTCTTCATCATTCAATTATACAAGTCAGATTGCTTTACATGTTTCTCACTAAATTTATCGTTGCAGTTGCTTTTGCTGCCACACCCCCCTTTCAAGCCAATATACTACACGCTGGTCATAATTGACCTATGTAAGGTAGTTCTAAGAACTATTATCAATTAAGATGCAAATCCTTTGCTCGTCATATTCGAGTCATGCCCTTCTTCACATTAGTATTTTTCACTATGTTTTGGTTTGTAGGCTCTTCCTGGAGCCTTCCCCGCAGTAGTAGCAGGTGCAGTTCGTGCTCTGTTTGAAAAAATTGCTGATTTGGATATGGAGTGCCGCATGAGGCTCATCCTTTGGTTTTCACACCACCTGTAAGTATAGGTTTTATAGACTGATTTTTGATAAGTTGGTCCAATTTTAGTGATAGTAAATTGGTTTAATGCCATTTCTTTTAACCCATCTCATGGCATTATAGCCATTTCGATTATGCGCTTTTGGTTTTAGTTACTGTTGCTTCGGCAATAAGGATGTTATTCGTAGTGCTGATAATTGATTGGTGGAAGATCTGTGTCCAACAGGCTGTGACTAATGCCAATCTAAGCTTGTAGGATCATCCATAGTTTTTCTTATTAAGCCCCTTTTCCAACGTTATTTTTTGAAATTGGTTGGGTCAGGAAATGAAGGTATAGGATGATAGCTCTCTCAGTTTAATGATTGCTGAGGGATTTGAAATTTTCTTCTCTAAAAGTTAATATATATGAGTTCCATTTTCTTATTTTACTGCACATGCAAGTAAGTTTGTATTATCATATCTCATATTTAGTGCAAATTCATGACGTCATTAGTAGGTCCAATTGTACCTGTTACTTTGAAACTCGTTGGCATGCTTTCTGCTTCTAATGTGACATCCTTCTCCAAATAGAAAATAATGTTGCACATTGTACCTGGGGAGGAATAGTAATCATCTAATAGAGGTTTCTAGTTAATCTTGGAATGAGCTTTCATTGGTTTGTGTAAAATTGTGTAATGAGAAACCATTATTTTTCAGATCCAACTTTCAATTTATATGGCCTTGGGAGGAGTGGGCTCTTGTCTTGGACCTTCCAAAATGGGCACCTCAACGTGTATTTGTTCAGGAGGTTTTGGAGAGAGAGATCCGTTTGTCATACTGGGAGAAAGTCAAGCAGGTAAGAATTGACGCCATTGCTGTTTAATTTAGAACAGCTTGTTGCTTAAGCTGGCTCTAAAGTTGTTTATTGCAAAAGCCTGAATTGAAGTCCATGACCATTACTTTTTGGATGTCAATTACATGTGAGAATGATTGTTCCTGTAATGATTATACATGCAGAGTGTAGAGAATGCGCCTGGATTAGAAGAGTTGCTTCCTCCCAAGGGAGGTACAAACTTTAAATATGGCATGGATGAGGGCAGTGAACAAACTGAAGAGCAAAGGCTCTCTGCAGACCTCAGCAAAATGGTAAAAGGTAGGCAAACTGCAAAGGAATTGATCTCATGGATTGAAGAAAGCCTTTATCCAGTTCATGGTTTGGAGTCTAGTCTCAAAGTGGTGGTGCAAACTCTTCTCGACATTGGCTCTAAGAGTTTCACTCATTTGATTACCATCCTCGAGAGATATGGCCAAGTTATTTCAAAAAATTTCCCTGATGACGAAAGACAAGTGATGTTGATAGAGGAATTGAGCTCGTACTGGAAGAACAATCCTCAAATGAGGGCTATCACTATTGATCGGATGATGGGTTACCGACTAATATCAAATGTGGCGATTGTGGGATGGGTTTTCTCTCCTGTCAACATTGACCAGTTTCATACATCAGATCATCCATGGGAGGTAAGCTAGCACATTTCTTATGTGGTCTCTCTTTGTAAGAGTTTTGTAATCTTTTCTTGTTTATTTACTATCAATTTTCTCCAAACCTGAGTGTCAAATCATCAAAATAGGAAAATGCATGTCCCATTATGATCCGACCAGAAAAAGAAATTTGTAATCTTTTAAGTGGAAAGTACAGTTGACTGCTTCAAAGCTGTTTTTCATGTTGTAGTTTTCTCCTTTGCCATTCAGTGATGTTGAAGGTTCTTATCAAATGCGTAGTCTGAAAGATCAGATTAGAAAGCAAGGATTGAAACCAACTTGGATTTGTCATTCAAAAAGGCTCCAAGGTCTATTATAATTTGTAAGGGTGGATGCTTTAATGGTAATCAAAGTTCTGAAAATCAGTATTGGCCAAATTACAATGACAATAACTCAAGTGTGCATAAACTCGAGAGACACTGGGTCTGAAATTGATTTGGTTCTTATCAAATGCATAGTCTGTATCTAATTTTTAAGGGTGGATGCTTTGATGGTTATCAAAGTTTTAAAAATCAATATGGCCAAATTACAATGACAATAACTCAAGTGGTGCATAAACTCGAGACACTGGGTCTGAAAATGATTCTGCTCCCCTATCAGTTGCATACAACCCTCCAAAATACTAAAAGTTCTGATAGCTTATGTCAAGACTTTCTGGCCTAACTTGGTTGAGATTCATGACATGAATGTCATGATTTTCTTTGCACAGTTAATGTTGGAATCAATGTAGATTTCAAAGAGGCTGTAAGTGGTTAAATTGGCTCATTTACACTGATGTCATTAAGTCTCTTCCCACTTGTTTTAGGAAAAACTTGCTTCAGCCACATCAAAAGGCGATAATGGCTTTTAGGGGGTGCAGTGTTAATTTTGAAAATGCAGGTCGTGTTGGCCAAGTTAGAGGGTCGTCATGATACTGTACTCTCTTTAATTTATTCTTCAGAAGGTTTGCCACCGAATCATTTAGGCTGAATTAGATTCTCTTATGAGTGGTGCACTGCGTAGGTTAAAACTTTCAACAGAATGACATACAACCAATTTGAGACTGCATAAGCATATGTAAATGAGACTGTTTCGATGAGTTGAAGCATGGGAACTTTTATCTAAAGCTCCTTTTGTTGTGTTTTCCTTGAGAACTGATTTTGTTTGCTGTATGATCTTCTTTACTTCACAGATTCTCAGGAATGCAGTTAGCAAGACATATAATCGTATAGTGGATCTAAGGAAAGAGATTTCATCTCTTAAAAAGGATGTCTTATCTGCTGAGGAAGCAAGTGCAAAAGCGAAAGCAGATCTTGAGGGTGCGGAACAAAAGCTCATGCTTGTGGATGGTGAGCCAACCGTTGGCGAAAATTCTGTGAGGATGAAACGCTTGAAAACATATGCGGAAAAGGCAAAAGAGAAGGAAGTATCTATTCGTGAAAATTTAGAGGTGAAAGAGGCTCTTCTCGGGCGTGCCTATAATGAAAATGAGGTAACTTACCTTGTAAATTCAGAAAATATATTCTCTCTGAGTTCCAAATTTATTAGGCTTTCTTCATTTACTGGTCATTAATTGGATAAGTCCTCTTTGGCCCAATATGTAGTTTCTATTTAGTGTACAGACGTTTAACCATTCTATGATTTGTGTACTAAGGATGCTCCTAATTGATTCCTGTCTGTACTTCTGGACAACTCTTTCTTAGACTGAGTGAATTAAAATTCGCAGGCATTGTTCCTAGCTTTATACAGAAAGTTCTCAAGTGTGCTGAAGGAACGTCTTCCAGAACCATCTAAAGCTAGAACTTTGAGGGAACTCAAGTCTATTCATGCGGATGAAACAGCTGTTGAGCTCGAAGAACCTTCAGCCATGGAAATGGATGATGAGAATGGAAGAGCTAAAGAAAGGTCTCTCTCTCTCGCTCTCCCCCTCTCTCCCTCTCTCTCCCTCTCGCTCTCGCTCTCCCTCTCCCCCTCTCTCTCCCTCCCTCTCCCTCTCCCTCTCTATACCAATCCTTTTGGGGAGAATTCAATAAAGCAAAGGTTGACATTAGAATTTTTTCTCTACTTTTACTTTCTTGTCAGTCATTCAAATGGTGAGAAGGTGATCGATGTCTACAAAGTTGGTGAAGAGGAACAGTGGTGTATATCCACTTTGGGTTATGTCAAGGCCTTCTCTAGGCAATATGCTTCCGAGGTATAAACTTATTTTGGGTTTTTCCATTTCCAGTTTCAATCTGTCAGGATGCATCATCATTCATCAGCAGGCTTGCCATGTCATTAGAATTCTCTCTTCTATCGTGTGTATCTATCGTGTGTAGATAAAGTTAATCATTGAATAGATACAGTATTTGCAACTGCCCTGGAGCTCAATCAAGCACATTATCATGCGTTTGTCTAGGACGTTTCCTGGCCTACAGGATGAATTGTGCCTTGAGTGATCTTGTCCAACAACTCTGATGTTAGTTGAATCGCCTGATCCAACTTGGATCTTGACTAATTCCTTGGAAACGAGAACCCCTCCTTATCATGCGAAGTCACTTTTAACCCAAATGAGTTACGGTGCTTTCCCTTGTGCGTGTCCTCCTCATCCAATGATTCGTGTCGTGAATAGAAATTGTCAGCTTCAGTTTCTTCTAAGAAGGAATGCAGAATTGTCATCATTGTCATCACCATGTTGGGCTTTTTGTCTATGGATTTTGGATAACGGGGGATATGGATCCAGATAACCTGATACTAATATTTTGTAACTTACAGATATGGCCACTCTTGGAGAAGCTGGAAGCAGAAGTATTGACGGAAGACGTACATCCACTTTTCAGAAAAGCGATCTATTCAGGTTTGCGTCGTCCAGTCAATGGGTATCCATCTGGTTGACAGACGTTGTATTATCGTAGGCCTCTAAAAGCATCGGAAAAATTCTCCCCCACTCGCATCGGTTTTTTATGTAAATGATTTGGTGAAATAGAGAATTGAGCAAAAGGAAAACCGGCATTGTTCTCTCTCCCTTTCCAAGCTCTAGCGCCTCTGATTAATCTTTCTACTGTGGGGGTGAGCAAATTGAGAGTAGCCATCTCCTGCAAATTGCATATTACTGAGCTGTTCCGCCATTAATATGAGTTCTGATTCTTCGTTCAAACATGGCCGATCCTCTTTTTATTAGACAGATGATACCGTGAAATAATTTATCTGGAATCTAGAGTACGAACGAGGACTGAGGAAATTGAAACTTCAAGTAGGATGAGACTTACGGCAAGCTTTTCTGGGATGAGTAATGTCCGACGCATATCCATAAAGAGTGGCGTTCCAAGACATTCATGAATCTGAACGGAGATAATAGGCCCCGCGCTAGCCCAGATAAGCCGAAAGCTGAGGTCCCATTTGGTGCCTAACAACCCACCTTTCGGCCCAGCAAATTCCTAACCCTTGGACTCAGGTATGGGCCCAGGTAGGACATCATGGGCCCGGGTAGCCCAAATTTAGGCCCACTGATCCGAAACTCGAGCTCCTTGATGGGCCAGGAGAGGTAGGAGTGGGCCCAGTGCAAGTATGGCTTATAATTCCCCGACCATGGGCCTAGGTCAGATTGGCTGAAGCCCAACTCACGGCAACCTTGAGCACAATTAATAGGTACAAAGAGGCCCAACTTGGCCCCCGAACATCCTCCCTTTGGGCCGCAACAGCCCACCTTTTGGGCTTAAACGGACCAAATTGGGCCCCGCTAATCCTAACCCTTGCATCCAAATGTGGGCCCAGATGGGCATATATTGGGCCAGTAACTGCCCAAGATTAGGCCCACTGATCCCAAACTCGAGCTCATTATTAATGGGCCCAGAAGAGGACCGAGTGGGCCAAATCAGTCCAAGTTGGGCTTATAATTCCCCGATCTTAGGCCTAGGTCATATCGACTGAAGCCCTCACGACAACCTTGAGCTCAATTAATAGGTACAAAGAGGCCCAACTTGGCCCCCCAACATCCTCCCTTTGGCCCGCAACATCCCACCTTTTGGCCCGAAACGATCCAACTTGGGCCAGCTAATCTAACCCTGCACTCAGATAAGAGACCAGACAGGGACATCTTGGGCCCGGACCGGGCCAAGCTTAGGCCCAACTTTTCCAAAATTGAACTCATTTAATGAGCCCATAAGAGGATCGAGTGGGCCCAGATCAGTCCAAGTTGGGCTTAGAATTCCTCGATATTGGGCCTAAATCAGATCAACTGAAGGCCAGCTCACGACAAACCTTGAGCTTAATCAATGGGTTACAAAGAGGCCCAACTTGGCCCCTAAACGTCCTCCGTTTGTGCCGCACTAGCCTAGTCCGATGCTCAAATCAACCCTAACGGAGGCCCGTGTAGAACCCAGCCTTGGGCCTGGCCCCAAAAACACTTGACTTCGGGCCGATGAAAATTTTTGAAACATATGAGAACAGAGAAATAGAAAACGTTCAATAGAGTTGGCACTACTGGTTTTTTTTTTTTTTTTTTTGGTCTAACTCCTAAACTGAGTTCATAAGCTGCATTTGTTAGTCTTTTCTATTTTCCCCTCTTCTTCATATAAATTGTTCATAACACAATTATAAACATAGACGACATCGAAACAGCATTACCATTACAAATGCAGAGGCTAAAAAATTTCTGCAACATTAACAGATAATTTATCCAAGAAACTCCTCTAAGCGAAAGAAGTTCTACATAGAATATAAGTTAGCAGATTGGGAAGAACAAGAAGTGCAATCACGGCCTCGGTGAGGTGAGCTGTCTCAGATTGTACTTAGCCAGCTCCTTGTACTTCTCAACGACCCCGATCAAGCAAATGGTCTGAAGTCAAAAGAGGGTATGGAAAAGGAAATTTAGAGATATTACATTGTATGACAGAAAATACACAGAAAACTGAAGATCTTTCATGAAACACTGAATCTTATTAATGTAAATGTATCGTCATTCAAAATCTGAAAACTAGTGAATTACGTATGCACTCTCCCGCACTCTTAGTCTCCAGTGTCAAATGATGCAACATAATCGTAGCCACAAACATGGCGAGATAACCTTTCCCTTCACCAACTTTTTGTTTTCATATGAGGCATGACATTGATACAACCTACTTATCAAATAAGTTACGATAATTATGCTCAATGCTAAACAATAAACTAAATCCTGTCATTATGCTCAATGCCGAACAATAAACTAAATCCTGTCCCACTTCATGAGGTCAGTCATACAAACTGCTTTTACATCATTGAGTCAAGTTGCCAACTAAGTTCATTGAAAGGGGAAAATAATCAATCTTACAGCATCTAACCAACATTTTCATTGATATTTACTTAGATGGATGTGATTAAGACCTACGTTGACCTCATGCAGCTATCAACCAATATACCATCTGTCCATAAATAAGCTCTGCCACAAGATTGGCAACAAATATTTACAATTTCAAAGTCTAGGCCATCGAAGTAGTGAACCCTTACACGCACTCAAAACAGAAATATAAAGAAAATTTTGAAAAATATACTTACAAGATGGATCGATAGCTAAAAATTCAAAGATAGGAGGAAAGGATTATCTGACCTTAACAATTTGAACCACAATGCTTTTATCGGGATTATTGAGATCGACTTTATGTGGCCCAGGAACAGATTTTGCAACTGAGTTTATGATTTTCATCCGGTCAATCCCACTATTTGCCCGCGCATCATACAATACAGCAAACTGCCCAGAGAATTTACACTGTCATTAACCGCATTATAAATCAAAAGATTCAGTGTAATTATAACCAGAGCTCCTTTCATGGAGGTGCTCAAGCTGCAAATCATTCTTTTACCAGAAAAAGATGAGTGATGTGAAAAAACAAATCAAGCATACTATAAGAAGAAAAGATAGCTTAACAAAAGACAGACAGAAGTATCTTCTTATAGAGACCACCGTGGCAAACAACACTAGTACCTTAATAGTTGCCTCACGGGTTCCTCTCAAGTCCCATTTGGGTTGTAAGACTTTTATAACCAAATCCTAGTTAATATACAGGGCGAAGTAGATCAACAAGAAGAGTATTTTAGGATCATTTTGTATTTGGTAAATTTGCCTTCTCCTTGCCAGAGCAGCTTTTTATCAGTTGAATAGGGCATGCCCATAAGTTTGGGATTAGAAAACCTACTGATACATTAACTGTTATCCCATCTGGACAATGAGTACAGTACCGAATGTGAGAAAGGAGGATAAGTGATATAATATACATATCCAAACCCTTTAAAAGGTGGATTTGAGGGAAAGAGAAATAATCCAACACAAACACAAGAGAAACTCGTATTGCTATTATAATAACGCTACTGCATGCTTGTTCTCATAATCACGCTCCTACATGCTACTATTTTCAAACACGGGCCTTTATCAACTCCAGTTAAGTCCTCACATTTATAAAACTGACGTCGGTGCTAAGGAGTTCATTCTCCTGACAATTGCACTGCTACATGTAGCCATAACATAAAATCTTGAATAAGATTGACATTAATATTAAACAAGAAGCATCATGAATTAAGAAGTTAGCTTATACCATGTTTTAGAATACCCATCATAAAGATTCTGTCACAATCCTTTACATTTATCACTTCTTAGTTATATGTAAAGATGACAACCCTCAGTTGTACCATCAAAAAAATAAATAGTTCCACACGATGACTTTTTTGTGTAAGTCATTTTAATTGATAATCTCCTTTGAATGATTTGCTTTTTGTTCAGTCTCAGGCAATAACCACATTGGTGAATCAAAGAAATGACAAGTGAAATGTAAAATTATGGCCTTGATTATTCTGTAAATTTATTGTAGCTAAGTCACACAATATTGAATTATGTAGGAAAGGTCAGAGAACAACTGAAAGCTACAATATACCTTTTGGGGGTGATCAGTTTCAAGTGGAAAATATTGCGTCACAAGGGGCTTGATTGCTTTTGAGATTTCTTCTTCTGAAGCATAGCAAGCAACTTCAACTGGTAAGACTCTCAAAATGAACCTATAAAAGATTTGGAGCGAACATCAGCAGTGCTTTCAGTATGATTATGATAGAACAGCACTTCAACAGTGCATGAGGTTGATAGAATCCAGCCAAAAGCTAATAAACATAGGGACCTTGACATATGTTTCCTTGTTGATGCAGCAGATTGCATGATGTGCTGCACTATATCTCTGGGCCCAGGGTCACCATCCTGCTTCCGCATTTGGATAAAGATAACTCCATTACAACCAGAATCAATGGTCACAAATCGCCTCTGTTAAACACAATAGAAGTTTCTTGTCAGAACAGATGATTTAAATGATAGGTACACTATGGCCAACTAAATGATATTTGAGTTTGAAGTTACATTGGACTTGCCAAGGCATAAAATCAATAGATGTAAAGGATGGGAATAAAAGAAACAGGACAAAATTGCAGCACATGCCAACTTCTACAAAAGCATTAAAACCAAAAAAAAAAATGAAAAGGAAAAATGGCCTTAAAAATTGAAAAACGATCGCAAGTTATTAGCCCCAAGGATAAGAAATGGGAGTGATAAAGAAGTAATGAAAATGCAGATGAGCATAGATGCAAGTAGATGCAAATGCACATGTGTATCTCAATTAAGAAGCAGAAAGCCAAATGCTAAATCAGATACTTCTCAGTCTCAAATCTTGGCTAAGTACAGAATACTTTTTACAAGACTTAACTGCACTACTGCATGTCAACGTATATATCAGGATTAAACCAACACGCCAATCAGCATTTACTAATGACAAAAAAAGTGGCCATTGGAAAGAAATCCCAAACATCATCACCTAGAGTAAGCATCGTGTCAAGCAACTTTGGGTAATTGCACAAAGAATATCTGATTTGTGGTTTGAAGCATGTTCACACATAAAAGAGCTCAAGAATCATTATTCAATAACAGCAACTAGCTTTCAAAGACCTGAAGTTGGAAAAGCAATTCACAGGCTTGTCAACCAGAGTTAATGTAATATTTGAGCAACTTGGGGATGGGTAAGAAGTTGACCAATTTGAGAGCGGAATGAGGAATTGAGCAATGTTGACAGGTACAGCGATGACAAATAAATTGTTTGCACAAGGTATGTATGCAAAAGTTGGTTTTATCTGCCCCTAGAATGAAGATAATTGCAAATGTTTTAGGCAAACATATAAGGTCAAGAGATCTCTTGCAACTAAATAAACTAATACGTGACATATTAAAACATAATTCTGTCCCCTAAATTTTGGGCTCTTGTTTCTGAATAGACATGAAAAGAAGCAACAACATATATACTGATATAGATATTAGCAAGAGAATGAAAAATGGATCACATGGGATTGGCAGAAAAACAAGAGTTGTGGAATAGGAAGTAGGTAAACTAGCTTGTATTAACAGAACGGAGTTGATTCAAAGATTCATCCATTCTGACAATATGAGGACTTCATATCTAGTTAAAAACCATAGCTCTACTCCATAAGAGAGGCAAATCTATAATTCATTCTCATATACCTTGTTCTTATCTCCCAGTTCTCTAATTTCATCTTCAATCAGCTTATCGATGGACTTCTCCTCTTTGCTGTCTTTCAAATAACACTTGGACGAGCAATTCTCTAGGCACTGTTTCTTTGAAGGTGGCTCACCAGCTTGATTGCATTGTTCTTCCGGTGTTTCAGCAGTTTCAACATGACTTTGCTTATCTTCCTTCTGAAGTTCGGAGTTCTCATCTTTAGATTTTCCTGGATCAACCTCTTCACCTTTATGAGACTCAGATTCATTTTCACCATTTTCATCTTCCCCATCATCATCCTCATCACTAGATGATTCAGATTCGGAGTAACTAAATTTGATCTTCTTATTCGCTGGTTTGGAGACTGCTTCTGCAGGTTTTGAGGCTGCGCCATTTCCATAGAGTAGCTCTTCGAAGAACTACAAAATTGAGAGGAAAAACCCTTAGGCATTACGACCACCAAATCATACACAACAAATTCACAGAATCCTATTCCTTGTTTTGATATGAGAAGCTTAAAAAGAACTGATTTTGCAGGATCACCAGACATAAAACAATACCCTGTGCCAGAAACTCTACATCCACACCAAAGGATCAAGTAAAAGGACTAGGAATCGTTACATAGAGTTCTCCTAATAAGGAGGTCAAAACTTAAAATACTGCTGCCCAAGGCATTTGCAAAGACCTATCGCACTATAGTTTCAGCAACAAGAGGAGTCTATAGGTACCTTACGAGAATCACAGAAAGTATATAAAGATGAAAACTAATCTGTATCAAATAGATATAGTGCAGCATTCCCTTTAGGGAAACACCAAAAGTATAGGGGATACCCGATCATTTCATACAAAAAGAAGATAATCTTTCTGTTAAATTTATCTCAATCAACATTTCAAGGCTGTTGCAAATCACCTGCTTCAGAACATGTTTCAAGGCACACAAGGTGACATCTTCTAGATATCTTACTCCTTTAATTCCAAATTAGAACACTACAAAACAAGGAATCTCTTTGCTGTGGCTTCCAAGAGTTCGTCAAGACTCCAATGCTCGTCGTGATTCCATAGCAAGAGAAAACTGTAACTTGCTTTTATCTTCCTTTCGTAACACAATTGCATAGTACGCTTCATCAAGAAAATGCCAAATTGAGAACTGAATCGATCAGTGCCACTTCATTTCTCTAATGAGCTCAGTAGAATCTCAAAGAGACTCCAACGTTTGAGCTGAACAGATGCTTAATGCAACAGAAGGAAAATTTGAACACAGTAACAACGAACGAATATATACGTTGGAGGAACTATGACAATCCATACGCAGCAAAGAGTATCATCGAAGTTACGACTAGTCGAGTCGACATACAGAGTCAATAACGTTGATGGCTTCGCGAGAGGCTTGGCGCTCCCTGCCGCCGTCGCAGGTGATGAAGAAGCCCTGCACGCCGGGACGTAGTGGATACGATCCCTTCTTCTTCACGGGCCTCTGAAACAAGCGAATCAACGAGGAGCGGTAAGAGAAGAGAGAAGGAATCTCAGCCGAGAGTCACGCAACAAACGAGCGTACAAATCAAGCGCAGAAAACAATCGACACGGTGCACCGTCGAGAGAGCACGAGAACGGACATTGTGGGGGAGATACTGCTTCCTCTTCTTGCCCTTCGCGCCGTCGCCGTCGCCGCCGCCTGTTGCGGGCTTCGATTTGCCGACTGTGGCCATAACCGCGAGCTCAGACTCTGCTTTGCTCTCAATTTTCTGTTACGAGCGCTTCGCTTCGAGGGTTGTGGCTGGGAGCGGGAGGTTGATGGTGATGGCCGAGGAGATATCAGCGTGGGTCGGGGCGAGTTTGGGCCTGAATCTAAGGCCCTCTAATTGCTCGCGAGGACTGCGCCAGGTCGCAATTAATTAAACTTTTGAAAAATTTTAGATAAAAAGTTTTTTTTTTTTTTGGGTCGAAAGGCAAAAGATATTGACAAAATATAAAATCTGATGAATTTCCGAACCTGGGCATAAATATTCCACATCTCTCAATTATTTAAATTCTCTTCTTCGTTTTTACGGCGCTCGCTTTCGGAATTTTCTCAAAGAAAAGAAATTAATAAAAAAATCGAGAGAATAGCCGGTTTCAAGAAAAATGGAGTTGGCACTTGGCAGAGAGAATAATATCTTTGTCACAAGGTCATTCAAAATTGGAGCACTGATATACAACAATACAAAGCCAATCCAATGAACATATGGTAATATGAACAGAATATACCGAAAATTTAAAGAAATGCAAGGATGGCAATGACATTGAATTTACAAGGGGCCTGTGATATGAACAAACTGTGATGGTCTAAGGCATCTGTACGCTATCCACAGTGTTGGGTGCTCGTGGTGTCGACGAATGCGAAGCCGCGAGGAGGGCGGCTCCAAGGCCTGAACCGTCTTCGGTGACTTTAAGAACAACGTGTTGAGCGACATCTTCCCCCAGAATGTCTCTCAAGGCTTCGTGCAGATATTCTCTGTACATGGTGTAGCCGGTGTACAAACCGCCTTCTATTGCCACGACCGTTCTTCTCATCCTGGCATCTCCTCTACTTCTGCCGCTGGTGATGCTTCCACCGTCCCGACCTGTTTTCTTCAAGATCCCCACGATACCGGCAGCAGCCAGGCGAGCAGCTCTGCGGGTTACTATGTCGCATACCTTCACAATCAGCTTCCGTACTTTTTTAGGGACTTCAGGAACCTGACATGGTAAGGCACAAAAGAGAAATGAAAAATTTGAATCCCGAGAACCCATCACAAAAAGACTCAACAGGAGGAGGCCACAAAAAAAGGCTGCGCCACATGTCAAACCACTTACTTCCAGCATCTCTCTCCATTTTTCATCTACTTCTCTCAAATCTGGGGAGTTATCTTCGTGCATAGCGGCCATTAATGGAGTTCTGGAATGATAAATCGAGCAGCTCACATCAATGAAAAAAAGTATGGAGGTATTAACAGAGGCAAAATATTGCCAAGCCATTTTTCATCCCAAGTCTCACGGCGAGGAACGAGACATTGATCTTAACTTATTGCTCATCAGTCATATCAGAAGTGATTTGTTGGATATATACATGTTCTTGCCCCAAGAGTTTCAGAGTTTTTGACAGTATTAAAGAACTTCAGGATATTTCAGCACTCCCCAGTATTTCATATCTAAAGAAACCACAAGAAATTCAGAAGACTTGAACCATGACGTCAACTTATCAGTACATGAACATAAACTTCCAGTCTAGACTAAAAGCGCAACAATCACACAACTGTATGATCCAATGCTATGTTGACAAAATTAAACTAGTTGCTTTGAAAACCAAATAGCATCTGCTACATTCCCTAAAAAGCTTCCTTACTTAGTACAAATCATTTCAAACATTTCTGAAAGTATTATAAATGGATATTTGTTAATATCAATACAACTAATTTTGACACTTATGCACTTACGTCCTAAAGGATAATTACATGTCTGGTCCTATCACGCCCACATACACAAGCACATGAAATTTGTTATTCTTTGCACTACTTACACTGGCCCTTACATAAACATAATTAAAGAATCTAGAGCTTAATCATGGAAGGACAGCTTTACTGTGAGAGAGAGAGAGAGAGAGTCTACGTCAGAATGAATGGAATTGACAATTTTGATGAAGAGGCATCGAAAATATCAGACTCTTGGGACATCCTGAGGATCACTCTCCTCGCAATTTCTCCCAGATACATTCCAGATATCATTTTTTCAAAACCCTGCAGCAAATGTCTTGGTCTTACATTAACTCAGCAGGAAAGATGCATGGATATAACTGTAAAAACAAGATATACCTGTTCATTGGGGTTGGGACTCTCAGCATCTAAAACAATATCATAATTAGTTCTTGGTAGATGAGAAGACCAGAAACTTCCCCATTCCATGTTCACAACCTAAAGAGAGGAACAAGCACCATGAGTAATCAAGATATGAAACCCAGTCACAGTAATATGTGACTAATGGTAAATTTGAAGCGTACCATAAACCCAGAAGGCGTGACAAGACCCTGGCATTTAATAATTGCATCCGTTCGCTCAACATAGCAGGCATTTGTACCCGTTCCAATGACTACTGCAGCAACCGTGTCCGGATCCTGATAATGTCCTAGAGCTAATGTTCCAACTGTGTCATTCGCCTGCTCAACAGAAAATAAGATTTCCATGGTGTCATATACATAGTTTGAAGAGGATATTTTTGGACCCTGTAAAGTGCAAATCCTATTCAATTTCAAGCCAAAAATAGGCCAAACGACTTTTTAACATCAACCCATATCATGTGATATTCTAAATAGTATGCTAGATTGCTGGAAGAAACATTTTAATCTCCCCTTCTAGGAACATGGAAACACAGAAAAAAACGCAGATTGTCTTAATTCATGAAATTCCCAATTCCCATCCATCATATTGATTCTCAAGCATGCCAAGAATGTGAGGGGGGAAACAATTCTCAGTCAAGCAAAAAGAGTGGTACGTTAAAGTGAGGCAATAATAACAGATAGAAAAATATGCAAGCTCAGCTAAATAGAATACTGGTCACATTAATCAATCAACAAATGAAACTAGTATGCAGAAACTAAACCACCAATATCATAGTTTCTCATCTCCAAAAGTTTAAGCAACATGAGCAAAATGGTGCAGATTTTATTTTACTCTAGAGTGATAATTCCACAAACCAGTAAGCAAAACATTCATGAGCAAAGGAATAGAGATTACCAACACTACAACTCGCATATTTAGGCCATTCCTCGTCAATGCTAATTGTAAACTTTCAGCAATATCTTTTCCAACCTGAAAATGAATCCGTTAGTTACAAAACAAAGTTACTTGTCCTATAGAAAAATAAAAGCTTAGAAAATCTCCATAGGTTTTAAGAAATCCTGATATGTGCAAAGCAAAAACCAAATCCAATAGAGTTGCCTGATGAATGTCTCTTGCCAATGTCAACCATATAAAATGCCCAGGCCAAAAACCAGGCAGCAAAATGCCTGACGCTCAGCTTATGCAAAACATTTTACAGATCTTCTCGAGCATAACCTTGTGACCATGAATTGATTCTATAAATTATAATCATCTTAAGTCAAAATTTCCATTGATTCTATTAAACAAATGAGACTAAAGAGACAAACCATGTTCTGAATAGCAAATCCCTTTGTCCATCTCATTAGAATCCCGGATGAAACAGAAGTTTGCTTCACAGGAAATGAGACTGTAAATCCAAGTTCCCTTCTTTTCTCTGGTGAATATCCAGAACTGTTCTCTTTTTTCTCGACAAACTCCTTTAGTGAAGTGGTTATGAAGTCAAAAAGATCCTGCAACAAAGGCACAGATTAGTCTTCAAATGCAGCAAATTTGGAAGAATTCAATTAGCATACTGTTAAAACATTCAAGATCCTCATTGAGTCACCTCACTCGTACTGGTCATCAAATGTTGAGGAATGGATAGCTGTTCCACATAATGAGGCAAGATTGAGGACGTGCTATCTCCCAGCTGAACCTGGAGGACCTGAAAATTGGTGCCCCCAAGATCAAGTGCATAATAAATTCCTCTTTCATTCCTGAAAAAGGAAAATTAAAAAATACACATAAAGCACCAAAACTATGTAGGAAGTGCATGTAGACTTAACTTGCGCACAAAAAACTGATGAGAAATTTAGAGGGGTGAAGAAATATTGAATTGTCTCAACATCTGGAAACTAATCCTCAAGAAAATGACCTCTAATATTTCCAAGTTGGCAGTTGCCGAGCGTGCAACTAAAGCACATTGAGTAGGCCTACACCAAGTAGTTTACAGAGATCTCAGTTCAACAACATCTATGACATTTATAAATAGAAGAAGAAACTGTGAACAACATCGCAAGCTATCCAAAAGAAATCCCTCTACTATTTGTTTCTCTGAATCCCAAAAATCATACAATGAATACGACTAGCGACCAAGTAAACCCTCCTTAAAACGATACAGTTTAAACGAGATAAATCAAAACACCTACAAATAAAGAGGAATAGAAATATTATCTTGGATGCTTTAAACCATTACACAAAAAGTTTAAAACAAAGATATTCCAAAATAAAAGGGACAAAGAGATTGATTCCTCCATGACGAATGTCAAAACAGAAGATTGCTAGACAGATATCTTAATAAAGGGATATTGCCATGACACCTCCAAGATAAAAGAAAGTAGTGTCGATATCATCTGGAAGAAAGCACAAATGGGAGAAAAGCAACTTTTGTAGGAAAAGGATAATGGAATAGAAACAACAAGAAAAAAGGCAATTGCCTGAAAAGGATATTGGCAAAAAAAGAACAAAAGATTATTTCATGAAAAACAATGACCTCACCTAGAGAAAAATTTTAACTCATTCTAGTAGAATAAACATGGACAATTTCCGGGCTTTAAATATACTGAGCATCAACAAAAGATACGGGAAAAAAGCCTAGAATAAAACAGAACAAAGTTAAGCAAATAAAAGAACCTGGAATATCAATGGAATGTAGTGTTCTAACTCCTCAGCATGTTGATTGTTCACACAAGGGATGACAAATGCAACTGTGCTATAGACCGACCAATATTAGTACAATAGTAGTTCACGCCACAACACAACAAGAACCCAAATAAGAACAGCAATATCATCGAGATCAATGCTGAAAAACACCCTTCTGAGTACAGAATACGAATCATTAGGAAAACAATAAAATTGGGGAAAATTCAGAATAGCCACCGAAAGTGGAGAGCACCTCACCATACAAGTACCGCTCATTAGATTGCATCGGACTCATTATATCCATGCATTCTATTGTACACGGTCTAGAAAGAGAATATAAGGCTGGAGACCAATCACGCGATCTCTCAGACTAAACAATTTAAACACCGCAATCCAGTGAAACTGCTAAAAAAGAAAACCGACACTTGATGCAACAAAAGCTCTTTTAACCACTAACACTAGACCCAAAGTCTAGCTAACAACTTCAACTTCATAAAAATAAATTCATTTAAAAAAGACGCGTGAAAAGCTTGGTGGAGACGTGAGTTAAGTACCCATTGGGGAGAGTATCCACGAAAGTGAGCAACATCTTGAGCTTCGAGCCACCCTCGGAGGCCAAGCCCGCGTGCATCTCAACGGCCATAGCGTCCACCACCTGCCTCAGCCTCCCCACCGGCGTCTCGCACGCCTCCTCGAGCTCCCTCAACACTCCCAAAACCCTCCTCCACCTCCTCCTGCTCCTCACACTCCTGCCCACCGCCACCCCCGCCACCGCCACCGCCGCCACCGCCACCAACCCCACCACCGCCATCGCCCCCGCCCCAATCCTCCCCATCGCCCGCGTCTCCTTTCACCGCCCCCGCCGCGACGCCGCCGTCACGAATCACTACGATCGGCCACCCGAGGCTCCCCCTCCCTCCCCTACAGCGCCTCGTCAGGCGTGCGATTCATCGCTTTCCGCTCGGCGCCGTCGCGGCGCGGAGCCGCGTCCGTTCCCGATGTCGCCCGCGACGGCTCGATGCGAGGAGAGGAGGCCCTCGTGATCATGCAAGCCGAGGCGTTATCGTCGAGCGTGGCTACTATCGTGGGGGCTTTCAAGCTGAAGCAGCGGGGTGCAAGGCGAGAGAGAGTTCGTGCGACGTCGAGCGCGTCGGCGGATCGTCGGAGGAGGAAGGGGCAGGAGGCGAAGGCGATTTCTCCTTTTTCGCGGCGAAGAGTCGCCGGGAAATAAAATGACCTGTTCGAACGAAGGTCGAAAAAGCGAGAGTCGAGAGAGAGAGAGAGAGAGAGAGAGAGAGAGAGAGAAGGAGAGGGATCTTCCTCTTGCAGTAAGAGGTGTTGGAAAGCGAACTAAAAAGCTACTTATACGTGCTGCGGAAAGACAGATTTGCCCTTTGATTTCTTGACAATAGCGGATTTGCCCTGCTGTCTTCCCCCTACGCAGGAGGGATGATAAGAAATTACCCAAACTAACGAAATAAATGGCAAAAACCATAAAGCCCTAAATTACGAGGACCGTGACGTAAAAATCTCAAGCTTGTATTTATTTTACATAATTATTTATTAAAATTTATCGATTGGAATATTTTAAAATGTACCTATATAGATGTTAGAAAGCAAACGATGTTGATATTGTGCTCACGTGGCTTAAATGAAATAAAAATAACATTATTTTAACTAAAAAATCATTTAACCAATTTTGATGGAGAGTAAATACATTACATAAATATAATTTTATGATTTTTTATATCACAATAAAAAAAATTAAGAAAAATATGTCACAATAAAAATGATTTAGTGTTTTTGATATTACAAAAAAAAAATTCACAATAAGTGTATCAAAATGAGTATATTTTGGATTTTTTTAATTCCTTTGTAGATATTAAATTTTTCATTTTTGATAAATAAATTGAAAATGGGAAACCTCTTAAATAATCATATCTTTGATAAACGAAGTGTATTAACTCCCCCATTCAACTCACTCCGTCGAGGCACATGGTCTCATCGAGTGGCTTCAAATAAAGTGACTTCTTCATGCGCGTGTTAAGAAAAACAAATGAAGGTATACCTAAAAAGTTTGGTCCTTGGGTACACTTTTCATGGGTTGGCTCATGCCCATCAGATTTGATTGATATTGTGGAAAAAATGTTACCTAAATATCATACCGGTCAAATCAAAATTCCGCTTGAGATAAGACATAGCAAAAGAAGTATCGAATAATTCACAATTCAATCTAATCATCGACTCATCTTATAACTATCGAAATTGTTCCTCCAGATTTGATATCACGGGTGATTGGGTCTGTCTCATCGTCTTTGGAACGTGCTAGTCGGCGTCTCATCAACGATCGTTCCCTATCGAACATAATTTACAAGGAAGACTTCAGCTATAGAGAAATCAAAATACAGTGAAATGAGAAATAAAGGCGATATGATTTTGTCAACGAGAACAGGAGTGGGGGCGGGCAACGGATAGGAGGTTTGACTTATCGCGGGTGGGGGGCCGGTGTGGGGAATTGCCACTGGAGCTTGGAGATATTTACGGATTTGGGTTGGGTTGGGGGGTTGGGTTGGATTCGGGAAAGGTCGGTTTACCGCATTGTTTGACTTTGATTTGATTAAGGAAGAAGAGAAAGATTTGCCCAATTAGCGGAGAGAATGCCCAAGCCTCATGCCGATTCAATTTCGACATTAATCTACCTCACGATGTGATCTTTTTCTTCCCATTGCGACCTTTTACGCCCTCTCTAACCTACCGCATGTGTCGGTCAACGGATGAGTCGCCCAATTGACGCTTTACGAATGTCCAATTACCAAATCACACGGCATCATATTTATCACACATCAATCGCCAATTTTTTCACTTGAACACAATCCCAAATATATTCTTGAAGGATGAGATTGTAATTATCTCTAGGCTTCAATGAAATGCCTTAATTTCTATTTTTTTTTATATTTTTTTGGAGCTCTATATGCTTGTTTTATTATTATGATTTTTGAAATTCCTTTTCATGTATTTTTTTTAATGAATGGAAATTTCTTTTTGACCAAAAAAAGCCTAATTCATGCCCTCGCTAATTTCATATCCACCTTCAAAAAGAAAAAGAAGATCCCAAATAATGTTTTTGATTTCTTAATTTCTTGTTCTTTTTGACAAGCATTATTAAAATCACAGGTCGTCTAGTTTTGACGATTCCACGCAAATCACCCTTTTTATGCGCATCAATCAGTTCATAGATAACTTCATGTCGGAGAACTCGAATTTTCGTCGCTCAGACACCTTTGATTTCCATTTAAAGCACTGACACGCCTTTTCTTTATAAGGATTAGATTGCTTGTGCGATGACACGCCTTTTCTTTATAAGGATTAGATTGCTTGTGCGATATAATCGAACTCTTTAGGACGGTAGATTCATTTCATTCTCAACTTTTTGGTCCAATCACGACTTAAATTCTTCCTGGCGGGACCCGAAGAACAAGAAGAGCGTCCCGGATTCGTCCCCGAACAGACCGTCCGCAAAGCTTGATGAAAGAGAGAATCACACGATCATTATCGACGTGAATTTTTTGACTTTGACCATAGGGGCGAATCTCGCGTTCGTAGCATCTCTCCGGCCTAAAAAGAAAAGCAAAGGAGCTTTATCGTAAATAAACCCAAAAAAAAGTTAAGACGAAATCAAACGATGGGGAAGGGCACGAATTTTCCTCCGTCGCTTTCGGGGGACCACCTAGCGACGACTAGTTTGACAGCCCGAGAAGATGGAAAAAAAAAAAAATCAAGACAACTTGACGACCGAGACCCTGTTCCTTCGACGTAACGTCGACCTCCCTTTCGTGCTGCAGGGAGGAGGAGGGAAGGAGGGAAGGAGGCGTGCTTGAATTGAACTTGGCTTTTTGATGTATGGAGACAGGGGCTCCGACAGATCGTGTCGACGGGATAAAGAACGATTAAAAATCGGTCAATTCCGAAGAGCTTTGGTGGCGAATCTAGAACGGGACGAAAGCAGGAGATTTGACCGACGAATGCTTTCGTCCTTTGGTTACCGAACCCTCGGCTTTGCCTTTTCTTTATTCTTCGGCCCGGCGTAAGTACTGTACCTAACATATTTGCTAAATCTGCATGCGGGTCAAAGCTTGACGTGCGTTGGTCCTTTTTTATACCGTGGCTACAATTCATTCCGCGGACATGAAATGGTCCGACAAATTCATCGGTTGACATCTCCTGTACTCTTACGGACTTTTTCAAGCCTTTCGTGAGAAAAACTTGCGATGGCTTTCTTTTTGGTCTCTCTATTCCTTCGCATCCATTTTGTCAATGTGTTGCCCTACAAAAGAATTGCAGCACATGAAAGGGAAAAATGAGCGGTGCGTGCTGTCGCTCTTCAATAGAGTTTAATCAGTTCCTATTCCTACTCGACCTAAAAGAAAAATCAATAGTCACATGTTCAAAAAGAGAGCTGAAGTCAATAATTAGGGCATATTCCTTGTTTAAGGCATGTTTGGAGGTTGGAGAAGCTAAAGGGGTTTCTAGCACGTACGATGTCAAGTATTAATACTCAATTGAGGCTGATAGGGGATCATCAATGCCTCTAAATTGCTTGATGTTTGGTGTAGTGCTTAAGTGATCTTAATATAAAGACAGAACCAAGGCATCCATCCGTACCATATGTAAATACATGCGCCATGGAGGAAAATTACAAATATATAATCCAACTTCTAAAGCAGTACTAAATTGGAAACGAAGGCGCATGGAGGACCAAATCTCCATCTCGACCGTCGGACTAAAAAAATTCCTTCTGGATTCCCCGCGGGACAGAGCCGACCCGTGACATTTTCCAACGGGACGGTAGGAAAAGAAGACAGGTCGCGAACTTTTGTAGACGCATATGCTGTTTCGTCCTTTTCCGAAAGGGACGAGGAGAGATCGCACGACGAACGGGCCCGTAGAAAAAACACAACGCGGAACGAGCCGCGCCCCGTGGTCGAATCGCGAATTCAGGGGAGGCAGAGGGGCAAAAGAGGCAAAGCGGGGGAAAAGAGGGAGGGAGGAGTCAGCGATGGTTCTTTGCCTTTTGGGGATTGGGTGGCTTTATGCTATTTTCCGTATAAACAAGAGGGGAGAGGGGAGAGAGGGGGAGGGGGAGGGAGGGCAGGACTGACTGGGACTGAGCATTAGCGGACGAACGGCGACGGGTCCTGCGTATCCGCCGCCGTACATCCGCCAGCTGTGCTCCGCTAATTCCAGCTGTGTTTCTTCGCTCCTCCCGAAACCAGGAAAAAAAGCACATGGGAAAGCGCCTTCCCCCCCACCACTCGCGAGCCTCGGTGGTACCACGGCATTCGCCACCACGGGTCTCTCTCTCTCTCTCTCTCTCTCTTTCTTTCCATTTGCTCACGAGGTTTCATCAGACCGCAGCGCTCGGTCAAACGTGGCTTTCTTTTCTCATCATCTTCGGTGAGATCTCTTTGTTGAGCCTCTTCGGGACAGGCCATCATGCCGCCTGCCGAGGGCGTGTAATTTGTATGGAGAAAAGCGAGAATTTGGATTCACACGTCCTTAAGGCCTCGATTTGCCCATCCGAGTCGTGGCGCCATGGTCCCGGGCCCAGGTGTCGGGGTCCCAGCACCAGGGCACCAAGCTCCCGGCCAACCTGCGAGGCCTGAGTGCTCAGGTCGGTCCTCGAGGAAGTGCTAAGACTTTATTTCTTTTTCAAGATTTTCACATAAACGAGTGGAATCATGACGGTGGAAAAATCATAATAATATATGTTGATATTTTTCTTGATACTGGAGATTTATGAATTGGATTATCATTTCTTGAAAAATTTAATTTCACGGCTATTCAAACCTAGCATGGTAAGCCCTCTAAGTGGTCCACGTTGTTCTAGAAGCGACAGTGAACCTACTTCTTCTTCTTTTGCCAAAAGGAAGATTCGATTTAATATTAATGCAAGCGATGAAAGAATTCGAAAGTAAAGACAACAATTGACTGGTTAAAATAAGGCTGGTGTCCAATGATACGGTCAATCCAAGTCACGAGCCACGATGAGCATAGTGCAAAAACAACTTAAAACGACGTGACGTGCCATGTCCGTTCGCCCATAGGAACCCATTCCGATTAAATTTATGGGGGATGCGCCAGCTTTGGTCTGTGGCCAATGGCCGATTTGTTGTGCCACCGAGAAGTGCTGCTGCTACATGGAGCTGGTGACGACGACGGATGACGACTCGTGCTTGACGTCTCCACTTTATCAAAAGGTCGAAAACTAGCCAAAGGATATAAAATAAGGATCCTCCATCGAATTCATGGTCCTGTATCTTTCATATCCCACGCAGTTCCTTTCTTTGGTAAAGTTCCGAAGCTTGATTTTGCTCCTCAAAATTTTGGATATGGAACAAAAGGAGGTAGGTAATCTAAGAGGACCTTTTATGTAAGTTTCGTGTAATTATATCAAGTTCTCAAACGAGACATGTAATGATGTGTTGCGTGAAATGAGACGGCGAACAATATCTTGAGCAAAAAAACTTCACATATTGGATTACGAATTTGGTCCCTAAATTTTCATTGTTCTCTCTTTTGACCACTATAGTTATAAATATTCTTTGGATGTATAAAACTTTTTCAATTGATATCTTGTTAAATTCCATTAGATTGAAGCTAATGCATTGATCGGTCCTATCGAAAGTTTCTCATTGAATTCTACGTAATAAAAACCCATCAAAGATTTGTTCAATAGGGTCTAAAAGTAATGTAATTGCACTTTGACTAATGCAAACCGATTGCACATGATAACACTGATTTTTCTGTATCATACTCTTAGCAAGCAATATCAAGCACATTGATTTTACTCTGCTAAAATCACATTCGATCAAAAAAGTACAAAAAAATTATTCAAACACATCAATCTTATCTCGTCAAAATTAGAGATCGAGGAAGTTGGAGCAACTCGACCGAAGAACATTAAAAAAACAAATCAAGGGATTTGATCAAGGGTCAAAATGGTAATTTCCCCTCCCTCCAGCATGGAACGCTAATGCATGTAAGGCGATGAGGAGAATTCATCATTGAAAAAGGAGAGGAAAAAACTCGAAGAGCATGAAAAAGGGGGGGACCTTAGGGTCGAGATTAGGGACGATTCGATTGGACAAGCCCTGCCGACCAAAAAGCGCAGATCTTGATGGGCCGGTATATCTCTCACGAGATATCAGTGTCCCGAGAGACCTTTTTTATATAAAATTCCCCAATTGGTTCAAATCATCTTGGCAACGCACGAAGAAAGGCCCTTCTTTTTCCTCCGCCTCCCCCCTCCGACCTTTCTCTCGTAAAACGACACGAACAGTTTGCGAGGTCGGAATTGACCGGAAGTGGGGCGTCGCTTTTCGCGCCGATCCCACATTAGAGAGGCACGGGATTGGCCGACCGAAAGAGCCGAAGCTCTGGCGGATCGTCTCGCGACTAACTTTTAGCAGCCCCGGGATTTTCCTTTACGCCCATGATGGACGACCACGAGGGGGAGCATCGAGATGATCCCATGGATTAGTATCTTGAAATGTTTGTCTCCGTTCCGGATCGTGAGCCCGATACGATCGCGGGAACCCCATGATCGTTCGGGGATGAGTTCTTTCCGCTATCTTCATCATGTGGCGAGCTCGATGGTGTTGTGTAATTATATCCATTGGAAATCTCTTTTAGATAGGAGATCGTGTAGGGTACATTATTGCATTGTACACCCAAAAGGGCAACCGGTAATAGCGGGTTGCCTGGCAATTATATGTTTAGACAGCCAAGCGTTTTATCGTCCCATAGCAGCAAAACTGAAGTAGGACTGATTTATTTTTCTGATACGATATCCTACCACATGATTGCACACTAGAAAAATCACGATTGGCCAAATTACCATGAGAGTCGACAATTGTCTTAAGACCCCTCTCACCTTAAGCAGGACAAATTGCTCCACGAGTATTACAAAAAAATTCAATTAACAACAGTACAATAAAACGATATATAAATTTGTCATAACGTCAGGTAATATTTAAGAATGGAGTGCTATGACTTTGTTTTTGAATGCGACAAGATGATGGTACAATCATATTGAAGAATATTCTTAATTTACAAACAATAGGACATAAAGTGGCGTGCATTCACAAAATGTCATTAAAAAAAATGGCATTATGCAACTTTGGCCTTGAATATGATTAAGTGTCATACTTTCACACTGAAGAAAATTCCTAATATATGAAGGTACAATATAAACTAGTATCCATTTTACAAAATATAACCTAATATTAAAAAAAATTAGAAGGGTTTTGACTTTTAGTGAAACTAAAATTGCATGCACCTAGTTAAAATGTTGTGCTACCATGATGCGTCTTGAGTACGAAAGGGCATTATACTTTTTGATAAGATATCACAAGATAATAAAAAATAAAGTAGGGGAGTTTCGCTTTAAGTACGAGTTGAGCAACTTGGTGAATTGTCACATAATATCTTAAAAAGAAAGCATATGATTGTTCTTTAAAACGACACAAAGTTGCACGTTTTAGTATAATATTATCTAACATTGAGAAATAATAATATGAAGATTTTGGCATTACGTTCGGCTAAATGTCACATGCCTTAGCAAAACATTGCGTGATATTAAAAAAAAAGCACACAGCATTTGGCTTTTAGCACGACAAAGAGTTACATATATTAGCAAAACATTATATGATATCATAAGGCACCATGCAATGATTTTGATTTTAGAATACGAGGGACCATCATGACAATCATATTAATAATTTTATTTACAATGGAATCAAAAATAAAATAAAACAAGAAAAAAATTGGATCGAGCACAAGAGATAGGGGAGGCGGCACCACTCGCCTCCTCTACCAATGACGCTTATCGTGGCCTTATTCCCTTGGCATGGAATGGTACAGATCATGTAAAGAAAAATCAATAGTCAAAGTTTGGTATGAATTGAACCTACTTTTTCCATTTAGATGAAAAGTCACAATTTAGCGCAATTACTATTTATCTTGAGACACTTGTGTTATGACAATGTTTTTGACTTTTTATTTTATCTCATCCGATAAGGCCGTGAGCGAACGGCTAGGACCTATCGCGGGCAAAGCATGCTTGCCATTTTTAACCGACTCGCTCATCGCGATGAAGAAAGAAAACCGAGCAAAATTGACAACGGGTGTAAGGAGGTAAACGCACGCGCCAGCACGGTGCACCGGGAGTTTGCCGTCTGTCGGTTAGAGGCGTACAGCGGGGCAGGGCCGGCCAAACGGAAGCCGACACGTGTCGGATCTCCGATTTTAATGCCGGGAATCTGGCGATTCGATGGGGCCCTCGGGCCCCGCCTCTCGTGCTGGCTATTATACTGTCCCCGAACCGGGTTCGGACGTTTTGATAGCACAGCGGAAGTCGAATCAGCCACGTTTTTCCGCGTGCGGACGAGCTGGAAATTGTGCCTCGGCATCATGCGGTCACGTGACGGGGCGCGCGTCGGGCGCCATCATCGGAGGCGAGCGCAGTCTCGAACGCTGACGGTACGGATCGGCACGCGGGCCGAGAAGCAGATCGGGAGAGCATGGGCTTTCGGCGAGCTGGGCCAGCAGCCAGTCCCGAAAGGCCGAGTGCCCGCGAAAATTCCAGAAAGGCAGCGTGACCTATGGGAATTCTAGGGCCTGCGTTCGGCGTCGTACAGCGGACGAAGGACCGCTCCGCTGCCACGTCGCTTTCCTTGCCAAGGGAAAACATGCGACGATTGACGGATCGGATGAGAACGACGTCTCCCGCCCGTAGAAAATCGAAGCTCATTATTTGTACCCTCACGTGGAGCTGGACCTGTCGGGTTCGCAACGAACGAGCTTTTGCATTGGTTGGTGTGAATTGACCATGTACTAAGTGAAAGACGTGGTTGCATAATTAGCTCAAAATATTCATCGGTCCTGTCTTATTTTATTGTGTTGATCATGGGTGTGACAATCGTGCGATTTCTGTAACGGTTTTGCTAAAATGTGCCTTTGAGAAGGCACTTCCATGGACATGTTACTTATGAATTGTGAATTACCTTTTCTTTTGGTCACGTGCTAAAAGGAGAGTGCACATTTTTAGCATCCAATGTGTTTTAAGTGCTTATTAGTAATTGTTCCTGTTATTTTTAGATTCAATAATTTCCTCGAAACTAGTAATTTATGCTGCTGCCGCTAATCGTCACCCGTGGATGTGTAATTTGGCTTGGACACTATATTCTGTGTTTATACAAAATTAAAATTACATGACCTAAATAATATATTGAGCTTACTGAAAGAGTCTAGATCAAAACGTTTATCTAGAATTTCCTTTAGTGGCATTGGCCAATGCATTGTGCACCTAGGATTAACCGCTATTTGGGGGTAAAATCATGGGTTATAAAGTTTTAACTTGGTGGGTTTTAAAGGTACTCATCAAGAAAAATTAAACTTAATCTACCCCCTAATCTTTTCGGGCTTGAACATGGGCCACTATAGTAGTGGCACAACTCTTAGCTCATATCCTCATGCAAAATTTGGTTTGGGCTGGGTTGGGTTGATTTGGGTATTACTAAAACGCCCATCACACTAATCTTTGCCCATGTCCTCATGAAATATGGCCGAATACCTTACGTGATGCGGCCCTCATAAATTGCCGACTGGCAATATATTATTTATTAGCATTTATTTCATTTTATCTGTCATACTCTAATTCTCAACTTATTCTAAAACTTTTTGCTCTATCTCTTTAAAGGACATTGGAGTTGAAACCCATATTAAAAAGTAAATATCCCCATCTCCATTCCCTAGAATATGAGGATTCGAATTCCCTATTTCCCCATTTTTATGTAAAAATGGTGACCACTAGGACAAACCCTAATGGTTATTTATTAGCATCTCATAAACACTTTCTTGGGACTAGCGATTATCTTCCAGTTTTCAGTCAATTTCACTATTGATTCTGAGGTAATTGCTGAGTTTTACCTTTGCATCATCATCGTTGGGTAAATCTTCACCATGTCATTTTCATAAAAAGATAAAGCATGGTAATAAAGCGCAATTCTCTAAACGGTTCATAGAGTTGGACCGCGAATAGTTCAATGTCCAATCTTTTGAGCTCGTTCTTGGCACTTTTCTCGACTCAATTTCCTACGTAAAGAAGAGAAGATACTTGTGAATTGTGATTATCCCTAAAGATCCCATTTGACCCCCGTAAGTCTAAATTGCCATGATTTTGGTCTTGGCCATGCTTTCTATTCTCAACAGATTAGTCGTGCCGTGCTCCTGGGGATATTTGCTTTGAATGGGGTGCGGGTCAAGTCTGCCGTGCTGACAATTAACAATCTTGATAATCGAAACGACTGACCAAGGAAAAAGATAATTGAAACGCAAGTCACTGAATCAAACGATCTAGTAAAAACCTAGTCACTGATTTTCGTAGGACTCATTTAGTATTTAATGTTAGGCATGTTGGACCGGCATCCTTAGCAGCCTGAGGTAAGACGATTGAAGACGAAGCAAACAAGGGTACGTCTCTGTCAAAGAAAATTCTCCCGCGAGTTATGGCGAAATGAGTGAACGTGTACATGGCCACGCAATTCGTGAAGCATTGGCTTCTTGTCACGATTCATTAGGAGCCTATCGTACATCGTGAACATCCAAGAAACCGGTTGGGCTACGTTACATCACATTGAGTGATTGACGCAGCCAGAAGTCAGTCTGCTGATAGTCTGGAACAATATGCTCTTAATATTCGAATTTTAGGACATCGGGTTGCATATAAATGGGTGGTTTAGGTCTGGATACAGATGCCAAGCTGAATATCTTTGGAGATCAGCATCTGGGGTTCAGCCTTGTTTAGTTTTTCTCACAGTTTCGACAAAATGAGTAACAAGAATGTTATGGCTTCGCTAATGCTCGCCCTTGGCCTGCTACTTGCTGGAGCACAAATTACAGGTTCCTTCTACTTTTCCATTAGCATGTATCATTCTGTAACGAAAACAGATGTTTTCTTCGACCCGAGGTATCGACCAAGCATATTCAGGACATGTCTAAAATGTGCATGGTGATTGGTAGAGTGATTGAAGTAGATGCTCCTGTGGAACACTATAGTAGAAACAAATTCATCCTAACTGTGCTCAACTGTTCAATTGCTCATGAAACTATAAAAAAATGTCACGTTCTCCTTTCATCACTGCATCATTTCATTTCCAATTCAGGTGCACAATCCGTGGGCGTCTGCTATGGACGGAACGGCAACAATCTGCCTACTCAAGCGGAAGTGATCGACCTATACAAGGCAAACAACATTGGAAGGATGAGGATTTACGATCCAGACCAACCTACGCTCCAGGCCCTGAGAGGATCCAACATCGAACTCATCCTCGGCGTCCTTAATGACAACCTCCAGTCCCTAACTGATGCCTCCACGGCATCCACCTGGGTCCAAAACAATGTCGTGGCATTCTCATCCGATGTCAAAATCAAGTACATCGCGGTCGGGAACGAAGTCCCCCCGGGTGATGCAAACGCCCCATACGTCCTCCCCGCAATGCAGAACATCCAAAACGCCCTTGCATCCGCCAATTTGCAGGGCCAGATCAAGGTCTCCACGGCCGTTAAATCGGATCTGCTATCCATATCCTACCCCCCATCAAGTGGAACATTCAGCGACCCCGCAAGTCAATTCATAAGCCCCATAGTTACCTTCTTGGTTAATAACGGCGCACCGCTCCTAGCCAACATTTACCCCTACTTCAGCTACAAGGACAATATGCAGAGCATCGATCTTGCCTATGCTCTATTTACGTCACCAGGAGTAGTGGTAACAGATGGTGCATATCAGTACCAAAACCTGTTTGATGCATTGGTGGACTCTCTTTACTCCGCCCTGGAAAAAGTTGGCGGGTCAAGTTTGACAATTGTTGTATCAGAGAGTGGATGGCCTTCAGAAGGTGGCACTGCAGCTTCAGTAGACAATGCAGGCACTTACTATGCAAAATTGATCAGCCATGTGAAGCAAGGCACGCCCAAGAAGGCCGGCCAGGCCATCGAGGCATACTTATTCGCAATGTTCGACGAGAACCTAAAAGATGCTGGGGTCGAGCAGCATTTTGGACTCTTCACTCCCAGCAAGCAACCCAAATACCAACTCTCTTTTGCTTGAGAGAAAAGAACCACGTGAGACTATACTTATAGTTGTAATAAGGGCGCTTTTCTGCTCATCCACTGGCAAATGTAGCTGGACATGATTCCGAATAATAAGCAAATAAAAGATGCGAACTGATTGTGTACCATTACAAGACAGATATGTCAACACTTGCATTTTGATATTCAGTTGAGCTTACGGCGAAACTACAAGAGATTCACGCACTCTCCTGCCAGCAAGTGCCACGTCGGTGTGACTAGCCAATACGATTCACCTCATAACTACATATTCTTCCACTTTCTTATGTATCCTTCATACTTCGGTACCGGTCAACCAAAGGCAAGGATGCCCATTTATGATTTTGTTTACGAACAGAAATACAACCGTTGCACGGTATTAATTTAATTGATACTGACGCTAAAGAATGTCAGCTTATAATCAAGGCTTAGTGAAAGTATGCCACATATAGACGGTCATAGTATGAGAACATCAGGATTAGCTAAAGAAACCAAAAGAAGAGAGCAGAAGAAAGGAAAAACTAAGCATGACACTTGTACAAGCCATCAAACATAGGAACTTGGTAACACTACCATTATACTGTTCGCAATTTTGCATCTGTGTTCCCCCCCCTTCAAAACAATAAAAGCAATTGCGATCTTATTTACCTTGGCGTTCTTATACCTATTATTTAGAAATCACCAACGGGAAGGATATACAGTAATATCTAGCTTTTATACGAAACAAAATATGATTTATACCACGGCTAGTTACACTGTTTGTTAAATTTACAACCACATACGAATGATGTGAGTGTGAGACCGTCGTTCGTGCTGGAAACATTCTAAGAGATGTATCATTTCCCAACAAAAAGGAAGAGAAGATGGCCAAAGAAAAGAAGACGAGAGGAAGCAAAATGGGCCAATTATGCTAGGACACTTGGGATCAACAAATAGGAAGTGGTAATGCCATTTTGGAACTGATAATGCACATCCTGGCAAGTTCTTGTGCTTCTGCATTATTGCTTCGAAATTTGAGGATGATATTTACAGTCATGATGCCATAGCAGTCCAGCAGTTTGCCACACATGAGCTCGTCGGCGTCCCTATAATACGTGACCATGCCCAATCCGCTTCTCCTAGTCGTCGCATCTCTGCCAACTGCCACAGAAACATCATGTGAGGAGCAATATTGGGTAACTGTGATTCTGGTTATGGTTTTTCAATTCACAGGAATCATGCTCTAAGGTCATAATGGCTTAGGCGTTTCAGTAATTGATCTGATGTTCAGTTTTTGAGTTGTACTCTAGATGTTCATGTACGTAAATTAGGGGCGACACTGTCATGTTTTGTAATGGTAAGGCAATAGTGGCTCACCCTTCCGTCTTTCAGCTCAAAAATCACTGAGTCATCAGAAAATGGAATTGGCCTTGTCAGGGCAACCTGTATAATGAATCACAATGGGTGAGTTTCGACAAAACTTGGTGTCCAAGCAAGACACAACAGCGATGCATGAACTAACCTTTGTGTCACAGTTCCTGTTGTGGTCATCAAATTGCATTGGTTCCTTCCCGACTCCAGCATTAGTATCTTCAGGGATGCAAACTGCATCATTCACACCACTTACTTTTGTCTCTCTCTGATCCTTAGAGGCCGTGTTTCCTACATATGGGTAACCGAAGCTTTTCCATTTCCATGTTCTCTCTTCCGTGTACCTCAGATATACTTCTCCATCTGACCCAATCACGAATAATTGATTACTCTCAAAGCAAGGCCCCGGTGGACTTACCAATGTGACAGCTTTATGTGGTGTTCCATGTTCCACCCAATTCCACCCATCAACTGGGCTCCAATGATATTCCACTAGTCCACCGTCTTGAGAAAGAATAAAAATGGAACCTTCTAAAGATACCGAGGGTGGACGCATCACAGTTCCAGGAGACCTAGATAAGAGCAAGTGCTGGGATTGGTAATGCTCATGCCACAACTCTGTTACTTTGTTGTACTGATATAGTCTTCCATCTATGCCGACAACAAATACTATATTTCTTCTGAATAGTTCCTGATCTATGATGCATGAGACCTTCGTATTTGGAGGGTTTCGGCAATCTTTCCATTTGAACTTCCTCATGAAAACCTGCAAAAATATTTGAGAAGTTCATTGCAATAGTTTTTCTTAAACAAGTTAGAGCAATGCTAAATCAATGGGGGACAATATCTATATCCATCTTTGTTCTGTCAGGGAATGTCTAGCAATTTGAAAATTGAAGCCATATTGTGGATTGTTTTCATTATTGATGGAAATTCTTGTCAATGAGTAATTCTTTTGTGCAGTCTGCACAACCATGTTTTAAGAATCCTCTGCTACTTGATGGAATATGTGAAGTGAAAGGATGCATGAGAAAATCGTTGATTATTCTGAAAGATTTGAATCTTAACCATCGAAGTCATTTCAGCAAATTAAGACATAATAATAACTGACCTATAGGTAAAGGCATTCTAGTTGGATGTGGACTACTCACTGTGAATTGCATCAATCTTCCACTTTTGCTCACGAAGAAGAGCGCATCATCTACCGCGAGTTTAATTTCTCTGCCTGGTATACCATCCCATGGAGGACCTGCTATAACTTGCCTTCCTTTCTTCATAGCTGTGCAATTCACCCACGTGAGCTCGTCGCTGCTTCTCTCTCTCATCAGCAAACTCTTGTAAATGTCAACAAGAAATAAACTCCCATTGTAATTCCCTAGCACACCTTTCATTGCTGTTGGGTGGTCATGCCGCAGCCAAAACCAGATATTCTCAGCATAGAGATACTCAAAGGTCAAACCACCATCTGTTATGAGGAAAAATGATCTGCTTCCGTGCATCACACGCAGCCGAAAATTAGTGTCAATTCTATCATCTGGGAAAGTACGTTGCTGCACATTTGTTCTATCTGATGTGCCTGGAAGTAAGTAACTTTGTTGCGTTGCGCTTGCCTTTCTCCTCCTTGTTACCGTGCTTGCAATTCCCGAATCATTTGGCTCGTCCTTAGTGCCTGTTACGCAATTTGCAGGTCCACGTTCTTCAGTGCAATACTCTGCATTCCATCCTTCGCTTTCTGGGGCATCTAATATTGACCAGACATACTTTGTCGATGGTTTCTTCCTGATGTTGGATTGACCAGGGCCGGAGTTTTCACCCCCAAGTCCTGGTAGGTGTAGCTCTGCAAGTCTGCCATCATCAAGTGGGAAAATTACTCTTCCAATCTGTAACTGTACTCCAGAAATACCTCTTGCAGCTTTACCATGCATCGGATGCATGTGATTAGCCCAAGCATCCGTAAGTGGTGTCTGGACCAGTTCTATGCAATTCCAAGGCGAGGAATAACATAATAACAATAACCAACCACAGAGAAAAACATTGCTGGTGAGTTCGAGATATACACTTTTTAGCTCCAATGCCAAATAAATTCTTTATTGACGTGAAGTCATATTTTCTTTTCATGTAAATGCATGATGAGGTTTCCTTATGCCAATACCTGAATGTTTTGGTATTCTATATTCCAAAACATGTCCTGAGGATGTTGTGAAGAACAGAGAGTACATGTTTTCACTGGATTCATGTTGTAGAACTAGGTTCATGGATGTCAGATTATGATCCTTCGGACTGCCATGAGATATCCATTTCCACTTCTGTTGGTGTATCCGCCTTTCAATTAGATCACCAGCCTACATGAGGAGTTTGTAGATATAAAGCAAGCAGAAATTCATTAAGATATGAACATCTTAGTTTCACAGATAAATAGCCCTTCATTTGGTCCTCTAGCACTTTTTAAGATCCTCACAATTTCCATACATAACATCAAAATGATTCTGAAAAGTTTAGTGTAGCAATTGGTAAATTTCATGGATATCTCGAGCTGACATCTTCAAATGATTTGTCACTATTCAGACACATTAATGTGACATGAAGCATGCCTTATTTCCAGTATGGTCACTTCTATAATATCACCTCAGCAACCTAGATTACTCCTGAGATATATCTACAAATGAAAATTAGTACACGTAAGTAGTACGTACCTTTGTAAGAAGAAATATGGAAGCAGAATGTTCTCCGTTCATCCCCAGTAAAGTACAACCGCCTGCGACTGTCAGAGAAGCATCTTCTTCTCTTCCCTGTTTCATGATGTGCTTCTTCCATGGTGGCCTTGAGCTTTTATCATACTCGTAAAGATCACCTTTTGAGCTGCATTCAATATCTCTTGTTCAGTTCACCAAATAATTCAACTGCACATGCTTACTAGTAGACATTTTGTAAGCGAAGTCTTTTACCAGGTTTAACTGGTCGTATAGTTAATGTTTTATCAGATTGTGTGTCAGTATGCCAACTGCGTTGCTTAAGTTTACTGGCGGTGATATCCAGGAACACAGACAGCAAGAAATTTTACCTTATGATAAATACTGCTTCTGGTCGCAAAGTGCCCGCATCAGTTATAACGGCAACAGTAGCTCCAGGGGGTCGGCCGTGATTTACCCATCTGTGCTTAGAGGACATACAAGTTAACGGCATATGAGTTTCTTGACAAATGATCTACGAGAATTGGAGTTTAAAATTTATGCAATTACCTTCGCCTCTATATTTGTCTTGTGTATAATATCACATATTTGGTTCTTACCTTGGAGGCTCTATGTCATTCAGCTCCAACAACGCTCCATTCTTCGCGCAGAAATAAATTCTCCTGGAAAAAGGTGGAGTTAAGTTCAGTTGTTATTGCGTGATGCCCGACTTCGTCAGTCCCCATTACAATTAAATTACTATGTTCTTTCAGTTCCTTCGGTTGCATCCCGGAATTGATTTACTCACATTCCATCAAATGAAACAACACCTGACTTTATTTGGGTGATTGAAGCCTTCTCCTTCTCTTGACTTGAGCTCGAATTGAATATAACAGGGACCTCTACCCAAATCGGCTGTGAACTTTCACTGAGTCGCATCTGAAAAAATTAAAACAGGCGCGCAAGTTAGCTGATTCCAATTCAAAATTTTGGGATACTCCATCACTTTTGCAGGGAAGAAGAGACTAGCTTGTAAAAAGTTAATTCATTATAAGCAAGTCGCAGTCAATCTCAGGAAAAACTAAGAGAAATCAGTAGATGAGATTAAACGAGAGGAGATTACTGGATTGTCATGGTCTAACAAAAAAATTCAATAGCTAAACCATCGGCGGATAAGCGAGGCGCGCCTCTAATGGGCCTCGAGAGCCTTTTTCTTCCTCGTGAAGTAGATGTCTGTTTCTCATCATCCGAAACAAGTTCAAAGCAAGAGGGACTCTACCTGGCACAGTTGACCCGCTTCAGACAGAGCAAATATCGTCTGGTTGACGATGAAAACCGATACCGCACGAGCTGCCGATATCGTCAAATCATGGGGCGCCAGCACCCACTGCACTCCGTTCCAGAACCTCTCGTAGATGGACCCGCTCTCGCCGGTGATCCAAATCGACGTCTCGGACATCTTAGTAACGGAGAGTCTCTTCCTGAGATGCAGGACCACGTTGGAGCCATCCGCCGCTTCTCCCCTGTCGTCTTTAGTCGACACCTCGCTCCGTTCCGGAACGTGGGGTCGCTGCCTCTCGCATCGCTCTTCGTCGTGCGTCCTCCGATCAATCAAACCGACCTTGGTGCAGTTGTTATTGGCGCAGGCCACCAGATCATAAGGCAGCTGGACTTCGACCCAGTGGTTGGTCTCCTCATCGAACTCCCAGAACCGATCCGTTTTCTGCTCGAATTGCCGCGCGCCGTGCTGGACGTACTGATAGGAGTACCACGAGGCGTGACCGCGCACGACCGAACGATTCCCCGACCAGACGACCCAGATGAGGAACAGTAACATCCGTACAGCACCCATGTCAGACATGCACAGAGGGGGGGACCCTTCAGAACAGGGACACGGAGGGGGTGTCGGGAACCGGTGAGGTCGGGCAACGACCGTACTCGATGTGGTGACCCATCGGCACGGAAGCAGGGAAATGGGCCAGAAAGTACTGAACTACTCGACAGGACCAGGTACCCAGTTTGGCAAACGGAGAGCTCCTCTTCTCCCATGGGGGTCCATGCTGGGTGGGGGAACAGAGAGGTGGTGGTGACGAAAGTTCAGGTTTTTATAGGCGACACCTACCTCTGTAGCGAGCTCCTCTGCTTTTGTCAACTGTGGACGGTTTAAAAAAATATTATACCGGAGCGGAGCAGAGCAGGCGAGGCCACCTTCAATGGGGGGGTTAGCTGAACTCCCTTTTCTCCTCGAAGCATGATCATCTCTTTCTTCCTCTCCCTCTCTCTCTCTTACCTAATACCCATGACTTTACGACAATCGCCTGGTCGGATTTTCTTTCCTTCCCATCTTTTCACCGATTTCCAATCGTACGAAAGCGAGAATGCACGGTTCAGTGGAGTAAGTATACGAGTAGTAGAGAGGTTCTTTAGCTTTTCAGTAAAGCGTGCGTGATTACGATGAATCCCAAGATATCGATATCTACCCTTTTGAAATTCCTATGCTGACTCCATTACAGAAAAAGGAATAAGGTTCACGGGCTTTCCGTTCGACGTTCCCGCACAGTCCCGTCGGCGGCGGCCGTCCTCGACCGTCCGATCAGCATATCATATCCTTTCTTCATTTTTCCCCTTTTTCTTTCTTGAGCGAGAGCCTTTGCGATCAGGTAACCACACGTTTGTTCCTGTCGAAACGTTTGAAAAATCTTAAGCATTGATTTGGGGAAGAGAAGGGGTGATTATCGGCTGAGGTAAGATGTCACTAATATTTTCTTTCGATGGAGTGCAAAGCCATGGTTTCCAAATGCAGACACGTCGCAAGGGGATCATGGTTGGCAGACCCATCGCCTTCTATGGTCCACTAGTGATCGTCGTGGGGCCTTCGCTCCCCGCTAATTATCGAGTGCTTTTGAAATCTCATACTGAACGTAACGTAACCTATGAAAAAGTCAATCTCATATCATAATCTCATAGCAAACATTTAAAGATTGAGATTTCGGTACTCTGCCGCTTTCACGCTAGACCCCACTAAGATGAGGATCATCGATCGCCAATGATGATATGAGTACTTAATCACTACAAGAATCTTATGGAATCGATGCGATCGAATTGGCGAGCCTCGGTTTCGCAGCCGAGGGATGTGGGTCGAGATGCGTGGATCTCAGGTCTCTTGTTCATGATCTGGAATCTTGAGGATCGGCTAGGCTTGTAGAATCTTGCCTTCCCCCCCGGGTCATCTGGCTCTCTCAAGATTCCCTGCTCCATTATTTTTATTTTATTATCTTTATTGGGTACTTGGTATTTAACTACAATTTCACTTTCGGCATCTCGTATCGATATTTTACTCTTCCAGATATTTAAATAGATTCTTGATGGGGACTCATTGGAACATGTACATGTTACGTCCGCACCTGAGAGCGGGTCCTGCAACTTGATACCTCGCCGTGACTTCGGACTTTTCCAGGAAAGTTGAGGAGTCGTGATGTGATAATTGCCGTTTTATAAACGTTTTAGATACGTAATCCATACGGGTCTGATACGTAATCCACGAATCAGGCTTACAAGCCGAGTCATATGAACAGGAGATTCGTGTTACCGTGAAATCACGAACCTTTTCGAATTCAGCAGCAGATCGACTTGGCATCGCGAATCGTACTCTATCGGGCCTGTAGAGATCAAATTTAGTGCCTGATGGAGCTGTGTGATTCTCTGAAGTAAACCAATGGCTAGAAAAGAGAGAAGATTCAACAAGAAGTGAGGGCTGGGCTTAACGATTGAACCACGGAGCAGACACTTTCTGCTTGACAAATTGAGACCAACGCGTGAACTTAATTCTTACGTCTACTCTACTTTCATGCCAAAGTTCAGACAAATGACCTTTATCGTTTGACCCGCTCTGTAATAAAGCAGAAATCTAGACGGTCCTAATGACTTTCAGCATGAATTGGTGGCATACCAAAATCTCGACTTTCGCCAATTCGACCAACTCATATCACACGCATATCTCGACTTTAAAGTGCAAAGATCACGAGAATTTGGGTTCAGCATGAAAACGCACTGATAAACATAAAGCCCAATCTCATCTAGAAAACAATCCCCTGCACATAGAGGTATAGGTGAATAAGAGAGTCGCTGATATGATGCGGTCGTCAGGCAAAGATTGATGAGTTCTAAGCTTTATATCCAGGGGAACGCCGTTCCTTCCAAAACGAATGTCAAGATCATCCAAAAGTCAGCTTGAAAGAGAACCATATAACATAATTAGCCACAGAACAAAATAACGTGGTCCATACCAGAGGAAATGGGGACCCAAACCCATCTTTCTGGTTGCTACATATATATCAATAGATGCCGAACCTGATCTATTCAAACATGTTTAAGCAATATACATATTCTCATGGAAAGAAAAATCATATGCAATATTCTATCATGAATACATGCAAAGTCAAACATAGTTTGCAACCACTATGAGTTTCCGTTTTTTCTTTTTATGTGCAGCTCATCAGAGTCTCACCATCTTGTGAAATGTCAGTTGTTTGATTTATTCAGGACAAGGTAGGAAGAATCATCTCACAGATCACTCGTGGCCAGTTGAAATCAACGTTATGGTCAGGAGAAATTATCGACTTGGGAAGAGAATTATTATAAATGGACATGATCCATTGACCAAGCCACAAAACTTCTTCTGCATGTAGTGTTGAACAGAAGTTTCGAAAAAATACCTGGAAGAAACCAGAATGTAGTACCTGGACGGAACAAGAACAGAGAGTCCCATTGAGATCATACGCCAAACCTGAAATAGAATGATAAACACGACTAGTTCTAATCAAGTTCGCTGGTCTAACACAGTCACACGTTCACTTACCATAACCCAAACGAAAAGCTTTACACTTTACATAAAGTTGAACTTTTCAAGCCCCAAATCCTAGTAAGACCTGAACAAAAGGTTGAATGCAACTTCTTTAAGTTTTCACCTTTTCTATCATTTTATATTTTACGTTTTATTTTTGATTTGGTTAGCTAAATTTTTGGATTGATCACCTTCGGTAAGTAATTGGATAAAATAAAATTAAAACAATCTTCGTGGGAACGATACTCACTCATCACTTTATTACTTGTTGATATTGTGCACTTGACACCTATTTTTCGCCGTTACTATTGTTTTGACAATTTTTCAATTACTATTGATATCGAGCAATTCTTAGTTTAGACTAGCCTTTATTTTATTTTTTTTAATTTGTTTAGTTTGCAGGCCAAACTCACTTCCCTATAAAAGGTGGAGGAGCATCGCATAACCCGAAGCCAACAAAAAGACCTTGAACAGTTTGATCCTGAGATTGAAAGAACCTTTCTTAGGAGAAGAAGAGAACAATCACAAGCAATTCACATGGCAATGGCTGAAAATCAAGAAGTCGCACCTCCAAGGAGGACTTTGAAAGATTATGCTACACCAACAATTCAAGGAGCACAATCAAGTATAAGGAGGCCGGCAGTGCAAGCCAACAATTTTGAGATCAAGCCATCCTTAATTCAAATGCTTCAAAATGCAGGGCAATTCAATGGATCTCCTAATGATGATCCAAATCTACACTTAGAAGCATTCCTTGAAATTTGTGACACCTTGTTAAATTTAATGGCGTTACGATGATGCTCTTAAATTAAGATTGTTCCCGTTTTCTCTTCGTGATAAAGCTAAGACTTGGTTGACGTCTCTTCCCGCAGCTCTATCACTACTTGGGAAGACTTAGCTCAAAAATTCTTAAGTAAGTATTTTCCTCTCGCAAAATCTGCCAAAATGCGTAATGATATTACTACATTTATGCAGATGGATGGTGAACCCTTTTATGAAGCATGGGAGAGGTTTAAGGACCCTGCTAAGGAGATGCCCGCATCATGGACTGCCAATTTGGATGCAAGTACATACATTCTATAATGGGCGCATCCTACCGTTCGAGCTAGTCTAGATGCGGCAGCTGGAGGCACTTTGCAAAACAAGTCACCCGAAGAAGCTTTTCATCTACTTGAGGAGATGGCAAGCAATAGTTACCAATGGCCAACTGAGAGATACCAAGCCCGAAAGCCAAGTGGAGTTCATGAAGTTGACACCAATAGAACTTTGAATGCAAAACTTGATGCATTAAGCAATATGATTGCTTCTTTAAAAACTCAAGGAGTATCTTGTGAATTTTGTGGTGGAAATCATATTAGCACTGATTGTCAAGTAGGTAACCCTTATGCTATTTCTTCGAACATGCTAACTTTGTTTCAAATTTTAACGGGGGCCCTCAAAACAATCCTTACTCCAACACTTACAACCCGGGATGGAGGAATCACCCTAATCTATCTTGGGGAGGTCAAAATCAACAAGGACCGAGAGCACCACCACCATCCATGGAGAAGCATAATTCCAACTTGGAGGCTTTGGTTGCAAAGCTAACCCAAACTGTGGAAAAACAAGCTCAAACCACTCAAGATTTTATGAGAAGTACCGATGTAAGACTCCACAATCAAGAAGCATCAATTCGAAACATAGAGAAGCAAGTGGGGCAACTAGCTCGAGAGAAATTAATGAGAGACAAAGTGGTGCCTTGCCAAGTGATACCGAGAGGAATCCCATGGAGAACGCAAAGGTAATTACATTGAGAAGTGGAAAAAAAGTTGGAAGGCAAGATCAAGATGAGGATGTAGAAGAAGAGAACAGAGCCAAATCTTCCACCGAGATCAAACAAAAGGATGAGCCACAAAAGAGCAAGCCATCTCCAATGCCATATGTTCCACCTATTCCTTTTCCGGAAAGGCTAGCCAAACACAAGCAAGATAAGCAATTTTCAAAATTTTTGATTATCTTAAACAGTTGCACATTAATATTCCTTTTGTAGATGCTCTAGCTCAAATGCCAAGCTATGCCAAGTTTTTGAAGGAGATCCTAGCTAACAAAAGGAAATTAGAGGAGTATGAGACTGTGAAGTTGAATGAGGAATGTTCGGCCATCCTTCAAAATAAGCTACCACCAAAATTAAAAGATCCGGGGAGTTTTACTATTCCATGCAATATTGGTGATGCTTATTTTAATAAAGCTTTATGTGATCTTGGTGCTAGTATAAATCTAATGCCTTATTCGGTGTTTGTGAAACTAGGTGTAGGAGAAGTAAAAGCAACCACCGTGTCTTTACAATTGCGAGATAGATCTATCAAATATCCAAGAGGCGTGGTGGAGGATGTTTTAATAAAAGTTGATAAATTTATCTTCCCAGCGGATTTTGTCGTGCTAGAGATGGAGGAGGATTATGAAGTTCCTATTATTTTGGGCCGACCATTCCTAGCCACGGGAAGAGCTCTCATTGATGTACAACAAGGAAAATTGATCCTTAGAGTGGGAGAAGATCAAGTCACTTTCAATGTCCTCAAAGCCATGAAAAACC